>CM036620.1:39583205-40783205 GCA_020746105.1 Trogon surrucura
CTTAAGGAGAAGTCTGCTGAGGCTGGCAAATCCTGGCCAGCACAAGTTTTTCATCGTGGGAATTTTTTCTTCATCTCTCGGAGCTAAGGTGAAAACTTAGCCAGCTTGTCTCGGGCTTGAGTTTTGTGAGCAGTGCAGGAGATTTCGTCTCTGCCAACTAAGATCCTTCAGGAGAGGTGTGCTGAGGCTGGCAAATCCTGGCCAGCACAAGTTTTTCTTCGTGGGAATTTTTTGTCTCACTCGCGGAGCTAAGGTGAAAACTTAGCCAGCTTGTCTCGGGCTTGAGTTTTGTGAGCAGTGCAGGAGATTTCGTCTCTGCCAGATAAGATCCTTCAGGAGAGGTCTGCTGAGGCTGGCAAATCCTGGCCAGCACAAGTTTTTCTTCGTGGGAATTCTTTGTCTAACTCTCGGAGCTAAGGTGAAAACTTAGCCAGCTTGTCTCTGGCTTGAGTTTTGTGAGCAGTGCAGGAGATTTCGTCTCTGCCAGCTAAGATCCTTCAGGAGAGGTCTGCTGAGGCTGGCAAATCCTGGCCAGCACAAGTTTTTCATGGTGGGAATTTTTTCTTCATCTCTCGGAGCTAAGGTGAAAACTTAGCCAGCTTGTCTCGGGCTTGAGTTTTGTGAGCAGTGCAGGAGATTTCGTCTCTGCCAGCTAAGATCCTTCAGGAGAGGTCTGCTGAGGCTGGCAAATCCTGGCCAGCACAAGTTTTTCTTCGTGGGAATTTTGTTGGGGAATGGCTTGCAGAAATGGGTCATTCGGATTATATGCAGCTGGTGGGCCAACAGAATGATGCTCACTTGGAGAGAACTACTGCTACTAGCCTTGACATGACTAGGCCGAACTAGGCCTCCGACACGGCTGTGTTGGCAGCTCAGCAAGGTCACAGTGTCCTTGATGAAGAAAAGCAACTAAGACAAAACCGGTTAGAACCGGTAAAAGGGGAACTGCATCGCAAGCAAGAAACCATAGATAGGCGTGTTACGCAAATGTAACCTTTTCGGGCTTAACCTATGGGTAAGCTGTATTTGGAATATATTAGTGCAAAGATGTATATAAAGCTACAAACTGCGCAATAAAGTTGGCACTATGTCATAATCCATATTGGATTGCTGGTGTCCGTTGTTTCCTTCTCGTCAAGTGGCGCCCGAACAGGGACCCCGATTACTCCAACAGGGGTCAACCTTGGAAAGGCGAGAAGCCAGGGACCGGTGCAGCGGGAGCCGGTGCGGCGACTCCTCCGGTAAGGGGCACGACGAACCCGGGAGGACGGCAGAGGGCCGGGAGCTGCGGCAAAGGAGCGCTCCGTAGCAGGAGTAGGGGACGCGCAGAAGATACGGCTGGCCAGCATGGATAAAGAGGTAGCGCTTTCTCTACTTCGAAGCTTTTTAGAAAAGCGAAAAGTGAACTTTAATCTTAAACATCTGTCCGGTTTGTGTGCCTATGGTTGCGCAAAGGGATTTTTCAAATCAGATGATTATTTTGATTGGAACCAGTGGAGGGAATTTGGCAATGAACTTTGGGACGATGTTATAGATGGAAAAAAGGAAGCCAAAGCTCTCCAGGTCCCCTGGCGAGAGACTATTAATGCAATCACCAAATATAAAGAGGAGAGAGCCCTGGCGGTTTCGGTGTCAGCGAAACTTGATGAAACACGAAGAGTGGCTTCTCCTCAGGTGGAAAATCATCAGACGCAAGCTTTTAATTTGTTAGCTCCAGGACCGCCTGCTGTAGGTTTGCCAGTGAAGGTCGCTAAGACCCCAGCAGAGGCGGAACAGCGAACACAGGAGACTGTTGCCGCGCTATCACCTTCTAATCAGGAATCCCACATTGCCTGCGTAGCAGAGTCTTCTTCTCCATTACCCTCAGCACCACCTTTGTCATTGACTCTGAACCCCTTTTTACAAGATATTGCTGTCCAGACCTCTGCACTACCCTCTCGGGGGAGCTCTGTCTCAGAACTGAATCCTTTCATAGAAGGTCGCGGTCTGGCGAAGACTCCTCTCAGTTGTTCTAGCAGTAGCTCTAGTGATGTGGATAGTGCTGTAGATTCTGAGGAAGAGCTATCTGATTTGTTTGAGAAGTTGTTTAAGATTTGTCAAAAGAGAGGGGGGAAATCAAAGCCGGTTTTCGCGAAGCAACCTAAGAGAAAAGGCAAATTGCGGGCTAAGGGCAAAGTTGAAGGCCAGGAGATATGGGAGGAGAGGGAGCTAGAACTCCCCCGTCCTCGTTGCCAACCATAGCCAAAAATAGCAAAGCAAGCCATGGAGGCGGGTGACGTTGCAACGGCAAATGAACTTTTAAAAGCCATGCCTGTAATATATAAGCAACATGGGGAGGGGGATGATGTATATGCCGCGGGTGAGCACGACCCGTTTGACTGGAAACTGTTGGTGCAGGTGAGGGACACAGTGCGGCAGACGGGATTACATAGTGAGCCTAGTAAACAGATGCTTCAGTATATCTTTTCTGCAAGTGGCATTATTCTGCAGGAAGATATTAAGCAAGTGGTAAGAATGATACTTACCCCGTTGCAAACCATGCAATATGAAAGCCACCTTCAGCGGCTCTGTAACACTGCCGCCACTTTGCCCAGGGTGGAAGGAGATCCATTAGCTGGGGTAACTGCAGCACAGTTGATAGGGACTGGTGCTTATTTTGGGGTACAGGCTCAGCTAGGACTTCCTCCAGCCGTTTTACAGGAGGCTATGCGATTGGCACAGATAGCCCTAAGTGAAGTTAAAGCTGGTAGCGTAACTCCATCGTATTTGTCGGTGAAGCAAAAGCCAAACGAATCATATTCAAGCTTTTTGGACAGGTTACACCAAGCTTTAGACCAGTCAGACCACCCTGAACATGTAAAGACTACCCTTGGTGAGAAGTTAGCTTTTAAGAATGCGAATGCACGAACAAGGGATGTTTTGGTCACCCTTCCTCCTCATGCCTCTGTACAGGACATGCTAGAAAGAGCTTTGCGTTTGGAAAGTGCAGGTGCATTAACGTCAGAAAGGGCATTTCCTTTGGTAGCCCCAGAGCCTCCACCTGAACAGGCTGCTGCCAAGGCGTTAAAAGAAGTAACTGAAAAACAAAGTCGAATTATGGAACAGTAAGTTAAAGTATTAGATAACATGATGGCAGCCTTGATGCCGCTAGTCCAACAACGTAAAGAAACGAAAGGGCGACAGAGAAATGCCAAGTGTTTTCGCTGCGGACAACAGGGGCATTTTCAGAATCGCTGCAGAGCATCTGTATTTTGTAACCACTGTAATTCTAACTCCCACGCCACTGCAGCTTGTCGGCATCCGGGAAACTGGAAGCGGAGCGCGTCTGGCCCCCGCGCGCAGACACAAGTAGCGGCGCCAATCAAATACAACCCGCCACCCGAGGCAGCCTCGGCTTGGACCTGGCAACAGCAGTAGACTGTATCTTGACAGATTCACGACCTGTTGTTATTGAATCTACTACCCAGGGGCCTATACTGATTGATGGCGAAGCTGTTGGCGGTTTACTTGTTGGTCGTTCATCATCTGCTATAAAAGGACTGATAGTTGTCCCAGGAGTGATAGACTCTGATTACGTGGGAATCATTAAAATCATACTGCAGACTCAGTTTCCACCAATACAAATCCCTGCAGGAAGTCGTATAGCACAGATTGTTCCCCTTCCACAAATGACCAAAGGAATAGCACCACGTCTTACAAGAGAAAGGGGGACTGGTGGCTTTGGTTCCACGGGACCTGCCGCAATGCTTACTCTATCCATGGGCATGCGACCAGAGGCTACCGTGTCGTTATCGAACGGAGCTGATAGTTTTCAGCTCACTATGCTTTTAGATACAGGAGCTGATATCACAATTGTGTCCACCTTGTGCTGGCCTAAACACTGGTAGACACTTCCCAGCGTAAGAGGGGTAGAAGGGGTTGGTGGAGCAGCTGCAGTACGACAATCGTCAGCGCCCATTCGTATCCAACTGAGCGATCGACAAGCTCAGATTCCCGTTACAGTAATGCCCCTTCCCCAAGGCGTATATGGACTCCTTGGTCGCGATGCGTTGAGACAACTTGATATGCGACTTACGAATTCATCGGATTTTTGCTGATGGTCACTGTTCGGTACAATTTTCCGCTGCAGCTCCAGTGGCTCAATGACACCCCCATCTAGATAAAGCAGTGGCCGTTGACAAAAGAGAAGCTGCAACAAGCACATAACCTTGTGCAGGAGCAGTTAGCTGCAGGACATTTAAAGCCATCAACCAGCCCATGGAATACACCGATTTTTGTTATTCCCAAAAAGTCAGGGAAATATCGACTGTTACAAGACTTACGAGCTATTAATGAACAAATGCAGGCAATGGGTGCACTTCAGCCAGGTTTACCATCTCCAGCGATGTTACCAGAATCCTGGAGCTTACTGGTAATTGATCTCAAGGACTGTTTTTTCACCATTGCTCTGCATCCAGATGATACTCCTCGATTTGCTTTTACTTTGCCAGCCATCAACAGACAAGGTCCTAGCGCGCGATTTGAGTGGACGGTCCTCCCTCAAGACATGAAAAATAGCCCCACACTCTGTCAGCTGTTTGTCGACCAGGCCCTGCAGCCACTCCGTGAACAGTGGTTTTCTACGCGCATTTATCATTACATGGATAACATTCTTTTTTGCAGACAACAGCCTTTCACCGAGAAGGACATTCTAGTCATTTGTGATATGTTAAGCCGGCGGGGTCTCCAGGTTGCGCCGGAGAAGATTCAAAGGGAATCTCCGTATAAGTACTTGGGATGGATTATCACTGAATCTCAAATTCGACCACAAAAACTGTCGTTACATCTTAATATTAAGACCCTAACAGATGTACAAAAACTTATGGGGGATCTCCAGTGGTTGAGACCAGTCATCGGCTTCACTAATACTGATTTAGAACCTCTGCGACCGCTTCTGAAAGGTACTGACCCAGCGGCTTCGGTAGTACTCACCCCTGCACAGGAACATTTGTTGCAACGATTGACGTCAATGGTGGCAGAACGTTGGATCAGTCGATATGATCCCGATACTACGGTAGATCTTACCATCCTGCCTACTGACAATACATTGCTTGGGGCCCTCACCCAAGCAAAAAACACGAAGGGGGAGAGTACTCGTGTGCTCGAATGGATATTTGTTGCCTTACAGCCCAAAACAACCATCCAACGGAAAATTGAGCTCTTGTCGGAACTGATACGAAAGGGTAGAAAGCGGTGTCTGCAAATTCATGGAGAAGAACCTTCTACAATTTATTTACCCATCCGAAAAATGGACTTAGAACAGATGATTGCTGAAAGTGACTGCTTACAGCTAGCTCTTTTGAGCGCAGCTACAACATTGAACACAGCATCACTGCCCTCTCCTGCTCTTAAATGGATGGGTCAGGGACAGTGGATAGAACGACCCAAGTGCTCGGAACGACCATTGGTAGAAGCAGTGACTGTTTTTACAGATGCAGGCAAAAAATCTAAGAGTGCAGCGATCGTTTGGAACCGAGACGGCCAATGGCAACATCATGTGCTTAAGGGAGAGTCTACTGACTCTTTACAAACGTTGGAGTTGCTTGCGGTGGTGTGGGCTGCCTTTAGGTGGCTCACGATGCCTCTCAACATAGTAACTGATTCTCTCTATGTGGCGGGAATTGTACGCCGCATAGAGACTGCTTTTATTCGTGAGATCAAGAACTTACGGCTTTTTGAACTCTTGAGACGTCTTCGTAGTGCACTTCAACAAAGGAGTGCTGCTTATTGTGTCATTCATATTAGAAGCCATAAATGGGACCAAGGCCTTGGAGAAGGGAATGCGAGGGCAGATCGATTAGTATCTATGGCCGCCCCGCGAGATGAATTTCAAGCGGCTCGCCACTCTCATGAAATGTTTCATCAGAACGCTAAAGGCCTGTGCAAACAATTTAGAATTTCAGTAAATGATGCCAAGGGCATTGTGCAGACCTGCCCAGGATGCAGTCATCACGGGCCAGGTTTGGGTTTTGGTGTCAATCCCAGAGGATTACAGGCCAATCAGATATAGCAGATGGATGTAACTCATGTGCCAGAGTTTGGAAGGCTGAAATATGTACATGTGTGCATAGATACGTTTAGTCACATGTTGTGGGCCACGGCACAAGCCGGCGAAAAAGCCATTCATGTCCAGAGACACCTGACAGTATGCCTAGCTGTCATGGGAGTTCCGCAACAGATCAAGTCTGATAATGGTCCAGCTTATGCTGGAGAAAAGATAAGACGTTTTATGCAAAGATGGGGTATTCGTCATATCAGAGGCATTCCCAATTCTCCAACAGGTCAGGGTACTATAGAAAGGGCACACCAAACTCTAAAGCGGTATTTGTTGAAGTACTCTCAAATATCAGATGTTCAAGAGAAACTTGCTATGGCGTTATTTACCCTAAATCATTTGTGCATTTTTGGTGAAGGTGATTCCCCACCAGTAGTTAAACATGCCCCAAAGGAGCAGCGGGACAAAAGAGTTCCAATGTTTGTACACTATCGGGACCCGAGGACTGGACAATGGCAGGGCCCAGCTGAGGTTCAATATCTTGGAAGGGGTCATATGTGTGTGCTTGCACCTACAGGATCGCTATGGGTACCAGCGAGGTGGACACGTCCTGTGGCCAGCCAGCAAGTTCATCCTGACCGTGGCATTGTTGGAGATATGTCTTCTGACCTCGCAGACATGGGCCATCTACAGGGTGAACGACAGGACCAATATGTGGGTGACTTGGGCTAATCAAACTGGCAACTTGGATTTTTGTCTGAGTATGCAGTCAACTACTAGCCCTTTTAAAACGTGCCTTGTGGGTATACCTGGCTTTGAAGAATCTGCCTTTGCTGCCTACGCCACCAACAACTGTAGCTTTTCTTCTACCGTAGCTGGTTGTACTGCCACATTGATCCGATCCCTTAACACCACCTTGCCCTGGGATCCACAAGAGCTAGAGTTGCTGGGTGCTAAAGCGGTGGGATCAACGTCCCAAGGTTACACTCAAGTGTGTGTCACATTTGGTGATAGGTTTAGTGGCAAGAACGGTTTTGAAACATTTATTGGTGACACTCAGCCTCATGTGCCAATAGAAAAAGGATGGAACGAATCAGGCTGGACGGAGGTATCGCCAGGACCCAGTTTTAGACCATGGACCACAGGGTTTTGTGGCACCAATGAGACCAAGCTTGACGGCTATAATGTCTCTGTGCCATTAGGTGCCTATGGGGCAGTTGATCTATATGGTTCACAGTCGTTGGCAAAGGCTGCAAGTGAACCTTTGTTATGGAACAACGCTACTGCAAAAGCTCTTCCCCCAAATGTGTTTTTGATCTGTGGGGATAGGGCTTGGCAGGGCATCCCAAAAAACGCATATGGTGGGCCGTGTTACCTGGGAAAACTTACCCTTTTTGCCCCTCATCAAAGGGACTGGCTGAAATTGACTAAGATAGCGCATCGTGCTAAACGAGGCGTGCCTTTGGATAAGTCTTGTCGTGATGATGTACAATTGTGGTCTACGACGGCCAACATTTTTGCTACGGCCTTTTTTCCGGGTTTGGCTGCAGCTCAAGCCATCAAACAGTTAGAGCGGTTGGCATGTTGGTCGGTTAAGCAAGCCAATGTTACCACAGATGTTTTGTCACAATTGCTACATGATCAAGACAGCTTACGTCATGCCTTTTTGCAAGATCGAGCTGCCATTGATTTCTTATTACTGGCACATGGTCATGGGTGCGAGGACTTTGAAGGGATGTGTTGTTTTAATCTCTCTGACCATAGTGCATCTATTCACAAGAAATTGGCTTGCTTAGAATCTCACACTCAGAGAGTTGTCAAGAATGTGAATCCCTTTGATGATTGGCTAAAATCAGCTTTTAGTGGGTTTTCTCCTTGGTTGCTTAGCTTGTTTAAGGAAGGCTTACGCTTCATAGGTATAGTATTTTTAGTGTTGATTATTTTACGCATTGCTTATGGCTGTATTATGAGAGGTGTAGAACGAGTGACGCACACTAACATTCTGTTGGCCCAAAAACAAAAAGGGGGAATTGTTGGGGAATGGCTTGCAGAAATGGGTCATTCGGATTATATGCAGCTGGTGGGCCAACAGAATGATGCTCACTTGGAGAGAACTACTGCTACTAGCCTTGATATGACTAGGTCAAACTAGGTCTCCGACACGGCTGTGTTGGCAGCTCAGCAAGGTCACAGTGTCCTTGATGAAGAAAAGCAACTAAGACAAAACCGGTTAGAACCGGTAAAAGGGGAACTGCATCGCAAGCAAGAAACCATAGATAGGCGTGTTATGCAAATGTAACCTTTTCGGGCTTAACCTATGGGCAAGCTGTATTTGGAAAATATTAGTGCAAAGATGTATATAAAGCTACAAACTGCGCAATAAAGTTGGCACTATGTCATAATCCATATTGGATTGCTGGTGTCCGTTGTTTCCTTCTCGTCAGAATTTTTTGTCTAACTCTCGGTGCTAAGGTGAAAACTTAGCCAGCTTGTCTCGGGCTTGAGATTTGTGAGCAGTGCAGGAGATTTCGTCTCTGCCAGCTAAGATCCTTAAGGAGAGGTCTGCTGAGGCTGGCAAATCCTGGCCAGCACAAGTTTTTCATCGTGGGAATTTTTTGTCTAACTCTGGGAGCTAAGGTGAAAACTTAGCCAGCTTGTCTCGGGCTTGAGTTTTGTGAGCAGTGCAGGAGATTTCGTCTCTGCCAGCTAAGATCCTTAAGGAGAGGTCTGCTGAGGCTGGCAAATCCTGGCCAGCACCAGTTTTTCATCGTGGGAATTTTTTGTCTATCTCTCGGAGCTAAGGTGAAAACTTAGCCAGCTTGTCTCGGGCTTGAGTTTTGTGAGCAGTGCAGGAGATTTCGTCTCTGCCAGCTAAGATCCTTAAGGAGAAGTCTGCTGAGGCTGGCAAATCCTGGCCAGCACAAGTTTTTCATCGTGGGAAATTTTTGTCTAACTCTCGGAGCTAAGGTGAAAACTTAGCCAGCTTGTCTCGGGCTTGAGTTTTGTGAGCAGTGCAGGAGATTTCGTCTCTGCCAGCTAAGATCCTTAAGGAGAGGTCTGCTGAGGCTGGCAAATCCTGGCCAGCACCAGTTTTTCATGGTGGGAATTTTTTCTTCATCTCTCGGAGCTAAGGTGAAAACTTAGCCAGCTTGTCTCGGGCTTGAGTTTTGTGAGCAGTGCAGGAGATTTCGTCTCTGCCAGCTAAGATCCTTAAGGAGAGGTCTGCTGAGGCTGGCAAATCCTGGCCAGCACAAGTTTTTCTTGGTGGGAATTTTTTGTCTAACTCGCGGAGTTAAGGTGAAAACTTAGCCAGCTTGTCTCGGGCTTGAGTTTTGTGAGCAGTGCAGGAGATTTCGTCTCTGCCAGCTAAGATCCTTAAGGAGAGGTCTGCTGAGGCTGGCAAATCCTGGCCAGCACAAGTTTTTCTTCGTGGGAATTTTTTGTCTAACTCTCGGAGCTAAGGTGAAAACTTAGCCAGCTTGTCTCGGGCTTGAGTTTTGTGAGCAGTGCAGGAGATTTCGTCTCTGCCAGCTAAGATCCTTAAGGAGAGGTCTGCTGAGGCTGGCAAATCCTGGCCAGCACAAGTTTTTCATCGTGGGAATTTTTTCTTCATCTCTCGGAGCTAAGGTGAAAACTTAGCCAGCTTGTCTCGGGCTTGAGTTTTGTGAGCAGTGCAGGAGATTTCGTCTCTGCCAGCTAAGATCCTTAAGGAGAGGTCTGCTGAGGCTGGCAAATCCTGGCCAGCACAAGTTTTTCTTCGTGGGAATTTTTTTCTAACTCTCGGAGCTAAGGTGAAAACTTAGCCAGCTTGTCTCGGGCTTGAGTTTTGTGAGCAGTGCAGGAGATTTCGTCTCTGCCAGCTAAGATCCTTAAGGAGAGGTCTGCTGAGGCTGGCAAATCCTGGCCAGCACAAGTTTTTCTTGGTGGGAATTTTTTGTCTAACTCTGGGAGCTAAGGTGAAAACTTAGCCAGCTTGTCTAGGGCTTGAGTTTTGTGAGCAGTGCAGGAGATTTCGTCTCTGCCAGCTAAGATCCTTAAGGAGAGGTCTGCTGAGGCTGGCAAATCCTGGCCAGCACAAGTTTTTCATCGTGGGAATTTTTTCTTCATCTCTCGGAGCTAAGGTGAAAACTTAGCCAGCTTGTCTCGGGCTTGAGTTTTGTGAGCAGTGCAGGAGATTTCATCTCTGCCAGCTAAGATCCTTAAGGAGAGGTCTGCTGAGGCTGGCAAATCCTGGCCAGCACCAGTTTTTCTTCGTGGGAATTTTTTCTTCATCTCTCGGAGCTAAGGTGAAAACTTAGCCAGCTTGTCTCGGGCTTGAGTTTTGTGAGCAGTGCAGGAGATTTCGTCTCTGCCAGCTAAGATCCTTAAGGAGAGGTCTGCTGAGGCTGGCAAATCCTGGCCAGCACCAGTTTTTCTTGTGGGAATTTTTTGTCTAACTCTCGGAGCTAAGGTGAAAACTTAGCCAGCTTGTCTCGGGCTTGAGTTTTGTGAGCAGTGCAGGAGATTTCGTCTCTGCCAGCTAAGATCATTAAGGAGAGGTCTGCTGAGGCTGGCAAATCCTGGCCAGCACAAGTTTTTCTTGGTGGGAATTTTTTCTTCATCTCTCGGAGCTAAGGTGAAAACTTAGCCAGCTTGTCTCGGGCTTGAGTTTTGTGAGCAGTGCAGGAGATTTCGTCTCTGCCAGCTAAGATCCTTAAGGAGAGGTCTGCTGAGGCTGGCAAATCCTGGCCAGCACAAGTTTTTCTTGGTGGGAATTTTTTCTTCATCTCTCGGAGCTAAGGTGAAAACTTAGCCAGCTTGTCTCGGGCTTGAGTTTTGTGAGCAGTGCAGGAGATTTCGTCTCTGCCAGCTAAGATCCTTAAGGAGAGGTCTGCTGAGGCTGGCAAATCCTGGCCAGCACCAGTTTTTCTTCGTGGGAATTTTTTCTTCATCTCTCGGAGCTAAGGTGAAAACTTAGCCAGCTTGTCTCGGGCTTGAGTTTTGTGAGCAGTGCAGGAGATTTCCTCTCTGCCAGCTAAGATCCTTAAGGAGAAGTCTGCTGAGGCTGGCAAATCCTGGCCAGCACAAGTTTTTCATCGTGGGAATTTTTTGTCTAACTCTCGGAGCTAAGGTGAAAACTTAGCCAGCTTGTCTCTGGCTTGAGTTTTGTGAGCAGTGCAGGAGATTTCGTCTCTGCCAGCTAAGATCCTTAAGGAGAGGTCTGCTGAGGCTGGCAAATCCTGGCCAGCACAAGTTTTTCATCGTGGGAATTTTTTCTTCATCTCTCGGAGCTAAGGTGAAAACTTAGCCAGCTTGTCTCGGGCTTGAGTTTTGTGAGCAGTGCAGGAGATTTCGTCTCTGCCAGCTAAGATCCTTAAGGAGAGGTCTGCTGAGGCTGGCAAATCCTGGCCAGCACCAGTTTTTCTTGGTGGGAATTTTTTGTCTAACTCTCGGAGCTAAGGTGAAAACTTAGCCAGCTTGTCTCGGGCTTGAGTTTTGTGAGCAGTGCAGGAGATTTCGTCTCTGCCAGCTAAGATCCTTAAGGAGAGGTCTGCTGAGGCTGGCAAATCCTGGCCAGCACCAGTTTTTCTTCGTGGGAATTTTTTGTCTAACTCTGGGAGCTAAGGTGAAAACTTAGCCAGCTTGTCTCGGGCTTGAGTTTTGTGAGCAGTGCAGGAGATTTCATCTCTGCCAGCTAAGATCCTTCAGGAGAGGTCTGCTGAGGCTGGCAAATCCTGGCCAGCACAAGTTTTTCTTGGTGGGAATTTTTTCTTCATCTCTCGGAGCTAAGGTGAAAATTTAGCCAGCTTGTCTCGGGCTTGAGTTTTGTGAGCAGTGCAGGAGATTTCGTCTCTGCCAGCTAAGATCCTTAAGGAGAGGTCTGCTGAGGCTGGCAAATCCTGGCCAGCACCAGTTTTTCTTGGTGGGAATTTTTTGTCTAACTCTCGGAGCTAAGGTGAAAACTTAGCCAGCTTGTCTCGGGCTTGAGTTTTGTGAGCAGTGCAGGAGATTTCGTCTCTGCCAGCTAAGATCCTTCAGGAGAGGTCTGCTGAGGCTGGCAAATCCTGGCCAGCACAAGTTTTTCTTCGTGGGAATTTTTTCTTCATCTCTCGGAGCTAAGGTGAAAACTTAGCCAGCTTGTCTCGGGCTTGAGTTTTGTGAGCAGTGCAGGAGATTTCGTCTCTGCCAGCTAAGATCCTTAAGGAGAGGTCTGCTGAGGCTGGCAAATCCTGGCCAGCACCAGTTTTTCTTGGTGGGAATTTTTTGTCTAACTCTCGGAGCTAAGGTGAAAACTTAGCCAGCTTGTCTCGGGCTTGAGTTTTGTGAGCAGTGCAGGAGATTTCGTCTCTGCCAGCTAAGATCCTTAAGGAGAGGTCTGCTGAGGCTGGCAAATCCTGGCCAGCACCAGTTTTTCTTCGTGGGAATTTTTTGTCTAACTCTGGGAGCTAAGGTGAAAACTTAGCCAGCTTGTCTCGGGCTTGAGTTTTGTGAGCAGTGCAGGATATTTCGTCTCTGCCAGCTAAGATCCTTAAGGAGAGGTCTGCTGAGGCTGGCAAATCCTGGCCAGCACAAGTTTTTCTTCGTGGGAATTTTTTCTTCATCTCTCGGAGCTAAGGTGAAAATTTAGCCAGCTTGTCTCGGGCTTGAGTTTTGTGAGCAGTGCAGGAGATTTCGTCTCTGCCAGCTAAGATCCTTAAGGAGAGGTCTGCTGAGGCTGGCAAATCCTGGCCAGCACCAGTTTTTCTTGGTGGGAATTTTTTGTCTAACTCTCGGAGCTAAGGTGAAAACTTAGCCAGCTTGTCTCGGGCTTGAGTTTTGTGAGCAGTGCAGGAGATTTCGTCTCTGCCAGCTAAGATCCTTAAGGAGAGGTCTGCTGAGGCTGGCAAATCCTGGCCAGCACCAGTTTTTCTTGGTGGGAATTTTTTCTTCATCTCTCGGAGCTAAGGTGAAAACTTAGCCAGCCTGTCTCTGGCTTGAGTTTTGTGAGCAGTGCAGGAGATTTCGTCTCTGCCAGCTAAGATCCTTCAGGAGAGGTCTGCTGAGGCTGGCAAATCCTGGCCAGCACCAGTTTTTCTTGGTGGGAATTTTTTGTCTAACTCTCGGAGCTAAGGTGAAAACTTAGCCAGCTTGTCTCGGGCTTGAGTTTTGTGAGCAGTGCAGGAGATTTCGTCTCTGCCAGCTAAGATCCTTAAGGAGAGGTCTGCTGAGGCTGGCAAATCCTGGCCAGCACCAGTTTTTCTTCGTGGGAATTTTTTGTCTAACTCTGGGAGCTAAGGTGAAAACTTAGCCAGCTTGTCTCGGGCTTGAGTTTTGTGAGCAGTGCAGGATATTTCGTCTCTGCCAGCTAAGATCCTTAAGGAGAGGTCTGCTGAGGCTGGCAAATCCTGGCCAGCACAAGTTTTTCTTCGTGGGAATTTTTTCTTCATCTCTCGGAGCTAAGGTGAAAATTTAGCCAGCTTGTCTCGGGCTTGAGTTTTGTGAGCAGTGCAGGAGATTTCGTCTCTGCCAGCTAAGATCCTTAAGGAGAGGTCTGCTGAGGCTGGCAAATCCTGGCCAGCACCAGTTTTTCTTGGTGGGAATTTTTTGTCTAACTCTCGGAGCTAAGGTGAAAACTTAGCCAGCTTGTCTCGGGCTTGAGTTTTGTGAGCAGTGCAGGAGATTTCGTCTCTGCCAGCTAAGATCCTTAAGGAGAGGTCTGCTGAGGCTGGCAAATCCTGGCCAGCACAAGTTTTTCTTCGTGGGAATTTTTTCTTCATCTCTCGGAGCTAAGGTGAAAACTTAGCCAGCTTGTCTCGGGCTTGAGTTTTGTGAGCAGTGCAGGAGATTTCGTCTCTGCCAGCTAAGATCCTTAAGGAGAGGTCTGCTGAGGCTGGCAAATCCTGGCCAGCACAAGTTTTTCATCGTGGGAATTTTTTGTCTAACTCTCGGAGCTAAGGTGAAAACTTAGCCAGCTTGTCTCGGGCTTGAGTTTTGTGAGCAGTGCAGGAGATTTCGTCTCTGCCAGCTAAGATCCTTAAGGAGAGGTCTGCTGAGGCTGGCAAATCCTGGCCAGCACCAGTTTTTCATCGTGGGAATTTTTTCTTCATCTCTCGGAGCTAAGGTGAAAACTTAGCCAGCTTGTCTCTGGCTTGAGTTTTGTGAGCAGTGCAGGAGATTTCGTCTCTGCCAGCTAAGATCCTTAAGGAGAAGTCTGCTGAGGCTGGCAAATCCTGGCCAGCACAAGTTTTTCTTGGTGGGAATTTTTTGTCTAACTCTGGGAGCTAAGGTGAAAACTTAGCCAGCTTGTCTCGGGCTTGAGTTTTGTGAGCAGTGCAGGAGATTTCGTCTCTGCCAGCTAAGATCCTTCAGGAGAGGTCTGCTGAGGCTGGCAAATCCTGGCCAGCACAAGTTTTTCTTCGTGGGAATTTTTCTTCATCTCTCGGAGCTAAGGTGAAAACTTAGCCAGCTTGTCTCGGGCTTGAGTTTTGTGAGCAGTGCAGGAGATTTCGTCTCTGCCAGCTAAGATCCTTCAGGAGAGGTCTGCTGAGGCTGGCAAATCCTGGCCAGCACAAGTTTTTCTTGGTGGGAATTTTTTGTCTAACTCTCGGAGCTAAGGTGAAAACTTAGCCAGCTTGTCTCGGGCTTGAGTTTTGTGAGCAGTGCAGGAGATTTCGTCTCTGCCAGCTAAGATCCTTAAGGAGAGGTCTGCTGAGGCTGGCAAATCCTGGCCAGCACCAGTTTTTCTTGGTGGGAATTTTTTGTCTAACTCTGGGAGCTAAGGTGAAAACTTAGCCAGCTTGTCTCTGGCTTGAGTTTTGTGAGCAGTGCAGGAGATTTCGTCTCTGCCAGCTAAGATCCTTAAGGAGAGGTCTGCTGAGGCTGGCAAATCCTGGCCAGCACAAGTTTTTCTTCGTGGGAATTTTTTCTTCATCTCTCGGAGCTAAGGTGAAAACTTAGCCAGCTTGTCTCGGGCTTGAGTTTTGTGAGCAGTGCAGGAGATTTCGTCTCTGCCAGCTAAGATCCTTAAGGAGAGGTCTGCTGAGGCTGGCAAATCCTGGCCAGCACAAGTTTTTCTTCGTGGGAATTTTTGTCTAACTCTGGGAGCTAAGGTGAAAACTTAGCCAGCTTGTCTCGGGCTTGAGTTTTGTGAGCAGTGCAGGAGATTTCGTCTCTGCCAGCTAAGATCCTTAAGGAGAGGTCTGCTGAGGCTGGCAAATCCTGGCCAGCACCAGTTTTTCTTCATGGGAATTTTTTGTCTAACTCTCGGAGCTAAGGTGAAAACTTAGCCAGCTTGTCTCGGGCTTGAGTTTTGTGAGCAGTGCAGGAGATTTCGTCTCTGCCAGCTAAGATCCTTAAGGAGAGGTCTGCTGAGGCTGGCAAATCCTGGCCAGCACCAGTTTTTCTTCGTGGGAATTTTTTGTCTAACTCTCGGAGCTAAGGTGAAAACTTAGCCAGCTTGTCTCGGGCTTGAGTTTTGTGAGCAGTGCAGGAGATTTCGTCTCTGCCAGCTAAGATCCTTAAGGAGAGGTCTGCTGAGGCTGGCAAATCCTGGCCAGCACAAGTTTTTCATCGTGGGAATTTTTTCTTCATCTCTCGGAGCTAAGGTGAAAACTTAGCCAGCTTGTCTCGGGCTTGAGTTTTGTGAGCAGTGCAGGAGATTTCGTCTCTGCCAGCTAAGATCCTTAAGGAGAGGTCTGCTGAGGCTGGCAAATCCTGGCCAGCACAAGTTTTTCATGGTGGGAATTTTTTCTTCATCTCTCGGAGCTAAGGTGAAATCTTAGCCAGCTTGTCTCGGGCTTGAGTTTTGTGAGCAGTGCAGGAGATTTCGTCTCTGCCAGCTAAGATCCTTAAGGAGAGGTCTGCTGAGGCTGGCAAATCCTGGCCAGCACCAGTTTTTCTTCGTGGGAATTTTTTCTTCATCTCTCGGAGCTAAGGTGAAAACTTAGCCAGCTTGTCTCGGGCTTGAGTTTTGTGAGCAGTGCAGGAGATTTCATCTCTGCCAGCTAAGATCCTTAAGGAGAGGTCTGCTGAGGCTGGCAAATCCTGGCCAGCACAAGTTTTTCATCGTGGGAATTTTTTGTCTAACTCTCGGAGCTAAGGTGAAAACTTAGCCAGCTTGTCTCGGGCTTGAGTTTTGTGAGCAGTGCAGGAGATTTCGTCTCTGCCAGCTAAGATCCTTCAGGAGAGGTCTGCTGAGGCTGGCAAATCCTGGCCAGCACAAGTTTTTCTTCGTGGGAATTTTTGTCTAACTCTCGGAGCTAAGGTGAAAACTTAGCCAGCTTGTCTCGGGCTTCAGTTTTGTGAGCAGTGCAGGAGATTTCGTCTCTGCCAGCTAAGATCCTTAAGGAGAGGTCTGCTGAGGCTGGCAAATCCTGGCCAGCACCAGTTTTTCTTGGTGGGAATTTTTTGTCTAACTCTCGGAGCTAAGGTGAAAACTTAGCCAGCTTGTCTCGGGCTTGAGTTTTGTGAGCAGTGCAGGAGATTTCGTCTCTGCCAGCTAAGATCCTTAAGGAGAGGTCTGCTGAGGCTGGCAAATCCTGGCCAGCACCAGTTTTTCTTCGTGGGAATTTTTTGTCTAACTCTGGGAGCTAAGGTGAAAACTTAGCCAGCTTGTCTCGGGCTTGAGTTTTGTGAGCAGTGCAGGATATTTCGTCTCTGCCAGCTAAGATCCTTAAGGAGAGGTCTGCTGAGGCTGGCAAATCCTGGCCAGCACAAGTTTTTCTTGGTGGGAATTTTTTCTTCATCTCTCGGAGCTAAGGTGAAAATTTAGCCAGCTTGTCTCGGGCTTGAGTTTTGTGAGCAGTGCAGGAGATTTCGTCTCTGCCAGCTAAGATCCTTAAGGAGAGGTCTGCTGAGGCTGGCAAATCCTGGCCAGCACCAGTTTTTCTTGGTGGGAATTTTTTGTCTAACTCTCGGAGCTAAGGTGAAAACTTAGCCAGCTTGTCTCGGGCTTGAGTTTTGTGAGCAGTGCAGGAGATTTCGTCTCTGCCAGCTAAGATCCTTAAGGAGAGGTCTGCTGAGGCTGGCAAATCCTGGCCAGCACAAGTTTTTCATCGTGGGAATTTTTTCTTCATCTCTCGGAGCTAAGGTGAAAACTTAGCCAGCTTGTCTCGGGCTTGAGTTTTGTGAGCAGTGCAGGAGATTTCGTCTCTGCCAGCTAAGATCCTTAAGGAGAGGTCTGCTGAGGCTGGCAAATCCTGGCCAGCACCAGTTTTTCTTGGTGGGAATTTTTTGTCTAACTCTCGGAGCTAAGGTGAAAACTTAGCCAGCTTGTCTCTGGCTTGAGTTTTGTGAGCAGTGCAGGAGATTTCGTCTCTGCCAGCTAAGATCCTTAAGGAGAGGTCTGCTGAGGCTGGCAAATCCTGGCCAGCACCAGTTTTTCTTCGTGGGAATTTTTTGTCTAACTCTGGGAGCTAAGGTGAAAACTTAGCCAGCTTGTCTCTGGCTTGAGTTTTGTGAGCAGTGCAGGATATTTCGTCTCTGCCAGCTAAGATCCTTAAGGAGAGGTCTGCTGAGGCTGGCAAATCCTGGCCAGCACAAGTTTTTCTTCGTGGGAATTTTTTCTTCATCTCTCGGAGCTAAGGTGAAAATTTAGCCAGCTTGTCTCGGGCTTGAGTTTTGTGAGCAGTGCAGGAGATTTCGTCTCTGCCAGCTAAGATCCTTAAGGAGAGGTCTGCTGAGGCTGGCAAATCCTGGCCAGCACCAGTTTTTCTTGGTGGGAATTTTTTGTCTAACTCTCGGAGCTAAGGTGAAAACTTAGCCAGCTTGTCTCGGGCTTGAGTTTTGTGAGCAGTGCAGGAGATTTCGTCTCTGCCAGCTAAGATCCTTAAGGAGAGGTCTGCTGAGGCTGGCAAATCCTGGCCAGCACAAGTTTTTCTTCGTGGGAATTTTTTCTTCATCTCTCGGAGCTAAGGTGAAAACTTAGCCAGCTTGTCTCGGGCTTGAGTTTTGTGAGCAGTGCAGGAGATTTCGTCTCTGCCAGCTAAGATCCTTAAGGAGAGGTCTGCTGAGGCTGGCAAATCCTGGCCAGCACAAGTTTTTCTTCGTGGGAAATTTTTGTCTAACTCTCGGAGCTAAGGTGAAAACTTAGCCAGCTTGTCTCGGGCTTGAGTTTTGTGAGCAGTGCAGGAGATTTCGTCTCTGCCAGCTAAGATCCTTCAGGAGAGGTCTGCTGAGGCTGGCAAATCCTGGCCAGCACCAGTTTTTCTTGGTGGGAATTTTTTCTTCATCTCTCGGAGCTAAGGTGAAAACTTAGCCAGCTTGTCTCGGGCTTGAGTTTTGTGAGCAGTGCAGGAGATTTCGTCTCTGCCAGCTAAGATCCTTAAGGAGAGGTCTGCTGAGGCTGGCAAATCCTGGCCAGCACAAGTTTTTCATCGTGGGAATTTTTTTCTTCATCTCTCGGAGCTAAGGTGAAAACTTAGCCAGCTTGTCTCGGGCTTGAGTTTTGTGAGCAGTGCAGGAGATTTCATCTCTGCCAGCTAAGATCCTTAAGGAGAGGTCTGCTGAGGCTGGCAAATCCTGGCCAGCACAAGTTTTTCATCGTGGGAATTTTTTGTCTAACTCTCGGAGCTAAGGTGAAAACTTAGCCAGCTTGTCTCGGGCTTGAGTTTTGTGAGCAGTGCAGGAGATTTCGTCTCTGCCAGCTAAGATCCTTAAGGAGAGGTCTGCTGAGGCTGGCAAATCCTGGCCAGCACCAGTTTTTCTTCGTGGGAATTTTTTCTTCATCTCTCGGAGCTAAGGTGAAAACTTAGCCAGCTTGTCTCGGGCTTGAGTTTTGTGAGCAGTGCAGGAGATTTCGTCTCTGCCAGCTAAGATCCTTAAGGAGAGGTCTGCTGAGGCTGGCAAATCCTGGCCAGCACAAGTTTTTCTTGGTGGGAATTTTTTGTCTAACTCTGGGAGCTAAGGTGAAAACTTAGCCAGCTTGTCTCGGGCTTGAGTTTTGTGAGCAGTGCAGGAGATTTCGTCTCTGCCAGCTAAGATCCTTAAGGAGAGGTCTGCTGAGGCTGGCAAATCCTGGCCAGCACAAGTTTTTCTTCGTGGGAATTTTTCTTCATCTCTCGGAGCTAAGGTGAAAACTTAGCCAGCTTGTCTCGGGCTTGAGTTTTGTGAGCAGTGCAGGAGATTTCGTCTCTGCCAGCTAAGATCCTTAAGGAGAGGTCTGCTGAGGCTGGCAAATCCTGGCCAGCACAAGTTTTTCTTGGTGGGAATTTTTTGTCTAACTCTCGGAGCTAAGGTGAAAACTTAGCCAGCTTGTCTCGGGCTTGAGTTTTGTGAGCAGTGCAGGAGATTTCGTCTCTGCCAGCTAAGATCCTTAAGGAGAGGTCTGCTGAGGCTGGCAAATCCTGGCCAGCACCAGTTTTTCTTGGTGGGAATTTTTTGTCTAACTCTGGGAGCTAAGGTGAAAACTTAGCCAGCTTGTCTCGGGCTTGAGTTTTGTGAGCAGTGCAGGAGATTTCGTCTCTGCCAGCTAAGATCCTTAAGGAGAGGTCTGCTGAGGCTGGCAAATCCTGGCCAGCACAAGTTTTTCTTCGTGGGAATTTTTTCTTCATCTCTCGGAGCTAAGGTGAAAACTTAGCCAGCTTGTCTCGGGCTTGAGTTTTGTGAGCAGTGCAGGAGATTTCGTCTCTGCCAGCTAAGATCCTTAAGGAGAGGTCTGCTGAGGCTGGCAAATCCTGGCCAGCACAAGTTTTTCTTGGTGGGAATTTTTGTCTAACTCTGGGAGCTAAGGTGAAAACTTAGCCAGCTTGTCTCGGGCTTGAGTTTTGTGAGCAGTGCAGGAGATTTCGTCTCTGCCAGCTAAGATCCTTAAGGAGAAGTCTGCTGAGGCTGGCAAATCCTGGCCAGCACCAGTTTTTCTTCATGGGAATTTTTTGTCTAACTCTCGGAGCTAAGGTGAAAACTTAGCCAGCTTGTCTCGGGCTTAAGTTTTGTGAGCAGTGCAGGAGATTTCGTCTCTGCCAGCTAAGATCCTTAAGGAGAGGTCTGCTGAGGCTGGCAAATCCTGGCCAGCACAAGTTTTTCATCGTGGGAATTTTTTCTTCATCTCTCGGAGCTAAGGTGAAAACTTAGCCAGCTTGTCTCGGGCTTGAGTTTTGTGAGCAGTGCAGGAGATTTCGTCTCTGCCAGCTAAGATCCTTAAGGAGAGGTCTGCTGAGGCTGGCAAATCCTGGCCAGCACCAGTTTTTCATCGTGGGAATTTTTTGTCTAACTCTCGGAGCTAAGGTGAAAACTTAGCCAGCTTGTCTCGGGCTTGAGTTTTGTGAGCAGTGCAGGAGATTTCGTCTCTGCCAGCTAAGATCCATAAGGAGAGGTCTGCTGAGGCTGGCAAATCCTGGCCAGCACAAGTTTTTCATCGTGGGAATTTTTTGTCTAACTCTGGGAGCTAAGGTGAAAACTTAGCCAGCTTGTCTCGGGCTTGAGTTTTGTGAGAAGTGCAGGAGATTTCGTCTCTGCCAGCTAAGATCCTTAAGGAGAGGTCTGCTGAGGCTGGCAAATCCTGGCCAGCACCAGTTTTTCATGGTGGGAATTTTTTGTCTAACTCTCGGAGCTAAGGTGAAAACTTAGCCAGCTTGTCTCGGGCTTGAGTTTTGTGAGCAGTGCAGGAGATTTCATCTCTGCCAGCTAAGATCCTTAAGGAGAGGTCTGCTGAGGCTGGCAAATCCTGGCCAGCACAAGTTTTTCTTCGTGGGAATTTTTGTCTAACTCTCGGAGCTAAGGTGAAAACTTAGCCAGCTTGTCTCGGGCTTGAGTTTTGTGAGCAGTGCAGGAGATTTCGTCTCTGCCAGCTAAGATCCTTAAGGACAGGTCTGCTGAGGCTGGCAAATCCTGGCCAGCACAAGTTTTTCTTCGTGGGAATTTTTTGTCTAACTCTGGGAGCTAAGGTGAAAACTTAGCCAGCTTGTCTCGGGCTTGAGTTTTGTGAGCAGTGCAGGAGATTTCGTCTCTGCCAGCTAAGATCCTTAAGGACAGGTCTGCTGAGGCTGGCAAATCCTGGCCAGCACAAGTTTTTCATCGTGGGAATTTTTTGTCTAACTCTCGGAGCTAAGGTGAAAACTTAGCCAGCTTGTCTCGGGCTTGAGTTTTGTGAGCAGTGCAGGAGATTTCGTCTCTGCCAGCTAAGATCCTTAAGGAGAGGTCTGCTGAGGCTGGCAAATCCTGGCCAGCACAAGTTTTTCATCGTGGGAATTTTTTCTTCATCTCTCGGAGCTAAGGTGAAAACTTAGCCAGCTTGTCTCGGGCTTGAGTTTTGTGAGCAGTGCAGGAGATTTCGTCTCTGCCAGCTAAGATCCTTAAGGAGAGGTCTGCTGAGGCTGGCAAATCCTGGCCAGCACCAGTTTTTCTTGGTGGGAATTTTTGTCTAACTCTCGGAGCTAAGGTGAAAACTTAGCCAGCTTGTCTCGGGCTTGAGTTTTGTGAGCAGTGCAGGAGATTTCGTCTCTGCCAGCTAAGATCCTTAAGGAGAAGTCTGCTGAGGCTGGCAAATCCTGGCCAGCACAAGTTTTTCATTGTGGGAATTTTTTGTCTAACTCTCGGAGCTAAGGTGAAAACTTAGCCAGCTTGTCTCGGGCTTGAGTTTTGTGAGCAGTGCAGGAGATTTCGTCTCTGCCAGCTAAGATCCTTAAGGAGAGGTCTGCTGAGGCTGGCAAATCCTGGCCAGCACCAGTTTTTCTTCGTGGGAATTTTTTCTTCATCTCTCGGAGCTAAGGTGAAAACTTAGCCAGCTTGTCTCGGGCTTGAGTTTTGTGAGCAGTGCAGGAGATTTCCTCTCTGCCAGCTAAGATCCTTAAGGAGAGGTCTGCTGAGGCTGGCAAATCCTGGCCAGCACCAGTTTTTCATCGTGGGAATTTTTGTCTAACTCTCGGAGCTAAGGTGAAAACTTAGCCAGCTTGTCTCGGGCTTAAGTTTTGTGAGCAGTGCAGGAGATTTCGTCTCTGCCAGCTAAGATCCTTAAGGAGAGGTCTGCTGAGGCTGGCAAATCCTGGCCAGCACAAGTTTTTCTTCGTGGGAATTTTTTCTTCATCTCTCGGAGCTAAGGTGAAAACTTAGCCAGCTTGTCTCGGGCTTAAGTTTTGTGAGCAGTGCAGGAGATTTCGTCTCTGCCAGCTAAGATCCATAAGGAGAGGTCTGCTGAGGCTGGCAAATCCTGGCCAGCACCAGTTTTTCTTCGTGGGAATTTTTTGTCTAACTCTCGGAGCTAAGGTGAAAACTTAGCCAGCTTGTCTCGGGCTTGAGTTTTGTGAGCAGTGCAGGAGATTTCGTCTCTGCCAGCTAAGATCCTTAAGGAGAGGTCTGCTGAGGCTGGCAAATCCTGGCCAGCACCAGTTTTTCTTGGTGGGAAATTTTGTCTAACTCGCGGAGCTAAGGTGAAAACTTAGCCAGCTTGTCTCGGGCTTGAGTTTTGTGAGCAGTGCAGGAGATTTCATCTCTGCCAGCTAAGATCCTTAAGGAGAGGTCTGCTGAGGCTGGCAAATCCTGGCCAGCACCAGTTTTTCTTCGTGGGAATTTTTTCTTGATCTCTCGGAGCTAAGGTGAAAACTTAGCCAGCTTGTCTCGGGCTTGAGTTTTGTGAGCAGTGCAGGAGATTTCATCTCTGCCAGCTAAGATCCTTAAGGAGAGGTCTGCTGAGGCTGGCAAATCCTGGCCAGCACAAGTTTTTCTTCGTGGGAATTTTTTCTTCATCTCTCGGAGCTAAGGTGAAAACTTAGCCAGCTTGTCTCGGGCTTGAGTTTTGTGAGCAGTGCAGGAGATTTCATCTCTGCCAGCTAAGATCCTTAAGGAGAGGTCTGCTGAGGCTGGCAAATCCTGGCCAGCACAAGTTTTTCATCGTGGGAATTTTTTCTTCATCTCTCGGAGCTAAGGTGAAAACTTAGCCAGCTTGTCTGGGGCTTGAGTTTTGTGAGCAGTGCAGGAGATTTCGTCTCTGCCAGCTAAGATCCTTAAGGAGAGGTCTGCTGAGGCTGGCAAATCCGGGCCAGCACAAGTTTTTCATCGTGGGAATATATTCTCTTACTGGCGTTGCTAAGCTGAAAACTCAGCCAGCTTGTCTCGGGCTGCAGTTTTGTGAGCAGTGCAGGAGATTTCATCTCTGCCAGCTAAGATCCCTAAGGAGAGGTCTGCTGAGGCTGGCAAATCCTGGCCAGCACCAGTTTTTCTTCGTGGGAATATTTTTTTCTCTTACTCGAGGAGCTAAGGTGAAATCTTAGCCAGCTTGTCTCGGGCTTGAGTTTTGTGAGCAGTGCAGGAGATTTCGTCTCTGCCAGCTAAGATCCTTAAGGAGAGGTCTGCTGAGGCTGGCAAATCCGGGCCAGCACCAGTTTTTCTTCGTGGGAATATTTTGTCTAACTCGCGGAGCTAAGGTGAAAACTTAGCCAGCTTGTCTCGGGCTGGAGTTTTGTGAGCAGTGCAGGAGATTTCATCTCTGCCAGCTAAGATCCTTAAGGAGAGGTCTGCTGAGGCTGGCAAATCCGGGCAAGCACAAGTTTTCAATCGTGGGAATATTTTCTTCTTCTCTCGGAGCTAAGGTGAAAACTTAGCCAGCTTGTCTCGGGCTTGAGTTTTGTGAGCAGTGCAGGAGATTTCGTCTCTGCCAGCTAAGATCCTTAAGGAGAGGTCTGCTGAGGCTGGCAAATCCTGGCCAGCATCAGTTTTTCTTGGTGGGAATTTTTTTCTAACTCTCGTAGCTAAGGTGAAAACTTAGCCAGCTTGTCTCGGGCTGGAGTTTTGTGAGCAGTGCAGGAGATTTCGTCTCTGCCAGCTAAGATCCTTAAGGAGAGGTCTGCTGAGGCTGGCAAATCCTGGCCAGCACCAGTTTTTCTTGGTGGGAATTTTCTGTCTAACTCGCGGAGCTAAGGTGAAAACTTAGCCAGCTTGTCTCGGGCTTGAGTTTTGTGAGCAGTGCAGGAGATTTCGTCTCTGCCAGCTAAGATCCTTAAGGAGAGGTCTGCTGAGGCTGGCAAATCCGGGCCAGCACCTCTTTTTCTTCGTGGGAATTTTTGTCTAACTCGCAGAGCTAAGGTGAAAACTCAGCCAGCTTGTCTCGGGTTGCAGTTTTGTGAGCAGCGCAGGAGATTTCGTCTCCGCCAGCTAAGATGCTTAAGGAGAGGGTGGCTGAGGCTGGCAAATCCGGGCAAGCCCCACTCTTTCTTGGTGGGAATTTTCTGTCTTACTCGCTGAGCTAAGCTGAAAACTCAGCCAGCTTGTCTCGGGCTGGAGTTTTGTGAGCAGCGCAGGATATTTCGTCTCTGCCAGCTAACATGCTTAAGGAGAGGGCTACTGAGGCTGGCAAATGCGGGCAAGCACCACTTTTTCTTGGTGGGAATTTTCTCTATTGTAAAAAGCCCTGTACCTTATGAAACTGGTGATATAGGCATGGACAAAAGTGGCTATCAGGTACTGACAATCGAAGCGATCCATTATCCCACGATGCCCAGGGACTGAGTCTGCCAAATCCTTTTGGGTGTGAAGGACGGAGAGGGAGAAAAACAGAAATAAAAAAAAATCACAGTCAGAGATTCCGATGAAATACAGTGACGATGTATCACTTGACAGCAGCACACTAAGGCTGCAATTAAGCTATGGTTTCACTGAGCCAAAAGTTAGCAAGACCCTCCTTTGCTAAAGGAGTTTTTAACTGCAAAGGTGAGAAGAAAAAGAAGAGATGAAGCAACTTGTCCACAGTACCACACAAGAGGACAGCAGTAGGTCAGGTGCAGGTTTGCCGGCACTGGGTACACTTACATGCCTGTACAAACTTCATTTTCTTGCAAGTCTAGTAAGCAAATGGATGTCATTTCTTGCCTCTGCAGAATCTAATGCTCCTCTTTAATACTTATTGCTGGTAGCTGCTGCTGAAACACTTGTTACCAAGTGTAAGAGACTGTGTTGGTCTTTTGCATCAACATTGCTGAAAGGAAACCAGTGAAGGCATCACTGCCATCACAACAGAGTGACTGCTAGACTAGAGGTTTCCTGTTCCTACATAGACCTGAGCATGAAGCATACTCTGAGAAACTGAACCTAAAGTGAATTCCAAAAAACTCAACCCAGCCTCCACGTGCACATGTCCAGACCTGAGGTCTACTTCTGAACACTCCCACAGGTACTGGGCATGCATATCACTGCTGGTGGGAGGTGGAGTTAGGCAAATCAGCTCTTGGAATACGCAAGATTCTCAGAAAAAACATAAATATGTAACAAGATGGCATGATAAAAGCGGAAGAATGGACTACTTGGAGCTATGGGGCTATGGCTAGTGTTGAGGTAAGGGTTAGGTTTAGGCTTAGGCTTAGGGTTAGGGTGTTAGGTTTAGGGTTAGGTTTAGAGGGTTAGGGTTAGGGTTAGAGGGTTAAGCTTAGGGTTAGGGTTAGGTGTTAAGGTTAGTGTAAGGATTAAAGTTAGGGTTATAGTTACGGTTACAGCTAGGTTTAGGGTTAGGGTTGGCATAGGGCTATGGTTAGGGTTTAGGTTAGCGTTAAGGTGAGGGTTAGGTTTAGGACTTAGTGGTTAAGGGTAGGGTTAGAGTTATGTTTATGATTAGGGTTAGGTGTTAGGGTTAGAGATTCAGTGTTAGGACTAGGGTTAGGGTTATGGTTAGGTTTAGGGCTACAGCTAGGATTAGGATTACGGTTAGGTTTAGAGTTAGGGTTAGAGGGTTAGGTTTATGCACAGGGTTAGGGTTAGGGTTAGCCATTAGGTTTAGGGTTAGACATTAGTGTTAGGTTTAGGGTTATGGTTTAGACTTAGGGTTATGGTTTATGGTTAGGTTTAGCCATTAGGGTTAGGGTTAACCATAAGTGTTAGGTTTAGGGCTATTGTTTAAAATTAGGGTTAGATTTAGGACTATTATTTAGGTTTATGGTTAGTGTTTAGGATTAGTGTTTTGGGTTAGGGTTAGGGTTAGTGTTGTGGATTGTGTTAGTGTTTAGGGGTTAGCGGTATGATTAGAGTTAAGCTTAGGATTCTGGTTAGGAGTTAGGGGTTTGGGTTAGGCTTAGGGTTAGGTTTATTGTTAGGGATTAAGGTTAGGGTTGGGGTTAGCGTTAAGATTAAAGTTAGAGTTAGGGCTTGGTCTAGGTTTAGGGTTAGGCTTTTGTTATGGCTATGGTTAGGGCTGGGTTTAGTGTTAGATGTTAGGGTATAGATTAGGGTTAGGGCTAGGTTTAGGGCTAGAGTTAGAGTTAGGGTTAGGGTTTAGAGGTTAAGAGTAGGGTTGGAGGTAGATTTAGGATTAGGGTTAGGAGTTAGGGGTTACAAATAGGCTTAGGCTTAGAGTTAGGGTTAAGGCTTAAGGTTATGGTAAAGGTTAAATTAAGAGTTATAGTTAGGGCTACAGCTAGATTTAGGGTTAGGGTGAGGCTAGGGGTTAGGTGTTAGGGGTAGCTTAGTGTTAGGTTTAGGAATAGGGTTAGGGGTTAGGGTTAAAGCTGTGGTTAAGCGTAGGATTATGGTTAGGGTTAGGGTTTAGGGGTTAGGGGTAAGGTTAGGGCTAGAGTTAGGATTAGAGTTAGGATTACGGTTAGGGTTAGAGGGTTAGGGTTAAGGATAGGGATAAGATTAAGGTTAATTTTATGGCTAGGGCTAGGGTTAGGGTTAGGGTTAGAGCTCAGTTTAGGGTTAGGTTTCGGTTTAGGGTTTATGGTTAGAGTTAGGGCTAGGGCTAGGTTTACGGTTAGCTTTTGTTTAGGGCTATGGTTAGGGCTCGGGTTAGGGTAAGGGTTAGGTTTAGGGTTAGGTGTTAGAGGTCGGCCTAGAAGGTGAGGTTTAGGGTTAGGGTTAGGGTTATGTTTAGGCTTACGATTGACTTTAGGGTTAGACTAAGGTTTAGGTTTAGGGTTAATGTTAGTCATTAGGGCTAGGGTTAGCCATTAGTGTTAGGGTTAGGGTTAGGTCTAGGGTTATGGTTAGGGTTGTGTTAGGGCTATGGTTGGGGCTAGCATTAGGGCTTGAGTTAGGGTTTAGGTATTAGGTTATGGTTAGATTTAAGATTAGGATTCTGGTTAGAAGTTAGGGGTTAAGGTTAGGGTTATGGTTAAGGTTAGGGTTAGAGTTAGGGCTAGGGCTAGGTTTACGGTTAGCTTTGGTTTAGGGCTATAGTTAGGGCTCAGGTTAGGGTTAGGGTTATGTTTTAGGGGCATAGTTAGAGTTAGGTTCAGGATTAGGGTGCTGTGGTTCAAGCCAAGTGACTGGCAGGGAGAGACAAAGGAACCACCCTGTCGCTCCCTTGCTCGATTTCCCCACTTCTGGGAGTGAGGAGGAGAGCCCAGAAGGAGCGCTAGGCAGAACTTCGAGGGGTTGAGATAAAAATCAGTTTGTTTTAATGGTGAAACAAAAGTGATAACAATAACAGAGAAATAACAGCAGTGTTTAACCAGATATAATGTGAATAATATGTAACACAGACATCTCACCACCTGGAACCCAGCTACACATCAGAGAGGTGGAGAAGAAAAAGACCCCACCCCGGCCAGCTCCCTCTATATACCCCAATCATGACGTCATGATGGTATCGAATATCCCCTTGGCTAGTGGCTAGTTTGTTTTAGCTATCCCCACTACGCCCAGCTTCCAGCCATCAGTGAAAATTTAACCCTATCCTAGCTGAACCCAGTACATAGGGTTAGGGGACAGGGGTTAGGGTTAGGTTTAGAGCTAGGGTTAGAGGGTTAGGTTTAGGGTTAGGGTTAGAGTACTAGGGTTAGGGTTACGGTTAGAGGGTTAGGGCTAGCCATTAGGGTTAGGGTTAGGATTCTTGTTTAAAGTTTGGGTTAGGGTTTAGGGTTATCTTTAGGTAAGGGTTAGGGTTGCGGTTTTTTAGAGTTTAGGGTTAGGTTTGGGGTTGTGGTTAGGGCTAGGGTTAGATTCAGGGTCAGCGATAGGGTTACAGTTTTTTAGGGTTTAAGGTTAAGGTTAGGTTTACGGTTAGGTTTTAGGGGTTAGGGATAGGGTTAGAGATAGGCTTAGTGTTAAGGTTAGAAGTTAGGGGTTAGGGTTAGGCTTACGTTTAGAGCTAGGGTTAGGGGTCAAGATTAGGGTTAGGGTTAACAATAGTGTTAGAGTTAGGGCTAGGGCTAAATTTAGGGTTAGGGTTGGGTTAGGGCTATGGTTAGGTCTAGGGTTAGGATTAGGGTTGTAGTTAGGGTTAGGGGTTATGGGTAGCATTAGAGTTAGGTTTATGATTAGGGTTAGGGGCTAGGGTTATGGTTACAGTTATTGTTATAGTGTTAGGATTAGGGTTAGGGTTACGTTTTTTTAGGGTTTAGGGTTAGGTTTAGGTTATAGGGTTAGGGTTAGGGTTTAGCGGTTAGTGGTTAGGGTTAGAAGTTAGGGGTTACAAATAGGCTTAGGGTTAGGGGTTAAGGTTAGGGTAAGGGTGAAGGTTAGGGTTATAGTTAGGGCTACAGCTTGATTTAGGGTTAGGGTGGGGTTAGTGGTTAGGCGTTATTTGTAGCTTAGTGTTAGGTTTAGGATTAGCATTAGGGGTTAGGGTTAAGGTAAGGGTCAGGGTTAGATTTAGGCTTAGTCTTAGCCTGAGGGGTATGGTTAGGACTAGTGTTAGGGGTATGGTTACAGCTAGGGTTAGGGATTGGGTTAGGGTTTAGGTCTAGAGTTAGAGTAAGGTTTAGGATTCTGTTTAGGAGTCAGAGGTTTGGGTTAGGTTTAGGATTAGGTTTAGTGTTAGGGGTTAAGGTTAGCGTTAGTGTTAGTGTTAGGGTTATGGTTTTTTAAGCTTTAGGTTTAGTGTTAGGGTTAGGGATAGGGTTAGAGTTAGGGCTAAGGTTAAGGCTAGGGTTCAGGTTAGGTTTTAAGGGTTAGGGGTAGGTTTAGAGTTAGGCTTAGGGTTAGTATTAGGCTTGGGGTTATGGTTTTTTAGGGTTTAGGGTTAGGGTATAGGGTTAGGCTTAGAGGTTAGGGCTAGGGTTAGGGTTAGGTTTAGGGAAAGGGTTAGAGTTGGGGTTAGGGTTAATGTTAGGGTTATGGTTTTTTAGAGTTTAGGGTTAGAGTTAGGACTAGGATTAGGGTTAGGTCCAGGATTAAGGTTAGGGTTAGGGTTAGAAGGTTAGGGTTACTTTTTTTTTAAGGTTTCAGTTTAGGGCTAGGGTTATGGTTAAGACTAGAGTTAGGGTTAAGGTTTACAGGTCAGAGGTAGGGTTCGAGGTAGATTTAGGATTAGTGTTTGGATTTAGGGGTTAGAGTTAGGTTTAGGATTTCGGGTTAGGGTTAGGTTTAGGGTTAGTGTTAGGGTTAGGGCTATGGTCAGGGCTAGGGTTAGAGTTAGGTTTAGGGTTTAGGGGTTTGGGGGAAAATTAGAGGTAGACAGGATTAGGGTTAGGAGTTAAGGGTTAAAAATAGGCTTAGGGTTAGGGGTTAAGGTTAGGGTAAAGGTTAAGGTTATAGTTAGAGCTACAGTTAGATTTAGGGTTAGGGTGGGGTTAGTGGTTAGGCCTTATGGGTAGCTTAGTGTTAGGTTTAGGGTTAGGAGTTCGAGGTTAGAGGTTATGGGTTAGGGTTAGGGTTATGGTCAGGTTTACGGTTAAGGTAAGGGTTAGGCTTAGGCTTAGGGGTATGGTTAGGACTAGGGTTAGGGTTTAGGGGTAGGGTTAGAGTTAGGTTTAGCATTCTGTTTAGGAGTCAGGTGTTTGGGTTAAGCTTGGGATTAGGTTTAGTGTTAGGGGTTAAGGTTAGGGTTAGGGTTAGGGCTAGGTTTACGGTTAGGTTTGGTTTAGGGCTATGGTTAGGGCTCAAGTTAGGATTATGTTTTAGGGGCAGAGTTAGTGTTAGGTTTATCATTAGGGTTAGGGGTTAAGGTTACGGTTAGGGTTATTGTTATAGTGTTAGGGTTATGGTTTTTTAGGGTTTGGGGTTAGATTTAGGTTATAGGGTTAGGGTTAGCCTTAGGGTTAGAGTTAGTTTTAGGATTAGGGTTCGGTATTAGCATTTAAGGTTAGCCTTAAGGTTAGGGGTTAAGGTTAGGGTTAGAGCTAGGTTTAGGGTTACCTTACGGCTACGGTTAGGGCTTGGTTTAGGGTTAGGCGTTAGGGGTAGGGTTAGAGTTAAGTTTAGGATTAGGGTTAGGAGTTAGGTTTTAGGGTTAACATTAGGGTTAGGGGTTAAATTTAGAGTTAGGATTAAGGTTAACATTAGGGTTAGAGTTAGGGCTAGGGCTAGGTTTAGGGTTTGGGTTGGGTTAGGGCTATCATTAGGGCTAGGGTTAGGGTTAGGTTTAGGGTTTCTTTTTTATGGTTTGGGGTTAGGGTTAGGATATTGGGTTAGTGTTAGGCTTAGGGTTTCGGGTTAAGTTTAGGGTTAGGGTTGATTTAGGGCTAGGTTTAGGGTTAGGTTTAGGGTTTAGGTTTTAGGGGGTGGGGTTAGAGTTAGCTTTAGGATTAGGGTTAGGAGTTAGGGTTAGGGCTAGGGCTAGGGTTAGGGTTATGTTTTGGGCTAGCTTTAGGTTTAGGGTTAGAGTTAGGTTTAGGATTAGGTTAGGGTTTAGGTTAGGTTTAGGTCCAGATACAAGGTTAGGCTTAGGGTTAGAGGGTTAGGGTTACAGTTTTTTAGGGTTTAGGGTTAGGTGATAGACTTAGGGGTTAGGTTTAGGGTTATTGTTAGGGTTAAGGCTAGGTTTTAAGGGTTAGGCATAGGGTTAGTATTAGGGTTTAGGGGTTATGTTAGAGTTAGGTTTAGGATTAGGGTTTGGGGTTAGGGTTTAGGGGTAGTGTTAGAGTTAGGTTTAGGATTAGGGTTTGGGGTTAGGTTTAGGGTTAGGGCTAGGATTAAAGTTAGCGTTAGTGTTATAGTTAGGGTTAGAGGGCTATGGTTAGGGTCAGGGTATGGTTTAGGTTTAGGGCTAGTGTTAGGATTAGGGTGTGGTTTAGGGTTAGGACGTGGCCCTTAGGTCATCTTCCTGTGGCCTGTCTTCCCCCCCACCAATCCAGGAGGAGATGGTCAGTGACCTGCTGCTCCACATTGATGTTCATATATCTATGAGGCCAGAGGTTGTACAGCCTAGAGTGCTGAGAGAACTGGGAGGGGTGTTCACAAAGCCCCTGTCCCTCATTTCTCAGCACTCCTGGGGAGTCTCAGCAGATCGGACATCAGCCAGTAGAACACCCATCTATAAGAACGGAAAAAAAAGGATGATCTGGGAAGTTACAGGTCTGTCAGTTTGACTTCAGTGCCAGGGAAGCTGATGGAGCAGATCATCCTGAGTTCCATTCTGCAGCGCATGCAGGACAAGCAGGTGATCAGGCCCAGTCAGCATGGGTTTATGAAGGTCACGTCCTGTTTAACAAACCTGATCTCCTTCTGTGAGAGGCTGGCCTGCTTGTTGGATGAAAGAAAGGCTGTGGATGTTGTCTACCTTGACTTTAGTTAAGGCATTTGACACTGTTGCCCACAGTATTGTTCTAGAGAAGCTGACTGCTCTTGGCTTCAACCAGCCTAAGCTTTGCTGGGCAAAAAACGTGTGAGATGGCCGAGTTCAAAGAGTTATGGGCAATGGAATGAAAGGCAGTTGGCAGCCGGTCACGTGTGAGGTGCTCCAGGGCTCAGTACTGGGGCCACTCCTGTTTAACATCTGTTAAACATCCTGTTTAACAATTTGGATGAGGGGATAGAGTGCACCCTTAGTAAGTTTGCAGATGACACCCAGCTGGGTGGAAGTGTGGATCTGCCTGAAGGTATGGAGGCTCCACAGAGGGAATCTAGATAGGCTGGATCATTGGGCCAAGGCCAATTACATGAATTTCAGTAAGGTCACATGCCAGGTCCCACACTTTGGCCACAACCACCCCTGGCAGCACTACAGGCTTGGGAAGGAGTGGCTGGAAAGCTACCAGGCAGAGAGGGACCTTCACCATGGTGAAGCCCATGGTGACGCAGGCTGTCCCCCTGCAGCCCATGGAGGTGATGGGGTGTAGATGTCCACCTGTGGCCCATGCAGGAGCCCATGCCGGAGCGGGTGGATGCCTGAAGGGGGCTGTGGCCCTGTGGGAAGCCCACGCTGGAGCAGGTTGCTTCCGGAGCCTGTAGCCCGTGGGGAGAGAGAAGCCCTCACCGGAGCAGGTTGGCTGGCAGAACTTCTGTGACACCGTAGAGGAGCTGTGCTGGAACAGTTTCCCCTGAAGGACTGCACCTCATGGAGAGACTCACATTGGGGCAGCTTGTGAAGAACTATCTTTCATGAGAAGACCCATGTTGGAGAAAGCGTGTGAAGACTGTCTCCCATGAGAGGGACCCCACAATGTCCCAGAGGAAGAGTGAGGAGTCCTCCCCCGGAGGAAGAAGAAGTGATGGAAAAGACATTGGATGGACTGACCGCAATCATCACTCACTGACCCCCTGTGCCACCCAGGCGGAGGAGGTGGATAAATTGGGATTGATGTTAAGCCCAGGAAGAAGGGAAGGGTGGGGGGAGGTGTTTTTTTTGTGGGGTTTTTTTGAGATTTGTTTGTATTTCTCACTACTCTTCTCTGATTTGTTCTTTAACAAATTTAACTAATTTATCCAAAATTGAGTCTGTTTTGCCCAGGACAGTAGATGCAGGTGATCTCCCTGTCCTTATCTCAAACCATAGACCTTTCATTATATTTTCTCCCCCCGGCTAGCAGAGAAGAGGGAGAGATAGAGTGGCTGTGTGGGTACCTTGGCTGCTGTCCAGGGTCAAACCACCACACCCTGTGTCAACATGTTCTTCAGAGACAGTGTTCCTGCAGCATAATCATTACTTTAATTCTAATTATTGTGTTTTTTATTGTTATTTGTATTACAGTAATCATAATGGGGTTTACAAGACTTAACTAGATTAGGGCTAGCAAAAACTAAAACTGGAACTAAAGCCAATTCCTAGTGAAGTCAATACTTGTGCAGTCTACAGTGGAGTCTGAATTTCACCCCTAAGGAATGATCAGACTTACTATGGGATCAGCTGTAGGTTTTGCTAGTGCATTGAAAGGAAGGAAGAGAGGATCCATGAAGCATAGGTTAGATTTTTGATGAGGATAAAATCAGATTACTACTCCTAAAACTCTTAGTGATAGTAATGAAGATCATGTTTCTAACTCCCTAATTTGTGGAGTTGTCAGTACCTCTAAAAAATGTCCGTTCCTCTTCAAGAAATATCTGGGAGGTCTTCCGTATTGGGAAAACATCTCCAAAACTGCAGTTCACAGCCAATTTTGTTACCGAGTCCCATAAATATTGGTATTCATTCTCCATTTCTTTCCCCAGTTCTTTTTTGAACTTTAATCCTGGGGGAGGGAGGGAGGGAGGGAGGGAGGGAGGGAGGGAGGGAGGGAGGGAGGGAGAAAAGGAAGGGAGGGAAGGGAGGGAGAAAAGGAAGGGAGGGAAGGGAAAGACAAAAACAAAACAAAACAAAATGTGTTTTAAAATTAAGTTTCCTCAAACCAAACCTACCTATTCGACTGTACAGCACCGGGCAAAAAGACTGCAGTCCAATCCAAGGTACCTTGGTCATCAAAGTAGAACAGAATGTTGTGCATTCACAGTATTTATTAGCCCAGGCTACAAATAACTAAACTTACGGAGAAGATGCACTTCGGAAAATATAGCGGATTTAGACTGTGGAAAATTGCAAGCTCCACAGCTAAAGAAGTTTTCCTCACGTTCACCTCCTGCAGGGTAGGATCTTGAATGGGAATTTTTCTTTATAATACCTAAAAACAGGTATCATTATAAAAATACATGTTTCACATTTATATTTCCTTTAAAAATCCCTCTATGCTTGCTTTATTGAGATACATACAGGACATCTTGTGACTACATTCATAGAGAAAGTATTCTGGTTTGTTATCAGACAGACTCATGGCAGAGGATTTCAGGTAAATAGAATTACTCTGAAAGAACATCTGCTATACATCTTCCATACCTTCTTGCTCTGACAGCTTTTGTAACTTTGCCGTGTTCTTAACACATCTGATGGTGTTCTTAAGGTTCTCAAATTCACATATTTATAAGAAAATATATGAATCTGTCTGAATCAATCTCATATGAAATTTAAAATACCCAATGTCACAGTGACACTAGGGACAGAATCTAGTTTCTATTCTGACTGTGTTGCACTAAGACAAAAGAGGATAGAATAGACTCATAGAATTATTAAGGTTGGAAAAGACCTCTAAGATCATCTAGTCCAACTGTTAACATTATCATGACCAGTAAATTATATCCTGAAGTGGCACATCTACACACTTTTTGAACACTTCTAGGGACAGCGGCTCCACCACTTCCCTGGGCAGCCTGTTCCAATGCCTCATCACTCTTTCAGTAAGGAATTTTTTCCTAATACCTACTCTAAACCTCCCATGACGCGACTTGAGGCCATTTCCTCTTGTCCTGTCATTAGTAACTTGGAAGAATAGACCAACACCCACCTCACTACAACCTCCTTTAAGGTACTTGTAGAGAGCACTGAGTCTCCTCCTAACTTCCTCTTCTACAGACCAAATAGATAGAAAACTGACTAAACCCCAGATAGTTGAGAGTACTCAACAGCAGTGACCCAAAGGTGTTACTAACTATGCTTTATCACTCTTTATTTGCATAAGTTTGCATAAGGTGGCACACCAAGGAGATGACATGATAAAGTACTCTGAAAGAGCATCAATGAATGACCGTTTCACATATGATTTTCTAGACTTGGCTACAGAAAAAAGATTCCCTATTGTGATGTAAAATGTAGCCATTATTATAAGGGTAATTAGAAAATTGTGTTCATTTCTGCTTGTACAAGCAGTTTTATCCTCATTTGCAGATTAATGAAGTTAAAAATGTAAGAAAGCAAACTGTTCAACAAGGTAAATACCTTCAGTGTATTCAGCCTCATAGTAACGTGCAAGATTTACGAGCAGTGAATCATCATTTAAGTCAGGCAGGTAAGTTAAATCCAATTTCCAATCACTCATATCACTTAGCTGCATCAGAGCAAAATGTGTACACAATTGTTGCTGTTAAAATAAAGCAAACAATTAATTCTTATGGAGCACCTTTTCGTGTGGAGGGATCAAAGCACCTCCAAACCAAGTTTAATTATCATAGATTTTACAGATACGAAAAATGACACACTGTTACCTCACTTCTCGGTGATTAGGAAATTGTCTTCACTGTTCTCCTTCACTGTAACCAAATTTAAATAATAAAAAGGCCTGCCATCAAATTTCCAGACTGGGTGAGATGAAAAGGTCCATCTAGCCCAGTGCCCTAACACTCACATTGGCTAACTGGAGATGTCTAAGCAGAGATCAAGTATAAAGATGTTGCCCCAAACATTCTCCTAGACCCGCGGATTTGTGACTCACAAGATAAGGTTTGTTTCCAGCAGGTGCATTACATTCTTTGATCTCATCAGATGACTGAAGTTGCATATAAAGGAAAATGAAAAATGAAATAACAATTGCACCTGATGACAGGGGAAGTAAGACAGCACTACACATACCATTCTTACTAGTGGTAAAACTTGCTTAGTCCAGCAAGATTTCATGATCCTAATCTGAGCTCTCCACGAAAGAGGCATATAAAGAAGAAAAGTCACTGTAAGACATTGCATTCTACAGAGGTCAGCTGCTTCTTCTAGAGATAGTGGTTTTCGTCTCTCCTGTTGAGAGACAAGAGACAAAATGTTGACCATGTTCTTCTGTAAAATAATTGTGTTCACCTCTACTTAATTCAGCGGTTTGGACTTCGTTAAAGCAGCTAATAATTTAGTTACATATAAACAATTTGTGCGTTGCAATTTCTTGTGAATACACTTCAAAATTAACATTCTTGTAGTGCTATTAGAGGCAGATCAGTTATAATGTAAAAAAAAAAAAACAACACTCTTTTCCAAAAATAGTATAACTATGAAAAGGAATATAAAACTTAAAACAATTATCAGTGTGTCTGGCTAGAAATGTTACTATTTTAAGAGGAAGATTTGATATCTAGGGATAATTCTATGCTCTTTTCTCAATTGCATAGCAAAAATTCTGAGCTGTGTTAACTACTCATAGCTATCCCGCAGTCTACCGAACATGCATCTCATAACATATTACTGATATATCGCATTTGTGGTAACTTGATGAAAATATAAAGCTTGTAGCATGGTCACAAAAATTGAAGGAAGCAGCTGGGCCTCTCTTCAGCTTGGGATCAAGAAGTAAAGCCATCTCTCCTGTTAGCAAAATGCTTATGGTCACTGTGCTGAAAAGAGGCTAAACAAAAATTCTTACTCTTGCTGATTCCACTGTCTTTGCTCCCCTGGAAGTATTTGCATTTTCCAACATGTTGCTGTATATTTTTAATCCTGCAGCACAAGCAAGAACACAGATCACACGCCGAATGTCAGATCCTTCAGGCCACAGTTGTTTCAACAGACAGACAGTCTGGTGAACCTCTAGTCATAACATTATGAATAGCACACATAACTGCTACAATAAAACTTACCAAAAAAAGGACAAGTCTTATTCTTCACAGAGTTCCATCAGAGAAGGAAAAAAAAAAAAAAGGATATGAAAACAACAGAAGGAAAAGTGGGCGCAATCATTCAATAAAATCAGCCCAGCTGGCTGACAAACCAGCCTGGCTTGATCTCCTTCCTAGGGAGGTGCCCAATGCCCAGGGCTGCAGCTGCCCCCCCCCAGCTGCCCTGCTCTTGACTGGGGCAGTGGAACTGGCTCTGGCCACCAGACCCTGCTCTGCCACCCACAGGAGAAGAGCCACAACACAGGGGAAGAGCCACAACACAGGGGAAGAGCCACAACACAGCGCTGTAATGTGAAAATCACGAAAATGGCAGGAGTATATTAGGCACTAAAGGTGATTATGGTACCATAAAAATACCATTTTTTTTTAAAGAAAAAACATTGTAAAGCCACTGCTTTAATCATGCAAGCATAGCTCTTTAAAATAAACTTCCCAGATTGTGAATACTTCAGTAAAGAGAGTGTGCAAGCCTCAACAGTTACAATAGCAAGGTTTAAATTTTGAGACATCCCTTCAGACCAGTTTGCTGCTGGCAGCAGCACTGACTCTCGCCAGCTGCTGCTAAACGCCCCTCCACCCCCCCCCACTCCCTACCCTCAGGAGCCAGCTGCTGCTGTGGGGGAGGGGCAATGGCCACAGTGCACTCGGGGGGCAGTGGCTGCAGCCCCCACCTGGCTAAGTGTGGGTTTGTGCCACAGATGGTGTTTTCTGGTGAACAGGCTTGTTCCCATCTTCCATGAGACAAACGCAGTCACCAAGATGTAAAAATGCCTTAAGCAGCATCCTACTGATCAGCTTCCAGGTGAACCATCCTACTTTAGTGGACTTTAAAGAAAGAAACAGCTTCAAGCTGCTGTGAAGAGAGACCTTCACAGAGGAGACCTTCTCAGAATCCAGCTGTCAGGTGAGGATGAGGAAGAGAGTCCTCAGTTGTGGCTAGAAGAGAGTTTCAGGTAAGCCCAGGGAGAAAAAAGAAAAGGGATCAAAGCAGTCAGATTACCTCTTTTTGTATGCTTTGCAGGCTCAGCTTGAAATATTCATATAGACACACAAATGTTTCTTTGCACCTGACGGGGTTTTCAGAGGCACACTGCAGATCTTGTTTGTGCTAAGAAGTACAGAATTCAAAATTATATGCAAACCATGCATCAGGGACTACTAGCCACAGACAGAAACCATTCAGATACAGGTCAATCCTCAGCCTCCAGGAAACATTTATTCTAAATAAAATTTTTTAAATCTCATCCCTGGCCTAAATGCTAGTCTTTGTCTGGCGTATTACAACTAAGACACATGACAGTGAAGATATGGGAAAGAGTGCATTTGGGACTATTATATCTTAGGTTAACAAGGATGTGAAATGAGACTACAGAGAACGGAAGAGGAATTTGCCATCACTCATGATGTTTGCCTCTTAAGGATCTGAAGACCAGCAGACTAAAGAAACATAAAATGAGCCACCTATCAGTGCTTTATAATTTTAATATGTAAAATATAATACTCTTATTAAGGTATTCCAGTTAAATCTGCTAAGTGGAACTAACACCGTTACTGCAAACCAAGAAAGAAGTTGGATAGCTTACCTTTTGAAAATAAGATCTATGTTTATGCAGACTCTGAACATGATATCCGTAAACTCTAAGTATATCATACTCCTGTCCTGAAGCAAGCACAACATTGACTTTCTTCGACAATGAATGGGCAATTAAAATAGATAAATAGTCTGGATGGAGAGAGGTCAGTCCTATGTCAGATATGATGATGAAGTAAGGATAGCTATTCTTCAGGAAAATTTCCCATTGGGATGATAAACAACTGGAAAACTCTGTATGAATAGTGGTACTTGTGTTATGCCTCAGGTGTTATATTAACGCAGTACGCAAGAAAAGAAAATGAGGATACGGAAAGTACATCTGTTCTGTATCCTATGGGAAATAAAAACCATAAAATTGTTCAGTTGTATTTGTTGATACAAAGAACAGTTTCCTAATCCCGATTAGCATCAAGTAGTTAGTTTTAAAGGAGTACAGTGGTTTAAACAGCAAACGAGTGTTATTTGTTCATTACCTGGAAGAAAGCAATGACGTGTTTTGCTCCTTTTTCAGTGGAATCCTGCAGGAAACATTCAATCTGGTAGAAGAAGTTTAGATACCATGTTTTCTCATCTAAAAACATAAGTAGTAAGGAATCCCCATCTATCACAAAGAATTCAGACTCAACAAAGTCTTTTAATAGACTGACATACCTGAAATAAAAAGAAATAGCACAATAATACATAACGTTACTCTGAGAAAAGTTGGGGACATGGGGCGGAAGAAATTGGCAAGTGGGTTATCAACAACTATCATGATAATGAAAACCACCATCTCATCTGAGGAATGTCTATAGGCAAGAAAAATACAAAAAAAAACCCCCAAACAACAAGAGGAGTCCAATAACAATACATTCTTTCAAGAGATCAAATTAAAATACTTCTTTATTCCCTTCCTATTTCAAAAAACTATGAAAGTTGATCAAATTTACATTAACCAGTCTTAGGTCAAACTTGAAACAAATCCTTTGCACTGAAAATGGCCAGTACAAAAGGGCAGCACCTCAGTAGTTTCAGAATTCAAGAACGTCCAGGGACATGATGTTTTACCCCGGACAGGCCAAGAAGTCAGAACTTTTGCAGGTCCACATGAACAAGAGGCAAGCCCTTGTAATAAAGGTCCTCTGCTTTCATGCTTGTGTATTGCATACTAGAGTGCCTATTACATATTAAAATACTAATGCATGTTATGAGAACATTCATACTCTAATGGTACCTTAGAACCACACCTGGGAAGACCCAGCCTTCCTTTCTGGCTGGCATCAACAAACTGCAGTTTACAGGTCCAATTTTTTATCCAAAGCAATGTGTAGCCTCCCGTGAACAAAAACTGTGTAAACTTCTGTCTTGCACATTTAAATTATCTGCCTTTAATACTAATCTCTTTAGCATGCCAGCTCCAGAATGCAGGGACACACTTCATTGTCAAGGTGAGCAGCACTGTTGTTAGCCTTTTCCATACCAAGCAGGGAAAGGAATCAGAATCTGGAGATGCAGAAGATTATTGCATGAGAAATGACATACAAAACCATAGAAGGTATATATGAAAGGAAAATCTTGTAGAAAAAAACAGTTTAAATGCTGCAAAAGTAGTAGCTTTAAGACATGTGATGGAACATGTTCAAAAAGCATGACAGATAATTTGAAAAAGAATAAATAGCAATAGTTAAAATTGTAGATCAGTTCCTAAAATGTGCAAACAATCCTTACTCTTTGAGCAGACTTTCTACCATATTAGAAAGCTTCCTTTATGTGGCTGGAGGAAATACGAAATTCTAAGCACTCCTTAGGTCTCCTGGTTTTCCACAAACCTAAGTGACAAGCACATAGCTTCTATCTATTTATCTATCTATCTGGGATACTACATTGTGATGTCTACTTAGTTCAGAGAAACTATTTTTACTATCATTTATCACATTTCTTTCCATGAACCCCACTGTACTTACTGAGCTCTTGATAGGAATGTCCAAATCTGTAGCCTCAAATCCTTCAGAAATTCATGATGTTTTCTTGTTTCTAAAATAACCACATACATGGTTATCAATAGAGCCATGCAACCGTAACTCATCAACTAATTAAAAAAGAACCAACAGGTAAGACACTGAAGTAAAAGCCACAGACAGACATGAGAATTAGCTAATAACAGCTCCTCACCAGGGCTTTGGGAGTTGTGCTTGTGCTGGAGAATTCTGAAATCCTCACTTTCAGTTTGTGATGCAAGCTGTGTCACTGCAGCGTTTGCAATACCGTAAATCTTACTGTGATTTGGTTCTTCCGCTCCTTTTTTTCTGTCTTCCTCTTCTTCAAGCATCTGCACAACAGTTGCTTCACTGGTCCCATCCTTCACATCACTTTCACTTGTACTTCCACTCTCTTTACTTCCCTTTGTTGGAAAGAAGCCCATGTTCTCGTTGTCGCTGCATTCGCTATCCTTATCATCACTACTAGCATCATTGTAAACGGCTTTTTTGAAATGGTCTTCTGAAGAATCCATCACAGATCTTGACTCTGGCATCCAAAAAAAGAAGAAATCTCTAAGTAACCAAGAGATAATTTTCAGGAAATATGGTATGCCCTGAGGCTCCAGCCATTAAATTCTCTACTTCATACCCACGTTGGAATAAAACTTTAAGAAAAACCAGAAAGCATTTTGTGAACAGCCCTGTGAGATATATTTTTGGTTTAAAATCAATAAATGTTTTTATGAACCACAAGGAAAACACCACCTTTTATCTTTCCTAAAGTTTGCTGAAAAGGAACATTACATCTCTGTTTTGTGTTTCGCATGAGTGAACACCTGGGGCGGTTTGTCATAATTTCTTAGATTAGCCACAGGTGCCCGGCACCTCCCAAGCAGTAATCCGTGCTTCCTGATTCAAGTGAATTGTACTCACCTGGTTTGTGCTAGTCCAGTCACAAGTAGACATGCCACAGTATCTTCATAGCATGATGGGTGTGACCACGGTTTGATATCAATCCCACTTTTCAATTCGGTTTTAGCTTTTTTTTTTTGCTTTTTTGTTGTGTTTTTTTTTGTTGGGGTTTTTTTGGGTTGTTTTTTTTTTCCCCACAGGTAGAATTCTCAAATCTCGAGTAAGCATGCAACTGCAATGAGGGTAACTCCCAGCTTTAGGAGGTCACCATGTTAAGTTCTTTTCAGCTAAAGAACAAACAATTTGGGAAAACCCCACACACTCCTTACCACATCAACTTAATTCTTTTGAACTTAGCGTTCTCTAGTTTCTGTTCAAGTAACAGCCTTGTGCAGTATTTATTGTTGCAGTATTTGTTATTGCAGCATTCACATGCCTTAGATATGGTCATACTTCATTTTCCTGAGATCCTAACGGGAAAATTTCATCTTTAGATGACATTTTTAGTTTTACAATCCTTCTTTAAAAACAAACACAAGAAACTAAAGTGCAACCTTAAATTTTCAGATTTCACAAACTCAATTTAAAAGTAAGTTGAAATTTTCTTTTTGATTTTCACTTTGCATTAGTTCAAACTCCTAGCAACCAAGGTGCAGAAAACAGAAACAAAAATACTTCTTTTATCTACTTGTAAAATACTGTACACAGTATGCTGTATTACAGTGGTGTGCTTAACTTTACAGCTGAACTTTAATACCTTTTTCACAAAGTGTGAGCTACTTATATACACACAGATACATAAAGTGACCTTTCATGTATCTGCATATGTACTTTTTGTCAAGGCAGCAATCAACATGAGACTTTTCTCCATTTTCTTATCTAAATTGAAAAAGCTGTATCAAAGGCTTGAGAACACCATTATGGGATGAATCAGGTATTTTTTCATGTTCAGATTGTTGCCCACCTAGAAAATGGCCATCACTACTTCAGCCATCTCCTAATCAAGCCTGACTTTCCATACGTGAGAATGTAAAACCAGACATCCTCAAAGAAAGTAAAACTTTTATCTGTATATACTCATGTATGGACTGCTGTATTTCCTTTCAAAAAAAAAAAAAAAAAGAAAAGCAGCTTAAAAAGGCTTCAATGCTTTGCTACACCCATGCTTTCCTACAGTGCACACAGTGACATCTGAGGTGCCCGAGGCTACAAGCATGAGCAGAGGCAACCTTGACACCCTATCAGCACCCTTGTTGCCCCTTCAGCCGGAGGGTGCTGCCTTGCTGCCCACAAGTTCCAGATGTTCCCCTGCAAGCTGCCCACCACCTCATCCAGCCCTAAAACAGCTGCAATCCTAATGCAAACTTCAGCTCCAGCCCAGTACCTAACACCAACCACGCCTCCCCCGGCTCCCCAAAATTAAACCCAATCCTAGCTCTAACCCAAATCCCAGTCTCAGCTCCAAAACCCACATTAAAGGTAACCCGAATCACAACTTCTAGCAGAGCCCCCGCCTCGGACAGTACTTGTCGCCGCTGTCGCTCCCCTGGCCGGCTTCGCTCTGCCGGGCCCCCCGGCTTTTAAGTCCCTGCCGGCGGCCCCCCCACCGCCCGCCTGTCCCGTCGGGTTTCGGTTTCCATTCCCGGCCGCCGAGCTCAGGTTTCGTTTCCGAGGTGCTGGAAGAGCTGCGGTCCTGAGTACGGCACCGCGAGGGGTCACCCGTACTTCCTCGCTCCCGTTAAATGATGCTTTTCAGTCGTGGCGGCTTCAGGTGATGGTCCCAGTGCCTCTGCGCCTGCATTGCTTAGGAATAGTGTTAATGCAGGTTGCCGGTACAGTGCAGAAAATATTCCTACTTCTGTCCCTTTATTCACCACAACCTATAATTCTACCAGCCTGCCGTCTTAAAGCAGGAAATTCCGTATAAATATAAACTAGGAGATATGCTAAACAACTTTTTAACACTTCCAGCAAATCTTTTAGCAAATGCTTTAGAAGGAACAGTGCTGAACCCCTACCATCTCAGCTTAAAAGAGCAAAGCCCCGATTTGCAATGGGACCTGGGTACCCAAAACAACATTTAGAAATCCAGAGTTTATGTGACAGATTGTCTTGGCGAGAAGTGAAAAGACCAGCTCCTCTTCAGGTCAGGACACAGCACAGAAAACCTCTTGGGTTGCACATATATAAGTAGTCTCCTCATGGATCCGGGTAGGTTTTTGACAGCTGTGTAGGCTTAATAATGTGGTCTTGTACTGTTTGCCATGTAAGCAGATCAGAGGTCTTTTCCACATTCCTTTGAGACCTGTACAAAGGTTACAGAAACTCAGGCGAATGCTATCTTTTACAGTAACACACCCACAGCGCTCCAGCATATCAGAACTGTTTTGTTTAGCCAGCCAAGAAAAGTCCCTGCTCTCTCCTCTCAGCACACTTTCTTCAGCAGGTAACTGTGGGAAATCAAAAGTCTTTACTTCTTTCCCTCAATCTAAATGGGAGATGATCTTCAGCCCAGTGCTTCAACTGATTTTGAATATAACTTTTAATCGGGTCCTGAAGACAGACCTTTCGCTTCGTTTTCAGTTTAGATGATGCGTTTTGGTTCAGAAAAGTATATTTCAGATCTGCTATTCACCTAATTAAAAGACAATTCAGGTACTTTCCTGAGGAAAAAAAATCAAGAAAGAGCTAAAACACCACTCAGGCTGAGGAGTGAGGAGGGGTGAAAAGAAAAAAAAAAAAAGTGGGAAAGACTTGTGCAAACACCAAGGTCAGGCCTCCCAATGGAGGACCCTGTGCTGGAGCACATGGATATGCCCTGAAGAACCGCTGCTTGTGAAAAACCTACATTGGAGCAAGCTTATTCTGAAGGACTGTAGCCCATGGGGAGGACTTATACTGGAGAAAGGGTAAAGCGAGAAAAAAAAAACATGAAGTCCTGACTAATCCCCACAACATCCATCCTCCCCAGTACACCCGGGGGCTGAGGATAGATAGAGGGAATGAAGTTGACCTGAAAAAGAGAAGCATGAAAGGAAGGTGTTTAAAATTTTATTTTTCTGTTTCTCACTACCAAAATCCAATTCAATGGATGATAAATTAAATTACCTTCCCGCAAGATGATTCTGGTTTGCCTATGATGGTAGCTGGTAAGCAGTCTCCCTATCTTTGTGTTGACCCATCCTATTTTGTTCCCTCTCCTCTTGAGGGGAGGGAGTGAAGGAAGAGCTGGGTGAGCAGCTGGCAGTTGGCCAAGGTCAACACATTACCCTTCTAGATGTCTCTACAAAATGCATGAGACAAAGAGAGAAGGAGTGCAGGTAAATGCTTGAGAAGAAGATCCGAGACAGCCATTCTTTCAAGCATGAGAGTGCCTAAAATCATTGGGCAGTTGACAGTAACCATCTAGTATAGAAAAAACAGCTGCAGAAATTTTAACTTCAGATGTCTTACAAATGGGAAATTCAATTTGTAACTGCTCAGCAATGGTAACTGGAGACCAAGGAATGACCTGATCCTGGCAGTGAGAAAACCAAACTCCAGAACCAAGTTAAACAATAGAAACAGAAACACCAAAGGTAGAATGAATCTATATATGGGAGAAAAAAATTCCTTTGTTAATAAAAAAAGAAATACTACAGTATTGATTTGCAATTATATGACTGGTCCTGGCACAGGCATGCATAAGGAATGGGTTCATGCCACATCTTTGCAGGCTCCCCGTGGAACCACTTATGGCAGTAGGACTCTGTCCAATGCATTTTCCATTCAATCACTTTATACTTCAGCACAAATGTGTATTTAATTCACCTCAAGGGGTACACCAAAAATTGCCCAGCACTTACTCAGAGCTGCCAGAAGCCACCTATCTTAACTAAGCTAAGGTGAACTAAGCTAAGCTAAACTAAGCTCTCCTCTAAAATAAGTGCATAAATTCAAATTTTGTGTAAGTTGTGCCTCAGCTGGTTTTGGAATCTGGCCCTAAATTCAATACAAATGGTGAAAAGATAAGCACATGTCTGAATGGGAGAAACATTTGACCCAAATATTAAACTAAATGTATTAATATTTTAATTTCTTTCATTAGCCTTACTCTACCCATACAAAGTACAGAAAGTATTGATAAATAATTTGGTAATGCTTTGATTACTTTTCAATCAATAGTAAGTGTGAAGTCCATGCCCTAAGGAACCTTCTGCTTGTCTGGTCTAACACCAGCCATGGAACTTTTACCACATTTTTCAGACTTCACTTAAAGAAACACTTGAAAATGAAAGGAGATGAAATATGCACATTTTAATGTAGAAGAAAAATTCTTTGCTTGTTATTAAGACAGTTACTGTGAACAAGTTAAAGATCTAAATTAGGAACTCTTCACAGTTACTCAATCATTTTTATTAGTATTTATTAGTACATTTTCTCACTGCACTTTCCAAACTCCAGTCACTCTCATCTCTTTCATTTTGTGGAATTTGGATAATGAGGTGAGGCTTCTGTGCTCAAAAAACTAAGACTGGCCTTGCTACCTCTAGTGCAGTTTGAGGGAGTGGAGACTCCCTGGCTATCACAGGGTGCAGCTAAGCAGGGGGCCCTGTGTGGGAAGGACCAATCAGCCTTTGGTCAGTAAAGACAACAAGGGAATGGGAGCCTGTGCAGCTCTTTGTTATTTTGAAAGCCTATCACACCCAAAGACTAACTTTTGCCTCTTTCCCTATGAAATGCAAATTATAGTTGACACTCTTGCATATACTAAGGAAGATTATAGAGATTATATAAGATTATAGAGATCACACTAAACATGTATGACTATAGCACTCATCTCTCCACTCAAATCCTACTACATGATACGTGGGGAGGGAGAAACCTTGTAATTTTGGGGATTAAAAGGTGGAAAAAATGATTGTTAAACTGGAAGAGAAGAACCTCAAAATCTGATGGACCCATTGACGGGCTGCAGAGACGCCTCTCTGGGCAAGCGCCGTATCTTTCACCCTCTGGTGAATGTTACCCTCAGGTTGTTGTATTATTTATATTTCTGCTGGCAATACTAACCTTAATTAGTACTGCTATTGTAGTTAGTAAATTTATCAATGGCAATCTTGAATCCATTCTGTCACTGTCAAGAAAGTAACTAATGTTGATTTTTGTGAATCTGATCAGTGTAAGTCATTTCCTGATAAACTCATCAGTGAAAGTCCTGAGACTCTGACAGACAAAAATTGAAATTGCTTTCCTTTTAACATGACACTTTTCCTGAAGCTAATCGCCATATCCAATATCCAATATTTCAGCCGCTTTTCTTAAAATCACTAGATTTTGATACATTTCTAGTCAACTTATAAGAATAAGGAACAAGTCTCTCCCATACTCCAGGCATCTGTACCAGTTCATAATGATTTACTCATTCATGTGAGATTTCTGAAGTGGGTTTGCAGCCCAGTCTGCATGGACAAATTACTCTACTTTCTTGGACAATGGTAAGAAAGGCACTAGGATAGGATTCCAAAGGTGAATCTGCTCTAGAAAAGAGGGAAATCGAGGTGGTTTGGGGTGGGGAGGACAAGAATGGGAAAACAGAGGGATAAGGAGGCAAGAGGCTGATTGCACAAAAACAGGTTGCTGGGCAGAATACTCGTCCAGCCATGCACCTCAGCCTCATCAACACGGGCTGTCTTGTCTGCTCGTTAAACTCCATTTCTAACAACCTTCCTGATGAGATACTACCTGCCTTGTGCGCATGTGTGTGTAAGGAGATCTGAGTGCCAGCAACTGGCATCAGATCATGGGTCATGGGGGTCCGGGTGTCTGCGGAGTCCAGAAACAGGAGCGAGAGAGGGTACGTAAGTCGGGTGTGCAGTCCTTAGTGACCGGCAAGCCAGACCTGCTGACAAGCAGGTGAAGAGGCCTGGAAGCCAGGAATGCATGTCTCTAATGGTGTGACCCTCGAAAGAGCTAGTTGCTAGGGAGTCCAGGCCAAACACTGGCAGGACCGTAGGGTCTCCGGCTGAGCCAAGAGACCCGTGTCCATCTGTATGTGTGTGTCTGTGCAGGAGGCAACAAGGGAGAGCCAGGAACCGTCGGCAGGCCCTGGAAAGTCCAAGTGCACAGGCCCAGCTACCAGTGGGATTTGCATGGTATACATGTGTATCCTTCCCACTAAAGGGCTTCCTTATGATCAACCAGTGAGTGCTCAGTGTTTCTCTGACTCTCTTGATCTGTGTAGCCAGCTGTGTTTGCGTGTGTGTGTACACACACGTGTTTGTGCGCTACACACACGTGTTTGTGCGTAAACCTGATGGGGACACGTGCTCAGCCCTTCTGCTGGTTAGACCTGAGAAGATGGAGCTACAGCAGCCTGACATCTACTGTCTTTGGGAGGTCTTCACAGGGGTAAGGTCCAAGTCTATAGCTGACAACTGCTCTTCTGGGAACTAGTTTTAAAAGGCAAAAATTTAGTCGTATCTGTCTACTGGGATTTAGTCGCACACATGAAATCCTGACATCCTGTACTCTAGTGAATAAAATTATTTCTTTTACTGTGTAATCTGCTGCATTCGCACGGATATCTGTTGAAAAATCATTTCCAAGCTCTTAAGAAACTTATTTAAATTATCCTTTTCAAACTACTAACTTGTTTTTAGATCCAGTAAGCATTATGTGAGTACCTGATAATTTTGATAGTGAGGAAAAAATAATAATCTTGCAGAATATAAGCTCTTCTACACTCTCTACTAAAAAAAAAAAGGAAGAGAAAAAAAGGTCATTCCAACCTTTAAAAAGAATTGAACGACATACATTCAATGTGTTACTTGTGTTCATGCAGAAAAGAGATTTGATGCGTCCATATAAGTGGCAATATCTCAAGTTCTTTTTCTAGTCTAGAATAATTTTCTAGGACTGCTAACATGCTACAAGTCAACACCAGGAAGGCTAAATATTAAAGCAAAGTTTTTCTTCCAGTAGCTGTAGTGAAGACTACTCTGTACCTCAGGGTCACAAAGCTGTTTAATTTTCTAAAGCAGATTTTGTAGGAGTGTAATTTCCCAGCTTCCCAATGACCACATCCACAGACATTAGTGAAAAATTCACCCTGACTGCAACTCATTATATGAAGAGGAACAAGATTCCTTCTGCTTTACAGAAGGAATCAAAAGTTAATAGGAAGTCCTATCAGTGACAGGAAATGAACATTTTTCCTAGAAAAAAAAAAATCTGATATATAGTACCAAATTTAAAGGCATGAAATGAACTTTTCCAGGTATAAAATCTGTTGATCATCAGTAAATTGCATGCAGTTGTTAAAGGAAAGACAAAGAATTTGACATTAAACAGAAGTGCTTTTTATAAAATAAGAATACCTTTTTCATGTGGTTGTTTTGGAATTAGATTCCTTCCATGTTTGTTAAGCACATTAATATCCTCAAAACCAGTAATAAAACACAATCTATAGAATTTCACATGCATTTTCTGAAACACGTCTATCCCATATCCAAAATGCGTTCTCAGAAACCTTTTAATTATATAATTACAGCACTGGCACTTTATTACCATCATTTCCAGATGAGCATGCAAAGGGTGAAGTAGCTGATCTTCCATTATTACAACTCGTTAAATAAGATGCCAGTTCTGAGTCAGCGCATTCATTATCTGAGAAGTCTAAACAGAAATGACACAAAATGTAAGTGTAGCTATTTACACATAACCCTTCTCCAACCCACACAAGGAACTACTTTGTACTAATGTTGTTTAAGCAATACCTCTCTAAATTTGAAGTTAGAGAAAAACATCTGAAATCTTCAAGACTTACTTTTTATTAAAGAAAAACCCAGCCATGTTCTTCAGCAATTTTTTTAACGATTGAGATCCTTTTACCCTCTGGTACATTTTTTCAACTTTGTATATATAGTCTCTGTTCTCACTCGTAATTTTGTCTAAAATAAATCTGAGTTGAAATTTCACAAGCATTCTTTTTGCCTTAGGATAAATGGGCATTTCTTAAAGATTCAAACCTTTTAGCAATTATTGAGAATAATTTTAGTGGAAACCAGGACTATTTTTAGCTAGTGTTATCTCTTTGTTTCTTTAGAAATCTCTGTTTTAAAAGGCTGTATCCATAACCATTACAAAAATTTCCCCCTCTGTTACATGGATCAGTTTTTACAGTAAGAAAGCCTATTAACTTCGTTAATATATACTAGCTTTCATTATACCTTGCGATGTCCTGAGGGAGTGGAATTTTACTGCTGGCCTTCATATTGTTCATGTTTAAGTAGAACAAACTAAAAGACACCATCTCATTGCAAGAACCAGAAGGACAGTTCAGCCCTGGGAATAAGGACTTTACTCTTTAGAGCTGTTCATGAAGGGTAAAAGATACTCCTGGACACTCAAAATTATACTAGCATCCTAGCTCCTCTAAAACGTCTTTGAAACCCTCCCTGTTTCTGGGACAGATAAATCCTACGACAAGACTGACTCCAGGAATATCTGAATCAACGGACAAGCAGCAAGAATGTCGATGGGTGGTGGTGATGCAGAATTATAGTTGCTTTACAAAGTTTTACTATGATTAACAGTCATTTGTGTATGCATTAATTAGTGATTAGTCAAATTTTGTTGCACCTGAACATTTGCAGAATATGAGAACCCTATGTAAAACCGCATTTGGTGTGCCCTAGTTTGGCTGGGACACCTCGTGTGCATGAATAAATATTTACCCTTGTAAATCTATACTTTGCTGCTCCCTAGCTTCTTGTCATGTACCTACCAATGCAATGCCTGGGCTCGCTTCAGGTCATAACTTAGGTTCAGGATTCCTGCAGACTACATAAGAGGTGCAACCACACTAACAATTTTAAAAATGCAAAAGATTTATTGAGTAATGCGTAATAAGCAACAGCTAATGAAGGCACTGTGAATATTGGTTTTGTATTAGAGAGAAATAGAATGATTAAGAGAAAGGGGAAAGAAAAGGGGAAACAAGATAGAAAGATCACTACCCTGGGTTGCAGTGTCATCCAGTAACATTTCCAGATACAGGATGATGGAGCGCTACCAGTAACTTGGTAGGTTAGGTTTTTATGGTGTTCTGCAAACCTAGTGCCCTCCTATAGGTGGAGTCTGCATTAATTTCCATGCAGGCACTGTGGCATCTTCTGAAAGGTTCCCCAAATGAGTCAGGAGTTGCCTGGGGGGTTCTTCTGGGAGTCTCTGGTGGTCAAAATACAAAAACAAAGAACAAATTCAAAAGAAGTGCAATTTTTGGAACTTCATACTGGCCTTCAAAGAAACTTTAAAAGCCATTAGGAATTCTGGCAGATACTTACATTCAAATTTGCATCCATACAGGGGAAAAGAGACAAGACAATTTCCATCCTGCATGGTAACCCCTGATGATGGTCAATCATCTCAAACGTATTATGATCCCAAATGGCCAATTACCATACTATCTAGTCTCAATTAAGAGAGAGTACTGGGTGGCATATAAGAATCCCATGTATGTGTCTTTATTAATAATGTGTCAATTACAAGTTTTAACAGATATAAAGGCACAGTGGATGAGTTTGCCTTAAATCATACCTGCTTATCACTTACCCCTCATTGACTGGGGCAATTTTAATTAGTCAGAAGAGTGAAAAAAAATGCAGTTGGTCTGCTAAGGTAGTGTGTACTCTTCAGAAAAGAAAAAGAAGCATAATTTAGAGAGAGTATAACTGAATTGACCTCGCAATTGGAATAGAATGGGATTGCTGGAGAGCCATTTAAATTTGAACAAACTGCTGAAGGATGTGGAGAAAGAAGTTGATTATAAAAGCTTAAACACTTCACAGAGAAAGTGCTTCTTAAGATATCGAGCACCACTGTCTCATACGCAGTGAGCCATGCTGTGCTAGGTATTTAAGAACATTTGTAAATTACATCAATGTCACAGGTCTAGGGATTAAAGCCTTGGTGATAATGTGCTATGGACTCAGTCCCCTGTAATAGAAGTTGTTCTTGCCTTTTCCTGGTAAAGAATACAGGATTACATTTAAAATACTATTACAGAGGGCTTCTATGGAGGTTTTGCAATTTTCAAATTCAGGAATGACAATCTTAACTTTCATTCCATTGTTTGCTTACAACAGACAGTATAGGCAATTGTAAATAATGCATCTCTGAATTTTACAGTTCCTGATTTTACAGTGTAAGTAAGTCTTTATCAGGGGTTTCACTGCTAATATTGTTGTTGCTTTAACTTAGTATTTTGAGAAAAACAGTGCCAACTATGTAGCAGCAAATATACACAGGAAAAATAGGAAAAAAAGAAAAAAATTATTAATTTATATAGACATAACCTAAGGGCATTGCATTCTGTTTGCCACATTCTCAAATCCAATACCTCTAAGGCATTTGACAGTCCTTTGATAATCTGTTGTCTCAGTAAATCATGTTACTTATTCAGGAGAGAATGGATTCTTCTCATTGCTTCAACAGTTATTCTTAGATCTTTCAACCTTCTGCTTTGGGGAAAAAAAAAAAAAAAAGCTAGCTGCAGTTATTGACACATCCAATACTTTTACTTTTGAGAATCTTTCTCCTAATGGAAGAAACTTTCAAAAATCAGGAGCCAGTGATTCTCACAGTTGTTTCCCAAAGTGCATGAAGAAATCAGCATATCTGATAGGTGTACTTGGAAACAAAAGCGCGTGCATATTGTGACTGCAAATGTGTGGCACATGCTTTCCCCTGGTCTCTGACATCATTCCAGACCTCCAGCCCTCTAAACCCTAGAGGCACCTGCCAATCTGGGTTAAATAGTTACTGACATCAGCTCACCTCTAACTCTTGTCACCAGTTCATTGAGAGGTGTTGCTCTCCCCATTACTCTACATCAGCTGATATGCTAACCTTTATCTGTTCCATGATCCAACTTGAAAAACAAAAAAAAAAGCTACAAAAAGAAGCTGTTATGTACAAGAATGGAAATGATTAGCCTGAAAAGGGTGAAACCAAAGGCTACCGAAAGCTGTTTGTAATTTCTTTTCTTTCCCAGAAAGTGTGTCCATGGGCTCACCAAAATAACTCAAACTGAGCCACATCAACAGTCCCAAACTGAACGAGTTGTGGCTCTGGGCAAACACAAAACAGCAATGCATCGCCTGATGCAGTACCAGATCCCCGGGCTGACACAGTGGAGGAAGAGTGTTAGGCAGAAGAGAGACCATTACACCCAGGGGATGCAGACCTCACTCATTGACTATTTTATACCTTATGGTTCATTATGTGAAGAACATATGTTCATCATCATAGCAAACTGCTATGAATTTAGTGGAAAAAGAAATGAACTAAGATATGCAAGCTCAACATAATAAAACCACCCTCAGAAAGCACAATATGGGCCTATTTTGTGCCTTAGCAAGCTTAAAACATTCTTTCCTGTTCTTTTACTCAGCTGGCCCAACATAATCTGTATATCCTTATTACAAAAAACTACTTCTTATGAAACTCAGGCAATGCCAAACTGATGAATTGCTGTAATGACTAGAAAACTCCTCAAATAGAGAATATACGTCTCCCACAAACTAATTTCCCTGAAGTGATCTGAGCTGCACACAAAAATCCGTTGTTCATATGAAAACGCTGTGCCATTATAATAGATAAAGTTCTTCTCCAGTCTTCACACAGTTAATTCCTCCTATCCCTCCAAACAAACCACAAAAATGTGTACACTTTATCTAGGGATTGTTCTTTCCATAGTTGAAAACAGACACTCAAATCAGATATTTCTGCAGTACATTTCACAAAATTATTCTGACATGTTTCCAGGAAATCTTTTAACTTATTTATTCCAGACCTAAAATTCTGTTGTCAGTGCACAGGTTCTTCCATTTTTGCAGCTCTTTTCCCCCTCTTTATCTTTCATCCTTCTCTGGCTTTCTTCAATGATTCTTTTCTACTGTTGAACTATATCGATAAATCAAATTACTTACAAACTATTTGTGAATTTTTAGTTAACAAATGCTAAATGTCTTCCATAAATTCCATGTTCATTATTTTATAAATTTGTTTTACATTTTCTCTCATCTAAAATATTTTCAAAACAAAACACTGGTTAGTGTATCTACCACCAGTAGTAACCCAGTGGTAATGAAACATACCCACACACAGTGAAGCAACCATGACCAAGGACAAAGCAATATTTAGAATATTCAACAATTGTAAAAGAATAATATTCACCACTCATTTGCTAATAAACTTTCTAATAATAATGATAATATTAATAATAATATTAATACCAGCAGCCAAAACATTAATTCCCTCATAGGCCTTTGCCATACCTCTGCCCTCCCCCATTTTCCATGCATCAACCAAGAAACAAAATAGATGTTGTATACACAAGTAATGTGAATGATTCTGCTTTTAGACTTTTGTTCTGTGTAAGAAGTGGTCAGAAAAGATGTGAAAGCTGCAATCTCAATGGACGACCAGTACCGATCCTTTATTGTCAGTATGCATCACTAAACAAATGGCAGATTGACAAGATTTGTAATGAAGCATTGTGAACATTTTGAGTAGTATTTCTGAGGAAATGTGTGTTTGAATGTAAGAAATAACTACTCACATGCCACTGTGCTAGGTAGAACCTAAGAACCAAAGTAAACTTCTACACATACAACATATGATCAAACGTGTCCACTCAACATAAACCTATGCCACCCTACAAGTGGAATTTCAGAAAGTCTTAGCAAACTATCACAAGGCTTATGCAGTCATATTCAGGTGTCACTTTATTCTGTGATGCAACATACAAAAATGACATTAAGGTTGCAAAGCCAAACACTCAGAGATCAGATAATGACAAATTGAAGCCTGCCTGGAAAAAAAGTAAAATGAAAGCACATAGGAACTTAGGACAGGAATGGACAAACTAGCTTAATTTCCTTCTTCTTTCGAAAGTATTATGTCCCATAAGCCATATGCAGCCTCTGTGAGACCCTAGCAGTGAGGCAACAACTTGTACAAATCTGCAGTCTGCTTTCCAAGTTGTTACATTTAGAAATTTGAAAACCTTGTCCAAAGACCCAAGTCTGTACATGAAAACTGTGAGTTCCTACCTGACTTAAAACTGACCAAAAATTAAGTTATTTTGTTAAAAAAAAAAACAAAAATGTTTCCCAAGTCATAAACTGTTATCAATCAATCAGAATGCAGGTGAAGTATCAGAACAATTGTCTCTTCTAATAATAGGGAAATACTTAGAATAAAGGTTCTGTAAGAAACTTTTAAAAAGAGAAAAAAAAAGAGTTTTGATTAAAGTACCTTCTTCATACCACATGGAAGTTTGAGAAACACAAAAGAGTATTAGCTTTTTACCTGGATTTCTGAAATCTTTTTTGTTAAGCTCATTGACAGACAATATTTGCTCTATTTCCTCTCTCCAAGAAAGTGCATTTGAAAGTTCTCCACATTCACTTTTATTTTTAACTTGATCTTCAAAAGATAGTAATTTTTCTCCCCAGTTTAACTGTGTCATTATCATATCCAATCTGAAAACATGTTTAGATGTAATGACTTTTACCTTTCAGTATATATATGCTTACTAGACAAAGGTGATCTATTTCTGTATAATACATCTGCATATCTCTAAGAAAAAAATAAAAATCTTAGAAGTTTTGTTCATTAAATAATTTGAAATTAAATCAATGGAACTTTGAAAGATGAAAGCTAACCATTGTTATAAGTTTCAGTAAATCACATTTACTAATTTACTTCATCAGGTTTCAAAATCAACGGACATCGACAACCCTAAACGTGGTGTCTGCCGTCCCTTCTTCAAACTCACACTCACACAAGTACAAGTGCCCAGGAAACTGAGAAGTGTGAAACTGGCTGTACAGGAAACCCTCTAGGCTTCATTGTTTAGAGGAATATTCCACTATCCATTCAACTTGCAGAAGAAAGTTAAAAAGAGAGTTGTTGGTTACACTTACCTAGACGCCTGCAAAGGAGAGATGGTCATTTTTATGGGCTTCTGAGGTAGTCAACTCTTTTACTAAATACAAACATGTCCAAAGGGGAAGCTTTAAATTTGATTCCTGAAGCTCACTCATAAGATCACTTAGGACTGAAAACACATATTCCAGAATAATCCTGTTGAAAGTAAAGAATGCTGTAACAGCTTGTTTACATAAGAATGACTTATCCGTTGATCACAAAACTCCGCAAGATATTCTTACACAGTAAGAATATACTATCTCAAAATAATAGAAGTTTTGTGTTAACTAATACCTCAATATTTTGTTTTTACATATTGTAGTTGTACATGTGTTTTTTTCAAAAACTTGGACATAAAAATATATTAATATATATTTTCAAATGTATATATATAATTATTACCCCAATTCCATATAAAAGTTATCTAATTCCTCCTCTAAAACTGTTTCCACCAACATAAACTTTCTAACACTCCAGCCTACTTTGGTTATTTTAGGATTCATGGGTGGCAACAAAGTGAATTAATCAGATGGTTGTTTATGCAGCATTTTAGAATTTCAGAGCCTTTTGTAAAAGCATCACAAAATTTCCAATCTTTCTTCGGTGAGTTCTTTGGATCTACTCAAGTTTTGATGACAAAGTTAGAAATCGTATTCCAAGTCTGAAAGTGCTGTTTCTAGTAATCAAATTGAATTGCCTAGGTCACTCTCTCAGCTGTCTCACTGACATTTTAATTCTCAAATGCATGTTTGCATTATCAGTAATGGGTGGTTGTCTCAGCTTTTCAGGCCTGTTTCCTCCCAGGTCCCCATTCTTTCTCTGACTTGTTGAGTATTTTGCATGATTATCTTTAACATTTCACCTTTTACAGAGATTTTTTTATTTCACTGACTGATCAGTCTGACTCGCTTTTCTAGACACCAGCTTCATGTAAGGACCAGAAAATTGCTATATAAAGTACCACTTAAACTTGAATGACATCTCATTCAACAACCATGAGATACATGAATTCAGATTTAACTGTCCCTTCTTTGATAGGGAGTCTCCAATACAAGAGAGACATCTGACGCCGTAGAATTTAAAGCATATTAAAACATACCTACAAGTAGCTGCATACTTTGTCTCTATCTGATTCTATCCAAGCTATCAGAGAGGACAGGAAGGGAGGTGTGCATATCTTGTCACACATTTTTCATGTTTCACAGTGACTAGTATCTAGCTTGTTATGTTTGGAATATATTTTCACACAGTTTTCATGATTACCTTTTAAACGTACTCAATCTGATTTTTTAAATTTTTTAAATTTTTTTTTTCCCCAGAAATGATTACTGTTCCTGCCTAAATAGAAAACATGTTTAACAGCTTGTTTTGCTTAAAAATCTTGGATCTCCTTTTTTCCAGTCCATCAATGCCAAAGTATCAGGATTGTGCCCCCACAGTGTTTAGTTGTTGGCTCTGAAGCTGTAATGCCTAGAGAGAGTTGTACTTACAAGTACAAAATCAGTGCTCTGTTAAAATTCTAACTTGCTTTTGACAGTACCAGTGGATTCAGTTTGGGCATCTGTCATGAGTTGACCCTGGCCAGCCGCCAGGTACCCACACAGTCGCTCACTCACCCCCCCCCACTTCACTGCTGAACAGGGGGAGAAAATATTTCCAAGGGTTCAGGGTTTGAGATAAGGACAGGGAGATCACCCTCATTTACCGTCCCAGGCAAAACAGACTCAGTTTTGGGGAAATTAGGTACAGTTATTAAAAGAACTAATGAGAGAGGAGTAGTGAGAAGTGAGAAAGAGCAAACAGATCTTAAACAGAACACCTTCCACCCATCCCTCCCTCCTTCCCGGGCTTAACATCAATCCCGGTTCCTCCACCTCCTCCCCCCGAGTGGCGCAGGGGGACAGGGAATGGGGGGGTTGCGGTCAGTTCATCCGACGTTGGTTCCACCGCTGCTTCTTCATTCCAGGGGAGGACTCTTCACTCTTCCCCAGGGCCATTGTGGGGTCCCTCTCACGGGAGACAAGCTTCACGCTCTCTTCTCCGGGTGAGTCGTCCCACGAAGGGCAATTCATCACAAACTGCCCAACGGGAGACACCTCACGAGGGGCAGCCCACCCCTCGTGAGTCTGAGGCGCAGTCCTTCGGGGGAAACTGCTCCAGCATGAGCCACTCGCAGCGTCCCAAAAGTCCCACCGGCCAACCTGCTCCAGCGTGGGCATTCCTCTCTTCCACGGGCTACAGGCTCCGGCAGCGACTTGCTCTGATGCGGGCTTCCCACGGACTACAGTCCCCTTTCGGGCATCCACCCACACGGCGTGGAGTCCTTGGTGGACATCTACGCGGTGATCCTCATGGTGGACATCTGCACCTCGCCCATGGGCTACAGGGGGACAACCCGCTTCACCATGGTCTTCACCACGGACCCGGGGGACTCCTTCTGCTCCGGCGCCTGGAGCTCATCCTCCCCCCCCGCCTCCTTCTTCACTGACCTTAGTGTCTGCACAGACTCTCACTCCTCCATCTCTGTGCCAGCTGTTATGGCGCAGTTCTTTTTCCCATTCTTAAATATGTTTTTCACAGAGGCGTTCCTCTGCTATCACCTTACTGATAGGCTCAGTCTTGGCCAGCGGCGGGTCCCTCTTTGTAGTCGGCTGGCATTGGCTCTATCAAACTTGGGGAGCTTCTAGCAGCTTCTTGTAGAAGCCACCCTGCAGCTCCCCCCCTGCCGCCAAAATCCAGCCAGGCCAAACCAAAACAGCATCTAAGCTCTGTAAGTTGACTCCAAAATGAAGAAATACAAAGATTCTTAGTACCACCACACAAGTTTTCATTGACACTGAAAAGGTCCTGCTTGCTCCCAAGTTCTAGGTCTTACTTTACATCATTCCTAAAAGCACCTATTTTAAAAAACAATTTGTTTGCTACATGATTTACCTCTAGAAGAAGATGTTTAATTTACAATTGAATAATATTTTTTTGTGTGAAGGACACAGGCACTTTAAACATGAACATGTATTATTAAATCCAAAGTGCATAAAACAATTCATCCTGGAAGGAAAAATATATTTTTTTATTTTTAAGTTATGAACATATGTTATGGTTGAATATACCCCTCCCAAATTTTAAATACAGGTTGTTGTATTTTCAACCAACATAATTTGGTGCTTTCTTTGAGCTCTCCTCGCCTCACATCAGAAAGACAGAAAGGATGAATTCTGTTATAATTTTACATGATACAGTCTATCATAAAACAAAAAGTAAGTTGCCGTTGCTTGCCTATGTGATATTCACCATGTCTGGGATATTTCTGCCACCACCTCTTTCAACACCTGTCTATGGGCCAATCAGAAAAAAGCAAAAGACCTGAAGTCTCTCCAACTCCATGGAAACTCTTTCCGAAAATATCCCCAAGCTAAGTGTCTCCCTAATAGGAGCTAGTGATTGACAAATCTCTCAGCAGTTCATTCCAAATAGCCAGCTGTATTTTAACTGATTTTTTTTTAATTTAGCCCTACTGAGGTTAACAGCGGAAGTAATCAGCTGTTCAGTGTTCCTTCTGCAGCATTCTTTCCTCTTTCCAGAAGTATGGATGTCACATTCTTGCACATTTGTCTTTGTTTAGCGGTATGTCTTCTGGCAGCAATACACAGCTGTCTGCCCCTATCTTGCACCAGGCATGTTTTTAGGTGGCAGGCTGAGCATTCCTACACATTGCTGCAATATATTTGGTGTAATCAAAAGACAGCTTGCAATAGATGTTAGAAAGGTAAAGTAATGTAAAGCTGTATTATGACAAAAGGAAAAGGAGAAATACTTACTTTCCTAGAGATCAGCATTTCACGATTTGTTGAAAGAAACATTCCTTTTCCAAAGTTAATCCCCTTGCAAAGAAAGAAGCTTTAATCTGGTATTGAACTTCAGTGCTGTCTGTGCCTGCTCAGATCAAACACATTTCACATGCTAAGAAGGAATCTGAGTACATGACTGGCTGTGAATATAAACATGTAAAATATGCACTACAGGCTTGCAGCTAAAATTAATCTAATGGAGATCATTTTTCTTATGAAGAAGAAAGTCTAACTGAGCTGCAGTGACAAAAGCTTAATGCATATAACACAAAAAGATGCCATGTGATCCTATAAAATGTTTTTCTCACTGGCCATCTATGATTTTTATGAAATGGATAAGTTCAACCAGTTTTTATTAAAAAATCAGATTTGTTTTAAATTTATTTTTAACAGAGCTATAGAAGTAACAGCTAATGTGAGTGAGACCCAAGCACATACTTACAATTAAGCAGGAGGACACAGGGGGATGGGTAACTTTTCAAATATGATACAGGGAGTGATAAAAAGTGGAATCAATTTACGAAATAAAAGAAATTATACAGCCACATGAATATGACTAACATTTACAGAATAAAACACAAAATCAACTTAGAGAAGAGTAGCTGAAGCAGCTACATCAGAGCAAACTAGAAAAAAAATATGTTTAAGGTCTTGAATGTGAGCTGCTTAAAAGAAAACTCTTAATTTCAAGAACCAGACTAGTGTTAATTCTGCTTTGCACAGTTGGGACACTTAAATAGATAGCAGTTATGTTTTGCTTTTCTTCTTTCAAACAGTATTTTTAAGTTAGAATGTTACACTTGTGACACAGATTCTCCACTAGAGAGTTTTAGATATAATTTATTTCATTCCTTTCCTCAGAAAATTATGTAGGACTACACTGAGCTAATATATTTAAAAAGGGTACTTAAGCTTCTTCAAAGTATCATACAATCTGAAATATCTACATGCTAGATTATCCAGTCTCAATTGTATTGTCATGTATGACACTGCCAAATTTTACTCTTGCTTCCTCCACCTTTGTGAGATTGCGTCAGGCCTCTCTTCCCTATCTGTCAGTCCTTTCCCATGTGTTCCTTAATTCAGCAAGAAATGGATTTCTTGGAGTTTTGTGCTTTAACAACATCAGGCATCCTGGGGTGTATTAGAAGGGGGGTGGTTAGTAGGTCGAGAGAGGTTCTCCTTCCCCTCTACTCTGCCTTGGTGAGACCCCATCTGGAATACTGTGTCCAGTTCTGGGCCCCTCAGTTCAAGAAAGACAGGGAAGTGCTGGAGAGAGTCCAGCACAGGGCAACTAGGATGATTAAGGGAGTGGAGCATCTCCCTTATGAGAAAAGACTGAGGGAGCTGGGGCTCTTTAGTTTGGAGAAGAGGAGGCTGAGGGGTGACCTCCTTAATGTTTACAAATATATCAAGGGGGAGTGTCAGGAGGATGGAGCCAGGCTCTTCTCGGTGACAACCACTGATAGGACAAGGGGTAATGGGCTGAAACTGGAACATAAGAGGTTCCGCTTAAACTCGAGAAGAAACTTCTTCTCAGTGAGGGTGACGGAGCCCTGGAACAGGCTGCCCAGAGAGGTTGTGGAGTCTCCTTCTCTGGAGGCATTCAAGACCTGCCTGGACACGTTCCTGTGTAGCATAGTCTAGGCATTCCTGCTCTGGTAGGGGGATTGGACTTGATGATCTTTCGAGGTCCCTTCCAATCCCTAACATTCTATGATTCTATGAGCTGTATTACAGGTTTGTTTAAATTATTTGTGTACAGTCTCAAATGCTAAAACTTGGAATGACCTTCCTTCTTAAAATACAGAAATCTGTCAATTCCAGAGTTTGTTGACACCTTGTTTGTTGTCCTTCAATACTTTTCTATAATATGCCTTAAATATTTTAATGGAACTGGGCAGTTAAAAGGCCTTCTCTAGGCCTTCTACACAGATGTGAGCCTACCCTTCAAGGAATCTTAAAGGCTTTTCTTATAAAAATATCAGAACCTGTAAATCAGATTTTCTACGCATGTTCTGTTTCAAGGAAGAATTTCAACACAAAATACGTCAACAGCACATGGCCTTGGCAGAAAAGTGTGACGGCACAGTCCACAGCAACATGAGTTTCAATAAGGTCAAATGCCGGGTCCTGCACCTTGGCCACAACAACCCACAACAGCGCTACAGGCTTGGGGAGGAGTGGCTGGAGAGCTGCCAGGCAGAGAGGGACCCTGGGGTGTTGATGGACTGAACATGAGCCAGCAGTGTGCCCAGGTGGCCAAGAAGGCCAATGGCATCCTGGCCTGGATCAGGAATAGTGTGGCCAGCAGCAGCAGGGAAGTGATTGTGCCCCTGTACTCAACGCTGGTGAGGTTGCACCCCGAGTGCTGTGTGCAGGTCTGGGCTCCACAGTACAGGAAGGACATCAAGGTGCTGGAGAAGGTACGGAGAAGGGCAACCAGAATGATTGGGGGGCTAGAGGATAAGTCTTATGAAGAGAGGCTTAGGGAGCTGGGGCTGTTCAGCTTGCAGAAGAGGGGAGACCTTCTTGCTCTCTACAATTACCTGAAAGGCGGCTGTAGTGAGATGGGTGCTGGCCTCTTCTCCCTAGTGAATAGCGACAGGTCAAGTTCAGGTTGCGCCAGGGGAAGTTCAGATTGGATATCAGGAAAAACTTCTTCACCGAAAGGGTGGTGAAGCATTAGAATGGGTTGTCAAAGGAGGTGATGGAGTCACCATCCCTATATGTCTATAAGTCACCATCCCTATATGTCTATAAGTCTATAAGAAGGGCAGGAAGGAAGACCTGGGTAACTACAGACGGTCAGCCTCACCTCCATCCCTGGAAAGGTGATGGAACATCTTATCCTTGACGCTGTCTCTAGGCATATCAAGGATAAGAAGGTTATTAGGAGCAGTCAGCATGGCTTTGCCAAGGGGAAGTCATGTTTGACCAACCTGATAACCTTTTACGAAGACGTAACCAGGTGGATGGATGGTGGCCGTGCAGTGGATGTGGTCTATCTGGATATCAGAAAGGCCTTTGACACCGTCTCCCACAGCATCCTCATAGGTAAACTGAGGAAGTGTGGTCTGGATGACCAAGTAGTGAGGTGGGTCGGGAACTGGTTGAAGGGAAGAAACCAGAGAGTTGTGGTCAATGGGGCAGAGTCTGGCTGGATGCCTGTGTCTAGTGGGGTCCCTCAGGGGTCAGTGCTCAGGCCGGTGCTGTTTATCAATGATCTGGATGAAGGATTAGAGAATGTTGTCAGCAAGTTTGCTGATGATACAAAATTGGGAGGAGTGGTTGACACACCAGAAGGCTGTGCAGCCATTCAGAGAGACCTGGACAGGCTGGAGGGCTGGGCGGGGAGAAATCTTACAAAGTTCAACAAGGGCAAGTGTAGAGTTTTGCACTTGGGAAAGAATAACCCCATGTGCCAATATAGGTTGGGGACTGCCCTGCTGGAGAGCAGTGCAGGGGAAAGGGACCTGGGGGTTCTAGTGGACAGCAGGATGACCATGAGCCAGCATTGTGCCCTTGTGGTCAAGAAGGCCAATGGCATCCTGGGGTGTATTAGAAGGGGAGTAGCAAGTAGATCAAGAGAGGTCCTCCTGTCCCTCTACTCTGCCCTGATGAGGCCACATCTGGAATATTGTGTCCAGTTCTGGGCCCCTCAGTTCAAGAAGGACAGGGAACTGCTTGAGAAAGTCCAGTGCAGAGCCACAAAGATGGTTAAGGGAGTGGAGCATCTCCCTTATGAGGAAAGGCTGAAGGAACGGGGTCTCTTTAGCTTGGAGGAGACTGAGGGGTGACCTCATTAATGTTTATAAATATGTCAAGGGGGAATATCAGGAGGATGGAGCCAGGCTCTTTTCAGCGACGTCCACTGACAGGACAAGGGGCAATGGGTGGAAGCTGGAACATAGGAGGTTCCATAAAAGTATGAGGAAAAACTTTTTTACTGTGAGGGTGACCGAGCACTGGAACAGGCTGCCCAGGGAGGTTGTGGAATCTCCTTCTTTGGAGACATTCAAAACCCGCCTGGACGCGTTCCTGTGCGCTCTACTGTAGGTGGTCCTGCTCTGGCGGGGGGGTTGGACTAGATGATCTTTGAGGTCCCTTCCAACCTCTAACATTCTGTGATTCTGTGATTCTGTGATATGTGTTTAAAATATGGTTGGATGTGGCACTTCAGGAGATGGTTTAGTGTTAGGGTGGTGTAGGGCTGTAGGTTGGACTTGATGATCTTAAAGGTCCTTTCCAACCTTTGTGATTCTATGATTCTATGACCTGACAGCCCAGGTCCCTGCCTGAGGCAACCAGTCTTAACAGGTCTTCTCGGGACCTTTTCACCTCTGGCATCACCACCCCTCAGCCCGTGGCAAGCACACATTTCGCTTCTCCCTCAGAGCTGACCCCTATTCCTGCCTTTTTCCCTCAGCACTGACCCCCCTTCCTGTCCTTTTCCCTCAACTCCTCGCGTTGGGACACCGAGGGCACGTGTGGTCCTGTAAGTGTAAGGGCTTAAAATGGCCAAAGGCAGACTTCGAAACATGCGTGAACCTCAGCAAATTTCGATGAACACTGAGTCCTGGCAAAAAAGCAAAGGGGGTGACAACCTCACACTCAGATGGCTTGACTTGACAGCACAGCCGAGGCCAGGCCAGACCCTGCTCTCAGGTAACTTGGGCAGGGAGACCTTTTCCCCAAGTACAGTGTTTATTGACAAAGATCAAATAGCTTTGCTCCAAGATTCTTCACTTTCATGCTAAATCCTGTGACGACACAGTGTGTTTCACAGCCCCACGTGCAGAAGAGCGCAAATTCCTAACAAAATTCCACTGAGATTTTGAGGATTGTTGGAGGCACTCACCAGCTAAGTGACAATTTGTCCATGAGTTCAGTCTTACCTGTCTGGCTAGTGACAGATTTTTAATAAAGGGATCCTGCGAGAGAATAATATTACAAGTGTTCTAGTAGTCTTGAAATAAGGGAAGCTGAACTACATTTTTTCAGCCTGAAATCGATTACCTCAGCAAGATCTTAGATACCATAGACCTCAGAGTGAGAAATCTTAATCTCTTCTCCAGTTTAAGAAACAGTATTAGTTCTTTGTGAGTTGATTATTAGCCTTCCTTTCCCTTTTATGTTTTCCTTTACTGCTGACAGATGTGATAATTCTGGAAAGTTGTGATATATTTAAGTTTATTGAACTGTTGTTACTTGCAGACCCTCAATCACTTCGTTGTTGATGTATTCTGTAAAAGAAGAATGTAAGTTATTACTATTGTTCTCTTAACAGTTTAATTTTAACAAATGTTGTACTTCTTCTAGACCAAGTACTGATACCACTGCTAGCAAAAGTGAAAGTATATGGCCTTTTCCATTGCACTTCTACCACTTCCTCCTATGAAAATCCTTAGAGAAACTCTTCCAGAAACTTGGAAAAAATGGTGTTGGAGTACCATTGACGCTGTTTGACTATTTCACTATTTGATGCTTTCATGTATATACGACATGTATGCACTTCCAATGCACTCTATATACAATGCAGATTAGTTCTAGTTGTGTAACAAATTTGTTTACAAGCAAAATTAAACACGTTTGCATACTGAGAGAAACAAAAAAACCAAAACTATGTATGGCTTCAAGTTACAGAAAGACAGTGACCCAGTATGTTTAAGCACGAATGAAGAGATTATTTTCTCTTAAATTTTCAGAAGTGAAAAAAAATGTCTCTTAGTGACTCAGCTGTCACTGTGGCAACTGGGTACTGTGGCAACTAGTAAAGGAGGTTGTATCTGTCTCTGCTCCTTAAAATAGAAGCAGCTCTTAAAGATTCTTGTTTGAAGTTTACAGACTGGTGTTTGACTTCAGGTCTTGGAAAAGAGGTTGCCTCTCTATCTCTTTTATCCTGTTGCTTGTTAAAGTAAGATATGAAATAACAGGGACCATAACGGAGGTTTTCTGCTTTCTCAGGTAAGTGCACGAGCCATGCTTGCTATTATATTTTGGGTTTAGCCCAATTAACAGTGAAATTTTTTTTGCACTGGGTAACATCTTCATCAGGTGGAACGGAAAACTTGTATAGCCAGAAGAGCCTTATAATTTGTGGCATGAGGTTTTGAATTACTTGGGCTGACTAGTGTTAGAAACTGTTATTAAGGTTTCAGAAGACCAGTCTAGCTATGCTCCATCAAATTGGTAGCAAAAAGTATTATTTCTGTGGAGTTCTGTTCATCAGTTACATTTGCCATAATACTGCAGTAAGAACGGAGTGAGGGTACCAGGTATAATATCCTTTTTCTCGTTTGTATGTTATTATTAATTTTTACATCTACATGTAAATGCTAAGTGATTACATCTGTGCATATTATTGCACATGTTTATCTTTCAAAATGAGTAATTGTTCCAAAGTCTTAGTCCCTCTGGTATTTGTTTATAGTGATTTCCTGCTGTCTACCAGCTTTGTAAGGGAACATACACACTATTTTTTGCAATAAAAATGGAAAGTCCTTATCAAAAATTAAGTAATTTTCTGAAAGATTCAGCACAGGTTGAGGGATACAAGCATTCCCTAAATCTTGGTAGAATAGCCTTGGGAAAAATTGTTAATGGCTTAATAGAGCTATATAAGAACTTGACCTAATACGTCTGCAAATTACAATGAGTATTTCGTTAACACTTTAAGCCACTAGGTATAAATTGAACGTGGATTTTTCACTTTCTGGGCAAATGTTTCTATCATGCCGTACAAAACATAATAGGTATACCTGTTTGACACAAATCACCAGTGTAACTGTATTCATAAAATCTTGTTTCCTTTTGAAATCATCTCTTCAGATGTCTCCAGGCAGATTTTTATTTTCTTCTCAGAAGGGATAATTTAAACATATTATCCAAAGAACCAGGATTTCATCCACCCCCTCCCTGCAGAAAATGCTGAAGATAGCCCAGGTTCATTGCTGTTTATATGTAGGCTATTTTTGGTTTCCATTCCAAAGTGGATAACTCTTATGCGTTTAGTGGAGAGACGGAGGCCTGGATTCCACCTCGTGGGGTGACTGCTTAAAAATTAAGCACAGAGTGGTTAATCCTTAGACGACCAGCTTCTTTTTTTTTGTGTACAGTTTTTACCCTGGAATCTTTAGAATGATGATTCTGTTCCTATTTAATACACCAAAATTGCTGTAAAATGACCTGAAATAAAATCCTTTCTATTAATTTCATTGCAACATGGGAAGGCTCTCAAGTCATAAGAATGGGGTTTGTATACAATTTGAAGCAAGCAAGTATTCCTAATCCAACAAGAAATCTGTTGAAGTTCTGATTAGGGGACAGTAATTGCCTGTATGGAGATGCAAAGAAAGATACTATATTAACCACAGGTAACATAAAGATAGTCTGGGACCAACAGGGAGCTATGAGTCTCTTGTGCACTTCTGTCACAACAGTGGGTTCACTGTGCTTACATTGTTGCCAATGAATAAACTTTAGCAAAAAAATAGCAAGGCAATATCTAGAAGGACTTGGACTAAGGACAAGTGCCAGCCCATAAGATCAATTCAAGTCAGAGAACGTGTATAATGGATGCTGGCAGAAGAGACAGGTGTCTGTAACAGTTATTTGGAGCTACAATTTCTCCTACGTACTCTAGAAAGTCTGACTCCCGATAGGCTGTGATCTGGCAGAAACCATCCTACCTGCACGTTGCTTTTATCTCTGGAAATTATGTGATAACGTCTGTAGATTAAACCAGCAGATTTCATGTTTACTTCTTCGAGTCACTGAGCAACAAAGCAAATAATGTGACTGAAAAGGCCCAAGGGTGCTCTTGGACAGAAAATTTTTCTTCCCTGAGACACAACTTTCACAGGAGTTCTTAGTGAGGTGAAACTATTTCCTTAACTAAGACAGTACGGGAGAGCTGACGGCGTTATCCATTGCACTCTATAAGGCTATAGAAATCAGAAATGCATTTTGATGGAGTGTTAATACGTGTCAGAGTGGCAGGGTCTTTTTAAAGCGTGCATGTTCTCCAGGGGTTTTGTGTGAGGTTTCCCTCACGTGTGAGGGAAATACTTCTTTTCTGATAAGATTATGTCATTTGAGATGTGAAAATTCAGTGGGTTAAATTATTTATGCGGTGTAGTACATGGTTACAGATTAATAATTACCTATTATGACAAAAAATATGTGCCATTTCTGCTGATAACTCTAAAAATATTAGGTTTTTTCAACCTAAATGATTCTGGTTTTTTGCTTTCCTGGAAGATTATAAGGTACACAAGGAAAGTATTAGTTTTAAACTAATTCTACTAGAAAAAGACAATAATTTTATTTATTGTCATAAAAATACTTGATTTTGTTTTTTAAACAATAAATAATTACTTAAAATATGTTAGGACAAAATTATGTGGAAGGAAATTATTTTTTTAAAAAAATACCTTCCATACACGGAGCTTTTATGGCCTGTGGAGGTAGGCCCTTTAATAATGAACTAAAATCACATCCTAAAATTCCGGAGTAATATTTTAAACCAGCCTGAAACAATGTGTTAAATGTAAAAAAAATTGTTCATTTAAATGATTAGGTTCTCTGAATTTCTGTGTAGTAAGTGCAGGGAACTTTGTCCCACTTCCAGGCCTACGGTTGCTTCTGCTGGAATTCCAGAGAGCAGCAGTCTGCTGAAACATGAGTTCAGTTCCCAAATATAGATGAGTGGGGTAAGAATTACATAGTCACAGAGGACAGATGTAACACACAGGCCCCAGCCTTCTGAATGCTCACTGAGGATCGAGCAATCTTTAGTGAATAGCTGGAGCAACTTCAAGCCTACTTAGACAAGGAAGGAACAAAACAACTTTACTTGCTATTAATTAATACTTGAGATTCTTCACATTGGCCTGTTGATTGTAAGGTCTGTTTTATTTTTTTCTGTTAAATTTAATTGTTATACTTTGGGAAGTAGTTTTGCAGCATTGCAAAATTCAAAGGAATTATTTAAAAAAGTCTTACTAAATGCATTTCTTCATATTATTTCTTTGAACAGATTGGGTTTGGGTCATATTTTGTTAAGTAATAATTTTTCATTGGACAGGTTCTGCAAATTCAGGATATTTATACTTTTCTTGAAATGAGTCCTTTAGTTTTCTATGATTTTCCCTATTTTGTTATTTATGTCTTGAATACTTTGACTTGATTAATTATAATTATTGCAATCCAGTACATTTTGAATTTACTATTTACCATATTATTTCATAGAGCATCTATATTATTTTTCTGAACAAATATTTAAGCAGTGCGATGTTAAAATGTGTGTTTAGTTTTGAGTAATTTTTCAATATATAGCAAATAGTCTATACATAATAATACTGGAAACATAGCTGAACACCAATCTGTAGGCAATATTGTATTTTATGTTTGTGTCTTTAAACCCTATAGTGCAAGGCTTTGCAGGTTACTTAGTAAGTAATGATGATGAAAACCATTATAAATACATTATAGTCTAACCTGGAGAAGCTAGAAATAGCATTCAAAATTTCTAATTATGATCTCATGTGCTACTTGATAGGGTTAGCTACACTTCACCTCCAGTTTGCAGTGCTTGCAAACTGCTCTGAGAGAATAATGGCTTTATGTATTACAGTGCAGCTTAAAAAAAGGTTTTTATACTGGAAGCTTCCATTCAGCTGCCTAAAGCTAGACATATAAGTCCATTCTTAGGCACCAGATATTTCTCGATAAGAAGTCTTATCAGCATTAGAAATTGCCAAAACATGTTTGAATTCATCAACTATGCTTAAATACCCAGCTATGGATTGATTTATCTAAATTTAGACACTGGATATAAAAATTATGACATATGTAGCCATTTTTCTAATGATAAAACTGAGTGTTAGGAGGAGATATGTTAATTCACAATATATTAATTTTAATCACTGTGTTTAGTGGCTAGCAATAGGTAAAATTGTGCTCTGACCCATAACTCATTGAAACACCAGAGCAGCCCCGTGTTGGAAGTCAGAGGGGTTTTTCTGAGTATGTAGTCTCTCACTTTGAGATGTGTGCAAGCCAGGAACCAGTATGAATCAGATTTAAATAAAGATATAATTTGAAGCACTAATATTTAAGTTATCTAAACAGTAAAAAAGCACCTTGGTTAATTTAAATTCAAAGTTTTAAAAAATAACTGAAGTCAAGGAGACAGAAACTTTCCAGGTTTAATTGTTAGTTCCCCGGCATTCATCCAGTTTATGCCTTAACAGCTGAGCCTCTAGACCAACTGTTTGCTTGGCTTCTCAGGTTCATTCTTTAACTCTGCTATGTGGTAATCACTTACACTGTACATACTTTTTTAGATTTTATTGACAAGAGATTGGCATGGTTGATAAATTTGTTGCCCTGTAAACACAGATCAAAGGAAAGAAGCTGTAATCCCTGCAAAGAATTGCTGTATTCTACAAAAACGTATATCAAATCTTAAAATGTTTTAGTTTCCTTACACTTTTCTACTGTTTGTTGAGTTGCAATCTGTTGGCAAGGCAAGCAGGCATATCAAGAGATGCATAGGCCAGGCCAAGAATTCCAGTAATCAGTCAGTTAATGACTGCATGCCGGGTAAGCCCTGGTGAAGTGACTAAATGTAATCGGAGCTTGCACAGTCTGATGTAAAATACATCCGAGTGCATCTCATGACTGCCAAGCCAGCTATCAGTGGAGAAATACTTTGGATCATTAGGAGAAAATATAATATTTCTAAAATCCTATGCAAAATTAATCTCATTGACATTATCATAAGAAGAAGATACATTTTGAGGATAACTAAAAACACCGTTCAACTTAATTAAATGATTTGTAGTAGCAACAATTACCTTTAAGATCACCCACAATCTAGTGACCTGCAGAAAAAATAAATTTCGATAAGGAGAATTTCAGACAGATCCTTCCCTTGGGAAAGAGTGGTTTCCCTGATGTCTTGTTTCCTTCTGGCGTTACAGAAACAGAGAACATTCATCACCATTCTAAAATCTTGTGGGAAAACTGGTACAGAATGTACATTATACACTTACACAGTGCAGGACAATACATAGGTTGTGAAATCTATTTCTTTCATGTTTTACATTTAGCATGTGATAGTTTGATATTTCACTTATCAGTATTGAGGAAAGTGCTGCTAGATTGTATTGAAAGGTAACAAGTTAAAAACATTAACACAAGGTGTAATAATAAACATACTATCAACATAAACAGAAAGGCTAACTTGGAATTTCTAATCCAAAGATCCTCATGTAGATTCTCATAATGGCTTCAACTAGAACAGCTTTACTCTTTGAGTTTGATGATGTAGTGTCTGGAAGGCAGTGTTATGGGAAAGAGAAAAATAAATATACTCCTCAAATCAAGCCTAAAACCAGAAAAAAATTGAAATGTATTGATGTGAAATAACAAATCACTCAGATTGGTCCAGTGGAATTGAGCTTGTGCTAGACAATGTACAGACAAAGAACGCCTTCATAGTTCTGAAGGAAGACACGTGAGAAAACTCCTAAGTGTCTCATTTCCACCCAGATAATCTGCAGCCTTGGCCCATTCTAATAGAAACCAATGTTCACAGAATATCATGCACTGTTGGATGCCATCTTTTGTGTCTAGCTTATGTGAACCAGGATATAATAGGGGTTTTTTTAACTGAGAAGCTTTTTCATTAAGGAGTTGTATTTGTGTCTCCTAGGATGCAAGACAGAGGCTGTAGCCAACCATTGCCTCTGTCTTTAATGCTGGAGGAAGCTTACTGTGCAGAGAGAGGCACCAAAAAAGGATATCCTGAAAATATGTCAGAAGCTTCATCCTACCATGACTTTTTCTATGATTCTCTATCAGACCTACAGAATGGAGAATTTTCAAATGAACTCTCTACCTTCCTTACCCAGGAGGAGATATGTAAGAGCATTGACATAGCTCGGGAAGCCATTGCCAATTCCATGAAGGAAGATCAGAATGCAGCACCAGACTTTATTCATTCTTGCAACACCTCTTCTGACATTTCAGAAAATCCTTCTTTCATGGATACCAAACTGCTTGAAAAAGATGCTTCACAGAGGCCTCAAGAAAGCACTCTGCTTTCGTCTCCTGCAAGTCACATTCTGCCAAGGAATCAGAAAGAGCAATCTGCTGCACATCAAACAGCAGGTAGTATTGTCACAGTTTCCAGGAAGCAAGCAAGCACTTCACCTTTGCTAACTGCTAGCCCTAGCTTCATTAGAAGCCTGAAACATTTGGAGAAAGATAATGCAGGTGTGCTTAAGACAAGTCCAAGTTCTGAATTCACATCCCAAGAAGTTCCTTTCAGAAACAAGCTGTGTGACAAAGCTGCCACGTTCATAGAGGAATTGTCTTCTATATTTAGACAGGCAGCAAAGACAAGAGGCCGAAGTCCTGATGGGGACTCTTCTTCTCCAGACAGTGGATATCTGTCTCCTAAAAACAATCAACTAACTCAAAGTACCTTGGTGAACCAGGAGTTTGACAAGCCACACCAAGAGATTGAGCCTGAGGCAAAATTACCTGGAGTTGATCTGAATGGAGAACAGTTTTCTGAAAGGGAGACCATGACACAGAGTGAAACAGTCCTTTGCCACCCCTTCATCGACATGCAACAGAATCAATCTTCACCACCTCAATTCACTCAGAAGCTCCGGAGCCAGGAAGTTGCTGAAGGAAACAAAGTATTGCTGGAGTGCAGAGTTGCCGGCAACCCAGTCCCTGACATCAGGTAAGTGTATGTCTTTTAAATAAGTCACTGCATATCATCATCTTCTGCCTGTGGAAGATATGTTAGGACAGGTATCACAGTGGACCTGCTTAGAGGTACTCATGTAAGAACAGTGGATCATGCAGTGTTCATAGGCATATGGAGTAAAGAATTCTGATATCTCTAGTTGTCTAGAGTATTTTCATTGTTTTCTGCTTGAGAAATGAAGTTCTAGTTGATTCAAGAGCCATACGGCATAATTAAAACAGAATCGGCTCCAGAAACATTCTATCTGACTGCTGCCTCATTAATCTAGGTGGATGAGTGCAATGGGTGCAAGCTGGAGCACAGAAGGTTCCACAAAAACATGAGGAAAAGCTTTTTCACTGTGAGGGTGACAGAGCACTGGAACAGGCTGCCCAGGGAGGTAGTGGAGTCTCCTTCTCTGAAGGCGTTCAAAACCCACCTGGACACGTTTCTGTGTGACCTTCTGTAGGTGATCCTGCTTTGACAGAGGGGTTGGATTAGATGATCTTTTGAGGTCCCTTCCAATCCCTAACATTCTGTGATCCTGTATGAAAGAATTCATGGTTTGCCCCTGAAGAGCATATATCAGGCAATTGACGCAGTTTTTACTGCCAATTAATGAGAATGTCTCCAAGCCCCATACCAATGGGATTTGGGGTCTATACTATGAGATAACCTAAAATTTCCCAAATCTAACCAAATATTCCCTTGCATAAAAGACTTCCAAACAACATTAGGATGGTCCCGATTTCAAATCTTCTTTTGATAATATGTAATGAAATTCATGTGCATTTGCTTATGTTCAATGACAAAATGTGAAAGTAATTGTTGCATAAATTCAAGTGTTTTCTTCTATTTTAATATGAATATCTCATAATTCTTTCCATTGTCTTGCTTTACCGCTAAAGCTAAGAGAAATTAAGGCCAACCAGCACTGCACAGTGTTTGCCACTTCACAGATCTGAGCCTTAATGCCAATACGATTGCTTAACATACACAGAGGTAGATAATACGTCTAGTTTATATAGTTTCTCACAACATATTTTAGTTTGAAGTCAACTGAGTGTGTTTAATATTCTCAAAGGAAAATTTTGTACAGAACGTCCTATTTGACAGAATGAAATAGGTAGTTCCCTCTAGAAAGGTCCCTTCGGAGAGCCGGCCAAGTTAACGACCATCACACCAATATGGCTACAAGTCGTCCTCTCTTTATTGCTCCAGACAGCTCAATATATACAGTTAAGCAGTGTCACCATGCCTGCCCCTTCACAGAGTTGGTCAGTTACAGGTTTACACACGCCAGCGTTTTATTGGGCAGTGCCATTCAACTATGCAAGCGGCTCTCGCACCCCCTTCTCCCCCCGGGGCCAGCACCTCCAGCCAAGCATCTCGCAAAGCTCTCACAAAACAGATAAAACCTCCTCCTCCCCGTGTTCCAAGGCAGCTTCAAGGACAGAGCCTTTGTTTAGGCCTAAGCTGGGTTGTCCACACTTTTAAAGTGATACCACGCCTCTGCTCCACAAGAAATTCCCCTACATATCCCCCTTTTTCTTTTTGGACAACCCAGGCTTCGTCCGCTAGCTTGCTTATCATTTTCTTGATTACATCATCAAACAACTAAACATAACTAAACCTATAACAATTAAAACTGCAATAACCAAAAATGCCTTAACTAAACTCTTAATTCGTCCTGTCAAAGTTCTCACACCCATCACCCTAAATCATCCAGACCTGCAGTCGCTGGGGAGCCCCTGTTGCAGCAAGGTTTCTGGAGAACCCTCCCGACAATTGGGAAGTCCTATGCAGTGCGTCCACCCGTAGGTGAGGTTTCTGAAGTCGCTGCAAGAGGGTCCAGCATTTATACTGTCAAATAAACACCCTTACATAACGTTGAATGCGAGAACACCTGGTGGTGTTTGCCCCATTGAATTCTTCTCACAGCTTGGCCAGGGCTGAAGGAAGAATGCAAAGGGAGTTTCCCTATCAATTTTGGTCCTTAATCACACACTTCTAACAAAGCAAAAGGCAGCTGGTTTCCCTACCTTGCTTTTAGCTAAAGAAAGATCACTCTGCTGGTTAGTACATAAACCTTAACACCTACTACGTGACTTTGATTAGACAGTCTTACACAACCAATATAAGCTTCATTGTTAGTCACACAAATAGGATACATATTAATACAACAGGTAACATTGAGAACAGTCACGTTTTCCCGTAATTGCTCTGCCATCAGCCGTAAGCATCTTCTGCCAGTCCAGTCCATGTCGTCGTTGGTAATCGGTACCTCAGGGTCCCAACACGTCACTGGGCGAAACAAGGGGATTCAACAGACAGGCCCAGTGCACGGTCATGTTGCTGTTACGCTGTTGAAGTGCTGCACAGCCACATCATGCAGGATCATGCGGTTCCCAGGTCCCTTGTCCGTTATTAATAATAACAGGACACGCAATCGAACTGGCTGCTTCCCAATCTCCCTCTATTATAGCATCTCTGATGACACTGCTCCATCGCTGTTGCAAAGGATCCTTTATGGTTCAAGTTTGAAAATCAGGCTTGAGTGAGGGAGCTGATGGTAATGGGGGAGCTGAACTGGTTTAAGGGTTTCTTCTATTTCTTGCTGTCTAGTTGATAATTCAGCGAGTTTGTTCAGGATCTCTTTCAGGGGTTCATCCTGATCTTCTATTCTTCTTCCCCCTCCCTTTTTTTTTTTCTTTTTCCCCCCCTTTTTTTTCTTTTTTTTTTTTTTCTTATTAGCTCAAGTATTACTTCAATCACTCTGTTATCACACAGGGAGAGCAGAATTTCCCAGGTCTGTTTTGATCATACTCTCCCGTTCACTCCCATGCACATCTGGTGTACAAGAAGTGTCTTATCTGTTCATTCTCACGGGCAAACTCTCAACATGAGCTCAACATGAACTTTCTTTTCTGCTTGCATGATTTCTAGAGTGCGTATTACGGTTTTCCAAACTGTTCCTAGTTCTTTCGCTTCTTTTCCTTCTTTTCCTCCCTCTAGAGTACAGTCCCACAAAAAGTCTCCTACTTCACGCCATTCTGTGGAACTAAAGATTAATGGCGGGTCGTTCATTTTCTCCTGTTTCCGAGCCCATGGGGCTAATATTCCCCTACAGTTCCCCATTCAGAATGTCCTGTAAGATTCTTTAGCACAATGAATGTTACAACAAAGTGATTGCTGCGTTCCTTCAAGGAAATGTTGAGAATTTTGAAATAATTATGTAGTCTTCGGGTGTAGCTAAAGAATCTTACAGGACTTACAGGAATCCTGTGAAGTCAGTAAGATTAAAAAAGTACAGCTTTGAAAAGTCATGTTCATTCCAAGGTAAAAAGTTACTTCATAGATGGTATCTTGAGTGTTTGTGCCTGTTGAAAACAAAAGCATTGTCTTCATCCTTATATAAGTCTTAGTGAAAATGGATCTCAGACAAGCTGAATATTGAGACACTGAAATTTTCACAGAGTCAAATGATCATTTATAGAGCCATCAAGTGTGTTTAGCTGTTCTTGTACACAAAGGGGAAAAAAAATATACCTCAACACATCGAGTACATTGGGTATGTATTCAATCTGAGATTTCTAAAACAAGACAAGATGCAATCTAAGTATGCTAAACAAAGGAATTACATCATGAACCTTGCCAATAGGTCAGGAAACATCCAAAAAATAGAACTGTAATGCCTAAATTGTAATACCCATCAAGAAATATGACTGCCATGTCATGTTGTTAAGAGTTGTTCGGGGTTTTTTTTGGTTGGTTTTTTTTTTAATATCTGTGGGAAATAAAAGGACAAGAATCACAGATACAGGTGCAAAAGCCTTTCAGTTGTTCATTCTCCTTTAGATTTCCACAAAACAGGAAAAGAGAATTGTAGAAGTTGTAAAATTATGATAGCCAGGGAATGCTCCTTCTTGTGTTTCTTCTCTTAGATTCCTCCCTCCCCCTCACTAAGATATTGCAGCCTGACAGTTGTACAGGTGTGGACAGTGGGGCCACACAAGCTGTTAACTGTTAGTAATTCTTCTGTTGTTGTGGGGTTAGGTAATGTAACAGCTGACGTACTGTTACTGATGTTTTTGAGTTTTAAAACAGAATGGTAGCAACACACAGAGGAACCACTTTTAAAGAAGAAAAATAATTATTATTAATTAATATTAAAGACCTTTCCACCTAGTTTTACCCATCTGTAGGTTAGATATTTAACCTGACCAAATCACCTTATACTCCATCTGCAGCCACTAAAGAGAAGCATATCTACCAAAAGTCACTTCCTTGGTAAATTGACAAGAACTTAAGGCAAATATTTCAGACTTAATACTTCATAATTAACTTGTCTTAATGGACGAGGGGCATTCTAACCATTCCTCCACCTCTATGCCAATGGATGGCATGGGGAGAAAGAGTTGCTGTGTCAATTCATATCCATAGATAATGCAACCCAAAATAAAAAAAAAACCCCTGAACTGTCTTTCTTACCGGTGAGAATTCACAATGATACCTATTGTCTCAAAGGGACTTAGTTCTCCTAGTATTTGAATTTTGGAAACATCCGTATTTCCATAAATCAAACAGTAAATTTTGTAAGAAAGTTGCTTGCTAAAAAAGCAAGAGACAAAACTTTATTTTATTTTTTAATAGGGTACTACTTATCAAGTCATTAATAGGACAGACTACTAGTGTACTAAAAATCAGTATATAGACAATACTGGGATAAACACTGTTTGTGCTGGCTTGAATGTTTCTACCACCATCACTTTGTTACACTTTAACACACATTTCAGTCCTACTGAGTTACAAAACATGTTTTGTGGCATGTGAAAGGTCTTATAATAGACAGCACATACGCATGGAGCATCTCGAAAAGCAGAATCACTGAACAACCACTACAAAGACTTAGAGTCAACAGGCGCAGAATCATTAAATGAGAAGGTAAATCTTGATCACTGAGCCGAATAAGTGATGAGAAATGCTGCTGATATGATAGCAGATTATTTTTAAATCAAGTATACTTTTACGTAATCTCATCAGTATCAATTAATTTGTAACTTTTTCTTTGTTTCCCTTTCTGAAACCCATGGTTGTGCTGTTAACAGTCTGCAAATACAATCATTGCTGAACTGCAGCAAATAGACTTCATGCCAACTTCTCAGCCTATTGCAAAGCTCTCTGACAGTCAATTTCGTGCCTTTTGATGGTTCACCCTCGAACTGGTTTCATTTAATGATAACCATTAATAATTCTCTATCTGGCAACAGCACATAAACTTTTGAATATACTTAAAGAAAACATTAGTTACAAACCAATTACTTTTCCCAAGTTCCATTTCATGGTGGATATTCAAGAGAGGAAAAATACAGCAGCTGCACCTCAAAAACTGTCCGGTATGGAGGTGGAGACAATCCCATGCGGGGACCTTTCTGCAATGACGCCTCCTTGGCTGCAGAGGTCACTCGCACAGCACGGGCCGGCTCCTCGCAGCCTGGGTTTCTGCCCAGGCCTGAGCACCACAAGGGGCAAGTGCAGAGCCCTCCGGCTCTCGGGAGCTGTTGCCGAGCCCAAAGAACAAAAGCTAAAATTCATTCAGTGGTGTAAGGACACGGCAAAGGCTTGTATGCGGCTCCAAAGGCCTGTCTCTGAATCTGGGGGAAAGGAAGGGGGTGCTTTGCTCTAGAAGAAAAGAAACGTGGAAAAGTTTGCAGTGGATTATAGACTGTAATAACATTGCGAGGAGCTTCTAAACAGTTACATAATGTCACCTACGCACATCTCTTTCTGGTGCTGAAAGGGAGTTTTATAATATATCCTGAATATCCAGTAAGGACCTAGTATGCTGCAATGGAAAAAAACAACCCCATTTAAAGCTACGTATTGCAGAGCAAGTGAAGAATGGTTGCCGTTTGCACCACCTTCAGAAACATTTCTGTAAATTTCAGTTTTATATAGCTTTTTTTAAAAAAAAAAAAAGCAAGTCACCAATGATTCTAGTCAACTGTTCCGTTCTATTTTGATAATAAAAAGAACCTAGTTTTCTAATGCACTGTACTTATTTCATTACACTGAATTTTTGATTTGTAATACTTTTGAAAAAATATTTGGAACATAATCATTTGAATTGGATATATTTAAATAGTTACTGTTTTCTGGAAAAACAAAACAAACCAAACAAACAAAACCCCAAAACTGACCAGAGGGGAAAAAGGTCTAAAAGATATTAAACACATCATGAAAACTGCTGAAGAGGTAGAACGTAGAAGTAGGTATTAATGATATTGTCAAAAGGGCTGTAGAACAAGCTGAACAATTACCTGGTCTGTGAGGTGTAAGAGCCAGACACTTGGCATAGGCAAAACTTCCTGAACAGGGGAAGGAGATAGGGGCATGAGCCAGGATTGCCACAGTCCATACATTTGTACGCAGCAATAAAATCTGCAGAAGCCAGGCCTCAGTTGTTCTGATTTGTCCCAGAAAAACAAGCTTCAATAACACAGCCACTGCAAATAATATTTTTGGAGCTCTGTGTGATGAAAGTAGAGAGCAATTGGGATTCTCACTTTTCGTCTCAGCTGGGAAGAGAATAGCCAGAAGCCATAGTTCCTAAAGTCATGATGAAATAGCACCAGTTTAATGGTGACAAGAAAAGCCCTGATTAAATCATTATTTTTCCCAGCACTCAAAAAGTTGTCCAGCCTAGTAATGAGAACAGCTAATATTTAGACAGCATCAAGCACTGGTGGCTGTGAGTTCATTCAAATGGTCTAGAGCAGAGCAAAAAGCCTCCAAAAGAAGCTACTTAGGTATTTCTGACCTTTTAATACGTTATTGTTTTTCTATCGATTTTACCTTATTCTGGACCCAAATAATCCTTATAACTGCCTTGCTTCCCTTTTCATAGCTGTTTTGGAGCTGAAATTTCCAAAGCCCCTCAACCTATCCAAAGTCAAACACTTTGCCACATACTACATGGCAAGAACATGGCTTCTTTGCTATAAGGTATCTATATGCTCCCATAACTCTTGTCTTCTCTTAAGTGTTGTTTATCTAAATTTCACTGTAACAAGTACTAAAAATCTCCACATAACTTGCATGTAATACAGAACTGAGCTTAGGAAATATAAAAACAACCGCAAAGTACAACACTTAAATTAATAATAAACCCCAAACTACCTTGATTTCTACAACTTCACAAAACTTAACTAGTTTTGCAGCCTTTAAAACATGCAATAAACTACATCTCCACATTTCCATCAGGCCCAGTTGCAAATAGCATTGGCTGTCAGATTAAGTAATGCTTAACACAAATCTAAACAGCTGGGTGGAAATCCAGGTGTACAGGACAACAGTGACTGAACTATCTAGATAGCAGTTGGCAGAATTTTAAATTTTGGCCATGTAAAGGGTGTCACAGATATAGTTTCTGTTGCTTTGTGAGGACTGACTTCAGGTAAGAAAACTGTTTTAGAAGTGACATTTAATTTTGTTTGTGAAAGTCTCCCACTGTATAAATTTTGTAGTTGTAATGAAACACCTGTATCTTGGTGGAGATACAGGTGTTCTACTTTTTCTATAATGGCAAGGTTTTGATGTTGCTTATGTTTTATTAAGTATGCGTAGCTGTTTCTGTATGTGTGTTAATGGAATGCACTTGACAATCTTAGGTATTCTTTGTTAAAAAAAAACCCCAACAGTTTCTTGGGTATATTCTTTGCTTTTTTGTATAGGATCTTTGGTAGTCATCTTCAGAAGTGTTACTTTCCCATTTGTAAAATCTTAACTATTGAAGTCAGAGTTTAAAAGTAGGTGGTTCAAGTCCTGCTTTTCAAATATTTTCATAAGCTTAAATACATGCTTACATTGTTCGAGAGTGAAACTTCAGTAAAGATATTTTATGTCAATCTTGTTTAAAATATTTGTTAATTTTGTTCTTATTTGTTTGCCCAAGACTGATGAAGAGCCCAAGAACTAAAATTACTTCTGAACAATGACATGCTTAATGTGTCTCAACAGCAGACTTCACTAGACTATTATAAGCGTTATGGTAGCCATAGTGACTGCAGAAATACTTTACAGAATATTAAAAGGATTAGTATGTGCTCTATGCGGCAAGAGAGGGGTCTTAAAAACCATTAACAGCCGCATCTTCTTATACAGTAAAAATCAAATATTTTACTGAGATTTAATGTGGTTCTAATAGTATTTCCTGTAAGTGTGCTTTAAAATGAAACTCACTAGTTTCTGAGAGAGGTTAGAAATAGGCAACAATTTTGTTCCAGAAACTGAGCTGCTGCTTTGTTCCAGAGATAGAATCGATCACACAAATGGTTTCTTTCTGAATTTTCACAATTTTTATTACTGAGAATTTTTGTTTAAACTTGGCAAAATTCATTGTTAATACTGTAATGTATGGCGAAGTGCCTTTCTTCTTTTTTTTTTTTCTTTTCTTTTAACACACCCATGTCCTCACATGTTTCTCTACATGTTCTAGCAATGTTACAGCTTTATCAGAGACCAGCTTGCTTCAGTGGTCTCTAATAGCTTTTATTCGGCTATTGATAGTTTTAGCATGAAGTGACATTTTTCATTTTAACCCAAATAAATTAATATAAACAGTATTTTTATATGTAATTCTATCATGTTTCACTTTTTCCTTTGGTCTATTGGTCGACTGGGTTTTCTGGGTTTTATTTGTATTTGTGGCAGTTGTACTTTAGTTTATTACCAAATGCAATATTATACCATAAGAATTGATCCAAAACCCTCCCCTAACCTACTCAGTAATTTCTATTCCATTAATTCACAATATTGTTATAATTGTTTATTGTTTAGAACAGTGTGACAACAAATAGTGGCTCTTTTTAATTATGTAACCTTTTGTAAACAAGAATTGCTCCCAGAATATTTGGTATTTATTTCCTAAAGGAGATAATTTAAGGAGTTAATTGTTAAATTACTTCCAAATATAAATATTTTTCTTATGTTCTCTCCATAGTCTATCTGGTTTTCTTTATGAAACTATTTTGCCCAATAAAAGTACTTTTATGCAGGAATCTACAATAGTCTTCTACTAACCATTTCAGAATAGAATCCTGCTAATCTGTTTTCTCACTAGTTTTCTGCAAAAAAAAAAAGAGTGCTTGTTAAGAACAGAGGAAGATTCTTCCACCTAAGGAGTTCCTTAGGTCAAAAATGTTATCTTTAAATTTTTGGATGTTTTTCTGTCCATGGAGCACTAAAGATTGTCTGAAAGTACAAACAGCAAGTTTAATACTGCTGAGTGTAAATAGAAAAATATCATTAGCCATTTCAGTCTGGTAGTACATTCAGTTCAGATTTCTGTTCAGCAGTAATGTGTTGTCATTTAGTATTTTGTCTGTGTTCAAACTAAGATATAATATCTATAGATATAAAAAAATATTTCAAGAACCTCGACATTTTGCCATCACAAGAATACTTTTTTCTTATTCCTCCTTATGTCAATAATATCTTCTTTACTTTTGCTCTTGTTTTTTTCTTCATTTAGAAGTCAAAACAATAGCTGTTTGCAATATTGGCCTTGTTAGTCTTTTGGCCCTTCTGCCCTTCTCATTCATTTCCATTTATACCCTCATTTGTTGGACCATGCCATGCCGGTCTTGTCTTGGGTTTTGTTTGCTTGCTTTCACCAATTTGAGATGAGGCCTGTCCACCTTCAGGCATCCCTGGAGTTTGTGAAACTGTTTCTAATTCTCTTTGTCTTAGAACAGTGCTGGGGAATCAAAGATTTATACTCTAGTACAAGTGGTTAAACCATTGCAGAGGTTGCCTATAGTAATTTGTGACCTGCATTTTTAAGTGGGTATCATGCATCTTTCAAATATTTTCTTTTCCATTTCCCTTCATTTTGTGGCAATAAATGCCCACACCATCGGGATTTTCTGCATCTGGAGAATGCAGTTAAAACTTATTTAGATCATGCACCCATCTGCTTCGGAAAAGAGTGTGGCATGTCTGAGGAACACTAGTAGCGTAACAAATTTCTTAACTCGTAAATAACACTCCTCTTACCTTAAAAGCACAGGGATGTTGAAAAGGTGAGTTTTTTTATTATTTTTGTCATCATGCTACTTAAGAACAGTGTTTGAAGTATGATAACCAAATGTTCTAATTGGATGGGGGGGGAGGTTGTCTTGCTTTATTATCTAAAATCATAGAGTACATTGCAGTATTGAAATTGTGTATCTGGAGAGCCAGGCTCTTTCCTAAGTGAAATCATCTTTACAAAGTCCAGATTACAACAATGGGATAATTTATAAGAGTCTTATGAACTAAACAGGCTGCTAATTCAAGCATAACTTGTGCTGAGAAGTCCATTGATATTACAGAATCAATAATTAAAGATCCAAAATCAAATCCATGTGGGTAAGGGGGTGGCTGAGGGGCACATGGACTGTTTGCTTGTTTGTTTTCTGTAACAGGCCCAAAGAGGAGCTGTAGATCCTGGACACCGGGGTTATTCTTAAGTTTAATTTATTTCTTGTGTCTGTAGGATATTTTCACTACATGATATACGTGTTTCCTCATCTTTGTTAAAATAGCTTTGTGCATTACCAGGCTCTCTTTCTTCAGGGCTGTAAGTTTAGTATTTTTCATGAACGCTGAAATAACTTTTGTAGTTCTTGTTTTAGAAAACTGTATACTTCCTTTTTGGTTTTCCGTTCTGAAAATAAGAAGGATAAAGATTTTTGGGTGCATGAAGATGACTGTTGTAAGAGGCAGTTGTAAAAATAATGGGATCGTTGTTGAAAGTAGGACTGCTCTTTCAACCTTGATATAGGAAGAGTATTATAACTTATTTTATTTTTCTCTGTCTATTTGTGAGTAACAACATGTCTGTCTTGGTGTATTTCTGATTACATTACTGAAAGTTTAAAAGATTTTCAGCTCATTCCTTTATTCTTTTGTTCTGCTTTGTCTGCCTCTCAGTAAAAGAATGCAGACCTTTACCTCCTTGCTAATGTTCCATAAATAACTAACACATTAAACAGTATTTATAAAAAGACTCGAAGATTAGATGAAAATGTTATCAAGGTACATTTTAAACTGCTTCTATGCTTGATGGCTACTGTGAAAATCTTAAAAGTAAATTAATAAAAATTACTCTTCTAAACTGAAAAAAAAAAGGCTCTGCTATCTGCATAATGAAAAAAAAGAATACATGAAGAATTTTTGCATTTAATTTGGATAGGAATTGAATGAGAATTGGATGAACTTTAAAATCACAAGGTACCATATGACTTCAGAAAGCTCTTTCACTACACTAGCCTTTTCCATGTTAATCACAGAATCACAGAATGTTAGGGATTGGAAGGGACCTCAAAAGATCATCAAGTCCAATCCCCCTGCCAGAGCAGGAACACCTAGATAATGCTACAAAGGAATCATAGAATCATAGAATGTTAGGGATTGGAAGGGATCTCGAAAGATCATCAAGTCCAATCCCCCTGCCAGAGCAGGAATGCCTAGATTACGCTACACAGGAACGTGTCCAGGCAGGTCTTGAATGTCTCCAGAGAAGGAGACTCCACAACCTCTCTGGGCAGCCTGTTCCAGGGCTCCGTCAGCCTCACTGAGAAGAAGTTTCTTCTCGAGTTTAAGCGGAACCTCTTATGTTCCAGTTTCAGCCCGTTACCCCTTGTCCTATCAGTGTTTGTCACCGAGAAGAGCCTGGCTCCATCCTCGTGACACTCACCCTTGATATATTTGTAAACATTAATGAGGTCACCCCTCAGCCTCCTCTTCTCCAAACTAAAGAGCCCCAGCTCCCTCAGTCTTTTCTCATAAGGGAGATGCTCCACTCCCTTAATCATCCTAGTTGCCCTGTGCTGGACTCTCTCCAGCAGTTCCCTGTCTTTCTTGAACTGAGGGGCCCAAAACTGGACACAGTATTCCAGATGGGGTCTCACCAGGGCAGAGTAGAGGGGAAGGAGAACCTCTCTCGACCTACTAACCACCCCCCTTCTAATACACCCCAGGATGCCATTGGCCTTCCTGGCCACAAGGGCACAGTGCTGGCTCATGGTCATCCTGCTGTCCACCAAGACTCCCAGGTCCCTTTCCCCTACACTACTCTCTAATAAGTCGTTCCCCAACTTATACTGGAACCTGGGGTTGTTCCTACCCAGATGCAAGACCCTACATTTACCCTTGTTATATTTCATTAAATTTTTCCCTGCCCAACCCTCCAGCCTGTCCAGGTCTCGCTGAATGGCAGCATTCTGGCATGTCAGCCACTCCTCCCAGCTTGGTGTCATCAGCAAACTTGCTGATAGTACTCTCTAGTCCCTCATCCAAGTCATCGATGGATATATTGAATAATACTGGTCCCAGTACCGACCCCTGAGGCACTCCACTGGATACAGGTCTCCAACCAGACTCTGCCCCATTGGCCACAACTCTTTGGCTTCTTCCCCTTAGCCAGTTCACAGTCCACCTCACTACCCGAGAGTCTAGACCACACTTCCTCAGTTTAGCAGCAAGGATGCTGTGGGAGACTGTGTCAAATGCTTTACTGAAGTCAAGGTAGACCACATCCACCGCTCTGCCATCATCTATCCACCTTGTTATATCCTCGTAAAAGGCTATGAGGTTAGTCAGCACGACTTCCCCTTGGTGAAGCCATGTTGACTGTCTCTAATGACCCTCTTATCCTTGATATGCCTTGAGATGGCACCAAGGATAAGTCGTTCCATCACTTTCCCAGGGATGGTGGTGAGGCTGACCGGTCTATAGTTACCCGGGTCCTCCTTCTTGCCCTCTTTCAAGACTGGAGTGACATTTGCTTCCCTCCAGTCCTCAGGCACCTCTCCCGTCTCCCAAGACTTGGCAAAGATGATGGAGAGTGGTCTAGCAATGACATCAGCCAGCTCCCTCAGCAGCCGTGGATGCATCCCGTCTGGACCCATGGATTTACGGATGTCCAGATTGCTTAATTGGTCCCTAACCCAGTCCTCATCGGTTAAAGCAAACTCCTCCACTGCCCTGACTTCCTCTGGGGCCTCAGGGGAATGGGGCTCCTCAGGACAGCCTCCGGCAGAGTAGACAGAGACAAAGAAGGCATTCAGTAACTCTGCCTTCTCTGTATCTTCTGTCACCAAGGCACCCACCTCATTCATCAGTGGGCCTACATTGCCTCTGGTGTTAGTTTTATCTGCCACGTATTTGAAAAAGCTCTTCCTGTTGTCCTTGACCCCTCTCACCAGGTTTAATTCTAGGGAGGCGTTTGCTTTCCTAGTTGCCTCCCTACATCCTTGGACAACAGCCTTATATTCTTCCCAAGTGGCCAGCCCCGCCTTCCAAGAGCTGTAAATTCTCCTCTTGCCCTTGAGCTTACCCAGCAGATCCCTGTTTAGCCACGCAGGTCTCCTGGCTCCCTTCCTTGACTTCCTACATGTCAGGATGCTCTGATCTTGAGCACGGTAGAAGCAGTCCCTGAACGCTAACCAACTATCTTGGGCCCCTTTCCCTTCAAACAGCCTTGCCCATGGGATTTTCTTGAGTAATTGCTTGAAAAATCCAAAGTTTGCCTTGGCAAAGTCCAGGGTTGCAATTCTGCTTGCTATTTTGTTTCTGCTACATGAGACCCTGAACTCCACCATTTCATGGTCACTGCAGCCAAGGCAGCCCTCAACCTTTACTGCTTCAACCAGATCCTCCTTTTTAGTGAGGATGAGGTCCAGCAGTGCTCCTCTCCTAGTCGGCTCCTCCACCATTTGCATCAGAAAATGATCATCGATGCACTGGAGGAACCTCCTGGACTGTGGCTGGCTGGCTGAGTTGTCCTTCCAGCAAATATCAGGGAAGTTAAAATCCCCCACGACAACCAGGGCCTGTGATTGTGAGACCGCTCTCAGCTGCCTGTAGAAGGCCTCATCAACTTCCTCACCCTGATCTGGTGGCCTGTAATAGACACCCACAACAGTATCTCTCCTGCCAGCCTGCCCCTTAATTCTAACCCATACACTCTCAACTTGCTCCTCCTCCATGCCTGGATGGTATTCAAGACATTGTAGTTGCTCTTCCACGTAAAGAGCGACTCCAGCACCTCACCTGGCTGGCCTGTCTTTCCTGAAAAGGACATAGCCACCCATGACCACATTCCAGTCATGTGAGCTGTCCCACCATGTCTCTGTAATTTACACCAGATCATAATCTCCTGCCCGAACCCAGGTTTCTAGCTCCTCCTGCTTATTCCCCATGCTGCGTGCATTGGTGTATAAGCATTTCAGGGAGCAAGCTGAGCACACTGATCTCACCCTAGGGGGATGGGAGGCCACCCGGTCCTCATAATTTCTAGAGCGCTGCCCCACTGCAATCCCCCACAGCTACAACCCCATCCCCCTTCATAGCTAGTTTAAAGAACGCTCTATGAGTCCCGCCAGCTCGTGACCAAGGATCCTTTTTTCCCTTTGTGTCATTTGAATCCCAGCTTGTTTCAGTAGACCAGGTGCCCTGTAGATCTCTCCATGATTAAAAAATCCAAAGCTAGATCGCTTGCACCACCCTTTTAGCCAAGTATTAATCTGCTGCACTTTGTCAAACCTACCACTATTTTTCCTCATAATTGAAGGAATAGAGGCAAACACAACCTGTGCGCCTGATCCTTCTAGCACCCGCCCCAGTGCCCTAAAGTCCCTTTTGATTGCTTCTGGCCGTCTCTCTGCTATCTCATCATTACCAATCTGCATAACCAAAAGCGGGTAATAGTCCGTGGGTTTGACCAGACCAGGAAGCTTCTTGAAAACATCCTTAACTCGGGCCCCAGGGAGGCAGCAGGCTTCCCTGTGGGTCGGATCAGGGCGGCAGATAGGGCCCTCTGTTCCCCTCAGGAGGGAGACTCCAATTACAATTACCCTCCTTTTTTTCTTAGATGAAAAAGTCCTAATGTGTGTATCCGAGTGACTTACCCTAGACAGCCCTATGGGTGAACCCTCCACTGACTCTTCCTTTGCCTGGCTCTCATTGTCTAGAGCCCCATACCTGTTTTGCAGGGGCAACCAGGCAGGTGAGGGAGGCCAGGCAAGGATTTTCCTTCCTCCCCTGGGAGGCACCTGCTTCCACTCCTCCCTATCCTTTAGGTCCCCCCCTTTTGCCTGATGGCCAGAGGTGGGGGGATATTCAGCTCTTTGCAGAGCTTGCTGCTTGCCATTCAGGAACTGACTCCACTGATCTATCTCTGACTCCCTAATGCTCCTCAGCTTTTCTACTTCCTCCTTCAGTTCAGCCACCAGGCTGAGCAGATTGCTCACCTGGTCACATCGGACACAAGTGTCGCTTCCACTACCCTCCATGGCCAGTGCCAGGCTCCAGCATTCTCTGCAGCCCGAGGCCTGAACACCCACATGCTTACCTGGGGCCTCTGTCTGGGTGCCCGCAGTTTTTCTAACAACCAATTATCTGGTGGCAACCGTAGCTGGCTCTAAAATACAAAGACTCTCCGGAAAGCTATGCATGGGATAGTTTACAAGCCTTCTAAGTACTTGCCTTTTAACAAAGACTTACCCTTCTAGACCTTTTGTTCAGTGAACAGGGACTAGTCCCTGCCCTCCCCAAGGCTTCTTATACCCTGAGGGCACAGTTAACAGCTGATCACCGTGTTTAAAATCGCCGCGCCGCTGAAGGTGGCTCCGCCCACGCTATCTCGGGTGTCCGCCCTGGAGCTGCCGTGCGGCCTCAGGTTTGTTTGCTGTAGCCGGCTTAAAAAAAAGCCCCCCAAAGAGCTTTTTGTCAGACTTTTTTTTTGCTTAGATTCCTTCCCCAGTGCAGTCTTACCTGATCTGAAGCTGGTCTCGACGGCAAATGGCCTTTACCTCCTGATTACCGTGTTAAATATTTTTAGTTTAAAACCCAAGCTTAACTGAAGTCATTTTAAAATACAGACTTCCACAAAAACAGAGCCTGAGGCAGCCAAGAGGCTGCTTTTTCTTTGTGTTTCAGCATTTATTTGTATAAATCCTGTATACTGTCTCTGAGCCTTTCCAGTATTCTGCAAAGCATTAGCAGCCAAGAAGTCTGACAGTGAGGAAATACATCAGCAATCTACTTGTCATGGACTGCTTGAAAGTACCAATCTGTGAAAATTAAAGCTAAATCTAGAGGCCAAGTAGAACAGAGGTGAGAATGCATCCGCATGTTCTAGGAGTGAACTATTTCATTTGTAGTGAAATGTGAAAAGAAACTGAGTAGTGAGGTTTTCATAGAGAGAAGTGCTTGGAGTCAGTACTTTCGGCATCGTTACTTAGCAGTGTTCAACAGGTATGCAGGGCTATTCCACATCCTATTTAAAATATTATGTTTAATATACTTTGACATGTTTGCTCATTTGCCCAAAGGCAATACCACATCTTGGATTGTGAAGTCTCTTAAGGGTAATTACAGCAGTTTATTAAAGTTACTTAAACAGGACATACCTTCTAACATACAATATGTTACTTTATAAATACAAAATTAAGTAAACACAATTATCACTTTGAAACTTGATGCTTTAAAAATTCTTTCCTAAAAAAACCATGTTTATGATGTCTGAAATATGCTCTCTAAATGCATTCTTGACAATGTGAAAGCTAACTTTAGAGATCTGGATGATGAAATTGAACAAATAAGACATTTGTGCAAACATTCATAGCTGATGACTGAAAACGTTAGACTTCGGTTCATGCAATTGGAGTTGACAGGACTTTGAGGGCGGTAGACAAGGCTGTGGACTAGAAGCTTATAACAGGCCTAACATAGAAGAAATATTGTTAAACAGAAGTGAAAATAAGCTTATTTTATTAGTTTTAGAATCCACCTGGAAAGTGCATTCTTTCTAACAAGTGTTACAGTTTGATAGGGCTCTGTTAAGTGGACTGCAAACATGGATCATTTAATAGGCCATGGGGTTGTGCTTTAAGCCCATATAAAGGTAAAGAAAAGAGTAAAAGAATCTTTCTTTGCCCACCTACTCCCTGTCACATATGAAAATAAGAGAGTAAGTCCTCCCCATAATATCTGTGTTTCCTTCCCTGAGCACAGAGGTGTAAAGTGAGCAGGGAAGTTGGGGAATTTGCAGTGCTTTGGTTTTATATGTCGTACAATTATGCTTAAGTATTGAGGTGAGTGGTGCAAGAATAGCACTAAGTAGACCTGTAATTTCTGTGAACCCTCTGAAAATCTTTCAGTGAAACCCATCATTGTGATCAACAGTAAGTCTGGTTTCTACCAGAACTAAATAAATGGAAATCCCGCGTAGCTTTTTAGGACATGTGTGAGAGATGTTCAAGAGTTATAATGATGAAAGAAGCCTGTTGATTCTGCTTTAGGCAGACCTTTGCAAAACATCAGAAGAGGCTCTACATGCATAATAGCTATTTTGTTTATATCCAAGGCATTAGAATGATTTCTTACCATGTTACTTATTCACAAAACATTTTGTGTTGTCAAGAATTCTCACATTCCACGTGCTTTAGAAAAGAAGTCATAAATAAAATAATTAGTTGTTAGGGGGGTTTATGATTTTTATATTGGAAAATAATCTACAGTTACGTAGTGAAGACATAGCATTTATTTTAAGACAGAAAAATGAGCAGAATTGGGAAGTTTAGCTTTGTACAGGATAAATCTGGACTGAGGTGTTGACTGCTTAGACACTTAAGTGGTCTTTAGCATTTGTCCTCTATAAAACTTCTGCATTAATTAATGTAAGAAATAGACTTAATTGCTACTTTGTGCCCCTGTCAGTCACCTTACCTGAGACAGTTCACAAAATGAAAATTGATCAGTGTGAACAGTGAAAAATTGCAAACAACTGAACTAGTAAGGGACTTGCTTAAGTATTGAAAACTTGAATTGGTATCCATACATCATGTTTCTGTAAATCAGGAAATGAACTGACGTCTTAAATATACACCTAGGCAATCTGAGTAGGGAAGAGATGCTGTTTTATTAAATAAATAGGGAGGAATAATTCAACTAGATGATTTCACTTGTATGTACATAGATACCTGTAAGTCGCAGAAGGAGCATATGCCTGTATAGAAGTACCTTACCTGATGTACTGAATTACTGCATGTCAAAGTGCTTATTATAGACCAGACAACAAAAATCTTATTATCTGTAAATAATATGCTACAACTAGTGTGAAACTACTTGGTATAGATGAATACACAACTCAGGATTAGGAGTAGTGTGAACCTGTGGGAACAGGGTAACAAGTTTAAATGCTTGGGGGTTGCAGGTAATTAGCAGGTAGAATCACTCCTAAAACGTTGGTTTTTTCAGCTATCTGCAGGTCAAAGCAAGTAGAAGACTAAAATTTTTGTTCAATAATTCTGTTATGAAGACATGTTTCTTGTAGTCTAATACTAACATACTGCTTCAAATCAAAGTGATTCATTGCTTTATCTTATTAGTAACGTATACTTGCACTGCATACATGCGCTAATGTTATAAGAATAATTGGTACTTTGCACTTACACAGTGCCTTTCATCTGAGATTTATAAAGAGCTTTATAAAGAGCTTGCATGATATGTGAACATCTTTTGTTGATTGTCTCCTCTTACTTGATAAGGTCCTGTTTTTCAAGTAACCAAGTGAAAAAGATTAGACAAGTAGAATCCATGTCTCATTTATGGTACAACTCATAGATACCCGTAGCTAACAATGAATTCTTTAAATATCACAGAAAACATGTCCACTAAGATAACACACGGCCCAATGGTAGATCATTGCTTATGGGAAGACCACTTAAATATTTGTCCTATGAGTAGCTGGGGCATGTATTTAACTGAACTAACATGAACTAAAGGATTCCTATTCCTCCTGTAGACTCAGTCTTAACAATTGCAAGTTGATAAAAAGAGTCATAGAACAGTGTTTAACAGTTGGCCACAATCTGGCAGCCTTAGCACTTTGCTCTTACACTATCTTTTTTTTTTTTTCCCCTGTGATGTATTAGTAAAATGGATAAAGCATTAATACACAGGGGCCAGGTATAGCATCAGATGTTGTTGGAACCTATTACCATAGAATCATCACAGACTGGTAGAGTAATTTGGATTGGAGGGGACCTTTAAAGACCATCTAGTTCCTCCCCATGGGCAGAGAAATCTCCCACTAGACCAGGTTGCTCAAAGCCCCATCCAACCTGGCCATGAACACTTTCAGGGAGGGAACATCCACAGCTTCTCTGCGCAACCTGTTCCAGCGTCTCACTACCCTCATAGTGAATATCACATCCTTGGTGCATGCTTTCCTGTTAGCCGATTCTGAACAGGAAGGTGGGTCTCTTCAGTCAAGTGTCTCCCTCTGTGTTATGACAGGTTTGCTTTTAGGAGGCAGGAATAAAAAATCCCCGCCCTAAAAACCTAGAAGTCAAAGAACACTTTGTCATGCAGTGACCAAGCTGCATTCAGATAAAATTTTCCAAGCGTGCTGACTGCAATATTGACACAGTTTCCTCCTAGGAATAAGATAGCAAAGTGGAACCCAGTTCAACAAAAATATAAATCCTCTGTTGATTAGTTTAACTGGTACATTCACTTATCCAAAGTGGGACCAGTTATAATGCAATGACATTCTTTTAAATATCTGCAAAATAAGTAAAGAACATTCTTCCTCTCTCTTTTGTATGTATGCATGCATTCATTGTCAATTTAGAAAACATTGCAAAAATAAATACTGTGTTACAGTCAGATAAATAAATGCTTTCAGTTTCTAAGACAAGCAATCATTTTGTTATGTATCGGAGGAAGAAAAAGTGGGGGATTTGTTGTGTTTTTTTTGTTTGGATTTTGTTTGATTTTTATTTGGGTTTTTGTTTGTTTTTTAAGGTAGAATTGCTTGCAGTAACTCACTGTCATAGTTAAATATTCTACATGCCTATGTTGGACTGTGAAGACCATAAGCGGAAACAGATATTCTTTGTAATATTGTACTTAAGCCCAGAGATAAAGTAGAAACATGGATCTCATAGTGGCAATTATCCATACTTAAGGCTTGAATGTGGACTGACTTAATTTCCACCCAAGTTATTTAAACAGAGATGACATTTCAAGATGAAGCATGGTTCTAGATAAAAAAAAAAAAAGTAACTAAAATGCATAGTTTGGGCTATATACATTAGTTTTTATAAATTTTAAAGTATTTGAAGAGTAAATTTTTGTTTTTCTCCAGTATAGGCTGATTAAAAGTCTCATGGCTTAAAATTTTTATTCCAGTATCAGAGGTCCCGGTAGAATGTTGCTACAGTGAGTCTCCAGCATAGTGAAAACTCTTGTAGCCTTGCAGAGGTAAACGTTACTGTATGTTTTCCGCTTTCTTTTTTTCCAAAACAGCATTGCCGCTGGTGAGGGTTTTCAAGTTTAATTAGGGAGGGTTGGGACAGAAGGAGAGTTGATTCTATCCGAGCTTCCTCAGGCTTGCTATATGGCCAGAAGGAATCTATAAAACCCTGCTTTCCACAAAACACATGAGAGGTAATTTTGGGGGACTTTACCTAAGAAGGAGATAGGTGGAGATGGTGATTTGCACTTAACTGGGAAATTATTACAGATGCCAGACTGTAGAGGAATTTCTTGTGGAGCAGAGGCGTGGTATCACTTTAAAAGTGTGGACAACCCAGCTTAGGCCTAAACAAAGGCTCTGTCCTTGAAGCTGCCTTGGAACACGGGGAGGAGGAGGTTTTATCTGTTTTGTGAGAGCTTTGCGAGATGCTTGGCTGGAGGTGCTGGCCCCGGGGGGAGAAGGGGGTGCGAGAACCGCTTGCATAGTTGAATGGCACTGCCCAATAAAACGCTGGCGTGTGTAAACCTGTAACTGACCAACTCTGTGAAGGGGCAGGCATGGTGACACTGCTTAACTGTATATATTGAGCTGTCTGGAGCAATAAAGAGAGGATGACTTGTAGCCATATTGGTGTGATGGTCGTTAACTTGGCCGGCTCTCCGATGGGACCCTTCTAGACCAGACATCACATTTCTAGAACATGCTACCGACTGCAAATTCAGAGGATGGTAATTCAGAATTTCAGCACAAAAATTGCTCTTTCTTCTCAGAGGATTTCTAAATCACTGCCTAAAGCCCACCCTCCTTAAAAAAAAAAAAAACAAACCCAAACTAAACCACAGAAAAACCACCAAACCCACACAAGACCAAACCCTGAAACACAAAACACCACCTAAGTGAGATTAACTTAATCCCTTGTTGGATAGAGCGAACACCACTGTTGCTGCAGTTGTAAGTCAGTGGCAACCTAAAAATTGTCTGCATGTGACCTCACGTGGTGTGACACGACAGCCACAGTCACTCCAGGCCTGGCATAAGACCCATGGTAAAGCCCTGTGTAAACTGATGGAGCTTTTGTCCTCAGAAGGACTGTGCTTCAGGATTATGACATGAGGATAGAAATTCCATGCTTTGGATTGAGAAGGAAGATACAATCCTAAAGTTTCCCTAGCCCGATGGTGTTAGCTAGGTAACCTTTAAGTGAATGTAGTTATCAAGATTCAAAGCAGACTGCCTTGCTCTGCCTCCTGCCTATGTGAAAGATGCCCCTACTGCACCAGCCTTCAGCACAAGGTTGGACTGCACTTCAACATTTTGCATTTAAGCATAGGTTGAATTCATTAATTAATGTTCTTGTTAACCGTGTAGTCTGCCCTGTTGATTTTAGTGTAGTACAGTTTGACTGACTAAAAGACATTACCATTTTCTGTATGCAGCCTCTATTATTTTAAGGCTGCTAAATTATATAATGTCTAGATAGTTCAGACTGTAACAAAAGTGCATCAAAAGTGTAGCATGTACCTCTGTGGCCATGTTGATCCCAAGGATGATCCTGATTTGCCGCACTATTATTTATTAATTGTATGACAACTGTTCATTTTTCTCTTGTTCTGGCATTCTCAGAGATTAACTTGCTTGCTTGTAACTTAAATACTGCTTTTTGACTAGGGAACAGGAAAGGAATTAAGTTAACACATAAGTGGACATTGCTGTCCCAAAATACGTCTCTGGATTGAGTGTACGTAATTCTGTCCATAATTTGTCTGCTTCCAGAAAGAGCATTGTAGTGTATTATATGCAAATTTAAACTTCAGACCCTTTGGAAAATGAACCAGTGTATATTGTAACAACCTCTTAGTTTAGAAAGAATTTGCATAGGGTTCTTCACACCTAATTCAAAATTCAAAGCAATTCTGCGGTGTTTAAGGTACAAATGAAAATTCCTACTTTCACAAATGGAGTTATTCCAGAGCCTGGAAATTTGCTACTTGAGTCCAGTTCGCTATCTGTTCTTGTTGTACAAATGTGTAATTAAGACAACTCAATGCTCTGCAAGTGATAGAGCAAAGAGAATAGCCAGGAGACTATTGTTTGGGAGTTCTTCATTTCCTCCCTACCCTTTACTTAGTTCAGTAAAAAGCTTTAATTTGGTATTTCAGGTAACCTTTGGAAAAGTATCTATTCCTCACCGTTTTTGTGAAAAAAGGATTGTGAAAGTTGCATTGAAGGGGAATATTATCTCCAGTCCTGTATTTTTATATTGTTGTTGGAAAATAAATATTGTATAATATTTAAGTTACAGAATGAATATCCAAAATCATGGGGGATCATGTGCTAAGAAATAGGAAACAATCTACAAAAAGCACACTTGCTGAAAAGCTTCTTTGTATTCTTTGATCCCCTTTGTCTTGAATATCTTAATACAAGTACTGAAGCTCTTTTAATCTAAAAGCTTAATATTTTTCTCCTAGAGCAAGTTATTTGATCAAAACTATCTGTTCTCCATTTTCAAGTGAGAGGAAGATAATTTATATTAATCTTTGTGAAAACAAAATTTAACTTCATTTTTCAGGAAAGGTCCATGTTCAGATAATTTTTGTAGTATGAGGTATGAATATGTCATGAACTTCAGTGAAGTCTGCTTTTCAACTGAAACATGTTGCCCGGAAAATCTCTTCTTGACTGTGGTTTCAACAGCATCTTGCCAATTTCCCTTATTTTGAGACAGCAAACAAAATAATGGTTCCAGTAATCTCAGTTCACCTGAACATTTTCTATTTTTTTTTTTTAAAGATGTCATCTTAAAATTTCTAGAAAGGATTATTACAACCTGAAACCTGACTTGGTGCTGTAATAGGGCTTGTAAACCTAAAAGAAGCGTGGGGCAAACAAAAAGATATTAGTCTAGATACAGAAGTCCTCCTTGTAGTTTAAGTTCTATTTACACCCAATTTACATAATGTTCTACTAAGATTGCCTTTGCAGCCTGCAAGTGTTTTAGAGAGACAAGCTGGAAGCAAAAAACATTGTACTGGATATAGCCTAGTTGCACTTGGCTGCCTTAGATGCAGGGTTGTTTCTAAGATACATCGACGAGAATAGTGTATCTAGCTTACTGCAGTTCAAAGCAAAATGCTTCTAATATTTATTGAAATTTGCATAGTTGTAGCTGGCAGCACTGTAGCTGCACTTTTGGAAGCTTTATCTGTGTGTTCTTGTGAAGAGCACTGCAACAGCTTCTTTAGCTAAGTAATGTCAGGGGTGGAATAAGCAACTTTTGATGCCTTGGAAAGGTTCTCTGGACACACCTAATAAAGATCCTTGAAATGCAAATGTCTGACAGTGGGAGACATGAGGAATCACTGACCCTGTGTATGGATCTTCCCATATATGCCCAGGGTATTCTGTGAATTGGCAGTGCAAGAAATCTATGGTACATACAAACACGCTATTTTTGGGTGAGATGAAAGAGCTGAAGGAACAGCCACTACTGAGAATTGCTAGAAAGAGGCCTTAGGCACTGCCCTTACTCGATTTTTTTTTTTGCCAATTCAACCTGATTTTGACATCTCTTTAAGGGACTCCCACTGTTGTACACAAAAATCTTATTTCCTGATCATAAGTGATGAAACTGAGAGGTTGCGGTTTAAGAGGAATACCAGAGTCTGCCTTTTGTGCCTGCCACAGGCTTACATATTTTCTTTCGACAGAAAAGCCCTTTATTTCTACTAGTTAAACTACATTGTAGGGAAGATGTGATGACCATCACATACAGCAGAAGAGATGACCTTCCTGTTGTTTTGTTGCATACTTTTCATCTATATTACTCATGGGGAAGTCTGCTTTAGAAATCAACTTCAGTAATATACCTAAAAAAAAATGAAGTTACTTATTTTTTTAATTTTTTTTTAAATGGAACAACACTACTATCACTGCCTATACCCTTTTGCCTTTTCTTAAAACCTGTGTTTCAATAAACAGTGATTTCTTTTAATAGAAGAGCAAGTGTCTCTTCAAGAGTTGGACCAGCGAAGTTCCTCAATGTGTTGCCACATATTTTACTAAGATGTTTATTCTTCTTCCACTGGAATACACTTTCATGTTGTACCTCTTCTTTAGCCTCTTGCGCTCTTTTGCTTTGTTTTTTTGTTGATTGCTTTTGTTTTCCTTTGGTTTTTTAAACACCTCAGCTGAGTTAATACCTTTATGGAAGTGGAATATGGGCTGATTTAGATGCGACTAGAGTGATGCTGACTTTTCTTGTCTTCCCACAAGTAGAACATTTGCCCTCAATTTGGAGTTCTTAATACACGAAATATTTTGTCTTTCACCAAAGTACTGTTCCGTTGTTCTTTAGAATAACTCTGTTACTTTTCATTGCTAATTAAGTTTTTAATGTTTGATTTTTTTCTTGGGTACTGCTTAGTGAATAGTGTACAAGGAATAGCTTCATATTTACCATTTTATTTTTGCCTTACTTATTATATTGAATAAATTTTCATGCTTGCTCATTTATACTTACTGGACAGTATAAAAACTGTTTCTTAGTACTTTTTTTCCCCTGTGCTTAAAACTGAAACCACTAAGTTAGTTATGTAATCTTCCTCAAAATATGGTCATATGGGAGGTATCTAAGAAAAGATTCTTTGAACAGAAAGGCTTTTTTCCTCATTGTTCATCAAAAACCAGTTACTAAGTTTATGACTGAATTAAATATCAGTAAAGACTAAAATATTCGAGTGGGCATTAAGAATGAAACCATCAAAAACCTTTACTTGAAATCAAATCTCAAAGATGTGAGAGTATGTGGGCTGGTTTTCTTTTTAACACTGATCTAACACTGTCTTTGAAAGTGTAAGAGTAATTCTTAATGCTTGTTTTCTGAACCAGAGTGGATTTTAGCAGTTAGTTAATGTAGATGTAATTTGTGATATAAAATAATTATTTGCACTTTTTTTTAAGCATGACAACAGGCTATTTAGAATGTGGAGTTTCTTTCTTGGCTTCTTTCTTGGTTTCTTCTTTGTTCTGTAGTGAATGAAGAGCAAGAATAATCTTCTCATGGGGAATGCACGTGCCTGTCAGTCTAAGGGATTTCACTAGGAGTACCATAAAGAACTGTTCTTTGCTTTTCCTTACTTTAGTTAAAATAAAATACAGCAACAATGGGAGCAAATTGCGTGACTTATTGAATACTACTGAAACATACATGCTGGAAATTAAAATATAGGAATAATGTTTGACATACTTGAACATATTGCTGCTAAATTTTAAGAAGATCCTAGTTTTCCAGTTGTAAGGCTAGATGTTTTTTCAAAGTACTTAATTAATCATTCTTCACCTTTATTGCTCTGAATGTAGCTTTCATATTGTACTTAGTGTATCGCCAATGTTACGCGAGGCATTATGCCTGCACAGCGAAGTACATGAGTAGCTGCAAATTAGACTGTCATCTGTTCGAAGTCCTATGAGGCAGTTTAAAGAGCTACTGCATTTTTAAAAAACTTCTAAATGAACAGAACTGTCTAAACGCACAGTATCAAATGTTCAGTCTGGTGTATTTAATCCTGACTCCTCAAAAGACCTTGTATTGTGGGCCAAAGGCAAAGGGAGGAGGAAAACTGCTGAAGCTTCTAAAGTATTGCAGGCATCTGGTGTTCTATAATTAAACTTTCATACAAAAGCTGAAGAAGGATTGCTCCAGCTATAAGACCAATTAAATCAGTTGCTTGGTTAGGTTTATTTAGTGAATCCCATAGACTAAAACTGAATCTTTCCTTGGTTTGCTGATGAATGGAATGCCAAAAATCTTTCAGATTGACCATTTAGGCTACAGGGAGATTAATTTCTGACAGATGCAGTCTTTCTACATAATAGCTCTAGGAAAGTTTTAAATTATTCTTAATGTTACTAATATTTTCCTAGTGGGGAAAATCATTGGTTTAGTACTGCCCACAATGCAAGCTCTTGTACTAAAGAGTTCACTTAAACCCAAGGTCATGAATAAATAGAAAGGCATAATACGTAAAAAAAAAAAAAAAAAAAAAAAAAAAGGACTCCTTTCTGAAGGAACTTATTTAAAGCTGATGGTAACTCTGTGGTCATATTTTAAAATTACTTCCAAGTGTCCAGTTCTCATTTGTTAATTAACTGAGGCAAGAGGAGGTTGCACGGTAAGTTGATTTTGAAGCACATCAGTGCTTAATGAAAGCAAACCAGGGAGAGGAAGGCTCCTGACTGTTATCTCAGTATTCTAACAATTTGTTCATACATCTAAGCTTCAAGAAAGCAAATACGTTGCTCAACCAGTTCCAGTTTCAAAATGCCCTTTATTGTGAGGTTGGTGCAGTAAACAGGAAACTAGGAGACTCATTTCAAGAGTCTGACAAATTAGTGTACTTTCCATTTGTTTATCCAGTCTTAAACCCTTGTAGTGAAACGCAGACATCAGTGAGAATTCACTGAGAGGCAGAACAAGCTAGTAAACAGAAAAGAGCTTGTCCTTCGATCTGGTGTCACAAGGTCACAGAACTAAAGAGATCTGTAGTACAGCAGACCTCCTGAGATCCTCTGGTGACTCAATCTCTTCACACAGGGCAAAGATATCCCAAGCTGCAAGCAAGGCAAACACCAGTCAGGGCTGTAAGTGCATTGAGTAGCTGAATAGATGGAGGGAGCTTGGTGCCAGCTACAAATGCAGTTATCACTATTTTCCCTAATCTGGTGGAAGCTTTGGTTTTTTTCCTGGCCTTGAGTGTTTCTGCAATTTTATAGCTCCACTGCACCCCAGCTAGAGCCACTTCTTGTCTGTGGTATATAATTTCACTCCGTTGCAGAGGATGACTGTGACAGGTCTGTACTTAGCTGTGATGGTTGAAACCAGAGCATCACGTCCCATTCCCGACCTATCATTAGAGTCCAGAAGTCCCGACTCCTTTGTTCTGCTCCCTGCTAGCAAATACGTGTGTAGCTGCTGAAATCTGCTCCATCCATACAAACTGCTATTGATCCTGACAAAGTGATAGTCTACTATGGTTTTGCAACACACCATATCTCTCATGCAAACCTCTCTGTTGGCTATCAAACCCACTGTTTCTTCCAGGAAAACAAATTATACATGCACTGTTTAACTTCAGTAAGGCTAGCAAGTCCTGTAGAGATTCTCTTGCCTTGCTTTGAAAACAAAACTCTGATTTTTTGTTGCTTTTCCAAATAAATCAGGAGAGAAACTTGCAGTGAGAAAAACAAATGGCAAATAATGGTTGCAAGATTTTTAAATGTACCTGAATGTTTTTTCTCATTTGTAGGTGATTATATTATATCTATAAATGGCACTTCTGGTATGTCTATTTTGGGCTGAGAAAAATAAAACTGTCCTTTCACCTAATATTTGAATCCCTTTCACTTTTCTCATTTTATGCTTCACGAAACCTTATAGCCTGAGAACCCTTTGAGGGTAGTCATCGTACATCTAACAGAATACCTTTGATTTTTATCACAGTGTGAAGGCAAAACGAAGAAATGTTGAGAATTAATAATGGTTTTTTTCAGAGTAGCTACTTAAAAATACAAGTGAAAAAATTTTGACCCGTGTTAGGGCCAAATATTGGCTACAAAGGAAGTGTTTTGATTACATTGTAATAGGATGAAATATAGCCTAGATAATGAAAGGCAAAAGGATATGACCTCTTACTATATAATCTCTCTGGCCATCAGCCAGAGCAGGAAATTTTCTCTGGGAGAGTGAAGGTATCAAGTAACTTGAAAAGCAATATATTTTCAGAGACACTAGCTTCATTTCACACTGCTTTCTGGAATTAGATTGTCACCTTAAAGAACAGACTTCTTGTTCAAAAAGCAGTCTGCATTCCAACACTTTTTCTGTATCTGTTTAAAACATGCTTTATTTGGACAGGAAGAGAGGTGGAAAACTGCAGAATGACATTGTTTAAGGACTTCTGTTGCTGGTGAACAACAGTGTGCTGGAATATATACTAAAGAACAGAATATGCTCTTTGTAGCTCTATAGCACAAGTGTGTCACCATAAAGGCCAACCAGTGTTTGCAGTATTTCACTTAACAGAACTGACTCTTGGCACAGTCAGTGTCAGTAATAAATCCTGTGAAGTTCAGTGGTGGGTCCTGCAATTATCTCCTAGTTCTCCTGTTTGCTGTGCCGAGTGAGTTTGTTGGTTTTTAGTGTCTTATGGGGATACCATTGTATGCATCTATATAGCACTGGGGCAGGGAGAGGGGAGAGAAGGTTTTAGATGGTTGGCAGGATTTCAAATCCCTTCAACCTTGAAAGAATTTTCGTTCCTTACGGACCTTTAAAAGAACCATTTTATTATTCTACGGAAAAAGGTATGCTGCTGAAATGTGAACAGTGGACAACGTTTTTCCTCAAGAGAATTGCAAATTGTTGCCCACCATTCTATTTAGGGGGGCAAAGGTATAGCAATATGTTATTGTGTACCAAATCACTTCTATTTCAGAAAGCGCATTTTGGTTTATAATGCTTTTGAAATGTCACTGCCGCTATTACATTTACCATACGAATTTGGATAGTGATCCTTCTTGTCTGTGTGAAGGATTCAACAGCCACAGTATTTCTGTAACTTAAAAACATCAGCAGGATGTGGTGGACTGTGGGGAATTAAGCCTCAGACCCACAACCATTGTCTTCCATCAAGGCAGTGTGATCCCGCCATCCCTTGCTGGAGTAGAATGGATGTTGCAACTGAAGGTGTCATTAGAGGGCATGTGAAATTCCTTCTTTCTGCCGGTCTCATGTGGGAATTGTACCACGGATAGTATGGGAGGATCAGCGTCACTCGTGTTAGTGCCATTTGCATTCTGATTCATGATGCCAGATACTGTAATGACATCATATCATAAATTATTTCTTTGGGGGCATCCACACCTCCCTTAATTGTTTCTATCCTTTGAAGACCTGACTATGCAGCTGACTATGGCTGCATTATCCCTTAACTTCAAAAGTTCCAACCAATTAAAAGGTTCTGGGAAGGATTTTGTGACAGCTAAGGGTGTGGGATTTTTTTCTCTTTTTAAGAGACGAATGAGCACAAAATTAGGTGTTTAGTTTGCCTGAACTAAAAGAAAGTGCTGCCCAGTAATATATATAGTATCCTGCCAGTTCTTTAGGGCATATTTTGAAATTTGATACAGGGCAACCTTTGTGCTAGGGATGTGCCTTTTGCCACTCCTACGAAAATCCACCCAGAGCTGCCCAAGTTGCAACCTGCAGTTCTTCCTGAGTTTATATGTGGTTCCAGGATTGAGGAATTTTGCCCTAAAGCAAAGATTATATTTTCACTGGTTGTGTTAATCTCTGAAACACGGCCCAAGCAGCCTAAAGCTTTGCGGGCTGGCAGATTTCTGTGCTTTCTGATAGGCTAGAAGACTGAGACAGTGTGAAGAGAAGCTTTGGTCAGGAGTGTAGGTTGCATGTAGGATCAGCAGTGGTTGGCCAAACTGCTGAGACGTGCGAACAAACAGAGAGCTGATCAAAGGAAAGCCCTTAGGAACTGGGGGAGGAGGGAAGGGTGCAGTGCTGGAGTAAGGAGATTAGAACTGCCATCCAGTAGGGATGGATGGGGATGGAATACAAAAAAAGCTAAGTGAGAGGCCAGAGTGACACTGAGCCTGTGGTAAGAATTCTGAACAGCACAGATTAGGTCTACCTAGTCAAAACACTGCAGATGTAGAAAGGATGGGAACAGGATGGCTGAGGGCAACAGTGTTTGACTGTGTGCCTGGATATTTAGTAAGTCAGAAGTTTTCACATTAGAGCAAAAAGTCCTACTACAACTCCGTACCTTTCTGCGACATTGTATGATAGAGCTTACCTTGCCAGTTGTTTCAAGAAACAGAAAAATACTTTCAATTATAAAGAATAATTGAAGTTATAAAGTCAAGGACTCAAAATGTAGAAAATGAAGTTGCAGTCAGAGTACACTACAGTATTTAAACGTTAAACTTCTCCCCACCCCAATCTTATTTGTGAAATGAGAGGTACAATCAAGAAAAGATTTTAGTACAATTCTTAGCTTTTTTTTGCTGAAGCTGGAAAACAATTGTCTTAAAAGTAGGTAGGGATCGTGCAGTGAAGAAGTCCAAATGTTGTTTCATGAAGACAAGGTTATAAAAGAGATAGAACAGGAATGGCCATGAATATATCAAACTGAGGACACATAGCAGGAGAATGGGTCCCTTTCAGACTCTCAGATCTTTACTCTTGCCTTTCCTGTGGCATTAGCAGACATTTGTGAAACCTGGTGACAAACAGTTCCATCCCAACCACCATTATCTGTTCAGTGAATTCTCTCAAGAGTAGGTGTTTGCTATTTGGCATTTCCTAACCTCCGAGTCCTTAACTTCTTAGCAACGCTTTTTAACGTTCTGCACTTGTATGCAATGTCTTTTCTTTCCAAATATAATACAGAACCCTCAACCCTTACTCATGAGGTCCATAAAGTCAGCTTGTCAGATACACAACTGCTCCACCTGACTTTAAAAAATATAAATCGTGACTTGTAAAATTATTTGAGAATGATTATTTAACCTGTGGGTTGAAATTGCTAAAATACTCAACAAATACTTTCTACCCTTTGAAAAACATGAGGAGTCATTCTTCCAAATCTGCTGAAAAGCAAGACTAACAAAGGTGTTGTGCAAATAAAAATTTCTGCTAAATGAGTAGTTGCAAGACACGAGTTTGTCATTCTTTAAGCACAGTTTTACCTGTGGGGAGTATTTTATCAGCACAGTTTATTCAAACAATAACCATTCTTATCAAGCAGAACCAAGTTCAGTCTTGTTAATGGGATGAACTGGCAATGACTTCTGTCTACATAGCAACCAGCAAATATTGTTCCAGTGGTCCGGAGTGGCCAATGAGAGGCAGGGCGCGCTGGGGCAGCTTTGCTCATGCCAATCCCGCTGTGCTGCAATTCTTCCTCCTGAGAGCCCCCTCCCCATCCCACTGACGTGAACACTTTTAGGGTATGATCTCATCTGCAAATTGTAAATACTTGGCGCTTTCATGACAGGAAAGTATTACAAAGTGCTGAGGCTTGTTTCATGAAGAGTTTAGGTAGGAAGCATTTTTAATTTTCTGTTATTAATGACACATATTTACAAAAAAAATGTGCTCTCAATTATGTTAACTTATTTGCAATTTCAGTAAGAATTCGTGTGTGCAGTATTCAGCATGTCATTGAAAGCCCTCACTGTTTTTAGGACCTCTTACTGGAACTGCATTGAACTGCCTTTTATTGCAAGTGATGACTCGAGAAAAAAAGCAAAACCTCTGGTTTATAAGGTTTTAGTATCTGCCACCTAATAATGCCTATTTCAATCCTTCATTTTGTTGGTGAAGTGCCTCTATTTCACTCTGGATAGAAGAATAAACTGAAATATTGCATTGCCTGCTTTTTCTTTTACATTTTCTTCATAGAGAATGTCCTTCTGAATATAGAATATACCCAGAGGATTCAAACAGATGAACCACAAAAACATAAATCAGAAAGTATTTGAAATGTTGAATTTTTTTTTGTATAGGTGTCTTTTATTTTTTAATGATTTTTCTAGTAAATACAATTTCTACTGTAGAAACTTCCCTCTTTATTACATTTTAACCCAGTATAATAAATATTGAGTAAATTTTGTAATATGTTTATATTCCATTAGTGAATATGATAAAGAATATCTTATAATATTTGCATATATATTCAGGAATCTAGGCTTTAACTGCTCATTAATCGTAAGTATTACATGGAAATGCCCCTATAGCAATATAAGGAAAAGAGAGAGAGCTTTGAGGTTAATACAGAAGCTGCCGCCTTTTAATTTAATTTTGTTTTGAGCAACAGTGTTATCTTATGTTTTAAAGACAGTGTTTCTGCCTTGCAGAGATAGGTGAGATGACAGTATATGTGTAAACAGTAGTAATAAAGGTCCAAAAATATCAAGTGTCCAAAAGTAGTGTTTTTTCTTACATCCAAGCTCAAATTTTAAGTAGAGCTTATATTGAATCTGAAGAACTACTTAAAGTTCATTTTTGTTTAGCTTTCTGAATTTAAAATCATGGGGGAAAAAGAAGATGCCACTTTTCATATATAAATTAAAACAAATAAGATTATCTTTTCAAAAGTTGTAGACTGTAGACCACTTTGAAATAACATTGTGGAGGTAGATTTTGTCAGATCTGGTATCTTGAAGTAAGAAAGAACAGTTATTTAAATGTGCAGTGTTCATACAGAAATTACTGCTTAGAGAAACTGTTGATACAAGAATTGGTTGATACGAAATGATTTATTATGCCATAAACTGCTACACTCTATATAGAGTGTGTTCTTATTCTGATTGTTGCTGATGATGCAGATTTCATAATTATTTCAGTAGGTCACTTAAAATAATCTGCCGTCATCTGGAGACCAGAAAGGTCAGTGATATAACAGTCCTTAGAAGTAAACTACAAAGTTAAATTTAAAATTGGGTGGGATTCAGAAGTTTAAAACTCTGATGCTCATGCTGTGCTGCTGACAAAGAATGTTAAACAGATTTGTCAGTAGAACTTAAATGTCTGTAAACATGGCAATATACACATTGGTTTTACTTGAATCTCTTGCCTCAAATGAATACTTTCCTTAAGTTTCATGTTTGCATTGCAGTTTTTGCCTCTGTTCTGTGAATTTATGTTTACTCTATAGAGAAGCACTTCTGTTTCAGGATCTAACAGTATTATTACATGCTCTATGTAAGAGGTGATATATAGACTGAAGCATTTATGGATGTTTTTGGAGAACACAAGATGGCAAAAAATGTAGAATTAAGAATACATAGAAAGTAAGTCAGTAAGCTTCCTTGTAGGTGGAGTAAAAGCACTGGTCACAAACCACTTAAGTTTTTTGTGTTCTTTCCTGGAGTACCCCTGTGGGGATCAGCACGCTGCAAGTTATTTGTACCAAAATTGTACAAATACGGTCCCCCTAAAGCGGATGTTTGAAATAGCTCAAATTAGGTGACAGATTTAGTCGATGCAGTAGCAAGATATCAAGTGCTTCCTTTTATATGAAATGTGAATCATTTTACAGCAATAATTCTCCACTACTTCACTATGGCTACACAAACATGATATCATTGTATACTGCATTTATACATGTTTGATCTTGACCTTTCTATAGAACAGTTACAGAAATTCAAGCCTTAAACTTCATGGATTCCTTTGGATCCAAACTGAATGGTGTAATTTTAATTAACATTTGTAGTCTCTGATTTCCACATCTCGATGACAGATTAGCATACCAGCAGAGTGATAAAATGAGATTAAAAAGTAGACGAACTTCTGTTTTTATTAAGCCTGGATGTTACAGAAGAGGAAAGGAATTTGATCATGGAATGTTTCTATATTAGGGATCTTAATAACAAACTTTCATGGTATTTCTTTTAATTTATTCATTGTTTACCTCTCTATTTGAATGTATTAGGAACTTAGATTACTGAATTGTTATGAACTGTCTCAGTTTCATAGCTCCACAAAACACTAATGCCATTGAAATCAAAAAAAGGCAAATGTCATTGCACACATAAGCGTTTTAAAGGTTTCTACTAAAACATTTTCCCTCTTTTTTCTTTTTTTTTAATGTGAAAACATTCTTGTTTGCTTTTTTTGAGCTCCAAAGGCATAAATAGAACTTGAAGGACTGCATGATTAAAACTGAAAGTATTTTGAACTTATAAATGATCTTACAAAATATAAATTAACGTCTCCTTTAGGCTCGGTAGAAACTACTAACACCTTCTGTCTTGGAAAAGAAGTACAAAATGAAAATTCCTTTTTGAGGTGTTAGGTCTTCGTCTGTAAATATTATTTTTTAAACTATTAAAACTCTTTGTTTTATGTGCAGTGGTATCTCGGACTAAATGTCCTAATTTTATACTTGAAGTAAATCTGTCTTTTTGAGCTACGGACATTAATATAATTCGAATATACACTGCACTTTCATTTTTGAAAATACAGAGGAAGCAGTGCTTGAGCTGGAAAGAGAATTGGCAGATAGCTGTTATTATTTCTGGATATCCCCTCCAAGTAACAGCAGTAGCAGGTGCTAATGACCTCCAACGATCTTATTCCTAGAAGGGCCTACGTTCATTGGGAACTGCTGAGACACGGTCTCTCTGCTTTTGTTGGCCAGAAGCTGCACATAGCACTGTTTAGTATGGTGAGCTGGGTATTTTTTGCCTCAAATTTAGAAATAAGCAAACAAACGCCTCCCTGTCGGGAGAATAATAAATAAAATTATCTGATAGCCAGCTGAATATTAGATATTGTGTGGAATAGGCATTGCATGTTGTGAAAATTTTCACTATGTTAAATCCATTTTTATTTGCAATTGGAGTTAGAAACCATTTTATTTTTTTTTACTTTTTTTCCTGTTGAACAGAGAGCAACAGAGATTTTATGCACTTTATAGGATGAGCCAAGAGAGGCCTAAGACCTCAGCTGGAAGGAGATTACTGAATATGTGAGAATCCTCTATTTCCTCGTTAGCTTTTTCAAAGAAATAATGTGCAGTCCATAAATACATCACTCTTTTTTCCAAAGGGATTTGTAAGTCCTGCTGCATGTCTGGGCCCGAGGGACTGTTTAAATCTCTGCCTTCAGAGAGGCAACAAGGAGGAAAGGCCATGTTGGGTTCTGTGGGAGTATGGGGAGGAGGGGATAGCGATGGCTCGCTAAGCAGATATCGGCCAGGAGTTACTTACTTTGGCCAATAAACTGGGTGCTCCTTTGTACAGACATACGTGTAGTTTTGTCTGGTGAGTACTTTTATAGTACAGATTCAATGGCTGTTTTATTCCTGGTCCTGCTCAGGTATTACAGGCTGGAATTGTTTTCAAAACAAACTGCACAAACTGGTTGGGAAACTGTCAGTCAGCAGTAACCCTACTGATAGGATTTTGAAAGCAGGATTTGTTTTTGGTTTTCACCAGTTCTGCTAAACAGAGGTCTATGAATATAGGACTGGAGCCTGCTCAAGGGATGAGAGATAGTAGGGAAGTGGAATTATCAGCTATGGAAATAACTCTTGTAGAGACTCATAACAAATTTTAAGACTTCTGTGAGTGAAGCATGAATAGAATGTGTGTGTAAGCTCCAGAAGAAACGTCAGAGTAAGTGTTAAAAACATTGCCTGAAACCTACAGAAAACACAAGGACTTGGTAGCCAGCATCGCTCATTTTCCACTCTGCGTACAAGTGGTCTTGGCCAGACAGCTAAATACATGTCTTGGTGCTTGTAAATAAGTGGGTGTGAGAGTGTGGGTTAAAATCAACAGTGGGTGAAGTCTATAAGGGAATGAGTGAGTAGGTAAAGTCAAATACTGGAAATACTCTAAATTTGTTATACTAATTTCCTACATACCCAAAAATTATGAGGGAAGCATTTAATTTTAAGCATGCACAGCTGAGAAAAACGTATTAAAATTTCATCTCAAGAATGAAAGAAAAGCTGAAAACTGATATTTTGATGCACTCCCTTCTGCAGGCATGCTTTTTTTTGGTAAAGAAAAAACAGCAGAGGGTTCCACTGACTCCATGTTGCACACTTACATCACTGCCGCCAGGGAGGACAAATCCTTGTCAGTTTTCAGAATGGTAATTTTCCCGTATATTTGAGGTAAAACACATTAATAAATACAATCAATATTGCAGATCTTAGCCAAGCAAATGTTGTAATCACAGAAGAGGATACATGGCCTTTTCTCTCACCCATCTTTTCTGTTATGGTGATATATCTGATATTTCACTGAAGCATCTCACAGGCTACAGCAAGTCACTGCAGGAATAAACTGACTTGCATGTTCCATGAGTTAGTGAAGAGCATGTCTTACACTGTTTAGAACATGTATAATGATGAAGAATAGAAAATAAAATCGACTGACAAGAGTGAAAAATAAAGTTCTGCTGAGCAGACTGTAGAAAAAGCCACACTGCTGTAGCTGACCAGAGTAGGCCAGGAAAAATGCGTTTGAAATACTGATTTACATTTTATTTGACTCTTTCTTGACTATCATTTCTGGCACTTCACATATGAGTATTTCAAAATACTTCTAAATCCCTAACAAATTTTTGCTTGATGGTAAGTTTCCTTTTACATGAGAATATTATAAGTTTAATAACTTACTGTGAGATTTTACTCTAGGAAATTTAGAAGGATTCTTTCTCTTCCTTTCTTGACTGACACAAAAATTATATGTTTTGAATATCAGCAGTTAAACATTGAAATAATTTACAGCAAGCAGATACAGATTTGTGAATAAGTTTTGTTGTCAAATTCTCCAGTCAGTTGGCCAACAGAAGGAAATAAACCTTTCATTTTAACAACTGCTCTTAAGTAATTGTCGCGAGTTAAGACTGGGCCAGCCACTAATGCGGACAGATGCTCTCTAACCCCCTCTTCCCGCCCCCCCCAAACGGGAAGAGAAAAGGGAATGAGGCAGAGAGACTTACGGATTAGAGGAGGAAAAAACTAGAACAGCTTTAATATGAAATGAAAATAATAGGAATAATGGTAAAAAGATAAAAGTAAAGAATTATATACAGCTATAGATAGCAGCCCGATATCAAACCCGACTCCCTCCCCTGATAGAAATCACCACTGGTGCTGCAGAGCAGGAGGCACTGGGGAAACCCCAGGCTCAGCGGCGGCGGGAGCTGGATACAGGGAGCTGGATTCGGGAACTCAGGATCCGGATCAAAATCAGGAGGTCAGATGGAGTCCTCTCTGGACACTGGCCATTGCAGAAAAGGCGAAACGAAGAAAAAAGGGACGAAACTCTCGTGATCACTCAATTTATACTAAATATGACGTATATGGGATGGAATACTCTCGTTGGTCACCTGTCCTGTCTGTTACCCCCTGGAGGTGCAACCTTTTACTTCCTTGTGCCCCCCTCTTACTATCCGGCACCCCCAGCGTGGCACACAAGAGCAAGCAATGGCCTTGGTCACTGTAGGAATAAGTATAAGCAAGAGCCTTTCTACATACCAGTCCCAGGCAGTGACTGTAAACATCAGATGTTATCACTGCCAGTAGCACACACTGTCTGCAAAAACATGCTGCTGACTTCAGAACGTGCAGCCCTTTTAGAAGACACTAAACTGCAGAGTAAAATTCACTAAACAGGACTGGGTTTTCAGCTAAACCCAGGACAGTAATTGAGATTAAATATAGGGTATTCATATCATCTTCATGCACAATACGTGTTGTTCTCAGGATAAACAAGAACGTTTATCCCAAGTGACACCAGTAGAAATAAAATGCAATTTAATTATACTGTATTAACTTCTTAATGACTGTGAAGTTGCTTATTGTATCACAGAATAAAGCTTAAGTGTCAAGGTTACAATTTTGTAACTACTTCTTCGCCTTTTCTTAGTTAGAACTGCCGTGTGTACTCATCGTTCAAGCAAAATGGGCCTGTGCGGATGGTTCCTTTGTGGGAGCTGAAGACACAGTTCCCATTTCTCTTGTTGAAGTACCTTACAACTGGAGAAGATACCATTAGTCCTTGATCCTCTATTTATAAGTTACCAAGGGATGAGATTTATCATTGTTTGTTGGTTGTTTTTCCTTCTTTTCTGTCAGGTATTCTTTGTGCTTGAAGGTGATATCTTAGAGTCTCGTTTTACAAAGACACTCCGTATCAGTTAAATTAAATCAACTTGCTATGGACTAGCATTTGGGGAGTAGCAACAGCAGGTGACTTCTGTAGCCTTCTGTGTCAAATAATGTGTTATCTATGTCTTTCTCAAGGGTGACATCTTTGGTTGATTGTACATTAACACTAGAAATCTCCAAATGGACACTCCTTTCTAAATATGAGAGCACCCATTTCAAGGAGTGCTTGAGAGATGCTTAAAGAGAACTGTTGGTATTTAGTCCGCACATTAAAATCAACCTTGTAAAATATACTAATTAATATATGTAAGTTCCACCACTTTGTATTAGAAAAAAAGAGCCATTATGTATTGTCACTTTTCCTACGATTATCCTTCTAGCTGAAGTGGTGTCAACTTCTTTCCACTCCCACAACGAATGGAAAATGATAGTTCAGTCTCTAGAGTTATCACTGCCATTAGCACATGTTATGGGAAATACACATACTGGATGACACCTCTTAGAAAGGAAAGCTACAAGCAGGTGTACTGAGTTTAGTTCAGTTTTTAATTTCAACCCTTTGTGTGTGTTAGCTTGTATTCATAACTAAACGTGTGAGGAAAATTTTAATTAAAAAAGAAAAAAAAAGGGAAAATGTGGACTGGATTCTTTTGGTCAATTGTAAGAAGTCTTCTCATCTTAGATGCTTACAGAAGAAGCAGAAAGGTTCGCAGCCCTTTGTAGTTCACTTATGCTCCTTGTAGCCTTGTTTGTGTGTTCTGCATAATGTGTCCATAGATATACCAATATTTACACCTAACCCCTTTTTTTAACTTTGTTTTACTTGGCTTCCAGAAGCTATTGATACTGTTTTGCCAGGCTGAAGGATCTGAGGCGTAACACCTTCATACCCCAGTGTAGTGTCCTTATGCACCAACAGGACAGATAGGAGCTCAGATGCCTCTATACTGCACTCCAATGTATTGTCAGGATATTTTTCCCACCCTACTCTATAAGGGATTCTGATGATTTTTGGATGCCTATAGTCTTTCCCACCACCACCCTCCTTGTTTTTTTGATGTAAAATTATGAATATTAAAGCAAAATGTAATATTCTGCCTTTTACTTCTTTCTTTGAGAGCCGCCATACACTGAAAACGGATTTTAGTGACTTTATCTATGTTAATAAGTTGAACTTCAAACTACTCATTTTCAGTTGTCTGCTGATGCTTTCAGGAATCTAAACCAGCCATTTAGAATTAGTCACCTGGAAGAAGAGTTTTATATTTCCCTACTTAGCTTTGCGCTAATGTTTGCTTGTGCTTAGAAGGATCTGACATTTGAGTAGCTTGTCTTTGTATTCCTTCGACTAGGAAATGGTCCTGATTTGTACTTCCACACACTTCGAGGTGATGCTGAGCTATCCAGACTGTTTGTGTGAGAGTCCATATTGCAAAAGCAATGCAAGATCTAACAGAAGAGTGTAACTCCTGATGGAGTTCCTGTGTACCTTATCAAACTCTGTCTAGAATGTCAATAGCTGTTCAAAAATGAAACTAAATCCAAATTACTCCTACCTTTTTTCTAGTGTATTCCTCAGAACATGCATTTTTCTGTTGTAGCTAAAGTATATTTTTTTTCAGATAACACAAAGTAGGATTGCAAAACTAAAAATCTCAAGTTCTATAACAGCAGAAAAAGTCTTATGCTCTGTTTTTGACAAGCAATGTGAACAGAAAGCAAATAACTTGTATTCCATACAAATATTTAAATCTTATGTGCAATTTTACTAAGTTTGCAAATTCCTGTCCTCCTTTTAAAAAGGAATGCAGCATTAACTATCAACTGCTACCAAGAATTTGCTATAGAGATACCCACTTGGCAGTTCCGTTTCAGTAGCTGGCTTTTGCAGAACAAATGTCAATTTATTGCTGTAGCATAAAACAAGTTCTTCAACCTCTAACTTCATTATATAAGTTTAATAATGGATATGAACTATCTGTCTTTCCTGTTGCTTTGCATCTATTCTTGGTTTTCTATTCTCTCTTTTCTGTTTTGAAAAACATGGAAAGGAAACCAGGCTACTCTTTCACGTGCCCAGTAACTTGTATTTGTAGCATGTTTCAGTTGAATCTCCTTGTCATTCAGCAGCTTCCCGCTCTTCAAAAAAGCAATATAATAAGAGGAAATACAAAGTGGTTGTCTACAAACCACCTACATCTGGCCAGGCCTTTTCCTGCTTCCTGGACTAGCAGAGTGAATGCAGTCCAGCAAGCTACATGCTTGACACATTGTAGTTCCCTTTAAAAGGGCCAGGTTTCCTGCCACAGGCACTTTCATTGAAAGGTAGCTTCAATGCAAGTCCTCCTGCAGATAATTCATAAAGGAAGACAGGCAACGATTGCAAAATGCTACCCTTGAAAAGGAGAAGCTGTGGATGGAACTGTGGTGACACAAACAGACTTAAGGCAGCCTACGTGCACTTTTGACTGACTTACAAAGTAGGTAAACTGCCTACAGAAAATGGAGCACTAAAACCTAACATGTTTTAATTTTTTTGTAAGGCTAGAGCATAACAATATCTTCCTGCCTTTGCCAAGTCAAGAGGCCCCAGTGTTTGGAATTGTATAAATATATAATAAGCAAGTAAGTAGAAACGCATTTCTATTCCCCACATGCATGGATCAGGGCAACAAGTCGTAAGAAATCAATGTTAATAATATCTGTTACAGGAGTAGGCAGGGGTCAAGGAGAAGGAATGATAAGTTTTGCATCAATTTACTACATGCTTAAAATAAAACATCTTCTGTTTTAAATGTGGAGTTGGCATTTTCTGTGGTATCCAAAGGAGAGGCTGCAAGTGAACTTTGGCAAACATAGATGCTCTGTCTGTGTCCCGAGAGCTCTGACTGGCATGTGGCAATGGGATGTTACTTCTGGCACTGTGTGGGCTTGATGATCTGCTGAGTCCCTGGCATACTGGTCTGTGTAGCAAAGACCTGTGAAGACATCAAGGGCTTGGCAGCGTTGCAGGTATCTCAGCAATACAACAAGCCTCAATTTGCAACAGGTATTGCCGCATGAGTTCATTCACTGAGTGCAGAAACAAAAGCTAGCTTTTCAGTGAGAGGGGAAAGAGAACTCCTTGCCAGCTGCATTACTCATTAGTCCTCTTAACCCATCTTAACCCTTTAGTGCACAGCGAAGTTGAGAGGGAGCGAGGAGTGTTCGAATGCCTGTGGATGTTTTCTGCATTTGTTCATCAGCTGCTATAATGCAGTTGGCCATGCTGCAAGAGTGAAATTTTAAGAATGTGTTTCCAGATATGCCTGGGCAGTCTGCCCTCCCATATTGTTGAAGGTATGCAAAGATCACAGATACTGCACTGGAGAGCAACAGGATACCTTCTTAAGACATTTGGGATAGAGTATGCATGTAGTATTCATTTTTCAATATAAATCCTGTTTGCCATGCAATTAGCTCAGGGCTTGCATTGCAAAATGATGTGAAATGTGATCAGGTTCTGCCATGAAACACACGTGCCAGTCTCTCTGCTTTTATTTTTGTGTACTGGTTATGGGTGCTCATACCATGAGATATTTTTCACATGGGCAGGGTACAATGACCCTATTAAGTAATACTGGACTGAGGGAAGACAATATGCTGACAGGACCTCATCTCCAAATGGAGGCTGAACAGATGTTAAGTATGTAGGACAGGCAGTTAAAGAACAAGCTGCAGCCTCCATGAGGGTGCTTCTGCTCTTCTGAACAGTTCTCAGGCTTCTTCCCTGGCTGCCAATAGTGCTGTAACTTGCCCGTGGCCATCTACTGAGGCTGAGAAGTAATCTTTAGGTAGACAACATTACCTACACTTTAATTAAGCTCACTCAAGTGAGGAAGCAACTCACTGGGGAGCAAATGTGAGCAGGCAAGGGCTCTGTGCTTTGTGTTAAAGGGCTGTACCCTGTCTTAGGAAGAGTGCACAGGGGGAGGAGAAGTGAGGGTAAGACACTTGCTTCAGGATCGGTGCCCTAGAGATAAGGCATCAGCTTCTCCCACCTAATGATCTCCTCCTTAGCCCTTGCTAGGTTTATGACTAATCTATAATAAGTCGCCTTCTGTAGAGAACACTGTCCTCATTTAAAAGCTTCAGTTCATAAAACTCCTCTAATATACTCTGTATATTAATTGCCCAGACACCTGTAGATTACAGTTTCACGTATCCAAGTACCCTGAAACCTCTTTCTGTGTAAAATCTTTGAAAATTCAGCTTTGTCATGGAGAGACTTTACATGGAATTAAGTTAGGAAAGCTCATCTCTCAAAACTGAAAAACCTATAATAATGACATGATACTGTTCCTGTTTCACTGCTTTTGTTTGTGGCACCTTTCCTGTTTCACTGATTTTGTTTGTTGTTCTTTCATCTTGCCTCAGTTAAAAGAGATTGGGATTTCAAAGGACTGGTAGAAAAAAACACCCCCACGTATGCTAGCTCACTGTGAGAAAAGCACTGGAAGTGTGTTGACAGCAGAGGCTCAGACAGCCTTCTCCTGTAGAAGCCATGATCTTAGAGAATCCCAGCTGTTCGTGAAAGCTTGTCTACTGGATGTAGCTCCACAGCATTTGAAAGTGATCCTCTTAGTGTGGTTACACTCCAATCCTGCTTGCCCTTCAACTGAATATTTCTGCCTCTTGCCGGCAGAATCATTGAAATGGAGACTGGTTTCAGACAGAATTTATCATAAGTAGAGAATTCAAATCTGAATACTTTAAGGTTCTGTTAAAGTAAGAAAACAAGCTTAATATACCTACTGAACTTAAGGCTTCCTTGTTGGTGCAAATAGTTATGCAGAATTATTGTTTTGTTTGCCCAGCTGCCCGTTGAGTCAGCGTGTACAAATCAGAGTAGAAGTATCCATATCAACACAGTGTCTAATGTTTGGTAGCCAGGGGGCATAGAAGGGATCGCAAGGAACAGAAATGAGAGTTGACACTGATGCTCTTATGGGGAGGAGAAGGTGATTTGTCTAAGAGAGCTTTAAGGTGGAGAAAGCATAAATTGTGCATATCTCTAAGAAATCACCCCTGAGGACTAGCCTGAGTTTTATTGCTTGTAAAATCAAAAAGCTGCATGTACTAGGTTGATTGAATAGAGGTAAGAAATTACTTCTTGAATAGACCCAGGCTAATTGGTAACGTTCTGTGCCACTGCAAGCAAAGTGAACCTAAGGGAAAACTACATTCAGAACTTGGGGTAAATTATCTTTGCAAAGGGGTGCAAACTTTATATGTGGGAGGTCTGAAAAGAAAAAAATAAATCTCAAACCATTAGTACCTAAGGGGTAGAGGTAATACTTTATGAGTATAAACATGGTTACAGTTACTGCTAACTGTATGCTCCTTGGGAAGGGCAATGATTAAGGGAGTGGAGCCTCTTCCTTATGAGGAAAGACTGAGGGAACTGAGTCTCTTTAGTTTGGAGAAGAGGAGACTAAGGGGAGACCTTATTAGTGCTTATAAACGTATAAAGGGGGAATGTCACGAGGATGGAGCCAGGCTCTTCTCCGTGGCAATGATAGGACAGAGAGTAATGGAATCAAGCTGGAACGCAAGAGGTTCCACTTAAATTTGCGAAGAAACTCCTTCTCAGTGAGGGTGACAGAACACTGGAACAGGCTGCCCAGGGAGGTTGTGGAGTCTCCTTCTCTGGAGATATTCAAAACCCGCCTGGACGCCTTCCTGTGTAACATCATCCAGCTGTTCGTGCTCTGGCAGGGGGATTGGGCTAGATGATCTTTTGAGGTCCCTTCCAATCCCTGGCACACTGTGTTACTGTGTGATACTGTGTAATGTGCACTTGAAGAAAAGGCAGTTCAGACATGTGTCTCCTAAACTACAAATCAGTGGTTCGAGATAGTGAATTGGAAACCAAATATAACTTTTAAATAGCAAAAATGATCTACTATGAAAAAACCATAGCTGTTTTAGAAGTTATACACAAGAAGTTGTTAGGTTCCCTATTACTCTCAGTCAAAACTGGTTGGTGCATGAGGTAACAACTAATAGCCTGTATATTGGAATATTATTTTTAAAAAAAATCAAATAAAAAAAGACCAAAACAAAAACCATACACAAGATTACTGCATGTTGCAGAAAAATCTTGACGTTGAAATCCCAATAAAGGCAGGAAAAAAAAATCTTGGATACAGCTTTGGTTATTATTGGCTAGAAATACCACTAAATCTGTATATCAGCATTCACACACATCCGCCTTCTCCAAGGCTTCAGCAGTGCATTAGAAGGGGAATAGCACTGTGTGTTAAGCATGAATTTTTCTTGTGTTTTTTTTATTTTAATTTTTAATCTACCTATGAGCTCATTTTCTGAACTGCTTTTCCTCTGTACACAGGAATAGAAATATGTGGTTTACCTCAATTTACTTTTGAAGAATTGCTGCTGCACAGTTAATCCACCTGAATAGCATTTTTAAGATTTTTTCAAATCATGAAAGGGAGTTTGTCCCAGAAGTAGGTGAACCAGGCTGCCTGGTAAAACTCAGCCTTCACTCCACAGCTATCCAAACAGCTCCAGCAAGCTCGAGTCTATATAAAAAACACTGATTGATGTCCAGGGGAGGCCCATTCCAGGCAATGCATGAACTGGGACCCCCTTATAGTCTAGTCAGCAGTCTCTGCTAGGTGATCTGTTCGGAAGTTTTCCCCCACCCACCTTAATCTTCAGTGTTTGTGCCAAAATATCTTCTCCATAGATCATTCTTAGAGACATTGTATAGTTTCTTTTTAAAAAATTTCTGTGTTGACTTTTTAAATGAGAGAATGTGTAAATTAATGAGATTTCATTTTTTAAATTCAAGAATCAGATATACTTTTGAGAGCTTATTTAAATGCACTTTTAATTTCATTTTCTACAAATAACAATATTTCCTTTGTGACAAATATTAATTCCTATCTTATTTCTATTCCTTACTCTCCATATTCAAATGTAATTTCTCTTCTCTGTTTCATTGATAAGGAAAAATTTTTAAGTTTCCACAAAAATATAATTTCTGAATATAGGGTATCTCCCAAAATTTAATGCTGCAGAAGTTTGAGAAGGAAAAATAGTGGCCACCTTTGTAAGTCACTTATAAAAGAAAACATCAATAGTGAAAGAAAGAGAAGATATAATTTTGAAGTAGATATGCATATTGTTTATGTCATTGAAGAAGAACATGGATTTTTGGCTTGTTAAAATCTTACCCTTTTTTAATATAAAGTATCTGTGCAATTTCTGTTTTCTTTTAGTAGCAGATTAAAGAATCGCAGGGTTTTTTTGAAAGCAATATCTCAGTATCGTGACTGTAAGAACTTCTCAAGTATCAATTCATTTAACATCAGAACCTAATACAAGGGTTTGTTTCTTCAATTTAGCAGCTTTCTTTATGAGAATTTATAAATGCTGGCTAACCATCAACTCTGTTGAATGCTTCTACTGCTTAGTAAACACATCTTGAAAAAATGCAGCATTTTTCTCTTGGCTTAAACTAATCACTGTGTTTCATTAAAAGGAGGTTGTTCTTCCCATTTTAAAGCTTTGTGGTTGCTGGTTCTCAACCTGCTATTTGCTGAGAATACAAGGGTTTACTGTAGGGTGAGAAGGGCAAGATGCATGGGTTCATTATGAAAAATACAACTTATTTTTTAATTACTGTTTTATGATTTCAGAGTATGGCAGCTCCCTAGCTGTTGGAGTTCAAGAACTGAAAGATTAGGACATGAGAGAAAAAAAAAGGGCTTTGCTTCCCAGCTTAGCTGCACTTGACTTCATTTTTTTGCAGAATACTTACTGGTTTAGTCTTAAAACACACTTTTATTCAAATGGAAGTGCAGCAGTAGCTGGCCTGCCTCATTTAATACTCCTTTCATTGACAGATGCTGCAGGAATGTATTTAAATGCTCAACTAGAACTGGATAAGGCAATGACTAAACTTTTTTAAAATGCTCTGATTTTAAAAACGAACCAACAAACAAAAACCCCACCTTCAGAGTATCTGTATGAGACCCCACAAACCTCATTGTATTGCAGTGCTTTGTCATTACACTAATGATAATTACTAGATCGTAACATAAGAACTTTGGCAGTGTTCGTATAAAAAATATATTAAGCTAAGATACAAACAAATAGTTCTTGACAGATTCTTAGAATTGCAAATGAAATAAGTTAGTGTACTGCACGGGATTTAGTGACTGGTTTTTTACTTTATAGAAAGCACCTTCTCTAAGTTTAAACTGAAATAAAATTTTTTATGACCTTCTTATATCGTTACTCTTTGAATTCTTGTTTCATAGCTAAAATTAATTTGATGGTCAGGTAGGTAGTAAATATTAGCAGATAATGGCATGAAATAAAATTAATAGTAATAAAAAAAAGGAGAATTGTTACTCTTTTCCACACTCTCTCAACATGAGAATAAAAGTGAACTAAAACTGTAGATAAATAGGTGCGTCAGAGAAGCATGAAATTCTCAGATTCACTGGCAATTAAAAAGAATAATTCCCATGAGCTGTAGCCTGAAGCAGAATATCCCCAGTGTATGAATCATATGGACAATGTGTGAATCAAACGAGTGGATGAGCTGGCTTTTAGAAAGGTTTTGTTCCACTCATTTCCCCCCTACCATTATCCTAGTCCATGCATCCTTTTAAGGTGCTTTTACGTTTAATTCCTCAGCAATTTAAATGGAACCCATTTCAGGACTGATTATTATATACTTATCCTGAGAGTACAATGGATTCAATAAATAAATAAAAGAAGTGGATGGTTCTTTAACTCTGTGAACAAATACTCCAGGCCTTTGACTTGTTTGGGCCTGGGATGCCTGCATGTAGCCCCCTTGAAAGTAAACAATTTTTCATTGAAATGAGATGAAGCAACTGATTTGTAAAGTAATTGTTATTAAAACGCTTCCTGAACTTTGGAATTTGGAGAATTCCTCTTGGTATCTAAATGAGAGGTCCATACTCTGCAATATTCCTATGCTCTTCTAGTGCTCTGGAATATCATTCGTTTGGTTTGACTGACTTTGAGGTTTAAGTGCAGATGATGAAGATTTTTATTTGTGTAATTGTTAACAAACACATATTTCTGTCGGCTTGTGTTATGATGCAGCTACAAAACATTTGGAAAACCAAACCTTTCTGAGCGCGTACTGTCAGTGGGGTGCAAATACTGATCTTGAGGGCGTTCTGCTGGAGCTTGTAGATACCGTTCGTTTTAATAGATACTGGGTTTGGAAACTTGTGATTTCTTTGAAACTTCGGTTTAGGTATGATATTGATTCTGACTTTGGGTTGTGTAGGAGACATCTCATTAATTAACTTATTCTGAGATATCTGCGCACAACCTATCTGGCTGTTTCTAATACATTGTTCTTCTGCATCTACTACTTACATCTAAGTGAATTAATAATGTTTGTAAATAGAAACACTGGAGACCCCAAAGACAGAATTACGAATATTCTTTTTTTCTTTCAATTAATAAAATGTCCATGCAAGGAAAGAGTTATGAAAACTTTAATTTCCTCCACTTTAGATCGTATTTTCTGAAAAAGTTTAGTCAGTTTGTTGTTGTCAGAGAAATTATTCTCTTAAATAAATACTAACTTACATGATTTCTCTAAGAGTCAGAGAAGATTTTGGAACTATAAAGTCTCACCTTCAAATATGTCTAAACATTCTTTAGGCCCTTTTGAGAATGAAATTTTAACATTAAGTAATTTCTGATCATGCAAAAACTTCACACGTTATCTTTAGAGAGAAAAAGCTTCTCTCTAAATCTATGCCACAGAAATATTCCCACTTTTGAAAAGCACACAAGCCTTTAGGAGCAGTGGAGAGGGTGAAGGAGATCAGGAAAGAGCAGGCTTTGGATCAGTAGTCATAGAAACTTTGGAGAGGCTCTATGGACAGAAAAAGCAAAACGTTTAAATGTTTTCCTAATCAAAAATAAACTCAGCATGGGTCATCATGTAGATACTAAAATGGAAATGTTTGAATCTGGAAAATACAGACTGTCTGACCTCAGCGTTCTACCTTTTTGTATTTTTCACCAGTCTTGTTTCTTTTATTAGATTATAGCCCTTATGTTGCAAGTGCTCCCTACACCCTAACACTGCATGACCTTTACTGCTGAATGCCAGATTTACGTGTGCTATATTTGGAACACATTTGTGTGTACAGAGTACAAGACACTGAAGTTGTTAAAAGGTCCCATCTACCAGAGCTTGTGTCTAGTAGCTGCTCAGAAGAAGCAAGTAAAATTTTTTTTTCCCTCTTAATACATAGCTATAATTGCATTATGCTACTATTCTGGGGAGAGGAAAAAAAAAAAAAAAAAAGAAGTAGTTGAAGTAACTGTTTCTTCAGTCCAGGAGGATCTGTCATAACTTCTCTGAATGGGCCTTACTACAAAGTAACGTGGAAGAATCTTGCTTTTTGGAAGCTACTACCTGTAGTCAACTCTGACATTACTTAGAACACCCAAGGAATCTTGTAAATCTCTATTGCTGATTGTAATTTCTGATGCATTTGTCTAATGCTTCAGAAATTAGTGTAGTCATCTGGTCTTAGCAGCAATCAATTTATCATTTATGCAACTAAGAGCACTGAAAATTTCAGTCTTTTAGTTCACTAATTACAAAATAACAAGGAATTCCAGGTAGTTTTTTGTGCTGCATTTCTTCGTCATCAATGTAGACATCAGAGAATAAAAAGAATGTAATATCTATGCAAGTAATGATTTGCTTGATGAATAAACATTGTGAAATATCAGCTACTGAACTACTTGGCTTTACTTGATCATACCTTATTTGAGTGTTTAGTTGTCTGGATTTCAAATTCTCCTGAAAGCAGCATCATGGTTTTGCATCTAGTTGTGACAGCAGTGCACAGCCGAGGACAGCAGGTGACTTCTCCCCACTACTTTTTTGTTTGCTTGGGTTTTTATGTCGTAATTTTATACTTGTGCTGAATTTGTATTCTTTCAGGCCTCTCTTTTTCCATGATAGCAAAGCAAATTCAAATGTCTAGACTAAGAATGGGTTTTAGACTAACTGCTTTCATCTGGAGACTCGATTTGCAAATGAAACTGATTGTGGGGTTTTTTTGTTGTCCACTCGAACTGTGTGGTTTTTGAGTTAGAATTGTAATTAGCCAATTTGGCAAATTCAGTGCAGCTTATGGTCAAGACGGGATGAGGTGTGGACTAAAATCCACCAGGTAATCTTATCTGTTCTTGATCTTTTCTTGCCTGCAAAGTTTTTCGGATTAAATTTGGGCTGGCAAACCTCAAGACAACAAAGAAAGCCAAGTTCTGTAATGCTACTAAGGAGCAAAGTACCAGTAGAGAAGTACCTCACAGTAGGACTCGGTGGACTTCCTGATATAGAACTTGGATTTACTCTGACTTTTATGGCCTTACAATATATTGAAATTCAGTCTCTAGTGAATATGCAGGAAGGCAAATTTAAATCATCTTAGCTTCCTTTCATTCCAGATGGTTTCTGAGATTTACCTTCAACATAGAGTGTATTTATAGATTTAAAATTTATCATAACAATTCTTTTTTGCTACTAGCTTTGGAAAAGCACTGTGATTTCTTTAACGGAATGGGAAAGAAGTGTATTATATTGGTTCTATAAAACCTAGGCTCCTGTCCAAAGCTCCATTAGTCCTACTAAAGGAAAAAAAATGTAGGTCCGCAAAAATGTTGACCCTGTGTAGTTCTGATCTACACTGTCTCTTGTACTGAGGAACAAAGTCTTGTGTAAACTGGTTTATGGTATCATTGTTGAAACTGGCACACTGGAGTCTAATTTCTACCTCTTTTGCCCCTTCCTTTCCTCTTCTATTTCTGTTGTGAGAATTGGTATTTCAGAACCATTCATTGTGGAAACTGACCGGTTTTACTTTTCTAAAATACCTGGTACGAGGTGAGATACCTCCAAATCTTGGGCTAAACTATTCTGCATGAGATGACATCCCAAATTGCTTTGACCTTTCTTTATATTGTCATGTTTTAGTTAAACCTTTTAAAATCTAATACTACTCTCGGCTCAGTACTAGTCTTTGCAGACAGTCGGTAGTATGATAAAAGTACGAATTTTGTTATGTTAGCTTATAATATTTTGAGGGTGCCTGCTTGAAATTGAAGCTCTACTGGATGCAATAAAGATTCCCCAGAAATTTTAACTCGTCACAGAGACTGCTTCAGACTGTACAGGTAGTTTTGGTGGTCCTCAAATTTATTTGACAGAGTCCAGACGAACTACAAGTAATTAAAAAAAAATATTGAGGCTATCACTAATGATTTATTATTTTTCCTTAAATTTGTTGTTGCCTTAATAATGAACATTTTAAAGATTTTTTTTAAAGCCCGCAATTATTGGAACCAATATTCTAAAGCTTTTTACAAAAAATGTTACGTAATAGATTTCTGATTATCCAGGAAGGAAGCCTTCAATTTTTATTCTGTGGGGTTTTCTTGGTTGTGTTGCTGGTGTTGATTTCTTTTTGACAAGAGTAGTGAACATGGAATTTGTTTACAGATATTTCTGAAAAAGCAAAGCAAAATTAAACTATATAGAGATTTTTAAATCCCTATCTCTCTATTCTATTGTAAACTTGCAACATTTGCTATTTTGAAAATCAGCATTGAGCAGTATCTAGAAATACTTAGGACTGGAATTTAGGAACTTCTGGAAAGGCAAATGTGATGTTATTTTTTTTCTGACACATAGTAAACTTCAGTAGTAGTTTCTGTTTTTTCTCTCCACTTTGTGAACAAATGTGCCCAGTGTGAAATGCACTCTGGCTTCAGTATTTTCAAATAGATTACTACTAAATCATGCGTTCCGTGGCACGTCCTTGTAAGCATAGAGCTCAGTTACAGTTTAATAGCGCAATCAAATGAGCTGCGAGTCACATTGGAATTTTTTCCCTACCAACTCTTGAGATCAGAATCTTAGGGTAGAGACACTCTCAGTGCTGGAGATAAGAGGAGAGAATGAGGGGAGACGGATCACTACATTACTTCCTTCATGTTATTTTTGGATATGACTAGCATTCCTCCCCTTACACACACCCTCTTTTTTTTCCCAGCCCCCAGCTCTTACATGCGTTACAAGCTCATACAAACACTCTCATGTACTCTGAAGCAAAAGCAAGAGCAACAGCTGGACTGAAGCCAGAGGACTTAAACTCCACTTCCTCATTGCCAGCAGGCTTTTGTTCTTTGGAATCAGGCAGAACTAGGGAGAACGTCTTCATTGCTGATTGTGAGTGGTTGGAATTTGGCAGCTCGGCGGTCTATTAATTTTTTCTGTGCTCTTCTGCAAACTAGGCTGAATTTAGAGCAGCAAAGCTAAGAGCCGGGGATAGTCAAGGAACACAGGATCCAGAGACCATCAGCTACCAGCTTCTTTGTGGGGGGTAGGGGTCCATCTGATCCACAACGGTAAGTGCCAGCATTAAATATGTATAAAGATGCAAGAAACAATAAGGTGCTTTAGTTGTTTTACTACAATAGGGGAGGGGAAAAAGTACGTGTGAATCCTACAGTGTGTGCTCAGTTGTAGTGGTCTCGGAACAGTGCCTACAGTAAAACATCTCTCATTTCTCCCTTTCCAAAAAGCATTGTAAGAATGTACATACTTTAGCAAAATTCCTAAGTACCTGTACAGTTCTGGAAAGTTTTCCGAACAGCTGCATTATTGAGTTTTCTGCAGATTCATTTTGTTTCAACTGTTTGTATTACAGAGTAACTTTAACTAGCAGTGTAACCCATTTGTTTTAAGTGCAAGAGCTGAACCTGGGAAGCAAAGTTCTGTCACAGAGGATACGAGGATACGAATACATCTAAAGTTCAGGAAAATGTGGGAGTGAAAATGATGAGATGCTTCCTAAGACTTGTTTAGCTTATAGGAACCCAAAATAAACTTTTTAAAAATGATTGACATTCATTCAGAGCACACGGCCCCCACTTCTCCTCCTCAGCATTAGGAGCCAAGTGAAATCTGGTTTTTAAAACAGAAAGTTTTGAGGGTCTACTGTTCTAGGGCAGACAAGTGAAAGCTAGTGTACCATGGAAAAGAGTGTATACTTGGATAAATGGCTCTCAGAGAGATGACAAGAATTGTGAAAAGAAACTTGTTTTTCTTCTAATAGGCAAAATTATTTAGCTGTTCTTGCTTTATAAAAGTGTTAACACTGTTGCCTTTTAAGTTTACCAGCAGAATGGATTGCTTTGTTACAAGGAGCATTTTTATTTTTTTTTTGTCGCCCTGGCTGCTCTTCAGGAAAAGTTTCATAATGATCAGCACAGCGACAGGTTAATCCAAATGCCTTGCTTTCAGAAATGCCATCTAACTGTCAGAGGAAATTCACTGTAGGGACCCTTTTGTTTCAAAGCTACTGATAACCACTACTATCAGCATGTTATCATGTCTTGCTACATGGCTTATCTTAATAAAGTGATAAATAAGAAACCTTTGAAATCCAGTTGTTCAGCTGACTGTTTGACAAAGAGGGAAAGACCAGGTGATTGCATGTACTTAAAAAAAAAAAAAAGAAAAGGGACAATAGACCTATAAAGGGGGAAGCTTTCCTTTCACTTCCCTTAACTCTGGCCCCATCAGCTACTTCAAGTAGTTATTGCAGTATTTTGTGTTGACTAGGTGAGCGGTCCTTTTCCCCTACGCCCTTATTAACTGCTGGCTTTCAGGGATTTGTGAAGGTGAATCTAGTCACATGAAAAATATGCTGAATGAGCAAATGAGTCATTGTGCAAAGTGTAGCAGGCACAGTCAATTAACTGTTTGAGGTCTGTAAGTTTGTTTTTGCTAACTCAGAAGCTCATAATCAAAGCTCTCCCACTCTGACTTTCAACTTTCTTTTTGAAGGGTACTCTGCTTGGAGTGGTAATTGGTAAAAACAATCTGCTAAATTCTGTTACTGTGACATGACTGCCAAACAGCGCTCAGCAGGACAGTTAGCATGCTGGGAATAGTCAGCACATGTTTGTTTGCCACGTATAAGACACTTTTTGCTAGAGCCATTACTAGCTCTATTTATGGAAAGTTATTCACTGGACTGGAATTGCACACTAGAACTAGCAAAGATTCTTTTTCAGAGTTAAAAATGGAATGGTGTTTTCCCGAGTAGGGCTCCCCCCTGCTCATGGCACCATGTCAGGTTGCCTCAGCAGCTGCTTTCAGTTTCACAATTTACCTGGGTGATATAATAACATTTTTTCTCATTGATGTGGTGGAAAAATCTGACATCTTTATGCTATTTTTCCTGCTTTGATATGTTAAAGTGTGTTTTCTACTGACTGTGAGGTTTGGCAGTGAACATTGAGTTCAGAGATGGGCCTGTACCAAACTCCCTGGATTCCAACATCCATGAAGTATGAGAAGGTTAATAACTGGATCCAAACATCTTGGCTCTGGCCTACTCCTGTTTCAAATGCACATCACTTTGGCCACATGTTTAAATTGGTTTTTGAGGTGATTAAGACTGAAAGAAATCTTTCAAGCTGCAGATAGCCTTTTAAAGAGGAAGTGGCATTTAAGAATCTTACTGTTAGTTAAGCAAAACCTGCTCATTAACTGCTTAAACTTGACTTTTAGGAGCCCCCAAGGAATCACCTTCCCCTTTCTCTATTATAACATTAGATGTAAGTAATATTTTGGAATTCCTTCTCAGATGTGCTGAGAAACCTAAGGTGCTTTGTGCCTTTAGTTCCTACTTGCTCAGTTGGAGCAGCAGAGGTGGCTGGCATCATTCAGCCAGGTAATGCAGGGATCTCAAAGGGGGTTGATCCTAAATGGTCTGTCTAGAAGCTCTTAACAAAGTGCCTTGTGCATACTCATCTGTGCAAAACATTGAAATACTGTAGTGCAACGTAGGGTGATGCAGAGAGTGTTACTGAAAGCATGGCTATTCTGCTTTTCTAATTGATCAGCTTCTCTGAGTCTGGCCGACTTAATGGGTTCAGTGGCTCTCTGTGAATACAATTACACACACATCTGCCAGCGCCTTGTGGTATCTCTGTTTGCTTCAGCAAGAAAAGCTGTTTGTTAACCGTGTTGGCTCACTGTGGTTTGTGGCACACAGCACTGATTTATTAGGCAGCAGTTGCATTTTTTTCCTTTTTCCCTTGAATGATTGAACTGTGATGTCACTTTTTGTCTTGGCTTTAAGCTTTGAAAGAACAGTATTTCCTCCTGCAAACTATTCCCTTAATGCTAGAGAAGTGGGAAATGTTCATTGCAGAGCAACTCTGTCTACCCCAGCACATTCCAGGGCCACCGAATCATTTGTGCTGAGAGTGATTCAGATCTGGTTAAGATGATTTAAAAGAGAGGTTACGGGCATACCACAGTTGTGCATTTAAGAAAATACAGAGAGTTTTTTACTGCCTGATTGAGACCACATGGCTCCAACTTCGACTTTTTTTAACGTGGAAATTGTTGGCTGGATGTACTCAGAATTATTTAATTTCTTTTTGAATTGCCTGGAGGCTAAGAGTTGGGATCACAGCATTTAATGATAAGGTCAGGGTTAAAGCAAATAGTTTTTAATGTTCCTTTGAATTAAAGGAGAAATGGCTTCTTGGAATATTTTGCATAGAGCACAAACATGCCTCTCTTAAATGAGAGCAAATGTATCTCAGGAATTCTTTTGGACATTACAGAGTAATTGGTGACCTGATTTGACAGAGAGTGAGAAGGACAGAGATAAAGGAAGATCTCCCTGTCATAAATCACAGTAAATATGTTCTGTTTCAAGTACGTAATGGAAAGTATGAGAAGTAAAAAGGACAGTGACCTTTTTGATTATATGCAGTTTAATTACTTGCTCTCAAAGTTAGCCTTTTGGGCTGCTCTTAACAGGAGTGAAAAATTTATATTATTGAACACTTTATTAAACTGTTGTAATTGTCTAGAACAAAGTATATCCCTAATCTGGAAGATGTGATTGCAATAATCTACATTGTAGGCACTTTGTACTATTATATTCTTTTCATGCATATTGATATTCTGAAATAGCTAGTCTGAATCAAATTTTATTCTTCCCTCAGTACTCTCATGGTCCTTTCATCTCAATTAAATTCTTTCTCCCATAAACTGATTCATAGAACTTGTTACAAAACTTTCATCCAAATCTCCTTCAGATGTGATTATTAGATGGTGAATGCTTTTTTTTTTTTTTTTTATAAATGGGAAAACAGGCCCGTGAAGTTTCAAATTTAGAAAACAGATCAAAAGTTATGACACTGAAAACCGTTGTTTGTTCTTGCCATTGATTAGAAGATAAAGATGCAGAACAATTCCTACAGCAGTTCTGCATACACAGTAACTTATCTAGAAGTAATATATAAGTGTTATTCTACAGGAGCAGATCCAAAAAACAACAATAAGCTTTCTTCTATCTTTAAGTATTGGGGAAGTAGTTTTAGCCAGCTGAAGCTGAGGGGGAAAAAAAAAAAAAAAAAGAATATTCAGTAAAATAGCTATGTTCATTCTTTTGAAATAATTTCTTACCTAACAGTACTTCTGTCTCTAATTTCCAGGTCACTTGTGAACTTTGTTCTTAACTTAAAAAACCAGTAAAACAAGAAAAAACTCCAACCTTTAACCCGGGTTCATGAATCACTGTTAGTTAATTTCTGCCTCACATAAACTACAACATAAATGTTTAGAACTTATTTACAGTTTTTTTGTGACTTTGAAGTGAACAATGTAGATGGGAAAGCTGTTACTATTTCTGTCTAACCACTGTGAGAATTAATCAGAGGTCAAAATATATATATTACAGTACTTGGATATTCCTTCCTCTGATGTGTTAACGTGTTGCGTCAACAGTCAATGTTTACTGTGTTAATGCATATGAAATATGTAGAACCAACATGAATCATTTTAATAGCAGAAAATCGTAATTGTAGCATGAATAGAACAATACTGTTTTTCTGGGGGGAAAAAAAAGAAAGCACCATGTCATTCATGATGCCCCTCAGTGCTTCACAGATCAAGTGAAGTAGAGGTGCTAAGATTCTGCTGCGTAATACAAGTGGGAGCATCCCTGTGTCTTCATGTAAAGAATATTCTGTTCTTTGAGACTTCTCTGGGTGAGCTTTGGTAGGACTGCTGAGGAGAGAGGCAAAATGGTAAAGCACTGGAAACACAGGTCCAGGAACTTCAGGATCTACATGAACTCCAGCAAGCATATATGAATTCTAGTCTTTGCAAAAGTAGTAGACCTTAGAGCAGTCTTGAGCATTGCCCTTCAACCTGTTGGACTTCTATGGAATTTCCAGTTAAAGCCTGCTTTTGGCGCTGTCTCATATTTCAGTTTTCATAATGGTTGTGAAAAACACACATGGTGTGCTTTGAGGCATGGCTGGCTAGACCGGTGTATGTTGGTAGGTGGGAAGAGTCTTGGAAGTGATGAGTGCTTGGAGCAAGCAGGCACCAGCCATAACTATGCAGGTGGTGACCAAAGCACATCGCAAGGAGACATGTATGCGTTAGGATCGTACCATGTTGATGGCTGGCTGCCAGGAATATAAACTTGTCTGATAAGGCTGAAGCCAAAGTCTCACGTGAAAGCCACGCTGTGTCTTGTAGCTAGTGAGAGTGTGTAAAGGTGCTTTAACTGATAGCTGAGCAGATAGCGTCAGTAAGTCATTATCAATTAGGCGAAGGTGATGTCTAGTCCTCAGGCCTGGCTTTGGCAGGTAAATGCATCCTCCTCTAAAGAGTGCTAGTGTGAGCTTTGAAATGCATAGTAATGCAGCAGTTAACCCTGATGACAGGTACCTATTTGGATAAACTAAGTCGTTCAGAAATTGCCTCTGGTGTGTAATTTCTGCAAAGGGAGCCTGTGCATAAGGATGTTGAGGAAATGGTGGCATAAGTTTTGCCTCCTTGGGAGAAGTGAGGCTCCAAAGGGGCAGTTTTCCTTCACCACCCTTTCCTTCTTCTTATCTGCTGTTGTGACTAGACCCTTTCACATAGCACACTCTAAATCTGTCCTAGGACACCATAGATATTATCTGGGAGTCCGAAGTCTTGAATCTTATTTTAGCTCTTTTAATGTGTAGCTTTTTGCTGTGTCTGTTATTGTATTTGCCTCCAAGGTAGGATATAGGGAAATAACATGCCAAAGACAAGTACAGTTACTTGTAAACATGACAACTGTTACATAGAGATCAAACCCTTTTTTTCCACCAGCAGCTGTGGAGCTGCTCCCTCCCTGGAGGTGTTCAAGGCCAAGTTGGACAGAACCTCGAGTAGCCTGATCTACTGGAGAGGTATCCCTGCCCATGACAGGGAGGTTGGATTAGAGGATCCCTCAGGTCCCTTCCAACCTAGGCCATTCTATGATTCTGTGAAAATGTCTGATAATAATAATAATCGGTAATATTGGTGTATTGTTTTACTAGTTAATGTTGGAAAACAATTCAGAAATCTTCCAGTTTCAGCCTGTGCCAGTAGGCTTAAAAACTGTTTAACATGTTACAAACATGGGTTTGTGAAGTGTTTGAAGTTCTCTGCCTCTTCTAGATATTAAACTATTATTGAAAGAAAGTTAATTTTTAGATTGTTTACTGTATTTCAATGATTATACAGGTGACTTCAGATCTAGCTTTAATAATTTCCTCTCCTGAATTTCTCTTTAAATAGTTTTCTCAAAATTTTCCAGTTGTCCTTACATAAAGAAAATATTCAGTCTTGCTGAGAGAATTACAAATTAAAGAATGCATGCAAGATAGCAAGATTTAGTTGTATGGATGAAGGAGACTTCAGTATATTTGGCAAAGATCGCATCCATAATTTAAAAACAAAATTTGACAAAAAAAAAATTTAGACATTTAAAAATAGCACAAATTAGCTGCGTTATTGCTAGGACTTAGTTATTGAACTCCTATTGACTTCTGGGATGTCAAAAATGTGAAAAATAAAGTTCAAAATAAATAAAACTTAAGCAAGCACTGTATAGAAAGGTAAATATTGTAAATTAAAATTGAATTGTAATGATCAGAACTTCTGTCTTTGCTTACTGTTTCAGGAGTTACCAAAGACAAACATTCAAACCACAAAATTGTCAAGACCTCAAGCCAGCGGAGTGGTCTCTATTTACAAAATTCTGATTTTATTTATGAACAAGAAAATATTAGGAAATTGTGGATTTAAAAGCAAATAATCAAACCCCCAAGACTCAGAGTGTAAATTGTTACTGGTAATTTTTTTTTTAAAATACAGCAGGAATGTGATTTTTTTTCTGAGCGTTTGTTTCTGTACATTGTTGGGTACCTCATATAAACACACAAACCCCACTTTTTATTTTCCTGATAGTCTTGAGGGCAACTGCATGATGACTTAGGTCAGGAGGTGAAAATTGTGACGATCACTAACAGAAGTGATTAGGTAGAGCTCTAAGCCATACACCACCAACTTGGGCCAAACCATCTGTTCTAAGTATGCAATTGCTACTTTTGTCAGCCATAAATACATGGAATAGACTCAACTGTTGCAACCGTCTGTGAACACAGGCCCTCCTCATCCTGAATGCTTCCGTGATGGATGTTTCCCCCTCTGGCATCCCACCCAACCTGCTGCAACTGCTGAAAAGCACAGTCGCTGGAGAGCTGAGGTGCTTGTTCTCCACATCCCACGCCCCTCTGCAGAGTGATGCCAATCACTGCGGGCTGAACCTCGCTGGGTAAACCTCCCTGCCAGCACACTTGAGGCGAGGCACTGGCAAAACTGCTGACTGCTTTCTTCCTTTGTTCTCAGCTACCAAGTTGCTGACCTGACTGGCATGAACCAAGTATTTTATCTTCCGGTCAACAAAGTTATATTTGCTGATGTTGGCTTGGAAGTAACTGGGAAATAAGAAAAAGGGACACGATGGTAGGCACAGTGCTTATATATAAAAGAAACTGTTTTGCGTTGGGTATGCAGGGGTTTATTTTGTGTTTAATCTGATCTGTTCTATCTAATGTTGCAAATGCAAATAGAAAGGTTTATTTATTCAGCTACAGTAATGTAGACAACTGTCACCTACAGGCGTAATTTAATTTTCCCTTTAAAAAACACAGTGATTACAACATATGTCGCAGGTGATTTAATGATTTTCTGCCTTTCATAACTCTGGCGCGATGTCTGCCAGTTCTGAAAGTAAACCTGCATGTTCCACAGTTGCCACTTCCCTGTTATCAGTAAGCATTAGACTACACACCCTGGATGGAGATTTCTTTTTATTTGTTGTTGATTTGCAAGTTATTAAGGTTTCGCGACTGAATGTTGTTGGTTTTTTTTCTGTCAACTTGAGTGATTGGTCCAAAATACTTCTCAGCTTCTTCCCCCTTTTTAAGTATTACGGTTTTGAGAGGAAGTGTTACTGCTTCACTCGAAATATGTGTTGCTAGACATGAACTGGCCACCAACTCACCCCAGTCATATTAAATGCTATCTACCTTATGTATAGAATTTAAACTGTGTAAAAGCAATTTCATCCTTATAATCTTCTATCTTTTTCTTTACTCTGAATTCTTTACCATTCTTCCCTCAAAGTTCAAAACGTTATTCCACAGGGAGATTGTGCCTGGCAACTCTCAAAGAGGTTCCCTTCCCCATGTAGGACAGTGTGCTAGCTCAAAATTTCTGGTCAAGGGAGTATACAGCTGTAGTGGACAGTTAAGAGAAACATTTCTGTTAGAGGCGATATACATTCCATTTCAGCTGGACAAGCAATTGTGTTAATCATACAAGCCTCAACAGTTCTTTGAGTCTGAAAAATGTTCAGTATTTTACATGTGATTCTAAAGGCTTATTTTTTTAACCTGCTGTAACTGTCTGTAGTGGTTTGACCCTGGCCAGCCGCCAGGTACCCACACAGTCGCTCACTCACCCCCCCACTTCACTGCTGAACAGGGGGAGAAAATATTTCCAAGGGTTCAGGGTTTGAGATAAGGACAGGGAGATCACCCTCATTTACCGTCCCGGGCAAAACAGACTCAGTTTTGGGGAAATTAGGTACAGTTATTAAAAGAACTAATGAGAGAGGAGTAGTGAGAAGTGAGAAAGAGCAAACAGATCTTAAACAGAACACCTTCCACCCATCCCTCCCTCCTTCCCGGGCTTAACATCAATCCCGGTTTCTCCACCTCCTCCCCCCGAGCGGCGCAGGGGGACAGGGAATGGGGGGGTTGCGGTCAGTTCATCCGACGTTGGTTCCACCGCTGCTGTGTGGGGTCCCTCTCACGGGAGACAAGCTTCACGCTCTCTTCTCCGGGTGAGTCGTCCCACGAAGGGCAATTCATCACAAACTGCCCAACGGGAGACACCTCACGAGGGGCAGCCCACCCCTCGTGAGTCTGAGGCGCAGTCCTTCGGGGGAAACTGCTCCAGCGTGAGCCACCCGCAGCATCCCAAAAGTCCCACCGGCCAACCTGCTCCAGCGTGGGCATTCCTCTCTTCCACGGGCTACAGGTTCCGGCAGCAACTTGCTCTGGTGCGGGCTTCCCACGGACTACAGTCCCCTTTCAGGCATCCACCCACATGGCGTGGAGTCCTTGGTGAACATCTACGCGGTGATCCTCATGGTGGACATCTGCACCTCGCCCATGGGCTACAGGGGGACAACCCGCTTCACCACGGTCTTCACCACGGACCCGGGGGACTCCTTCTGCTCCGGCGCCTGGAGCTCATCCTCCCCCCACTCCTTATTCACTGACCTTGGTGTCTGCACATACTCTCACTCCTCCATCTCTGTGCCAGCTGTTATGGCGCAGTTCTTTTTCCCATTCTTAAGTATGTTTTTCACAGAGGCGTTCCTCTGCTATCACCTTACTGATAGGCTCAGCCTTGGCCAGCAGCGGGTCCCTCTTTGGAGCCGACTGGCATTGGCTCTATCAAACTTGGGGAGCTTCTAGCAGCTTCTTACAGAAGCCACCCTGCAGCTCCCCCCCCCCGCCGCCGAAATCCGGCCAGGCCAAACCAAAACACTGCCTTCACTGCTTTTAATTTTCTTTTTTTCCTTACACGATCATATTATTTTCCTATTAAGTACCAGAGGTGGTAACTCGATGTAAGCCTAGGTCTGCAGAACCCAAGTGATGGTATTTGCAATTTAAGTGAACATATTTACAGTTACTTAGTGTGTGCACTGGAGACTTAGGCGTGTAACTGCCCTTCGAGTTAGTGGAAGGCGGCCACATAAAATCCTTCCTCAACAATAGGCAAACAGACCCCTAAGAATGAAACTCCAGCACTTCATTAGCAGGCAATGCTGCATAATAACTTACATCAGCCTTTTCATTCTTATCTGTTAGCTTTTTAAAAGATTGAATAATGATGTTAAGGCTAACAGTACATCTGGCAATGCAAGGTCAGGATCTGCTCTTATTCTAGAGAGACCTGCGCGGTGGTCTTAGAGTTAAGGCAATGGGAACTGACTCATACCCTTCTTGGGTGACAAAGTGCTTAACCTGTTTCCCAATTACGCAACATATCTAATTATCTTATGTTCAATTACTGGTTTCAGAGCTTTTCTTTAGAGAAACTTTTTTATTCAGCTACCTCAGACACAAGAATATTCATCGTGCAGTTGCTGACATTTGCTGTGGATCAGTGGGAACTGCTGTTCTGAACTATTAGATCCTGTGCAGGCTCTTGTTACCAGGTGGTTCAGTGGCTACGTTCAGTGAGATAGGTGCCATGTGCTAGGCACTCTGGAAAATTATGGCGAATGCCTCTACTGAAAATACACGTGAGGTCATGCTTAACCTGACAGAATGGGAAAAAAATGGATAAGGGAAGGGAATGGTGGAATAAAACAAGGGAGGTGTAATATGCTGCACTAGTTGAGTCTTCCAATTCTCTCTGAGGCTGAGAACAAGACCATATGAAACCAGGAATGTTATCTCTAATATCATATGTGTGTTTCTTCTGAAGCACTAAACTGTGACTCTGTTCTCATATTTTTTTCCCCACCGCTGACTCTCAGTACTGGGCTGGCTGCATTTGAAGTTTACTTTTGGAAACTTACTAGGTATCATTCTCTAACTTTATTTAAACAAATATTTGAAGATGCCCACTACAAAATAAAACTGTGTTTCTTGGATTATTGTTGGAGTCTATTTCGGAGAGAAAATTTACGCGTATGTATTTCTACATGTAGCAAAGTGTTCCTTTAGCCACAGTGTGAACAATACGGAGCAACATCTCTGCTTTGGAAATCTAATATTCTGATGTTTTGGGAACATCAGAGTTATCATCTGATCATCTTTGCATGAAACAAAACAGCAAATAAATCAACTTCTGCTAGCACAATTAAAGACACTAGCAAAAGGGGTCTGCTTGACTTACTGACAAATGAATTAGTGGAACAATCTGAAATGGATATAGTGTCTACCACACTGACTTCAGGGTAAGATGTTCCAGACCCAAGAGCAAAGTTGTACAAAACCAGTCAATTTAATTATCCATCAGAAAGAAAGAAATTATTGCTCCCTGTCTGGCATTTTAAGCCCTGAAACTATAGGGGCTCCTAAGTAGTAAGTAGTTAAATGCAGAAAATGTTTGTTTCAGGTGCTGGGATTTTTCTTGTGTTCAGTGCTTCATCCTGTGCAGGGTGTTTCACAGGTCTGTGATGCTCCTTTGAGAGTATAAGACACTAAACGTTTGGAAGATGAAGGACTGAATCTAATAAATCATTGAAACCTGAATTACATCAAGAAATTAGTGAAAGCATCTACAATAATATTAGGGGCAGAACTGCAGAATCAGCTATTATCAAGATTTTATGACTGTAATTCCTCATTCTTCCAATTTATAACCTGCTCTGTGCTTTCATACATGGAAGCAGCTCCCATTTTATTGGCATTGGAGGCAAGTTATTGCCTGTATTGCAGTGGAGATCAAAACGTGTAAGATATTTCAAAAGAAAAAAAAAATCTTCTGGTGAAACACAAAAAGACAAAATAAGAAAGTTGCATGGAATGTTAAGGGATGAAATGAATATAAATCAGCTGCACTCTGCCTGTTTTAATTTGATCTTGTCCTTTGCTTCATCCTTCCACTCACTTACTGCTCACAGCACCTCTGGCTTTTACCGTAAAGTCATCTGAAATACAGATAAATGTACCACAAAACTACCATATGAACATTCTTTTTCTGGATCTGCTGTCCTGATTCTTGGCTTTTGTTTTGTTTTTACTAATTCATGACGAAGTATTGAATTTGTAGATACAGGAGGCCTAAGGATTTTACTTTTCTGTGCGTTTTAAAGAATTTTGACAATTGCAGACCATGTTATGATCCATTAATATTCACAGGTTTTGATTTTTCTCTTTTATTTTTATTTCAACTCTGAAACCCAGAGAGGTTACAGATGGTTTTACTACTGTATTAATGAAACAAACATCCATTTTCCAAACTGAAGTGGTATAATGTAATGTATCTTAAAAAATATAAATAACTGTTGGGTTATTACATCTTGCTGCTATTTCCAATTCAAACTCTCTTTTTTTCCATCATGCTTTCAGGTTTCCGTAATTAAATTTTGGAGGTTTAGTATATGAGGAAAATAATTTTAGGTGAAGAGAAGGGACTTTTCAGTCTTGATCTTTTAACAGTTTATCCTCCTGAAGTTGAAGGTATTTTGTTGAGAGGCAGCATTAGCTTACTTCTGAAGGAAGTTTATTTCAATTTCAACACATAATGGGAGCTCAAAAAACCAGAATATTTTCAGGTTTAACCATCCAAGTTGTTGAGTGATTTATTTCATTACTGAAAGTCAGAATTGTACTGAAGCAAAGAGTTCTTTTCACTCTTCAGTTGTGCCAGAAGGTCTCTATTCTGACTTTTGAGGACAGCAGTAGTCTACACTTTGATTATTCCAACTTAATCTCCCTCAGTCTGACTAACTTGTGAGGCAGCAGAGTTATTTCCTAGGTACTTGCAAAGAAGCACTAACCATCTTTGTACAGACTCCACATCTCAAAAGTCACTTTAGGAGATATAATTTAGATGTATGATTGAGTTGTAAGCAGTAGTAGTACCCATATATGTTCCAAGAACTCAAGCTTAGTCAAACAGAAAATTATATAAAATATTCACCTTTAGACTTGAAGATGTTAGGTACAAAATAATGGTCCAGGAAATAGTAAAGTATGAAGAAACTGTCCAAGAAGAGATGATGTAATGAAGTTGTTACATTAAAATTTTTAATCACTTGTTCTGCAATAAGGTTTCTGAATTATCTAAAGAATAGGACTGCTATAAACAATCTCATTAAACTAACCTGCAGTTATCTAATGAGTCCAACAGCCCTCAAAAATGTCTTGCAGATAAAACCTTAGTACATTAAATTGCATATAAATTATTCTTGGGGTTTTTATTCATGCTCTTTTTTTACATATATAATACAGACACACAGTTTGCAAGTTTATGTATGTCCAAATCCACTCATTTTAGAAGTTACTCAATGAAATGAGAAGGCATTGTTATATTTAAATAACTAGCTCTGTGTGTGGCAAATAATCAACATTCTTGTTGTAAAAGGTGGTTTGCAGTTTGCACCACATAATTGGTCCTAAAATTGCACAGTATTTTCCTCTCTTTCTTGATCTGGTGATTACCCAAATCTGCAATGAACAGAATTATCTATCCACTTCTATTTGTTGGTTAAATTATTGCTTCTGAAAGTGACATATTTATAACATGGGCTAGTGTCAAAATATGGAAAATGAAGTCCTGTGTTAGGTTTCTGAAATTTATGGGTTGCACCTGCACCCGGTCTTCAGTGCTTTTGTCTTGGGAAAACATGCAGTTAGGATCAAGAGTAAGAAGGTGCTTTGTGTTGTGGTGATGGACAAAGTTAAGGAAAAAAGACAAATCTTCTGGGGAAAAGTGCAAAGATTAAGCAAATTAGAATATAAGGTAGGATTTAAGCTCTAGACTTCAGTTCAGCAGTCTGTTATTTCATATATGAAGGTTGTCTGTAACATAAGCAATATTATTTTAGAAGAAATTACTTCATAGGCATAAGATATTTGTTCATTCTGGTTAGAGAAGAAATCATACAGATTTTTCCTTTAATATTTACTGCTTTTTTGGCCCGTAAAAGAAATATGATTTCCTTGCTGTCCTTCCTGAATACGTCCAGCTGCACAGATGCCTTTGTTCTGCTTTATGAAACAGGAATACCTGAAATGTGGTATCTCATTTGGATGCCATTGAACATATATGTGAAATATCACTTGCCTCAACACTACAGAACTGTTAACAAGAGTCACTTCCTTAGTTTCTGTAAACATTCCTTTAAAAAAAAAAAAAAAGGAAAAAAAAAAGAATTTATACTTCAGGAGAAATCTGTCCTGAACCTTTGATTCAACAGAGAATTACCAAGAGATGTAGTCACGGCTGCACACATCTTTGCCCATTTAGCTCATATCATAATGCACAGAGGTGTTTTGACTAGGGTGCTCCATTGAAAACAGCTTGCAACAAAAAGCTGAAGTAAAGCAGAAGGGCCTTAGGAAATAGGAAGTTGTTGCCTCGGTCCTAAATTTGCAATGATTTTTAAGACAGAACAATTAGTTTTTAATCAAGCCTGGAAATACAGTTTTTCTTTTGTAGTTAACTGCACACAGATATGTAAGGCTGTGAAACAATGCAGTGCTCTGAGGGGGTGATGTGAGCTCCATGCAGGATCTCTACAGTAGCTCTGAACATCTTGTCTGGAGCTGTCAAAAGCTCAAGCTAACTCCCAGCTCATTTCCCCAGCTGAAATGCTGAGGCAGAGCAGAATTGTTGTCCCACAGCTAAAGTGAACAGAAAGAGAGTTGGAAAACCTGCACAAGAATGTACAGAAGAAAGCTTCCTAATGACAGGAACAAGTTGTAAAAAAAAATCTTTGGAATCCCTGCAGGTTGCAAACAGCCACAGAGGCCGCTGCTCACTGTTCTTTGGAGCCCTTCGCTCAGCTGGTCATGTCTGTTACCTCCTGTACCTCCTCTTCTTCGCATCCTTGCACAGAGAATTATGCAAAGCTTGGCTTCAGAGGGAGCAGAATTTCATCACAGCTGGGCTTCCCGAATGAAGATATGGGAAGGGCTCTACCCACACTTGCTACAAGCGCGCTGATGGCTAAAAAGGCCGATGCGGGATAGGCAAGTCCGGTTGCAAAAGGCACAGTGGAAAGTCTCCTTAGGCGGTACTGGCAAGGCACGGTTCTCTCTGCGTTGTCTTTTCTCCTCAAGACCAATTCTACGTGCGTTCTCAAAGGAGGCAGCAGCGTTATGGATGGTGTGTCTCCATGTCTGCCGATTGGAGGCCAGAGTGGACCACTGATGGCAGTCAATATGGCCAAGACCAAAGTATTGTTTCAGAGAGTCCTTGTATCTCCTCTTTGGGGCTCCTCTGTTGTGGCAGCTGCTGGCGAGTTCACCATAGAGCACAACCTTAGGGAGGCAGTGATCCTCCATCCTGGAGAGCAGAATTAACTTGTAGGAAATGGCAGTCTTGAAAACATAGCTATTTTGGTATCTTTTCACCTTTTTTATTTTTTTTTTTTTTATGTTTTGAGAACGTGATTTTTGTCCCCAAACACCTAATTGTGTGGTTTACTCAGCTGGTTGTGAAGTCCTCACTGAAATTTGTGAGAGCTTGGAGAACACTGTGCAACACCTGAAGAATCAGTTAAATTCTGAATAAGTATATAAGTATACGATTTATATTTTAACACACTTTCTATTATAAACTTGGCTTCTCTGATTTTCGTCATATAGAATCATTTTGTGATTGCTTTACTCGAGGTTTAGACAAGCACCAGTATTCAAATCTTCAAATATTTAAATATAAATATTTAAGCATATATCCTGTTATTGGTAACTCTTTTATAAATGACCTATACAAATAATGGAATTACATAAAAATACTGTATTGTGAGTTACCCAAAAATTGAGCAGTGTGCAAAGGACATAAAGATCTGAATAATCCGATTACTGCAGCATACTCTAAGTTGGCAAAGCTGAATTCTCTTTCTAAAAAAGGAGAAGTTAAATTCTTTAAGAAGTAATGTTTCACAGTCTGGAAGCGAAAAAGCAAAATGGAAGTTGCACACAGTATTGTGACGAAAACGCTGACTCTGCCAGTGCAGGAACATCAGAGTATTTCATTTTAACTTTTCTTGCTGGACATACTTAACACCACTAAGGATAAAATTACTCTTTAATTTACAACTTATCTCTCTGTACTTTTTGTAGTGGTCAGAGTTCCCTGTTATAATTCTTCCCTAAGGTTATATCTTAAAGTTTCACTTCAGCTGCCATTTTAAATTAACTTTTAAGAGTGTGCAGAAAGGAAAACCTCTCTATTCCTCGGTGACTCTCAAAAAACACAAGTTCCAGCAGGATTATGCATTAGAGAGAACCTTGAACTGTTTTTCTTAAGGCCCCAGTGCTTACTCAGTCAGTGTTCTCTTCAACTCTGTTTATACTTTTTTCACAGTCATTAAAATCCCAGACACACGCGCTCATATGTATTTCCATACCTGGAAGCTTGTGAGGGTGTAAGGAGAAGAAAAGTGAAAAAGAAAGACATATTGTGTAACTTTCTACTTGATGCCAGTGTGCATAAACCGCTGCTCACCTGGCATCTGAGTGTCCTTCTTAGTCTGTTGCTCCAGATTTGCAGTCATACGCTAAGGCAGCCTGTGCAAAATCAAAGTAGGCTTTGAAGTGTGAAAATCAAGCGTCTTAATCATTGTTCCGCTGTTACCAAAATACCTCTGATTTGCTTCCTTGGGGTATTGACTTTCCAGTCTAGTGATTATATTTCAACGTCTACATTAAATATTTAATTGCTATCATTTTAACATGCGCTAGATACCACGTAGGTGAAAACTCAGCATGGATGGAGAAAAGGCAAAGCAAAGAGTGGTACCATGGAAATGCAGGCAGGAAGAGAAATGGAGGAAAGAAAATGAAGAAGTAAATAGGAAAGAACAGAAAGATTCAGTGCAACTTGCAATTTGGCAAGATAGCTAATGACTAATAAAATGAATTCCAGTTGCATAAAACATATATTGGTGACTTTTTATGCCATCCTTTATCTGACATCTTACAGTAGTTTCTGTTTTCTTTCAAGGGAACAGTTCTCTACAAATTTGCAAGAACAAGTTCTTATTCTGTGGACTGATGTACACATGTATGCAAAATCTTTTGTTGGTCTCTCTGCTTGATTTGTTTCTGTCTGCACACTTTATGCAACATCGAGAATCTGCAACAAAGAGATAGGGAAATGAGTAGATAATTTTTGTAAGTGGTATCCAGAATCTGTGAAATAGATGTGTCTTTAAATGAATGTTCTTTATATGGGGAATTCTCTTTTGCAAAGTGTCTGCATCGCGTTTGTTAATTGTGTTACTTCCAGTGTCATTTGCTTTTCATTGGGTTTGGGGTATTTTGGCTCTCCAGAAGCATTATCGCCTTTTCATAGCTAGATAGTAATCCTCTTATCCTCAAGAGGATCAATAGACTGGGATAGGCTGGACATGAGTTAATGCTGCCCTAGTTAGCATAAAGCTGAAAGTTTCTTCTAAGACTTGCTTTGTGGCTGTTTTTCTGTGTCTAGCCGTGAGTCCTCCTGGTTTCCTTGGCTCAGTCTCCCTTTGATAGCGATTTGTTCCTTGCTTTGGTGATCCCTCTGCAGAAAGAGAGAAGGCTTCAAAGATTTGTCTCTGAAACTTTTTCAGTCCTTAGGAGCAGAAATCCTCTTACCACGACTATTCCAAGTGCAGTGGGAGTGGGGCTGATGGGGCCTGCAGAGAGCAGTCTTGTGTGCTATAATAACCCATACTATAGACAAGTTGGAGAACTAAAAATAAGTCTGTGTTTGTTTATTTCTATTAGCTGACCCTTTTTTTAATTCACAAACTATTCTGAACTGAACTAGCAACCAGCAAGTTGTCACAGGATAACTATTTTGACTGGGTATTTTCTCATTCACTTAATTTTGATGTAATCTCCAAGAAAATTCCCTTCAATTAATCCTCTACTTCTATCAACATGTAGATAGAAAAGAAAAAAACACAGCTAGAAAAGAGAACATAACTAAGTCTATTCCAGTGTTCTTTATTTCAAATAACTCTGCTCTTGCACATTGTGAAGGTGAATAATTTTCTCTCCAACGAACAGTGCAGTCCCACACCAGGCCTCTTTCCCATTCATCAAACATCACCTTAATGCTGACTGAGGTAATTTTGAATTGAATTGCTTACTTATGTGTTTTCCTCTGTGTGTCGGAGTGTCTGATGAAGCAGGTCAGGACTCGTTTTCGGTGGTGTGTCACTGATGTGATGCAACGAGTCTCAGTCTCAACCAGTGTTGAGGAATAGTTCACACTACGGGAGACTGACTGTGTCTATGCATGAATCAAAGGACAATGTAGAACTTGTCCTCCTAAGAAAACACTTTGCTTATTAAACTTTGTCTGACGAGAAAATGTGTTTTAGGTTCACATTCTTATAAAAGTTTCTTAACCATTTTGTGAGCACAGAATTTGGGAGACAGTAGAAAGCCATACGATTTACATGAAGTTAAACCAGAATCTGAGAAAATAATTAGGCTCAGAGGAGAGGTTTTCCTTTGCAGGATGTTTCTCAAAGGAAGAAAAAATAGAACTAATGGATAAGTAGAGCCTCATATTACAGGCTCTTGTCTGTGATTGTCTAGAAATTGAATTAACCTCTCTCCTGTGCATATAATTTAAAATGTAACTTAGGAAAGGCTGAACAGAAGTTAGGACTCTGAAAGCCTAATAAGCAGAAATAGTAGCAGAGGTCTTCATGCCAGGAGAAGGGAGGACTTGTGACAAGAGAGGAAAGGAGGGGAAGAGGGGGGAAGAGAAATGTTAATTTTGGCAGTCAAGCTGACAGAATAGATTTATCTCCGAGTTGTAAAAGTAGGCCAAAGGGGTCTACTGAGTAAACAAATGGAAGTTTGTTTGTTCCTTCCAAAAATTGTACTTTCTGTGTGCACGGTTTGGGCACAACATAACGTATAAAAAGGAACTTGTTAGTCTTTTGATTACAGAAGAAAATTGCATATGATTTTAATGCCACTATCAACATTTTTTTTTGCCTTCAGGAATAAAAGATCTGTTGCTCATAAACACAAAAGACTTGACCACAGTTCTTGGTATTATTAAGGGGAAATATCTTAGGTGTAAATCTGTTAGGCTTCTTAACTCTGCATTCTGAGATAAGCATGAAATTTGAAGTTTTACTATCTAATATTTTTAGAAGAAAATTTTGTAAGCTTTTTCTTTTATTATTTCTTTTAATTACATGCAGTTCACTAATAGGAGAAAAAGAACAATGAAATTGAGGCAGTTCATTTCTAAAGACTTGTCACTGATTGCTGTTGTGTGGTATCTGTCATCTTGTAGCATTTCATGTTCTTCCTAAATAGGTAGGGAAGGTCTGTAATGCCTTGGGATTACTCTTTTTTTTGAGAGGAAGGGGAAAGTCATCTCATGGGGAGGAAGAAAGTTTAATTCTGAAATATTACTAGAATGTAGCTTCAAATATTATCTCATAAACATAGAATCATCATAGAATCATAGAATCATAGAATGGTTTGGGTTGGAAGTGACCTTGAAGACCATCTACTTCCAACTCCCCTGCCATAGGCAGAAACACCTCCCACTAGGCCAGGTTACTCAAAGACCCTTCTAGCCTGGTCTTGAACACTTACATGGAGGAGGCTTGCACAGCTTCTTTGGGCAACCTGTTCCAGTGTCTCACCACTCTCACAGAAAATAGTATCTAATCTAAATCTACCCTCTTTCAGTTGAAAACCTTTGCCCCTTGTCCTGTCACTACCCTTCCTGATAAAGAGCCCCTTCCCAGCTTTCCTATAGGCCTCTTTCAAGCACTGAAAGGTGGCTATAGGGTCTCCCTGGAGCCTTCTCTTCTCCAGACTGAGCAGCCCCAACTCTCTCAGCCTGTCTGCACAGGGGAGGTGCTCCAACCCCTGACAATCTCCGTGGTCCTCCTCTGGACTTGCTCCAACAGGTCCACCTCCTTCTTATGCTGGGGACTCAAAACTGAAGAAAAAATACCAAATTATTTGTGGTGCCAATTTTTAAGTCCCTTAAAATTACTTTTGAAAATATCATCATCAATTAATTTGAATTGAGTATTCATGAATATCTGTGGTTATATTTAAAAAAATAAAACCCTTATTACATTAGGAAACTCAAAGTGTCTGGAGGGAAGAGAATGAAAGATCACTTTTGAAGCTTGTTGTCAAGAACTACTCACTTTGTCTTTATCCACAGCAAGATTTGAATTTCGGGGTGATGGGAAGAAGAGTGAAAGGAGGGCAGAGAGAGAGTGTGGAAAAGAACAGATTAGGATTACAGAGTGAGAGGAAGGCATGGAAGAGTGATAAAAATCAAAGTGAGTTTGTGGGACTGCAGCTCAGGAAGATTAGTCAAAATTTGCTTTCAGGACATAATAGTGAAAAATTTAAGAACAGAAGGCTGTTCTCTAATGATTTTCCTTTAGTGATTCACCCCACTACTATCTCTTCCAAAAATGCATAGCAACCCCTGTAAAAACAGAAATATGCACTTCTCATACATGCTGGGCTGCTAGAGATATGGATAAATCAGGGAGCAGCCTAGGAGAATAGAGAATATGATGGAATTAAAAAGGAAAAAAGATGGAAGCTGGTACCCGCATGGAAGCAGTGCAGACTGAGAACACGGACTAGCTCTTCAGGAAGCCTGTGCAGGAAAACACATGACTGACTCAATATAAGAAAAACAGACTGTGCTTTATCTAATTATAAATCACCTCAGATAAGTGTCTGTTTGACCTGTCCTTAAACTCAGCTCATTGCTGGGAATACCTTTTTGGTAGTGGAATATGTATTATACACTCATACAAAAATCCAGGGCTAGAAAACCAATTTCTGTTCACGATCTGTGGCAGGAGTAAACCTATTTAAAGTTTAGCCATATGGAACCTGTGCCATGGGCTTTTATTAGGTTGACTGGGCATTACAGGCAAAAATCAAACATCCTGTTAGGAGAATCAGTGACGATTAGGAAGAAGGAAGTAGCAAGTTAAATTGAAATGAATTAGACTGTGGTCAAAGCAAACCAATGTATAAAATGTGCAGAAAGCATTAATTCTACCAAAAGAGGACAGGGAATAGCTTTAAATTGTAGGTGTGTACCATTTTTTTTCGTGTGCAGAAATGTCTCACTATCTTTTAAAAAAAAGTTTACTCCACCAAGTTATTTCTTTGCAAATGTCATTAAATGCTTCAAAGTCCCATGTGCTGATTTCAGTAGCAATTTAGATTTTTGCAGCAGAGTGTAATGTCTTCTTGTGTGCAATGAGCTTGAACCAATCTTTTATGTTCCTTTTTTTTTTTTTCTTTGTCTTTCTAAATGTGTGTGGGCTACAGATGGTTCTGTGAAGGAAAAGAACTCCAGAATACCCCTGACATTCAGATCTGTTCTGGAAGTGGAGGACTTCATTCCCTAATTATAGCAGAAGCCTTTGAAGAAGATACTGGACGCTATACTTGTCTGGCTTCGAATTCTGTTGGTTCAGATAGTACATCAGCTGAAATATTCATTGAAGGTAAGAGGTGAAATAATAAGATACTTGACACATACAGGAAAAGACAACTGAGCTGAAGTTCACTTTTACTTCTGTATGTTAAGATTACATTTGCTTTGGTGATGTTTTTATGGTGTTCCTCTGCTTACCTTTAACGCAACGTATTTTGAACATCCCATTGTATTAATTCAGGCATTTCAAGGAATTTCTGAACTTCCTTTCAGTGCTATTAAATGTGCCAGCCCCAAAAGAGTCTTTTTCAGTCATGAGTAATATATTACAATTCTTTATATTTGGTAGACTGACTTTAAAGTCAGGTTAAAAGTCAGTCATACTGGTTTTGTCCAGAATTGTCAAAATATTTCTTGACTTTAAAACTAGTAATGATGTAAGTATTATATTCACTGGGAAAAGTTAATGACTTGACCATGAGTAAAATTATTAAATTAATTTTTTAGTGGAGGACTATTTTAGGCATGATTACTGATTTTTATTTTAATTCATGTATCTTTCACGCATTTTGGTTATATCTATTTTTTAACCAGTTTTATAACTGATTAAAATTAACTTATATGGCTAATTGAGAGCATAAACAAATTCATAGAAGAAATACCTATACCAAATCTGAATAATGCCACACCAAAATTAAGTAGCTTTTGATTAACAAAACAATAAACTCTTCATTGTAAGTTAGAAAAATCATGACAGGTGTATTTATAGGTTTTCTTTCATTATGCTTTTTATTCTCAGAACTTTGTTATCCCACATTGGGATATGATAGCAAAATCCTCAAGACTTTTCTGAATCTTACATATTCTAGTAAGACTTTTCTTTACAGCAGTAAGCATGGTTTCAGAAGAAGTCAGCTATAGTACAAATATAACACTGTGTAAATTTATAGTAACAGAAGCAACACTAAAGAAGAAACAACTAGGTAAAGAGATACAGTGAATAAAACAATTCATTTCTTTAAGTATGGTAAAGTCTTACTCTTGGAAGTGCTATCTTGAAGTTTCATAACATGCAGCTTTGACAGACAGAGAATTGTACAAGTTGTCAGGCTCCCTTCTATGATCTTTAAGGAAACCAGACTGTCACAAGAGCGTTGTTTTGTGTGTTCATGGTCTTGATGACACTGATGCCACGTACTTCTGTGCAGACCTGCAGCTCTGCGTATGTGCAAATCCTCTGCAGAATTGTGCGTACTGTATAAGTGTCTAGGGTAAAGGTTCTGTGAAGAATCAGTTGTTAGGAAAAATTAAGATGAAGGGAATAAATGTTTTCATATTTTTGTCTTTAAGTGAGTTCAGGATATTGCCAAACACATACGCTATATCAACATTTCCACTGGCAAGAATTACTGGTACATAAATGTTATGTGTAGGTTAATATAAATAGTCTGAACTGTGGAGATCATGGACAGAAATTTAGTCTGAAAATGTCTGGTTATATTTTGTTGCTCTTACTTGAGGTTGAAGATGCCTTGTCTGTGAATAAGCCATATGCTCACTTAAGCTTGAAGTTTTAGCATTCAAGTAAATAAAATCGTATGTTTCCAGTAGAGTAGTAGTGAGTTGGTTTTTTTCTTTTCTGACCATATTTGCTTCAATATGAAGGAAGACAGCTAAGAGTCCAGGGAAAAGGGTTTGCAGTTAAATTGACATGGTTATGATTTCTGTAGCTGTCTAAAGTACATAGGTAAAATCTCTCATCAGGTAAGAAAAACTACATTAGTTTATGACAGACAATTCTCAACTCTTGAAATGCGAAAGTAGCACAGCTTTTTTCTTTGGAAGGCAAACATTAAATAGATCAGTAAAAGGATATGAGATTATTGAAAAAACTTTCTTTTCCAGGTGCCAGTTCCACAGATTCAGAGAGTGAAATTTTAATTTTCCAATCAAAGTCTGGAGCTATGCCACAGTAAGTGTGCAAAGTATAACTGATGCCATGCAAATGTTTTTAATAAGGGGCACTGAAAAATCTTTGGTAGTTTTAGATCTGAATAAACATTTGGAGTATATTTTTGTATGTCCTGTCTTTTCTTCTTGTCTCGTGTAATAGAAATGTGTAGTATTATAACTCAGGATTGTGTTAATATACTTATTCTGTCAGAGAAGTCTGGCTTAATCCTGAAAACTCTTTTACTGATATCAATTTTTCGTATTTCAGAGTAACTTTAGGTTAACCAAGTCTTCATTTGTCATCACTCAGCCTTCTGCCTCCGAAAAAGCATGCAGAGGCCTACAATTAAATAAACAACATATATTTTAGTTTGTATCTTAAATCAGTACTTTTTATTGGATGCAAAAGTGTAAATTAGCCAAAGATTGTGTTTTACTCAAGCTTCCTCCAATGTTGATGTTTTCAGCTGATAATGACAAGTTTAAAGATGTAGAAAATACAAGGTGGCTTGTTGGTTACAAACTAACGTATTCTGATTTCAGATCTTACAAAGTGATTGTTATTTTGTTGGGTTTTTTCAGGGCCCAGAAGAAAACCACCTCTGTTTCCCTGACAATAGGTTCTTCTACACCGAAGTCTGGAGTCACCACAGCTGTAATTCAGCCTATATCTGTGCCCAGTCAGCAGGTATTTTTTAGATATAATTTTTTTAATTAATAAAAGTGTTTTAAATTTTATTTCAAAAATTTTAAGTCTTGAACAACTCTGTCATTTTGAGGAATTGTATTATTGAAATGCAAACATATTTTTTTAATCACCATTCTTAATATATCTAGTGAATGGGGCATTTTACTTTTGTAAATACACATACGGCTTCTTACATGCTGTATATCAACACATGTGAGCAACTGATAGATCTGATGATGATGAAAATTACAGAGTATATCACTTAAGAGTGACTTGGTTCCTTTCCAAAAGAATGAAATACAAATAAATGCCTGCAATATTTTTTATCAAGAGTTTTAAATTCTCTTGCTAAATTAAATATTGCTGTAATACTTTGGGCCTTTCAGAAAAAAATAAATTTTACAGTCTAGAAGTTAAATGTAGAAAATCAATGTTCATTAGTTCATACTAAGTTTTATTGCGACTGTGGATGACCTAAGAGTTTGCATGTAAATCATAAAATACAAATAGAATGTTAGACTGTGCATGGTAAATTTTATTCCCTTCTTTTGGCTAACCTTCATGAGCTTTTAAGTATCTGGATTTATTTATTCCTACGTCAGTCAAGGGATGTAATAACAGGAGGGGCTAAAATGCTTCAGTGCAAAGGACTACTTGAATTATACTAGCAGGAGTCAAACTCTTAAAATACTTCAAGGCAAAGACAGTTGAATACAAAATTCTCCTGGGAAGTAGAGAAGCCTCCAAAACGTGCATTTTGATTTCAGAAGTATAACGGACATGAACTAGTTGTGCTAAGAAGCGTGCTAGAAGGAGAACACCATTATAAGACTGTGCATTTGAGAGTTTGCATTTTGTGTGGATATATACAGGCTATTTTGTTGAAACCAATACTCTTTCCATTTCATTCAGTTGTTGTATTGCTTTGCAGGTTCAAAGCCCTACTTCACACCTGCATCGCATGGATGGAATGAAGTCTTCCTTTTCTGCACCCATTTTTACAAAGGTATTTTTTATCCGTCATGATTTTTATATCATGCTCCTATAGTCTAGTAGGAAATACCGAAATGATATACCCTAGTGCAGGAATGTTTGATTGTCTTAAAATTTTTACAGCGTTCATGATCCTTTTCAGTATTAATGACTTCTTAGGAAAATACTTTTCTACTCCAACAATGAAGTTCTTACACCTTCTACCCTGTTGAAATCACTACTGGAATTATATGAATATTCTCTGTGTGTTTGTCTTATGCCCCTGACTGTCCTCCATTGAGAAATCTTTGTAAAATAAGACAAAGGCACCAATTACACATCATAATCAGGATAAAGCCTCATTCATAATAATTTCTCTGCTGTGGACAAATGACACAAGCTTTTTTGCTTTGTTTCAGAAAATCTATGAAGGTATCTTGGAAAAATGTAAGGCATGGACTTGCTAGAAGTGATTTTTTTTTTTTTAATTATTAATTCTCAAGTGATTATTTAAGTCAATATTTATCAAGTTCAACCCAAATGAAACTTTAGAGCTGGGAATTAGATAACATAAAGGAGAAGGAAAGTCTGTTTCTCTAAAATACATTTGATTTTCAAACCGTTGTTTCTGCAGCAGTAACTATTATTTAGTCACCATTTCTTGACTCTAAATGAAGGAAAGAAGGTATTTCTGGTTATTACCTCAGAAAAACAGTTGACTAAAAGCTAGTATGGAACAGGAGGTAGTTTTGCCTAGAGCTAATGAAGAGTAATGACTGTTCTCCACAACTGCCTAACTTTGCTCCATCAGATCCCTTTCTCTTGTCAGAAAAGGTCTGATTCTATCCGTCATAATCTTGTGCTGATACTGCAGGTTTCACAGGAGAGAGATTAGCAGCAGTGCAAGGGGTTAGGGAATGTTACTGCACAGCAGGGAGACAGGTAACTTCCTGGTGTGAGGGTGGGGTATAGGAGAAAGCTAGTTCTTATTGAGAAATTACAGGAACAATCTAAACTCCACTGTTCTTTCCTGATCCTTATAGCTCTTGTCCCTGAAACTCAATATTAACTGGTTTAAGCCATTTGGGACATACCAAACCAAAAGAACTTCAATTGCAGAAGAAATAACCAGATATGAACAACAAAAAAACATATTTATCCATCTTCCTGACACAAATTTCTTTCCTTACAAACTTCAGGGAACAACCTGAAGAGTTTCAGGTTTCCATATAACAGAATTCTTATGTAATTGGTTAACTAGAGATTTGTGAATAGTAACTAGGGATAACTCTGATCTTAGACCTAACTTCAAGCTGCATCAAGACCTAAAACTTTATTAACAAACTTGGAAGAAAAATGAGACAGCAAGAACAGTTAAAAACATTGACTGGTTTATAATCTTAAAATGGATAACAAAGGCAAAAATTATGTCTGTCTCCTGTCAATTGCACTACTTCAAGTACTGTGCTTCTCCCTTCTCACCATAGCTTTTCAGCAAAGGTTTAGACTCTTCCTGAAAATTTTTAAGTTTATATACAAATTTTTTACAGCCATAATACTGTCTCAGAAGCTATCCATACACAAGCTGATTGTATTTGCGTCATCTATTTTTGCCTAGTTGGTTATAAATGGCTCAGAGGAAAAGCAACTCCACATTCTGGAGGTTGACCTGAAGGCAGCACAGCTGCTCTCTTGGGATGAAGTCAATCAATGTGTAGCTAGTTGCCAAATTTTTCTTTCGCTCTGTGGAAGGATGAAAAATGAAAGGTCGGACTGCGACTGTCTGCCTGTGATATTCAGAGGAATTAAATACTTCTACACATATTCCATATTTGGTTGTATCAAGAAAGCATCTGAAAATACACCATTCAGTCATTTTTAACCATGTAGCTGATATATTAATTCTAATCAGAGTGAAAATACAGCTCACAGAAAATATTTATTGCAAAAAACATGACACAATAAAACAAAGTTGAAATGCAAAGGGAAAAAAAGATTTTTTTTAAGAATGCAAAATGCTCCTGGTTCATTTGAATTGTGATTGTTATATTTCAGGAGCTACAGAACTCCACAGCCTCGGAGGGACAAGTCGTGGTATTGGAATGCAGGGTCAGAGGCCCCCCTCCTCTTCATGTTAAGTGGTTTCGACAGGGTGTTGAAATTCAAGATTCTCCAGACTTCAGAATTCTCCAAAAAAGTAAGGCAATAATCTGAAGTTGCTACTTTTGATACAAAGTGGGGAAAGATCATGAAATTAGCCTGTCAGGATAGAGTTTTGGATAGAGTCCTCTCTTCCTCACATCTCAATGATATGATGAAGTAATAACCAAACTGCTGGTAGCAACGGACAGTTTGTGTCTTCCTTTTTTTGTAATGAATCTGCACAGATTCTGTACTTGTCTACAGCATTTCAGAATAATATGTTCTTTCAGTATATTGTTGTTTGTTAATGTAATCTTTAATACCATTTTTCTTGTCTCTTTCTCTTCCTTATGATGTGATATGCAGAGCCACGATGTGCAACCGAACCTGGTAAGAATCATATGAAAAAATAATCTCTTGATTCACTAGCTCTTTGAGCTTGTACTGAAGCCATCAATAGAAAAGTGTTTCTGCTGAACATTGGTAATATGAGATCCCCTTAAAGACAATGTTTCTTTATCACACCTTCTGTATTCTACATTGTCCTTTACATCAATTCCTTTATTAGTTAAGCAGTAAATTTCATTTTGACCAGCAAGGAGAATCTCACAGCTTAAACTCTGAATCAAACTTTATTCTTAGAACATGAGCAATATGCATACTACTGAGGAAAAAGAACAAATCCCCCAAAATTCCATTACCCAAATTGTACTCATAAGAGATTCATAACACCCAACCACTAAATGCTAGCTTTGCTGATCTAGCTTGGCAGATGTAAAGTGTCTGAAACGCGAGTAGAAGCTGATCCTCAAAACTAAGGGACATTAAATTTTTTTCTAGCCTATTCACAAGATAAAAGTCCTAGATTTCAGTAAGCAAAAAATGTTCTTCCAAATACAGATTTTCTCTGGCCACTTTGTTTCCCCATTATACACCATTATATTTTGCGGTAGTTTCTTGAATAGTAAGTAGATGCTAACGACTGAAACTGGTTTTCTTAATGTTTTTGAAGTCAAACAGCATATAGCGGAGAAGACAGTGGTATGGTCTGAGCCTTGCTTTAAGAGGGCTACTGGTTGTGCTTGAATATGCTTGAATTTGGAGTGGTTTAGTTATGGAGTAGAAAGCTAAAGCAGAAATGTTTTCTGAGGCCTGAGTGTTCCCAAAGAGTGTCTCTGAGCTGAAGGACCAGGGGAAGTTTTAAACTTTGAGGATTTGCATGGACGGTCTTTGACCGCAAGGAGAACGGATTTAGCAGCTGAGTGATGGCTGTAAAGCAACAGCGCAGCTGTGAGGATACGGACTAGGAAAAGACAGTGAAGGGTTAATCCTAGGAGAAATGCACCTTTCTCTTAGTTTTCAGGGAAAGAAGAGGAGGTGAAGAGGGGAGAAGCTTCTGCTATTCTTTGTGAGGTAATCGCTAGCTTCCTGCTGCTTTACAAAATTGTTATATACCTGTTTTACTTCATGACCATCATGCATATACATATGTGAGTGCAAACACATGTGTGTGTATGCACACACACAGATGTGTGCTCTGTCATGACAGTCAGTATTATTAATTGTGGCATGCAGGATTGTCAGCTCTAGTAACAGCTGACGCCCAGAATACATGTGACTGATTGTTTTCATTTATGGTAACTTGAAATGTGAACCACGTGAAGGAAAGAGGTGTGCTGGAAAACCAGATTAGCCTCTAATGAGAGATTAAAACGTGTGCTTGCTAACATTGGGCTATTGGTAGTTCATATTTGCAACCCAAACTTTAAGGTTTAAAAATTGGAAATTACAATGTAAAACAGTTTGAAGAGAGTTTCATTATTGTATCAAGCCTTTGGATGTGAAAAGACATAAAGGAGGATAGATTCATGATGAATTGTGAATTATGTTAAAATCTGTATCTTTCTTGGAGACATTCAAGATCAGGCTTGATGGGGCTCTGAGCAACCTGATCTAGTTGAAGATGTCCCTGTTCACTGCAGGGGGGTTGGACTAGACGACGTTTAAAGGTTCCTTCCATCCCAAAACATTCTGTGATTTTGGAGTAGCAATGCAGCATTATGTAGTATAAAGGAGAAGTAGTTGTTTGCTTGAGACAAAAGCTTCAAATTGCATTGTGTAAATAGTTCAATAGAAAAGAAGTAATCTGTTGTGCCACTTGATGGAAGATGTTTTTTCATGGACAGTTAAGTAATTTTCGGTATTGTTAGTAGCAAGGTTCGTTGCAAACTGATCTGATAGAGGTTACTGTGAAATAACTAAGAACATTCATGATAGCTCACAAAGCTAATAGTTTCCTTTCTTAACTAATACCTGAAATAGAAGGTAGGTGGCAAGATAAAACAAGTAGGAAGGCATCTCAGAATACTATTTTGGTATCTGTGTTGCTGTGGTTTTATAGACATAACAGTAGTGAATGCCTGACAGCAGTCTGTCTTTCTTTCTTTCTTTTCTTTTCATGCTTGTCATTCTGTTGCAATATACATAAGCATTTTCACACTACCCAAAACGTATGAAAGAATTTCAGTTTGGTAGTTTGTTCTCCCTAGGTTCACTGAGATAATAACTATCCCCATTAAATAATGTGCAGCATCTTACCCTCTACTAGAATTAATGACAGTACAGTTACGGGCTTGTTTGTTTAGGAATTGCCTCTGTGCATACAAAGGGAATATAAATAAAGTTTGGGCAAAATGTAAATATTTTCTTTTGGCATAAATGAGTAACATTTTCTGTGTTAGTAGTAATACTGGTAGTAAGTACCACTGGTTTTAAGATGTCATGAAGGATGTGAAAACTTCTACAACAGGAAGCTGAGTGGGCAGCAGAAATGTGATAGATATAGCACTAATTTGTGATGCAGTTCGTACTCTAAAGAAGCCAGAAAAAACAATACCTGCAGAGGAAATTGTTCATAAGCAAACACTCAACTGCTATTCAGTGCAAATGATGAATATGTGTGAAAGATTGATAGGTAAACCAACGTGCCTGTGCTAGGTAAGTATTCAGAATTTTGAGAGATGGACAGGATTTCCAAAACATTTTCCAAGCCTACAATTTCCATGGAATTTTATGTAACAAGTTGTAGTGTGACTTTAATTGCTGGTTTTCAACCAAAGTCCAACACTTAATAGTGCTCAAAAACATTGTTTATCCTTTGCTAAGTCAGTAGTAATGATTTAAAAGAAAAATATTCCATGAACTCATGCAGGTAAGAAATTAAGAAGCAAGGGAGTTTTTTTGGCTACTTTTTTGATATATTCTATCTACCCTAATGTGTTTTGCACTCCTTTTTCTGTCTAGACAGAAATCAGTTTCCATCACAAATCTCTCCAGAATGCTTTGTGAATTAATAGCTAGTCAGATTACTTAAAGCCAACATCACAATTTCTCAAATTACCTGCTCTGTGCTTCTTTCTTGGATGTTTTGACTTTATACTGATTGAATCCTTCAAAGAACGGGCTGCCTGAGAACAAAAAATCCCATGGAGTCATTTGCCAGCTGTTGATATTTTGACCATTACTCAGCTGTCTGGAGACAGCCACAAACTGTATTGAATTACATTAAAACAATTGTCTAAAGGCATGTTAGAAGAAAACTATATGAAGTAATTTTCTTAAATTGCCAGGGAATTGCCACATATACTTTTTTTTATCCCCAAGTACAATACTGTGTATGCTCACCAAAAACATCTCAAAAGATAGTCATCACTTCTATTGGATAGTGCTTTCTTGTACAGTGTTTGGTGGCTATGTTCCAGAGTTTCAGCTCTGGTAAGTAACTCCCTTAGAAATCCCCCCTATTTCTGCAGAATGTTTGAAATTGGAAATTTATGGCAAATGTTACAGCAATCCTTACTGCCTCTTCACACCAAGAAAATCAGCTTTCTGATGGCTGGTGAAAGTCAAAATACAGAAACTTCAACAAGTCTGCATGCGTGCTTGGTCCTTGCATTTTTTAGTCAAAACAAAAGAATTATGATTAAGAGTCTGGCTCCCTCTTTCACTGCTGAGCAACAAAGAAGGGCTTGAAGAGAGCAATCCCCAATGAGCTACAGCTCAAGATGCAAAAGGAAGAGAAAAACTAAGAATAAAAAAAAAAACCTGAGAATAAAATTATCCTCCACTAAAGGTGGTCTGACCAACCTAGGCACTATTACGGGTCAACTATATTTCAGTTATACTCTGCTGTCCCAAGGTACCTGCAAAATTCTGGTCCTGTCAGTGACTCCGTCTTAAGTCTGACTGCTAGGACTGTCCTTGCTTGTTGATGCTTCCAAATTCAAATTAGACATCTGATTTTTAAAAAAAAATGCTGCTATTCCTCTTCATTTGTTGGATTAAATGATCTCTAAGGTCTCTTCCAGCCTAGGCCATTCTATGATTCTATGACTCTATGATTCTATGATTTAAAGCTTATTGATCATCACAGTTACTTTGCTAAATACGTTGATTTCTGCTTTGATGTGTGCATCTGACTTAACTTCAAACCAGCTGGCTTAGACATCTCCAACATCGTAACTGTAAGATTTAGCATAAACTTTTCTTTGACCGTGATAAATGGCTTAACTTCTCCTCAAACCTGCTTTAGGGACTGAAGTCCATGCTGCCAGAGGAGCATTCCTGTTTACTGTAACTGAGCTGGCTAGAGAGAGGCCATCTTGGGTATTATGTATGCTGTAACCTAGGTTCTATACCCTAAAACTGCATTATACTGCCCACAATCATATTTGCTGCTGTTCAGTTTCCTTCTCAGTATTTTGGAAGTGCTCTTTCAGATGTCTTCAAATGTAGTCAGCTCTGCACGTCTTTAAACCTTATCTTTTAATGTCTTGAGTGGCATAAAGCCCATTAAATAAGCCATAACTGCTGCCTGACTGGGTAAATATGTGTACAACAGCGATCATCAGAAAGAGGTAAATTAAACACTTCTTCCATTATGTTATTGGAGGTTAAGGCATATACTGGTCTGCAATACTATTGTCTGTTGTGTTACTCTACATATTCAGTTCTATTTTTACACTCACCCATTCCCTTTATAGAACAGATGCACAGATACCTAAATGAGCAGTTGCCTGATGGGCACATTGCGTTGTCATTAAACTGCAGTTAGCGTCTGATGGCCAGGGGAACGAGAGGGAGAATAAGAGACAAGTTGTCTACAAGATGCCAGCGTTGTGTTTGGTTGGATTTTTACCAGCAAACCGCCACTGTGACTAGTCACCGTGTTTGCGTAGCAGAAAGCTTAGGTCTTTGAGCCTACTTCTATAGAAACAGCTCTGTTCATTGCATCTTAACAACTAGCGATAAAAGACCGTGCTTACTTCACAGAACTGTGTGTGCGTTACAGGGGAGGAAGCTAAGGATAACATTTGGAGATGAAGGTGCAGATATAAGAACCATTGCACCTTTAATGTAATACATTGAAACATTCTGAAGTAAAGACATTACCAGTGGTGGAATTTGTTAAAATGCGACAGTCTTCTGTCATACCAAAGATTCTTCTTCCTAATGGACTCATGTACCATAAAGAGACATGATTACTCTGTAAAATGTAATCTTTCTTTCTAAATAACTGACAAAATAGTCAAGTACTTGCATGCCTAAGCATTTTACATGTTTCAGTGAACAGAATGGTTTTGTATTCATTTAGTCAAGTGTTAAATATGTTTTAAGGCCCTGAGAACAACATTTCAGAGCTGCTTTCTGGAACACATTTCTGTGATGAAATTATTTGTCAGCTGATGATTGCCGGGAAGTAGAACAGACATTATTTACTTCGAATCATCAGATTCTACTTAACATGGTAACAGAAAGAAAAATAATTACGTAAGTCAGGATGTAAAGCTGAAAATTACTCAGAGTGCTATACATGCAGAATGTGTTATGGGAATCTTTAAAGGACGTTTCTTTTGTCAAAATAGTATTTTATTTCTATGCTTTGCACAGTAATAATATTTTTAGCAAGGACCTGGAAGTCAGTGATTCTTGGTTTTGGGGGAAGCAAAATGAATAAACACAATAGCAATGTGTTGCTGACACATGCTCTTTGCCCAGGCTGCCTTTTGATTCTTAGTTCTTTTTACTTTCAGGTTAGCCAGCTTTCTCATGATTTATCACAAATATAGCTTTCTCATTGGGTAGAGAAGACTGTTTAAAGCTCTGGTTATTTTCATCGCTAATTTGATTTCATTTTCTTTTACAAGGATTACGGCAATTCACCGTGTGTAATTTTCAAATGTATCGCTTCAATAAACAGACCAAATCACAGTAGGATCCATTAGAATTCTTTTATCATTGAAGAGTGAAGATAACTCTTCTCCTGTGGTTGTTTTATGTATTTAAAAAACTAAAATAACATTATGCATTAATTAGCTTTGCTGTTTGGAAGATACAAATTCCAAGAGCAGTTCTCAGCATGGTGGGAGTGATCATATTTTGCAGCCCTTGAAATACCCAGCTTTCGGAATTCTGCCGTTAAATGAACAGGAAACTAGAACACTGCAAATATCAGATTGCATCCCTAGAGTCGGTTCAGTCCAGGAGCATGCACGTGTGGTTAACAATGTAGCTTCAACTGCTTACGACACACCAAGACTAAAAAAAGCTGATCTCAGTAGTTAAAAAACTAGCTTGTGTTACCCATTACTTTCCTGATAAGACCTTTCATGAGTCATTAATCTTCCTCTGGGTCAGATAAGATCCAACCTGCCACAGAATTACCAGACATGCTTCTTGCAGCGACACAGAATGACTGGTTTGTGTTGCCAAAAAAAGAAAAAAAAAAGAAAAAAGAAAAACCGTGTTCTGCTGTCTGAAAAACAGCTCTGTGCCAAATAGTTAGTCAGTCATTCATTTTTAACCCATTTCCAGAAGTTTTTGGATACACTGTCATTTGAAATTGGAAAAATTCCACCATTCCACAATGGAAATTAGGAAAGAAAAAAAAAAAGAACTATTAAAAAATGTTTTCCTTCTTTGAACTGAAAGAAATGAAGCGTACCTAACTGAATCTCATCTACAAAATAATTTTCATGTGAAAGTTATTTGACTCTGAAACAAATTTCAGTTTGTTTTTATTAGCTATATGATTTTGTGATAATATGTGGGATTCTGTGTAAGTGTCCAAAATGCAAAATGTTGTTTGGGGTTTTTTTTTTAATGAAATGGAATTCTGTAAAACTTCACTGCTTTGATTTTGAGACTAGAAAATGGATATAAGCAAAGGAAGTTCTTAATTAATTCAGGAAACCCATGATGTAACATTGTCAAGGTCTAAATCTATCTAGGTGTGTTGTATAAATACTAAAACTGTTTAGATTAGCTATACTGTGAATTTTTAATAAGATTAGAATAGCATTATGAGTAGTGATAAAGTGATTTATTTGAAGAATCAGGAAAATATGCCTAGATGTGCCCATTATAAATTACTGTGAGACCCAATCTGAAATATAAACAGTCCAGCTTTCCTACAAGTTTTCTAACCAAGGACATGGTACAATCAAAGCAGATACTATGTCCTTTCAAAGTAGAATGAGCAGATTTCAGACAGCCCTGGAATACCCTTGTGTCACAACATTCTGAAGAGTTTCCGGAGATGATGTTTTCTCCTATATTTTCAATTTATCCATTCTCACTGCTGTGCAGACAGAGACAGAAATTGCTTTCCCAAACTCTGCCTAAGGGGAATATTTATGCATCCAGAGTTTTTAATTCTAGTCAGTTTATACAGGAAAGTTAATTGGTAGTGATGACAAAATACTTTCTGTTTTTACTGTGAATGAGATTTGATCTGAAATGTTGCATTCCATACAGAAAACTTCAAGGAAGGAATGAATGATGTGACATTTACATTGGTGGTGTTATTTAGAGACTCAAAAAGAGCCCACAAGTATTAATTGTTTCATGGAAACCAGTACATTGATTTGTATGTGCTAGTAATACCCTGCATAAAAAAAAAAAAAAAAAAGAAGGTATTGAGCATGTAAAATGTCTGTATAGACTTGTGACTGCAAAATCAGTGTTCAGAACAGGCCCCTTTCAAAAACTTAGCTTGGCGAATTTACTTGTTTTAGATACAAAGCGATTTTTGTTACAGCCATTTATGTTCTAAGGTCTTCTGCAGTTCTTACAGCATTTCTTTATATAAGTAGCACTTTCTGGTGTCCTTCTAACATAAAATGCAAAAACATTAACTGGTACTTTAAACAGTTTGTGATGCAGTTTATTTTTCTATTTATTTCCAGAAGAGATATGTACCCTTGTAATTGCAGAAACCTTTCCTGAAGATTCAGGACTTTTCACATGCACAGCCACAAATGAACACGGATCAGTGGCAAGCAGTGCACAGCTAATCGTCTGCTCAGGTATGTGATGAAAGGATAGAGGAAATTTTAATCATAGATCTTGGGTAATTAATTTACCTGCAAAGTTATCAGCCTGTTTCCCTTGTGGAAAAGGACTGCCCTAACACAGGGGTTTTCTCAAACTTGGAGCATTCATGTAAAGCAAGCTGAATGTTTTTTATTGACTCGTTTCCTAGTTTAATATTCTTATTCATAGAAAATATATTTTTTAAATGTCTACCACAAGCCTGGCAGAGTTATAAGCATTAGTGTTCTCAGACTAGATGGCAGCAGAGGTAAAATGAAAGCAGATGAAATTATGCTACCAAAGGTGGCTTATGCTTTTTGTAAAATAAAAAACTGTCGCATAGTGGGTTCAGTTCTGTAATATGTTCACATTCAGATTCCTGTGGAATGTATTAATGTGGCTGTCATTGCAAACATGCCATGTATACCTATATCCTTCAGTATTTTTAAATTTTTTGTTCTTAAGTGATGCTGATACTCCATGAAGAGGAAATGTTTCAGGTGTTGTTGTCCATACTTACCAATCTCAGTTAGTGGGTGGATCCCTGAAAGATTTAGAGGAATCCATAAGGTTCCTTATTTTGCCTTTTGCATGGGGCAAAGTCAGAAAACGAATAGCTGGTCATGCATCTAATTCAGCATAAATTATCAACAAAAGGTCTAGGAAAGTATCTGCACAGAACCAAAGAGGTTTCACCTTTAGCAAATTGAAAATACAGTATATATGTACCATCTACTTTGTCTATGAGTTGTCAGAGAGACATTCTTTTTTATTTCTTTTAGCCAACTCAGAAAGCTCTAGTCATGAATCACTGACAAGAGAATCCAATAGTGATGATTTCCATCATTTCCCACCACTTCCTGCAGTTGAAATTAGCTCTCTTGAGCTTCTTCCTAAGAAACATGCAGAGACCCACAAAGCAAACAACACTGATCTCAGATCTGGTGTGACAGCCCTTCAGCTACAGCTCAATTCATCTGAGGAAAAGACAAACGGCATCCATCCCATTCATGGAGTAAATGGAATGATTAACAAGCCAAATGGTGATAAATCCATCCCACCTCCAGCTGTCTTGCTTTCACCCTCAAAGGAACCACCACCTGTACTTGCCAAACCAAAGCTGTGAGTATTTTTTTGTTTTGTTTTACTTCCTATAAGCTTGGTATTTGTTGACAGCAAATTTTTGCCTGGAGTGATGCAGTGTTAGGCAAATAATGGATAATGACTATGCCTGTCCTTTGAACAATCTCAGTGCATGATTTATGTCCCTAAGAGCAGAATACAAGAGAAAAGTATGTTCCTTCTCATTGTGCGGCCCCAAAGGGAAATACGTTTTATATACCAAATTGTATAGAAAGTTTTAAAGTAAAGTCACAGAACATAAATAAATGAGAGTGTCTGTTGCTCTGCATTTTTTATTCTTAATCACTGTACCTAAATGTAGTAGTGGCCTGAGATTCTTGCATGCTGTTCTTGTTTCATCATTGGTTCATTACCTCTATTCTGTATATTCTTGGTTTTGTGTAGTCAGTGGATATTCAGGTGTGCAACGTTTATGTATAACATGTAACTCATTCTGCTGTCAGCCAAATGACAATTGTTCCTTTGTAACTAACAATCTAAAAATTAAGAGCTCAAGGAGAGGAGAGAGAAATAAGTGGAAAAAATTGTAGTAACATTTTAGTCTTACACTAGTCATGATTACTAATGTAAGAGTGATCTTTTGCTGACTGTCAACTTGTAGCTCCATTTTAGCATTGCACAAGCCGTTCTTTTGCATGCCCCTCAAGAATTTTTGGAGTGTGACAAAGGAAATAAAATGAAATTTTAGTTCATTTATGTCAATAATCTGAAGGCATTATTAAATACAAAAATGTATTTAAAAAGAAGAATTAAGTACAGTCATCAAGGTTAACGAGGTCATTTGTTTAATTATATATATTATTTCACAGGATAATTTGCAAAGTGTAAAATGCTGCTCTTTTAGCAGTTGTGCTGATATTAAGCAAACAAAAACATATGCTTGAGGCAGGAAACCAACAGGCTTCTCTTTCTGCTCTCACCACTTTTTTCTTTCTGTTGCTCTTTGTCATTCTAAGCAATCTTTGCAGACTGTAGAAGAGAAGTAGAAGAATCATAGACTCATAGAATGTGCTGAGTTGGAAGGGACCTTTAAAGGCAACTTAGTTCAATGCCCCTGCAGTGAGCAGGGACATCTTTAACTAGATCAGGTTGCTCAGAGCCCCATCGAACCTGACCTTGGATGCCTCCAGGGATGAGGCCTCCATCACCAGTCTGGGCAACCTGTGCCAGTGTTTCACCACCCTCATGGTGAAGAACTTTCTGACAACTAATCTATATCTACCAGATTTAGACAGAGTGGTAGAATAACGGTATAGGTGGTAGTATTTTCTTGTACAAGAGGGAGGTTGCTGAAGGTGACATCTTGCAGAGGATACGTGATGTGGAGCGAGCCAGCAGTTCCTGCACCCAGCACATCTCTTACAAGGTCCATTTGCAAAGAAAGGATATAGTGGCTCTAGCAGACCAGAAGAAGGCAAATTTTACTCCAGAGCTTTCTTTCCCAGAAGTCAGTCTGCCCTAGATACAGGTAAGAAGGCTGTGTAATAGGCTGCCCATTGTATGTTTTTCAGTGGTACTTATGCAAAATTTGTATTGTTTTTAAACATAAGAGTCAACATATAAACAGAAGCAAACATATACAATGAGGGCAGAGGGAAGCTATTATAAGAATCCTTTCAGTTGCTGATGTCCAAATTCATGTTCTTGGAATCCCCAGAGCAATTGCACTTGAGTCTGGTATTTTGCCATTAACAACACTTGATGCACAAGAGACTGATCTCGACCACAGTCAGGATGCATGTTTTGCTTGGCCAAAGCCAGCATAAGTCTACGCTGCTGTCAGAAATAGAAATCTAGCTTTCCTCTCATCTGAGTATTTTGCTCCCAAGCATAGTGATAGCATAAGAAAGAGAAAGGATGCTGACAGGAGGAGGAAAAGGAATGTCTGGCTGCAGAGACTTGAAATCAGCTTTCAACATTTGGGAAACTACATCCCAAGTCAAAACTAACAAATTAGTTGCATTAAAATTAGTTGAGTGGTAACGTAGCTATCTCAACCGTGAGCGACCTCTCTCCTGAAGAGAACTTATCTATGACATTTTATCTGTCCATAGAGTATTAGTATTTGATGACAGAAATAGCATATATCACCAATGGCATAACAACAAACATATTTGTCATAACTTTTTTGTTTAATTGTTTAAACATTTAAAGTGATGTTGGCTATGAAGAAAGCTTGAAGCTTCTGAATATCATTAGTAAGCTTTATTTTTTTATGAAGGCTGACTCTACATTTCTTGAAGAACCTCTTCCGTTCTTTTCAAGCTTATCCTAACTCATAAATTCCTTAACAGATATATCTGTGAACTCTCTGAAAATAGTTTGTTCAGCTAACACCAAAAATAATTGCAAAGAGTTTGGGAATGATGGGTTGGTTTTGATTTGGTGTTTTATCAATTATTGTTATTACTCTCAGTTCAACAAGAAGGAGAGACTGAGTACCTTCTTGAAGTATGGAATACATTTACACCTTGGCAGTTTGAAGAGGTTGAGCTGTTGGTTAGCGCTGGACATTTCCAGGCAATATCAGTGTACTGCACAGATAAGCTTTCAGAAGCATCCCATACATGTGTGGTATCAGATACTTTGCAGATCTCAAAATTAGGCACATAAACATTAATATTAATTTCAGCATGTAGTCTATGCATGAAAGTGCTTCTTAAGGTACTCATTATTCTCAGTCAGAATCTCTGTAGAAAAGGCAGGACACTGTTCTGTAGAACTGTACGCAATATGTCCACAATTTCAAACGGAGAACTTCCATTCAAGTGATTGGTATTACTATTATTCTTCCATGTGTCCACTAAAAGCAGTAACAAAAGAGAAGGTGGTGTTCCTGTGCTCACTGGCCATACCTACCTGTGTGATGTTGATGTGCCCTTTAACAGGCCGTCAGACTTGTGTGTGATGGTTTCTTACAAAACCTCAACATGTGGCTGCAGTGCAGTGCCAGGATTTCCTGACCAGAGAGCTTCTTCTCAGGTGGATTTATCCTCTTTGGTGAAGCATTATTGCAGTCTGTCACATATAACGGTCAGGAAGAGTGTTAGCTCAGTGCAAGTCATTCTCTTCCATGTTTCTCCCTTGCAGAGATGGAGAGCAACTGTAGGTATCAATAGCCTTCTTTCTACAGTTAATCCATTAACATAGACTCAAAAGAAGCTGGTGGAGAGTGACACATCTGACACCTTTAAAATTAGCACAGCAATACCTGCCCCTGCGGAATGATTAATATTTCTTTTTTCATTGCATTTTTGTGAGGTGGTGTTCTGCACAGGCATGCATCATGCATGCTGTGAAGAAGATGAATGCACAGAATTCCTGAATTCCATCTCACCCAGTTCTCGCTGACAATATTTTGTTGGGGTTTTTTTTTCAGAGAAAATGGAAGACAAGTATTAATTTTCTAAAAAGTGTACCTGTTAAAAGTGAGAAGCAGTAAGATGTAATTTCTTGCAGTTTATGAAGTTGTTGATAATTAGTATTTCCTTCAAAAGACACTACTACATTGTTTCCTGTTTTTTTTTCTGAGATTTTTGTAGGAGGTTAAGTGTATTTAAAAGTCTACATTTTTAAAACAATGCACAGAAGAAATTATTCATAAACATATTTTAAAATGTATCAAGCAGTTTATATCTAACATTACTAAGGAAAAGCTGATAATGTAATTTAAATTATTTCTTAAAAGTAAGGAGTTAATCTGGTTAATTAAATCACAGTTGCTTCTCTGTGAGTGGATAGAACTTAACTAAGAAATACTGGTTGTAAAAGTGATACTATTTCTTGAGCTGAATTATCTGTCACTTCATTCTCCATTCCTCAGCAGCAAAGGGGTTTTTTATGGTTTCATCTCTTCTGTACTCATTGCCTCAAACATTTTTGTAAAGATGCTAGTTCAGTCATTTCTAGAATGCCCCATATGCCCTTTATTAAAATGTTTATTTCATGGTTTTTCACTCATCACTGAAATTATTCTTAACTTGATCTTTCTGTTAGCAATTTGCTTAATATTGAACTTTCTTATACTTTGAGTCATATACTTGCTATGATGTTTGCAATGCCTGTTCTGTCAGTCATTGAGTTTTAAAAATAATGCAAGAAATTATTACTTCCTCAATAATTGTATTAGATATATTCAAGTCACAGGTCACTGTTTAAACTGTATTAGGAAGAGCTGGAGAGTAAAATAACATGAGAATAGCCAACAGTTCAATGACCAGTGCCTTGGAATAGACAAGTCAGGTCCAAGTCCTTTAGGCTGAGGGAACTGGGGTTGTTCAGCCTGGAGAAGACAAGACTCCGCGGGGACTTTATAACTACCTTCCAGTACCGGAAGGGAACAGACAGGAAGGCTGGAAAGGGACTTTTTACAAAAGTGTCCACAGACAGAATAAGCGGAAAAGGATTTAAATTAAAGGAAAACGGATTTAGATTGAATCTTAGGAAAAAAAAATTTCCGTACAAGGGTGGCAAGACTCTGGAATAACTTGTCCAGAGAAGTTGCAGATGCTCCCTCCCTTGAGGTGTTCAAGGTTGGGTTGGATGAGGCCTTGAGTAACCTGGTCTGTCTGAGAGGTGTCCCTGCCCATGATAGGGAGATTGGATCAGATGATCTCTAAGGTCTCTTCCAACCTAGGCCATTCTATCACTCTATGATTCTATGAGTCTATGATCTGCCAAAGGGACCCCAGGCTGCTGAAGCTCAGAGAACCCACACTTATGCTGGGAATTTTAAAGCCTTCATATTTGTTCTTCTGCAGAACACCAACATTCTAGAAATGGTGAGAAGACATGTGATGTAGCAAAACTGTTTTTCATCTCATTCTGCTAATGCATATGCATGAATATGATTTGCTTTAGCAGCCTAAATTAGAAAAGACTGACCACAGAAATGCTCGACTTGAATGTTAAACATTGATTTATACAAATTTTGTTGGAAGTTATTGCATCTTCTGATAAAACCTGAATGGAATACCATTCTTGAATAGCTTGAATGACACATAGAGTAGAGCTCTGCTCTCATTGAAACTATAAGAAATGGAGCCTTTTGCAACTAAGTGAAAGATATTCCCCACCTCTTATATGTGATTCATGAGCAATGAACCATGTCCAGACAGATTTCCCATATTTCTCTAAAAGTTAAGTTAAAAAAATAAAAGCAAGTATTATTAATTTTGAATTAGAATTGTCAATCAGAAGTATGTACAGTATGCATTCAAGATGTATTTGCTACAGCAAAAATGTGGGAAGTAAAAGTTTTGTCGTTGCAGAAATGTAAAGATAAAAAGAAAACATGGCTATTACAAAAATGTGAAGTTATACAAACAGTAATTTAAGCAAAAAGAGCAATCATTTAAAATTTCATAGAGTCTGAAAATTCACATTACAAGTGTGTAATTTTATAGAGAATAAGACACTAGTTAACATCCCCTGTAATACTTTCTTATAGAAAAAATGCATAAAGGACCATATAAGTGAGGTTCCCATATCCCATAAGGCCCAAGAAAATTCAAAGTTGTCCACATTCATAGCATTTTACTTGAGAAAGAACAAGACAATCTTCATCTATATAAGAAAGTTGACAAAATTGCTTTGTCTTAGAGTTAGTGATCACAGTAAACATGTAGTTATGAACAAAGATCCATCTAGGTGTGCTTCTTTAGTTTCATCTTCTGTGCTCTTTCAAGGCTGATAAGGACCTTTGGACCCTTATCTTGCCCATGAGCTCTACCCACAATAAAACTTTCATCTACACATATTTTCTACTGTAGTATAAATAAATAATACTAACAAAATTTGCTAAAAATTAAAGCAGAATAACTACAAGTTAATCACTTGATTATAGTACAAGTCCTGAGCATTTTCTACATCCGTTTTCACAATTGATATATGAATAATTAATTTATAGTGCTTTTGTTTCTCTCTCTTTTTTCATGCCAATATTTTTTAACAGGATTAGAGATAAACTGAGGGAAACTTTTGTGCAAAATTTCCATTTTACTGGCTATTGTTCAACAGGCACTTGCACTAGAGTTTATGACTTGTTAATGACAAACAATAAATAAAAATAGAGGAGGCATCATGAGAGAATATACTAAGAAATCGGGGGTTATATCCAATTTTTCAGGCTATTTTCTTGCACAGGTTGCAAATCCTGAGAAGGAGAAAAAGTTACTATCATGCCTTATGGCACACATGTGGACTGAATGCAGTAGATCAGATTAGTTTAAACCAAGGTATTAGTTGACTTCCTTAGTGACCTTGGATCACTGTGAAAACCTCTGAGACCACTGGGTGCTGGAAGAGAGGAAATAGGCAGTGGTATGAAATATACATTGAAAGATGCATTTGTGTACTATGTTCTGTATCTCACTCTTTTAAGGAATGGAATGATGTTTAATTTTTTTAAAAAAAACAGATCGGTGGAATAAAGTTTCTAAACATTTTGTGGCACATTGGATTGATGTATGCAGGTAGGAGAGATGAACAGTTACACAGGTGATAGGAAGTTGCAGCTGTAGAGACAACTACCTGTCAGAAAATTATGCAAGGACACCCAGGGAGCAGACTAGAATGAAAAATATAATTTCCTTTTCTTCAAGTTATAATGATGGTAAATCCTAAACCTTCCTACAAATCTTTAAGTTGTTTTATCTTTATATCCTTATGACAATAAAAACACTTCTAAAGAGGTGACTCTTTCTTAGAGAACAGCAAACAATTTAGGCACCATTTCTCTTCTGTGAAAGAATCAATTTTGCTGAGAAAACTACGTTGTCTGTACATAGTATATTAAAATTTAAGTATAAATTTATAATACTTGTGTTAAAATGCCACAATTCAGTTGTATCAGCTCTCATGGAACTGCTTGAACTTGAAAAAATATAAGACTATTCCAGTTCCACTTCAAATTTCTGTAACAACTAATTAGATGGATCTGATACTGTGTATTAATATTCTGTTTGTTGATATTATCCTAAATTCAGTTTTGAGGCAATTCTAATCCCAGTGACTTTCATGATTCCACATTTAGACATTTAAAGTCACATGAAAATGTGTCAACATATTCTTTCATATTCCTCTAAGTAGTCACATATAGCATGAATATTTAAATGATGTCCTGGCCAGTTAAAGGCAGCCTGCTCAGGCACTAGAATGTCACAATCCTTTTCCAGTTCCTAAAATGACCTTAACAAAAAGTGTACCAACATGTAGTGACTTGAAATTGTGAATAAAAATAGTCAGGTTTTTGTGCATATTCTGTTTTCAGTGACTTTAATTGCCTATTTCAAACCTAGGAAAGTCATGATCTCTAAATAGGGGCAGTTATTGCTGAGAAATTTCCTTTATACCGATGCCTTTGCTAACATTGTGTTTGGGGGTAATTGCAAATGAACTTTAAGCCTTTTAAAATCTGCAGCACTAGAAGTCTGACTCATAACAATGAATAACAACCACAGGAAAGATTAAAGGTGAGAAATGTATTTTTTAGTTTTTTTTCTTTCTCCTTTTGGCACTGATGTTGGATGTAGGTGGAGACAGCTGACTGTGCATCCTGCTTACATAAAACCTAACCAGTATTTTAGCAGGAAAAGTCAAACATCCTTGAACCAATTTTAAAATATGTGTAGTGTGTGTGCTGCAAATAGAAAATAAAAGCTTGGCCTCAGTGCTAAGAACTTCCTTCATTTTCGGTGAATGCTGGAGTCATGAAGATGCATAAATAAGGAGACAATGTTACAGAATAAAGATAGCAAAGATTGATGGGGCGTGGGGCAGATTGTGCGTTTGGAGTGGATTATTTCTTTCTGTAACAAGGTTGAGGAGATCAGTATGGCAGCAGCTTATGATGCCTCTTTGAACCAGAAAACATAGGAGGAAATGTTGTACCATCCATCTGCGAACAGCTTGTGATAGTCTTATGATAATCGCGAACTAAAAGCACTGAGATGAAACATTTTGACTTTTGAAACATTTCTGTTGTTTTTTGTTTCTTTTGCTCTTGATGAAATAACTGCATGGACTACTTGGAAATGATCAAGCAAAGCCAATCCACGTGTTCAGTTTTAACATGCAGCATTTTCTGAGAGCTTCTTGGTGTGTTTTTTGGATAGAGAGTTCCTGAAGAAATGTTCAAAGATCCTCTTGGTATCATAGGACAGAGATCTCAAACCAACTGATTAAATACTTCCCTGCATGCTAATCCTTGCAGCCCAATTTTCATAGATATGTACTCCATATTTACACAGCTTTGAAAATGACATGCAATGACATTCATTTGCCTCAGTTTCTTCCCCGACCTCATAATTATCCAATATACACATAATTTTGAAAGTGTAAAAATATAATCTTTTGCTAGGTAGGAAGAAGAGAAGGGATAGAGTTTTTTGTTTACACTGTCTCTGCCTCAATGAAGACAAATACATTTTTCAGGACTGCTCACTTTAGCTGTGGCAGTATTGATGCTTCGAAAATGAAACAGATGATGCTCGTCATTTTGTATTTGGTTTGCAGGAAAGAGAAAAAGAGGAACCTTAAATTTTAAAGTGCTAGAGAAAGGTCCCTTCTGGTTGAGGCTAAGAGCTTTTAACTAATAGGACCGAAGATTACACTGCCACCTCTTTTGGCACCCAGGTCTGTTGAGAAATGAGGAAAAAATCTCTGCATAAAGCACTTAGTATTCTAATCCAAAATCAGAAACTGGAAGTCCTTACTCAACCAAGACATGACATGGAAGTTGATTAATATTAGAAAGTATAATTTGCCTTTTAGAAAATCTGTTTTTATCATTTGTACAAGTTTTAACAGTACTTCTTATTACGTCGTTTTCTGTGTGTAAAATTTAAATTGAAAAGAAAGATCAACTAGTATCAGTTTCAGAGACTGAGAGATGTACTGGGCAAAGCTAGTTCTGCGAATACTCGTTTAATTTGGAAAACATGTTTGGTAGAGTCAGGGTAGATAAATATGCAGGTGTAAAATTGCTTTTGGGAACATAAACACTTCAGTAATCAGTGAGAGATACAAACGTAATCATGCAGATGGTAGCTGGACTAAACAGCAGGTATTCTGTAAACAACGGAATTCGGGAGCTACATGACTTTGGCTTGAAATCTGCAACAGTACAAGAACTGATCAGTAATTGCTCTATCATTCTTTGCTTCAAGAAATATACAAAAAAAAAAGAAATCTGAGAATTTAACAAGGATAATTTCTGAATAGCTAACTTACTACATGATTTTGTATAATATATATGCAAAAAAAGTAGCTAAACTGACTACATGTTCAAGTGCTGGCTTCTCTCAGACTCCCAGTCATTTCAAGTTTTCTTCTTTGTCCTCGGATTTATCTTCCATTATATTTTCATTTACTTACATTAATTGTGTTTTCATTTTCTACTCCATGTTAAGAAATGTTTTCTGGTGACAAAAACAAGAGGCTGGAACTCAGTGTCCTTCGTTTCTGTCTGGTTTGGTATTCATACTATAGAACTCTGGAGGAAGAATTACTATGTACTATTTTTTTGTCATATATGGAATCAATAGAGGTGCCAGGATTTAAAGATACTAATATGTCAGTCAATTAAAGCCATATTCCTAGTTCACCTACTCAAGTAAATGCCCAAGCTAAACAGAAGAATCTAAGAACAGAAGACCTAAGAACCAGCAAGTGCTACGGGTCCTGTTCTGTAAGCCTTGTTAATGCCATTGAGTATTTCTTGTCATAAGAAGCATTTATTCATTTCACAGAGATTTTATGGAGGTAAGGACAGAAAAGACTTATCCAGTGTAGAGAGCTATGTCACTTAGGTAGATATCCATCAAGGAGACAGCTTGATATTTTCTACAGTACTGAAAAAAGAACATAAAAGCCAGTGGGGTGGACCACTTTCAGAGACCTTGTTAAGGCCCTAGTAGGAATTCCAAGTTGGAATCGTGGGTCTAGCATTTGGCTGCGGAGGGAAAGTTGGGTGTCCTGTTCAAACCTAGTAGCAGTGAAGGCAGAAAGAGCCAAATGCTTAGGCCAGGACTCTGGCAGTGTTTACACAGAATAGTTCAGAGACTAATACGTAAAATGGCTCCAGGGGATAACAAATGGTTGACCTTTATATCAAGTAGAATGGTTGTTTACTGGAGATGTAATCACCTTTTTATCTTCTGGCAGACTTGATAATATATTTTAGAGAGAGAGAGAGACTGTGTGTGTGTGTATAAAAAAACACTCATGAGAACCTAACATGGTTGAGATCTGTGATGTTCTAAAACTCTTGCCTCTTACCTTGTGTCAGGCCTTTAGGTATCCTCGCCAAACACTGCAGTGTATTTAATCAGAACAATATTTAGCATATTTGAAACTAATGGAATTGGACCATTTTCTGTGGTTTTCTACCTCCTTCTCCCTCTCGTTCCTTCTTCGTCTCCCTAATCATCTTGACCACCGCAGTGTTTCTGCTTGTAGTTTATTTTTGTTTCTTTGAACTATTTAAGAAACATACATGGCCTATGTTTTTTCATGTCTCACTCAGGTGCAAGATTTTCTGTCAAGAATTTGCTCACCTTCCCCCACTTCACCTTTCTTACCTCTCTGTGGTAAATTGTATATGTAATAAAAGTAAAACTGTCTTCAATTATTTTATAGTACTGAAGCTTTTTTGTTGTTGTTTCAATAAGAGTCAGATAACTGGGGTGACGTGAATTTAATTAAAGAGTGAGTTTAGGATGACATGAGATTACTATACATATTATTATTTTTTAAGTACCTTGCCAGTGAATATGTTGTACAAGTCCTTTGGTATTCTTTCGTCTTTCCTACCTGTCCCTATCTCCTTTTTGTATTTCCACCTGTAGCTGATTTCCTAAACTAAGGATTTCATTGTTTTCATTTGGGTTGGCAACTACAGTCCAATGTTAGTACTTTTTTATTTTGGAAGAGAATGAGCCAAGCAAACAAACTTTACTAAGATTAAAAGCCTCTAGAGTCCTAACGAGGACCTGTGTTCAGAGAATTTAATACCATCTCTTTTTAGTTCTGCTTCTGTAACACAAATTGGGTAAGCAAGTGTTGTACCTCTGCAGAATCTGCTCAGCTGTTCAAGAACAGCAGTAGGAGTGTGAGTGGTGATCTGGTTGAAAAACCCAACTTTATGGTTCAGTAGCAGCATATTTCTCCCTGGTAACTGAAAACTTAGAACATCAACAGCACATACAGTTCCAAAAGGCAAAGCAGAATGGTGTGAGTTGCTTCCATTTTCATTGCTGTCAGGTAGCACACTTGCTTTGAGAATGTGACTTATATTAATTAAATACTCACAGAAAGAAAGCTCAACCGGTCTCAAATGACAGCACTTTTATTGCAGCCGTTTGTTTCTGGTTTATTTAAAGGATGGAGCTATTTTTATTTTCCAGCTTTCTGAATTCTGCAGTAACATTTTATTTTCTGGGATTTAAAAGAAAAACGGGGTTTATTTCATTATTAAGCATTCAAAACCCACGACACTTAAATGGCAAACATTACTAGGAAAGTCTGGTTATATTTTTCAAAAACTGATTGCTCCAGACGTGCACATCAATGACATCTTTAAACTTCAGTACATTTTCATAACTGCTTACAGGGTAGAATTGTCATTTGAGATTACACTGAAGTGTGAATTCCTCAAAGTGATTAATTTTATTATTTTTTAAATTAATTTTTGTGTTATTTTGAATACTTAGGGAATAGTTGTCATCTTGGCTTAGATGTTATTGGCTTGCTGAAATTGCTAAGAATTTTGAGTTGGATACACTTCAACTTTTGTTTACTTTTGTATTGCTCAGTGGGAATTAAACTCTTCCTCTCTAGAGTAATGTAGGATAAACAGGATTTTCTGTCAGAAACTGAAATTCACAGCTACCCTTTTACCCCCCCCCCCCCCCCCCACCACTAATCATGTTTACTTAACTCTCAATGCTGTCTAAAATGGATTATAGTGACATTTGCAGACTTTGTTATCTCATGAATGCTTGTCTGAGTGAAACTGCCAAGTCAGCCCCCCAAGTCAGAACTGTGTACCTTCAGCTGCCATTAAAACACATAAACATGGTGCTGTCAGTCACCAAACACTATGGAAATGTGCAGCGTAAAATACTCAGTAAGCATAAACATCCCATCAGCATCCAAAGCCATGGGGATCTTGTAATAAGGCTCATCCTGGCTGTGTCAAAGTCACAGAAGATTCTGATAATGTTGCCACAGCAGAGGACTGTAGATTCTGCATACAAAATGCCTGCCTAAAACCAAAATATTCCTGGGTGCGTGGGGCAAAAACACCTTAAAAATATCCAGAATTACTGACATCCAACCTGTCTATTGTTGTACTGTAGGTAAATGTATCTTCTTTTTCCTTTTATCCTAATGCATGTATTTGTGTAGATGGGAGATTAAGAACTGCTAACTTTTAATAAAGACAGCAGAGATGTTTAAATCACTGAAATATGACTCTGGAGTTCTAATGCTGATGTGTGTACTTTTCCCTTTGTCCAGTTTACTACACGATTTCTTGTCCCTGTTAGTGTAAAAAACCAAAAGACACAATAGAACTTGATTTTTTCTTTCACTGATACATGGGATTTTGTAATTGACTGTAGTTAAAGTTATGTATCTTATTGGAGAAAGCCAGAGAAATTACTTTGAATTTGAAATTGTCCAGATATAATTTGGAATTTCATCACATCATGAAGTGCTAAACACTATTTTCAAAATATTCCCAGGTTGAGTAAAACTGGAAGAAAAAAACCCCTTTGTTCTTGGTAAGTGTAGAAACAAATAAACCAGCTTATTAGAGATACCACTGAATCACCATCAGCTGATTAAGGTATTCCACAGTATTTTCATAGTTAAGGTAAATACTTAAAATCTAATGATTTGGTGTTTCAGTAAGGAAAAAAAACCAAACTGTAAAGCAATAGATAGTCCAGATTTTACTTGCACTCAGAATGTCGCAGGTCTGTCTACCACGGCTTAATAAACAAGCGTGTTGCTTGTTCACGTTTCTATGTTGTTTATGATCTCGTTTGTTGTAGGCCAGTGTGTGGCAGTGAATTACATTTTTTGTCAGAATCCTCTTACAATGGGGCTATTAACAGCCCATTTAAGGCTCTCTGCTGTAAGCTGCGGAGAGAAGAAGGTTGTTAAGAAGTGTGGGACCATTAAAGAAGAGTCATGTTTTATCCTCGATACAGTCTAATTTCGAACAAGTTATCAGCAAACAAATGGTTCTGCAGCAGAATAATTTCATGAGAAAAACTCAGCTGGGAATTTCAGGAAAGCATTTTTGGTTTAACCTGAGTCACAGATAAAAGTTACCCAACACAGTGTAAAATTTGGTGCTAATTAGTAAAGAGGTATTTTAAATATACCTGCCAATTCTCTTCTGGTATTAAATAGAAGACATTTAAAATGCCTTACCCTGTTTTGCTCTAGTGCCAGAATTAAAAATTAATTACTACTAGCAAGTTACTGACACAAAAATGTGAAGAACAGAATTAAATCCTCTCCATTTAGGGCATCTCTGTGCTTTTCAAAAATGTCTCAAACTGGAACTCAGGAGGTTTGAAATTTCAGATTTAAGAAACGCTTTTGAAAAAGTGTGGGAACTTAAAGAAAATATTGACATCTAGGTGTTTCGCTTGGATACTGCCTATAGAGTCACAAGAAATGTTACGGAGTGTAAAGAAGAGTTGATCAAAATTAGCCAAAGGACAAGGAAAAGTTTTGGCTCTTTTCTTTTTTCTTTTTTCTTTTTTTTTTTTTTTAAAAAAAAAAAAGTAAACTAGGTATACGAGTGGATGAGCATTCCAGGCTTTGATGTAGCCAGCTTTTCATACGAGGTTTCTTTGTCAGATCTGAACAGGAAAGAGCATGCATGTAAAATCCTTTTCCAAACAAGGCTCTGTGATTTCTGCCAGAGAACCAGCATTACTAACGCAAGGTAAAGTTAACCCTTATTTAAAACAAAAAGTGTTATGCAACTTGAAAGAAAGAAAGAAAGACATTGTGGGTCACTGAATTGGTGTTTCTAAAAATAGACATGGATTTAGACCATTAAATAAATTATGCTATTGTTTCTAAGATAAGACCAATTAAAAACAAACTTTCAAGTCACTAGAACAAATGCTAATTTCACTGGTCATCATTTAATTTTTTTAAAAAAATATTGAAAAAGTCAGTCAGTAATTAATGAAATTTTATAGCTGAAAAACCCCTAAACTTACTGGTAAAATGTGAGGTGGATAAATGTGTTTCTTTATATTCTTTTACCATACAATTTCTACTAGTATAAATAACAGCATAAGCAATAAAACTTACAAAATATTTACCTCTCTGTAGAAAATACTGGTATAGTGTGTTATGTCCTTTCTACATCACAAAAAAAAAAAAAAACCAAAACAAAAACAAAAACAAAATTCAGGACAAAAGAACAGCTTTGAAATACAAAATCCCATCCTGGGAGTTAGATGTGCCTGCTCAGGCCATAATAGGAGGAAAACATTTAGTATCAGTGCTCTGGATAATGGTATTCTGCAAAGCTTTACAGATAGAGGTTAGACTGTAATGATGGGTTAGACTAATGATGGTTAGACTTCTAGAGCGCAGGCCAACTGCATGCATTTCAATAGAGCCGAGTGTAGGGTCCTGCATTTTGGTCACGGCAACCCCATGCAACGCTACAGGCTTGGGGAAGGGTGGCTGGAAGTCTGTCTGGCAGAAAAGGACCTGGGCGTTCTAATCGACAGCCGGCTGAATATGAGCCAGAAGTGTGCCCAGGTGGCCAAGAAGGCCAATGGCATCCTGGTTTGTATTAGAAATAGTGTGACCAGCAGAAGTAGGGAGGTGATTGTCCCCCTGTACTCAGCGCTGGTGAGTACTGGCCGCACCTTGAGTATTGTGTTCAGTTTTGGGCACCTCAGTATAGGAGAGATATCGAGGTGTTGGAGCAAGTGCAGAAAAGGGCGACAAAGCTGGTGAAGAGCCTGGAGAATAGACCTTATGAGGAGTGGTTGAGGGAGCTGGAACTGTTCAGTTTGACAAAGAGGAGGCTGAGGGTGGACCTAATCATACTCTACAATTACTTGAAAGGACATTGTAGAGAGGTTGGTGCTGGTCTCTTCTCACAGGTCATTAGGGACAGAACCAGGGGGAATCGGTACAAGTTGCAACAGGGCAAGTTTAGACTGGACATTAGGAAGAAATTCTTCACAGAAGGAGTGGTCAGACACTGGAACAGACTGCCTAGGGAGGTGGTTGAGTCGCCATCCCTGGATGTGCTTAAGTGTCGCTTAGATGTGGTGTTGGGTGATATGGTTTAGGGGCGAATTTGTAGTGTAGGGTTAATGGTTGGACTCAATGGCCCCAAGGGTCTTTTCCAACCTGAATTGTTCTATGATTCTATGACGGGTGAGTAGTAGTATGATTTTAGTGTCCTGTAAAACCAGTGACTGGGGATTTGGATGACATAAATGAAACTTATTAAAGGAAATATTAAGGAAAGGAAATGAGTGTTTGTATTCAACTCGTTGTGTGCCATTTGTGTATTTTGTGTTTATGCACCCATGGAATGCTTCAGAAAAGCATTGGGAAGCTACATCAACTTTTTGCCAATGGAAAATGCAATAGAGCATTTATTTAAGGACAGAATAACATTTTTAAGAGTCCAGATTTCAAACACTAACATTAACAGCTTTGCATGTTGGTTGTTGACCTTGCTGAAACTATGTAACAAATTCTTTGAGTTCTTTGTACCCATTTGCTCTTGCCTGTTTGGGAATCCATACACTTTTACACATTGTAACTAGTTTTAATTAGTGCTTTCATACCACCCAGCATCCCCTGTAAATCAGAATCTATTTTCAAATATGGTCAAAAATTTGTCATGAACTGTCAGAAAATAGTTGCTTTACCAAGTAATTTACTTCTTTAATTTACGATTAGAAGGAAGATTGTTCACTTAAACTTAAGAAAGAGTGAATGAGAGAGAAATATTCTCTCTAAAATGAGAAATAAGTACTATTAACATAAAATATGGAGTAGTCTAGCTTTGATGTGATGCCAAAACAATTCGGAGAAGACAGGTATTTTTGCAAGCTTTGCTTTAGTAATCAATATCAAACTTTTCAAATTTCTAAAACATAAACTTTCAGATCCCCATTTTCATTTGCAGTGACTTGACTCTGACTTTCTCTGGCTTTACTGGAATACCCACTCAATACCCTGCTGTGTACGTGGCTTCTTGGAAAAAGATTTTAAATCCCAATAACATTGTGTCTTATTTTAGCAAGAAACTCAAATGAATTTTGTTCTTGTTTGATACCACTAAATAATTTTTTTTTTTTTGTTGGAAAGGAATAGACTTTTATAGGCCCATTTGAAATGAGCTATATATATTGACATGAAAGTAAGGAGAAGAGATTTTCCAGATACTAATAATTTCATCTCTTCTGAATATTTGCAGACCATAGTTATCACATTTCTGTAAGTTCCCCAAAGATACTTTAGTCTTGTGCTGGCTGGAGTAGAACCCAGTTACATTCTTTATCAGTCATTAAAGCAATGATATTGCACATATGTTCTAAAACATGGAAATAACAGGGTTATCTGATCCTTTATTAACCAAAATTGTCTAGACTATATGCTGGTTAGGTCTATGGTTATGACAATGGGTAAGAGTATATGGATTCCTGTGATAATCATTTTAAAAGGTTCCTTCAACTAAAAATATTTTCTAAGACTTAAGAGGAGTTCTCAATCTTACCAATTTAGAAATTATGTGTTATATTCGTTGCACTAGACATGCGAAACATGAGTTCACTTTTGATTTTGTGGTATTTACCTGGGAAAAAAACTATACCTGGAAAAGGTTTGTTAAGGTGGTTTTTTGTTGATACTTTTGGTTTTCCCTTATTTTACAGTTATACTGACTGTACATCCCTCAAACTGCTTCTGGGTTTATTGATGGAACAAATAAAGCATACTGCTGCTTCCAGAGTATTAGGTTGTGTGCCTCTAGTTCTTCACAGATTCAAAATTATTAGCACTTGACCTTTGTCTCTTGGCTTTGATTGACAAAGACTGTGTTTAGAACTAGCTCCTCAGCATCACTGTCTTCTGGGAGCAAATCTGAAGAACGAAGTATCTTGCCACTGTGGTAGACACAGTGTCAATTTGGTTATGCAGTTGATGGATCAGGGGACTACAAAGCTAAGGCCCAGCCAATCGTGTTCCATTTAACTATGGAAATGGCTATATCTTTTTTCTCCTTTGCGCTGGTACAGGAAAACACTGGTTCCAGATTGAGAGACTGTTACTTGCTGGATTAACTGTATGGGTTAGTTCCATCCTATATGTAGCATGAAACTGGGCCAGCACTTAGAAGTCCTTTGACGCTTCACATGAGGTTTTCACAGCTCATTTCATCTGATCAGTTTAGCTTTGTCATCTGTTTATCTTCAGTACGTCTTGAGTGCAAGTCTTGTTGATGAGGTTGGTTTCACATGGTCGTTTAGAGGTCAGCCTTCACACAATTTGTTCTAAGTCAGTTTGTAGTCATCTAATGTAAGCTTGCTGAACTGGATTCAACTATTTTTTTTTTTTAATAAGCATTATTTATGACAAAGTAAGACTGCCAAAGCAGCACAGAAAATGTAAAACTGTGATAGCGCGTTTGAAATTTCTGGAGTGAGCCCACACTACGTTGAGGTTTCTGGCAGTGCATGGTTACAAGATCATTTTTATATGAGAATATTCTTAAACAAAGCAAAAAAATCTGCAGCTCTAGCTGGAAGCTACATTTGATACACTCTTGTTTTACCAAACTGTCAAAATATGTTTCAGGTAAAGTACAGCTATGCCTTTAAAACAGGTTTGTTCACCTCAGTCAGTTTGAGCCAGCCTGCCAAAGCAAGGCAGGTTACTCCAAATCACTGTAAACATGCTCTGGGGAGGAGAGAAGACACTAGTTGTTTCTTGACCAATTAATTACACGCTTTCAGTTACTATTTTTAGTGGGTGGTTGTAGTAACCCAATGACCCACAAATACTTCATGGAGAGCTTAGAAAAGTATTCTGTTTCAAGAATGTTTTTACTGTACGCTGTACAGCTTTGTCCTTTCATAAAATTTTTAATGCTCATAATAATTTCAGAGCAACAGATCCCGATTATAGCAAGTGAAGAAAGTGCTTTAAAACTAACCATAGTAAGCCCACTTTTCTTATATGGTTGGGAGCCTGAAAGTTGTCCAGCCTTCTGTAGCTTATATTGCTTATTTTCGTAGGCTTTTTACGGATTCTCAGTAGCAGATAATATTAGTGTTGCACAGTCCAGGGGATCCTCTTCTGGTTTGGCCTACTTTCAACATGCCAGTACCAAAAGATGTGACATGTGGGCTCCTGTATATACTTCTTAGAAGCTACTGTTACCCTGGTCTGGCCTACCCTAGACCAGCCCAGCCCCACGACTCTTCTTCCCCTGGCACAGATGAAAAATTGGCCCAGGACATCGTGCCGGGCCAAAAACAGTAAATACAGCAGATGCTGCCTGCATAAATACTTGTGCTGGCCCTGGGGCAAGGGCAACAAACAGTAAGTTCTTAACAATAGTGTCATTAACAATAATGCTGACTTAAAACTTCCATATGTGAAGCTATGGTTCCAGGACTCCTACTGTTCCAGTGACAGTGGCCTCCTGCTCAACAGTTCTGCTGGGAGAAATGCTTTTTTTCCTTTTGGTTGTTTTGTTTTGTGGGGATTTTTTGGTTTGGTTCCTTGTGTCTTTTTTTTTTCCCAACAGTGCGGTATAAATGGGTTTTAGTTTAACAGAAAGGACTTTTGACCCAGGATCTTTATCCATGAGTTCATTTGCTCCTTCTGTCGCTATTTTTTGCTTTTTTTATTTTTGTTTTGCATAATGGATTTACAGTCTCTTGAGATCTGGTAACTGAAAAGGCAAAGCTGCTATAACAAGGATCCTAGAAAATGAGACTCCAAAGAAACACCTGCAATTGATTTATACTCTACTAGTGAATTTCACCCCATGCTTCAGGAAAGTATGAGGAAATGTTCACTCATTTGGAAAGAAGGAGAGTTGTAGAAACCTCCATAGGAACTGAACAGAGTAATACCATCATTCCTTTCCACTTATTTTGCCCTGTGTTACTCCCTTTCCTGCCAGTCTACTGTCCTGGCCCTCTCTCCTCATTTTTTTTCTCTTCAAACAGAGTAGCCTCTCCCTAAATTCCTTTCATTTTTCCATTGTTTACTCAAAGCCAGACAAACCCCCTAACTATGAAAACTGACAAATGCACACCTCCTTCAGGGTGAGTTTTATCTTTCCTTCTGTTGTACTGTGATAGTGCGTTTGGGAATCTCACATTGTATGCATCTAGTACCAGTTACTGTTTTCATAATTTCTCTAGTGCAGCTGTGAATTTTGCTTCATAGGTCAACTAGTAACTGATTTGGGAGAGAAGAATAAAAAGTGTGTGTCTCTGAGGTGACAGGAATAAGTAATTATCATTAATAGAAATATTACTTCTGTCACCTGAGAGTTGCATTGCACAAAAAATTGTCTTAGCAGAGAGGTGGGAAACTATAGCAATGGTGCCTAGAGGGATGAAGAAGTGACTGAATGGGAGGACAAAAGGTAAATTTCAAAAATTACTGATGGAAAATGTTTCTGTTCCACTTAAAGTTTCCATTCTCTGTCCCCAGCTGCATGTTCGTCTCCATGAGGTTGTGCCAAGACCAGTTGTGTCTGTCTGAGACACAGAAACCACTTTATAATGTAGTGAAAATGTTATAATCTATAAATATGGTACATGATAATAATTCATATAGAATTATGGTGATTTTAGAGCCATAGAGACAGTTGATAAAATTTGTCAGTGTTCAGTTAAGTCAAATCAATCTTATATAAGGCATCAGACTGTAAGGCAAAAGTTACATCTAAAACTACAAACAGAAGTAAAATAGTTGCAGTAGTAAAAAAAATGGCAAATGCTGCTTTCTCACAAGTTGATATTTTTTATTCATATTGTTTACTCCTGACTTTAGGGTTCTTTTTTTAAAACTTATATTTGCAGTTCAGTGTTTTTGTAAGAATTAGAGAACAGTAAACTAGATCAGATAAAATAAGAAAGCAGTCGTCCTAGCTCTTGATCAAAAGCCTGGTGCATGTATAAAAAAGTTTGGAGTTGCTTTTTTGTTAGCTGTCAAAATTGCATCACCAAGGGATTCTTCTGATTTGAATGTCAGACACTAGTGTGCAACATTCTGAGCTTTTGAGATCAGTGTTGCAAACAGATCTGTATCTGTTTTATCTGATCATAGCTCTGGTTTTGGAAATAAAGAACCAAATTTTTAAAAAAATCCTATATGTACAATTGCATGTGGTGTTTATATTAGCACTCAGTCAAAACATCCATAAAAATGGTTGTAGGGTACCTGTGTTGTGGGTGGCTGCAGTGTAGACCATGTGCACTGACAAGAACTGTGCACTACAGCTGTTTTTTCTCGTTTTAAAGACATGGCCTTAAAACTGTTTGTTTACACAAAGCAAAATTATGTGTGATTCTAAATAGGCTTCCACAATGGTTTTCTTTTACTGAAGTGGCAATGTGGGGAAAAAAAAAAAAAAAATTCCTGATGAAAAACAGTGGGTGCTCCAGACAGAACAATTGAGCATTTCAGAATGAATTATTCTAACTTGCTGAACCAGACTCTTCTCCCTGTGGGCATGTATCTGTTTGCATATATTTATCAGTCTGCTTGGAAACAGAATGAAGAGCCTCATGCTTTGCCTTTTAGAGAAGAATCTGAATGGACCTTTTTTTTTTTTTAATTGTATTAGGGAAAAAAACATCCTAGGGAAAAATTGTATTTCTTATTGTAAGCTAGAAAGCAGCCTTAAAGGCTCTTCTTCCCACTGATTTTCACACAGCGTGAGTTGTTAGTTCCTCTTTCCTTTAGATAATTCCAATCTCCGGTTTAATGGTGGAGCATACTATAGTTCTCTCTCTCTTAGTTTAACCTCCCTAAGGGAGGTAATTCAGGAAGCTCATGCTTTTTTTGTAATTTCTTGATTGTCGGGCTATTTCACTTCTTTATTTTTCCTTACAATCACCCACGAAGCGCTTTAAAGTTAATCTGCTTGCTAGGATTTTAACAAGTCCAAACGCTTCCAGAATTAAAACAGTTCTCAAAATACCAGGTAGCTTACTACATTTAACATTTTAGTAGCCAATTTCTCATGAAAAAGCTTAGCTAGTTTGTTAAAGTTATGACCTCATGACCTCAAAATCAGGTTAAGTCTACCATTAATGGTTGTATTTTGTAGAGTACAGGTCTAGCTAGCAAGCACCACACAGCTATCCCAGCTATTGACATACTGGAATTCTTTTCCTTTGTGGCAAGCTCTTTGTCCAGCAAAAGCTGTTCCAGGATTTGACATAAAGTAAATGCTCACCAGTCACTGTGAAAGAGGCTTCTTGCAAAGAAATACAGGTTATTCACACTGTTTAATGCACACAAAGAGACTACCAGGAGGCCACTCATGCATCGTCTCCTACATGGTTAGTAAGTGGTGGAGCTCTTTCCAAGCTTGTTTCAGATTGTTGGTCTATAGAATCCAGGAGCATTTCAATGTCCAGGTACCCCATCAAATAGTGTTATGATTTTAGTTCATGAGAGACTCCACATGCACCATCTCCTCAAATTTTATCTCCATGTCAAGGAAGCCTGATTCTGTTGCTTTCCTTTTTCTTTTAATGTCCTTGCAAATCAATTCTGTTGGTCATTTGCTAATTTCTAAATTATGTTGCTTATAGCTCCCACTTTTAGAGCTTTGAACTGAAAACCAAAGTATCAATACAGATAACTTTAGCATAGCTTATATCTTTCCTTCAAATAGTAACTATGTCAAAAGCCAAAAATACTGCTGAAAAGAATGAATTTGCTATCCACATTTTCCATAAAGTGGAAAATGTTATACTCTATGTTCTTTCAAGAGTTTATGCAGGATCTAGGAATATACCCTCTTCATTTAAAGCTCCCTTAGCTTTTGTGAAAAATGTGTTAAGCAACAAGAATGGCAGGTCCACTGGTTTTGCTCATTTATGCTTACTTTCTAATTAATCTAACATAAAGTGCACATTCAAAATGAAATTGGTGCCCATCTTGATTTATTGTGAATATCTGCTTACATCTTCAAAGCATTATGATTTAAAGCAAAGGCTACTTGCTTTCTGTGGCTGTTAAAATATATAAACAGGAGTATGAAAGTCTTGGGAAGAATCTGACCAGTCTGTATCAACTTCTTGCCAGTAAAAGCAGTCATTCCCTTTCACCCACTATCTAGTACTTTATACAAGGTGGTGGAACTTTTTAACAGAGAGCAATACCAAACTACTAATTGGTGGAATCAGGTAACTAGGGAATAGCACAATTTTTTAAAACTTCACATTCTGACTTATTAACACTTTACAAAGTTATCTGCAAATTTACACTACACAGAAAGTGTAGATTTTTATTACAAATGGCAGTTGTAACCATAACATGCCATGATGATATTCCTCTTTATGCTTTGGCTGTTCCTATTAAGGGCCACAGCAGTCTCACTACCATAACTTGTGCACCATTTGATTTATTTTCGTGTACTTCCCTTTTATTTTTCCCAAGATTTGTTCTCTATAGTAGGGATCAAAAAATGTTTCAGACTGAAAATTATGAATCTGAGCTCCGGGGGAGTTCAGAGATTGGCTTTTCTTTCAGGGTCATCTTCAGCAACATGTAATAATGACTGGAATCTCCTTCAGTTCTTTTTCATTATAAAAAAAAAAAAAAAACAGAAAAGAAAAAAGCATGTAGAAACAATGTAGCCCAACCATGATGTGGGAGGAGAGGAGAACTTCAGCTTATGTCAGACAGGCAGTTGAAAATTAAGAGCCGAAGCTCCCGAAGGAAGAATCTAAACAAGACAAATGTTTGACAGTGTCCTGCAGAATATCAAGACCGGCATCACATCAGTCTGTATTCTGGACTGAATATGAAGCAGTATCTCTGAAATTTATTTGTGGTCAGAATTGCTCTCATGAACTGGCCCAGCATCATAGTTTAGTCTTAGTATATCCCGACGGGTTCTTTGCCAAGAAGTTGGAAAGGCTTGGGGAAAGGTCTTGAAAGCCTTTCAAGACCATGTCCTTTCCCCCGCTCCCTTGGAGTGAGACATAGCCTGTCTCATGGAAATTTAGCCAGACACCTTTGTGGTGCCCATATTTCTAAAATCCCACCAGTGTCTCGTAGAAACAAACAAAAGTAGTATTTGATAATACCATAGCACTTTTTTTTTTGGTATCCATACAAAGAAGAATTTGAAAGATACTGCTTAGGGTGGTTGAAGAATGGCAGTCATCCATATTAATTCATGTGAGAAATAGTTTACAGAAAATAGTATTGTTTAAGTTCATATCTGTCTTCAAATTGTGTTCATATCTGTCTCCCAAGTGTTACATATGTATCAGCTGCTGTAATCTCCATGTGCTCTGTTGTTTTCACAAGTTCTTCTGAATTCTCAGCAATATCAATACCCATGGAATCACAGAATGATTTGGTTTAGGAGGGACCTTAAAGATCATCTAGTTCCAACCCCCCTACCATGAGCAGGGACACCTTCTACTAGACCTGGTTGCTCAAAGCCCCCTCCAGCCTGGTCCTGAACACATCCAGTGAGAGGGCATCCACAGTCGCTCTGTGAAACCTATTCTAATGTCTCACCACCCTCGCAGTGAAGAACTTCCTTATAAGTAATCTAAGTTTACTAACTTTCAGTTTAAAGCCATTACTCCCTGTCCTGTCACTCTACAGACTTGTCCCTCCCCACATTTCTTCTAGTATTTCTTCAAGTACCAGAAAGCCTCTATAAGGTCTCCCCAAAGCCTTCTTTTCTTCAGGCTGAACAACCCCAGCTCTCTCAGTCTGTCCTCATAGGATAGGTACACCAGTCCCCTGATCATATTTATGGTCTTCCTCTGGACTCGCTCCAACAGGTCCATGTTCTTCTTACGTTGGAGGCCCCAGAGCTGAACGCAGTACTGCAGGTGGGGTCTCATGAGAGTGAAGCAGAGGGGCATGCTGGGTAAGCTCAAGGGCAAGAGGAGAATTTACAGATCTTGGAAGGCGGGGCTGGCCACTTGGGAAGAATATAAGGCTGTTGTCCGAGGGTGTAGGGAGGCAACTAGGAAAGCAAAGGCCTCCCTAGAATTGAACCTGGCGAGAGGGGTCAAGGACAACAGGAAGAGCTTCTTCAAATACGTGGCAGATAAAACTAACACCAGAGGCAATGTAGGCCCACTGATGAATGAGATGGGTGCCTTGGTGACAGATGATACAGAGAAGGCAGAGTTACTGAATGCCTTCTTTGTCTCTGTCTACTCTGCCAGAGGCTGTCCTGAGGAGCCCCATTCCCCTGAGGCCCCAGAGGAAGTCAGGGCAGTGGAGGAGTTTGCTTTAGTCGATGAGGACTGGGTTAGGGACCAATTAAGCAATCTGGACATCCATAAATCCATGGGTCCAGACGGGATGCATCCACAGCTGCTGAGGGAGCTGGCTGATGTCATTGCTAGACCACTCTCCATCATCTTTGCCAAGTCTTGGGAGACAGAAGAGGTGCCTGAGGACTGGAGGGAAGCAAATGTCACTCCAGTCTTCAAAAAGGGCAAGAAGGAGGACCCGGGTAACTATAGACCGGTCAGCCTCACCTCCATCCCTGGGAAAGTGATGGAACGACTTATCCTTGGTGCCATCTCAAGGCATATCAAGGACAAGAGGGTCATTAGAGACAGTCAACATGGCTTCACCAAAGGGAAGTCGTGCTTGACTAACCTCATAGCCTTTTATGAGGATATAACAAGGTGGATAGATGATGGCCGAGCAGTGGATGTGGTCTACCTTGACTTCAGTAAAGCATTTGACACAGTCTCCCACAGCATCCTTGCTGCTAAACTGAGGAAGTGTGGTCTAGACTCTCGGGTAGTGAGGTGGACTGTGAACTGGCTAAGGGGAAGAAGCCAAAGAGTTGTGGTCAATGGGGCGGAGTCTGGTTGGAGACCTGTATCCAGTGGAGTGCCTCAAGGGTCGGTACTGGGACCAGTATTATTCAATATATTCATCGATGACTTGGATGAGGGACTAGAGAGTACTATCAGCAAGTTTGCTGATGACACCAAGCTGGGAGGAGTGGCTGACACACCAGAAGGCTGTGCTGCCATCCAGCGAGACCTGGACAGGCTGGAGGGTTGGGCGGGGAAAAATTTAATGAAATATAACAAGGGTAAATGTAGGGTCTTGCATGTGGGTAGGAACAACCCCAGGTTCCAGTATAAGTTGGGGAATGACTTATTAGAGAGTAGTGTAGGGGAAAGGGACCTGGGAGTCTTGGTGGACAGCAGGATGACCATGAGCCAGCACTGTGCCCTTGTGGCCAGGAAGGCCAATGGCATCCTGGGGTGTATTAGAAGGGGGGTGGTTAGTAGGTCGAGAGAGGTTCTCCTTCCCCTCTACTCTGCCCTGGTGAGACCCCATCTGGAATACTGTGTCCAGTTCTGGGCCCCTCAGTTCAAGAAAGACAGGGAACTGCTGGAGAGAGTCCAGTACAGGGCAACTAGGATGATGAAGGGAGTGGAGCATCTCCCTTATGAGGAAAGACTGAAGGAGCTGGGGCTCTTTAGTTTGGAGAAGAGGAGGCTGAGGGGTGACCTCATTAATGTTTACAAATATATCAAGGGGGAGTGTCACGAGGATGGAGCCAGGCTCTTCTTGGTGACAACCACTGATAGGACAAGGGGTAATGGGCTGAAACTGGAACATAAGAGGTTCCGCTTAAACTCGAGAAGAAACTTCTTCTCAGTGAGGGTGACGGAGCCCTGGAACAGGCTGCCCAGAGAAGTTGTGGAGTCTCCTTCTCTGGAGACATTCAAGACCTGCCTGGACACGTTCCTGTGTGGCATAGTCTAGGCATTCCTGCTCTGGCAGGGGGATTGGACTTGATGATCTTTCGAGGTCCCTTCCAATCCCTAACATTCTATGATTCTATGATTCTATGAATCACCTCCCTTGATGTACTGGCCACACTCACTTTGATGCAACCCAGGATGTGATTGGCTTTCTGGGCTGCAAACGCACCTTGCTGGCTCATATTCAGTTTTTCATCCACCAACACTCCCAAGTCCTTTTCCTCAGGTCTGCACTCAATCCGCTCATTGCCCAGACTGTATTTGTGCTTGGGATTGCCCTAGCCCATGTGTAGGACCTTGCACTTGGCCTTGTTGAACTTCATGAGGTTTGCATGGCCCCACCTTTCAAGACTGTCAAAATCCCTCTGGGCAGAGGGACACCATCAAATTCTTTGTACAAATCCAGATAGATGACAGCAGTTTAGCCACCAATGCTGTAATCCTGTTGTAGAAGGCCACCAAATTTGTCAGGCACAATTTGCCTCTGGCAAAGCCATGTTGGCTGTCACCAATCATTCATGTAAGCATCTGAAGAAGATTATCTGCCTCTTTGGTTTTGATTTGTTTATCAGTGTAAGATTAGTAATCTCTAATGTTTAAGTAAACTATTCTACACTATTTCAGGCGGGACTGCAAGATCTAATGGAACATATGTACCCTTGCTGTCAGAAAGGCTTTTTTTAACTTTGCAAACTACAAACAGAGGGAACTTGGATAAGAGGATAAGAGGACCAGACTCTGACTCAGAAATGAGATGGCTTTCTTAATCGGGTGTAATTCTGTCCTCTCAGTGAAATATCTATAACCTGCTACTCAGTCAACTTGCTCTCCATTGAATTTCAGTTTCTTCTACAAAGCATTTTAGATGTTCTTATTATGTATTGTTTGTCTAGTCTTTTTAAGTACAGAAGTTTATGATTTGTAGCTTGCTTCATCTGCAGTCTGAGATACTACATATGCCCTAAGGACATATGTGGCAGAATTTAGTATCTTCATATTACTCTCAGTGTGTAGTTTGTTGACTGGCTCATGTTGCACCAAGGGCCATATTTTACATAAAAAGCATAAATCTGTCTTTTTCAGTGCACGTCTTATGACTTCTTCCCCTGTGAAGGCACCAGCAGTCATGCAACCACATGGCCATGTTAGCTGATGCAGTTCAAAAGCAAGCCCCGCCCCTCCGCCCCCAAAAAAAAAAAATTTCCTGCTTTTTCAGCCAGATTGCTATCCTTTCGCTGCTGGCTGAAATTTAAATCAGTTTAAGCTAACCATGAAACTGTATCCTTAGTGTAGAAGATGGCTTCAGTACACCTTTAATAAAAATCCTTTAAATGTTTCTCTAGGTGCAGGGTATTTTAGAAAAGAGGTTGCTGAAATACAAAACTGTATGTGATACAACTGACCGTCCTGTGCAGTGGTACAGAAAGAAACTTCCCTGTAAGAATGACTCACTGACAATACTTCATGGTAACATTTATTGTGTTGATTCTGACATGACTCTCTACAGAATAAAAATCTTGACATTTTTGAATGTCTTGAAAGGTTTCCAGGAATTCCTTAAATCTTTGCACAGTACAAAAGGTTGTACCTGAAACTTTAACCAAAATGTAGATTAGAAGAAAAGCAAAGAGGAAAGAAGCAGCTTAGAATTTCTGACTCTATTCTGGGCAGTTTTTTTCTGCCCAAATTGTGGATGTTGTCATGCACACGTCATGTTATTACGAGAGGGACTTACTGATCTTCACTAGCAAGTCTTTTGTACTTCTTCGAATGGTAACCTTGTTAAGCCAATCAGAAGTGTGATGCCAGACTTTGAGAGTAACACAGTGTGTTTTCTGTAGCTTGGCTATGTCTAAATTCACCTCTTAAGGTAGTTAGTTTTGTAAAGCACTTCCATACCTGGAGGACAGTTTTCAAAGTTACACCATCAGTGTAGATCCACAATTTTTCTTTGCATTTCCAGTTGCTCTACAATAAACTCCATCAGTGTTTTATCTATATTTGTATTGCTTTTTCAGTTATGCTCGCTTATGTCTGTCCTCTGCCTTACTGACCCCAAAGTCAACCAAGTGGTGGGCATACAGCCAATTTCAGATGGCATTTGGTTAGTTTCCTCCCTTTAAAAGTAGTTTAGGAAATGTAACTCAAATATTTCTGTTATTTGACAAGCCTGTTTAACTTTTCAAATTTCAGCCCCCCTTACTCTGAATTTCTTCCTCAATATCTTCCAGTTCTAGAGGAAGGAATTAGAAATACATCTCACCTTTAGCTGTTTTCACTGTGCTTTTCCTTCTAAATTTCTAGTTTTGTTTGTTCAGCAATAGATTTTTTTTTCCCTAAGCCTGGGTTTACATATTTTTTTGCTTTGTGCTACTGTGCATTTGTCTCCTAAGACATAGTTATATAACCCTGGCATGTAGCCTAAACTCATAATTACTTTAAAGGGAATTAGGGTGTGCAAGGAATGTAAGATCAGGCATTTGGAAAATGGTCCAGTGGAGATGCTTTTTTTTTCCCCTCTACAATGAGTATTTATCTTAAACAACTTCCATGACTCTTGGAAACTTATTTCACTTCTTCTCAGCTAATATGTGTTCCATTAGCATTTTTTGGCCTGAAACTAGTTGATTCCTTCAGACTTTGTTGAAGTATGGGCTGCTTCCTTTTCCTATTTTTTTTTTCTTTTACCAGTTCTGTGTCTGAAGTGGTTCATCGTTGATATATAGGTATTGTGATCTTGGGGTTTGGTGGCTTTTAGTCTGCCAGACCAGTGATGAGAATTGCAGGTCCTTGTTTCAAAAGTCCAAATCTTTATTTATTTATAGGTTGTTTTATTGCAGAATGTATGGGATGCTGCCCAGGCAATATCTGATTAAAGAAGGATAAGGAAGTACATTTACTGATCAGATTTATCTCAGACCATGTATGAAACCATGATCTCGATTAAACCTTTCTGCTGGCAGTATTAATCAGGGTATGTTTTTCTCTTATCTTACTGGGAAATTTAAAAAAAAAACACTGTATTACCTTATACATAAATGTGGGACTGTTTCCTCACTTCACTGTGTGCTGTGTTCTTTGGAATGTGTACTTAAGTAAAGGAAGCTATACAGTATTTCTTAGAACAAGCCAGGAAAGAGATGTAAATAAATCTGTCAAACAGGCACAGCTTTTTGAAGGTCCTAATAAAATGTGAACTAGTGTAATTACCTAGATGACTGTTTCCAAAAAAGAATTGCATATTTTTCCCTAGGGTGGGCTGAGGGGTACAAAAGATCCTGAAATTGCAATGACAGAAGATTCAAGGAAAAGAAAGTAACTCACGGTAGTAATGAGACTCTGACTTCCTTGTGTACCAGTGGAAAAGGCCAAGCAGCAATAAGGGGAGATTGTGTGCAGCAAATAGTTGAGAGGTTGGTAACCATGTTAGGATTTCTTCCTTTAGTCATTGAAAAGGTAAGACTCGGTGTGGTTTGTCTTTTGTTTCTGGAGTTGTTTAAACATGGGTTTTTTTTGCTTTTTAAGTACAATACTCTTTAAGTACTGTGACATAAATCACACTTTGTTTTGAAGAGGCAAATGGATATTGCAACAAACTTCTGAATTAGTCACAGGTGACATCTGTTGTAATCTGAGTAGCAGAGTGAGAATAATCAGACTGGGACATTTCCCTCTCCAGTTCTGTGTGTTACACCTCTGAGAGTTAAAGGCCTGAGGAGATTCTCCTTTTGGGATTTGCCTTTTGGGATCCTGAGAAAAGACATTGGCACAGATAGTCAAGCGGACAGGGTTGAGACATCTCTGGGTAGAAATGTGTTCATGTTTCTGCATGGCTTAACCTAAATCAATTCCAGGTGTCTCATTTTAGTGTTTTAGTGTTTAAAACTGGTTCTGCAAAAATTAATTTAGGGAATTCAGCCTCATGGCACCAAACTTTCAGCTGTGTTCCATGTGAATTGCTGTTCAGTTATTTTACAGCAGCATTCCCTGCTAATAAAGATTGTATGTACTCAGTGAAGATGTGAAGCACGCTTCTTACATTGTAAATAAAATATTTAAAAAAAACTAAAAAAAAAACTAAAAATAGCGCTTTGTACACCATAGTTTCATTCTATAATATTTTTCCAGTGAAAATAAATTTCCCACATTCTTTACATAACTGATACCATTTTTATCTTTAATACTTTTTCGGGTAGCCTTTTCCTTCTGATTTTGTAATTCTCATGAATTCACATCCTCCTCACACGTAGATTAGATTCTTTACATGGTGTTGTTGCTGCTTGAAATCTAGAACCCTTTTGGGACAAACCTGAATATGGAGTCTTTCTCCCTAGAGTGCCCGGAACAATTCCTGGGACTGAAATATGAGCTTCTTCATATTCTTCCTCACAGCAGCAATTCTGTGTAATTCCTGGCCAGGCAAGGACTGCTGAAGTAAAAACTGCTACCACCATAATTTTTCTTCTTTGAATTTTCTAGCATGCCCATCTTTTTTTAGAAATATCAGAAAGTTGGCATCGCAACAGTGCATCAGCTGGGAGCTCTTCCTCTGTGAGGTGGGAACAGTGCTGGGGGCCTGTCATGAAGAGGTTGGGCCATCCTCCAAAGTATTTTCCCAGCTACCTATACATTAATATGGCTACACCTTCCTCCATGACGACTCTTTTTTTACTTTACAGCCATTGGATTATGGAGGAAGGGATTTTGCTTATTTTATTTTTAAAGTACAAAACATTTGTAAAATATTTCTGTAATTAAAAAGAAAATAATAAATTACTTTGGAGTTGCATTAAATCTAGTGAGAGAGATGTCATACAAAAAAAAATGCCATTACTGCTATAGAAAACAGTTAGTTGGAATGCCTTTTTATTTTATAAGTCTATAAAAATTCAGTGAGAGATACTTACCATTAAGTTTGTTTCTTTGAACAGATTACCGTAATGGGAGTTTGGTTTAGAAATTTCTGTGCAAGAAAAATTTCTTCAATTTAGAGACAGTGGCATTTTCCTGGACCCAGACACTCTCAGATGGTGACTTGGACAGTATACCTATCATGTTGTAAAGTGTTTCCTGTAAGTGCTGATTTTAGTATGTTAACTTATTTTTCCAATGTCTTCTCACATAAACATATCAAAATCCTGTAATAATCCTATAGCAAAATTCTAAATACTAAACAATTTCAAATAACATAGTGGAATTTTGTAGAGAGAAGTAGATACTCCCTCCTTTCCTCCTGAGAAGTCAAAGGAAGAATAGGTTTTGCAGAATGGCAGAGTGTAAAGTTGTAAAAGAAACACAGTAGTTCTTTCAGAATAGACTCTTCATAAACTGAACAGACCTCACAGCAAAATAAACAGTGTTCCATTATACAAGATACCTATAGGGACTTCTCATTCTGCCAAACCCAGGAAAAGATTTACTTTGGATTTGGTGAAGAAATAATCCAAGAATGTTTGGCAATGAATATACTGGGGAATTGTCTTATTCTTCTCCCTATTCCACCACTCTTATTGAATTCCTAATGTTTTGGGTTGATTCTGCTAGTTTTGTAAGTTCAAGATAACCATAATAAAACATTGTAAGCCAGCACATGTTAACGCATATTAACAGTAAGGGCTGTGTTTTCACAAAAGATATTATGTTTCTCCAGCTATGAACCATACGTGTTCTATAGTATTGTGGCAATAGCCTTGCTGCAAGAAAATTATGGTTTTAGTTTAATCAAAATACTAGAATTTTGAGGGAAAATATACAAATGTCAGTCATTCTTTATTGGCACGCACCCATTGCTGGAGAAAAAGGAAGCCAAACGTTCATAAAGTCCAGTTTTCAGGAAATTTGAAAGACTCACCAGTTGTTCTTTTTAGTGAAAGTAGACAATGTCCATACTGTGGATACCAGTAGTCTTAGTGAATATGCAAATGATGGGTGACCAACATAGCTGGCAACACCATGAATTAATTTTCCTGCCTAAGAAGAGCTGTCTGCTACTGCTGCACTTGCGAAAGTTCACAGAACTTTTGATACCCACAGGTTGCTGCCCAGGCACTGGCCTGCAATACTGCTCCCTTGGCACAGCTTCTCAAGGGAACCTTTTAAAGTTTTGGTTGAGAAACAGCCTCCCTGATCATGAAGCAGTCCTCAATCAAAATCTCACGGAAGTCTTTGTCATGCTTCTAGAGTACAAATGTTGTGTGGATTTTAGCTTTGTCATGGAAAGGCCTTCTCATAGCCCAGCAAAAACCATAAAGGGCAAAGGATCAAAGGTTGTTAGCACCTATGTGTCACCAGTTAGCAAATGTTGTCTGTCCACTCCATCCACACTCTTTTAGTCCACTTTAATTTTAAAACCTAGTTGCAAATACGAGTAGGATCTTAAAAACTCAATACAACTATGTGAAAACAAAATGTAGCAAAAGTTCATGTAAAACAAACAAAAAAAAAGTGATATTTATATAGCATAAATCATGAAAGCTGCATTCTTAGAAAGTTGTGGTACCTAATCAAAACCTATACAGATAAATAGAATTTCAGTGCTTTTAAGAAAGCCTGTCTACTTCTTCATTGACTTTTCAGAATATTTTATCACTAGCCTCTCCATGATATCTGTTCAAATTTGGTTTTAGAGAGACTTCTGGGTTTTATTCCATTTTAACTTTCAATGGTCAAAAATCTTCTTTCAGGGAAGAAAAGGAACTGCAGAACTTTTCAGAATCTGGATATCTGTGAATTGGTATTTCTGTTCTACAACAGAGATGTAGATTTTTTTATTGCATGTTTTAATTGAAGTTGCAGTGTAAACAACAGTTTTTAATAGAATTGCGTTTACAGAGAGGTAAAGCTTTAATCAAAATTCAAGGTGAAACAACAGAAGCTTTGTTTTCATGTATGGCACAATCTTTTTTACTGGTTCTTCTGCAAGTAATGAAAAAACCCCAAGCGAACAAAAAAAAACAACCCCAACAACAATGACACAGAATTCAGTGGAAATTAGGTATCAAAAAAGTAGCAATAGCTGTGAAGTAATATAGAGTAAGAGGTCATATACATCTTAGGGAGGCATCAAAATGTGCATTCTTATATTACCTTTCACAAATCTTACAAAACTCTTCCAATAATTGTAGTTGAATGAAACATAGCATTTTAATATTCAGTCTTAGTGTAGTATAAACAAATTTATTTTAACAGTACTTTCTTTCTGGAAATAAAGTTTTATGATACCATATTCCTTTGCAATTTATTTTCCTCTGAGCTGAACAGCTGATGTATGCAAAACTCAGTGCTTCCCAAAAATACTGGTAAGGAGCCCAGAAAGACATCTCTAGTGCAAGCTCTCTCAAAGGATTCCTGTGGAAGTTGAGCATGTAATACTGAATGAAAATCATCGATAAAAGTAATCTAGATAAGTTTATTCATCTATTCTATTCATACATACCACAAAAAAAAATTACATCTAAAGAAGTTTACGAAGTACAAGAAGTTAGTATTACAGTCTCCCACAATTCCCTTCAGTCTCGACTCTCTCACCTTCGTGCAGAGTCTCATCCAGTTGCCCTGTCATCATCTTGAGCAAATGTTGGGAATGCAGGTGAGACAAACTCCTTGCTTGCAGTTCTCATGCCTTGTATCTGTAATTCAGAACAGGATTTCTAGGGAAGTCCTGCTAAGCCAGTAATAGTCCAGAGATCTAGCGCAGACGATCCTATGTGTATGATCCATGGATTTCTGACCTACTGGAAAAAGTCTGGCTGGAAATTCTGAGGTCATGCTGAGCACGTGCAAAGCTGAATTTTTGGTAGGAAGGGGGTTTGTTTGTTTACTTTTAAATAAAAGAGCCCGTGATCTTGCATAGTTTAATGTAGAGTAAAGAAAATACTTATTTCCAGCACTGGTAAGATCCTTGGCCAAATAAATTGAATTCTCTCCAGAAGTGTTCACACGCTAGAATGTCCTTAAGATGTAAGAAGCACATTCCCCCTTTACTAATTTCAACTTAAAAACTTTAATTTCAAAGACATCTGAAACATCTTTTTATAAAACTTTAAAAAAAAAAAGAAAAAGGGCAACCTAAATATTTTCAGCAGATGTTTGCCTCAGATAATTTCAGCACAAATAGAAATTTTGCAAAGCTGTAAGCAGCTGATTGCAGGTTCTTCTAGCAATGATCTCTGGACACTTTAAAAGACAATGCTATACTTCGAAGAGCATATTGCTACTTGCCAACTGTCTGAACACTTTCTGCTGTAACTGTGGAAAACGCCCTGGTGGGTTTCACACCAACACCTTTGGTACAGGAGAGGGTTGTGCTGGTTTAGTGTCTCTCTGGTTGCCATGCAGAGGGAGAACTTGGTGATGCAAGAAGTTTCGGTCTGTAAAAAAAGTATCATGGAGTGGTGAAAGAGCCCTCTCGAAAAGCGTTTTGATACAGTGTGCAGTGTTGGAGTGGTTCGTGATCCCCTAAGTACGGAAAATCACCAGTCAACAGATTTTCTGTGTATTTTAGAACAATTGCATTCCTTTTTCAAAGCCAAAACATAGCCATCACCATTATATAAATGTAAATCTTTCTTGAGAAGTCTGGTTCTCTTCCTTTATTTCCTGTAGCATGTTAGCTGCAGATTATTTCAGACTGCTTTCTCTTAAACTCCCAGAAAATGTAAACAGAGCATAAAAATCTCATCCACAAATCTTTGCACCAAGTCATTCTGAACTCCCACTAGGAGTCCGTTACCCATAAGAAGTATTGTAAACTACTATTGACTTTTTTTTTTTAAGTTTCTTTGTTGTAATATCTAGGAAGAGGAAACCTGGTTTCTAAAGGACAAAATTAAGCTTGTAATGTGTTGTGTTTGACAGTTCCAGACTTCATGATACATGTCTTTTTGTTATACATTAAAGCGGGCTTTGGTTGCTTAAAAGTTCTGGTTTTATCCTGAGCATCCAATAAATGTGAGGCTTACAAAGGAACATCTCACTTTATTCTCTGTTTAGTACTCTCTGATCTGTGGATCTTCAGTTTTGCTCAGCATTCTGTGATGAATTAAACTACGGAACAATGCTACCAAGTTTAGCTTTACAGTCAGCTTCAATTTGTCACTTCTTAATTTCATTCTGCCGCTCCTCACAGTGGTCTGCGCTTATTTACTATTTTCCACTTGCAGGTATCACTAGTTATCATTTAACACAATTGTGCAACATATATTTCTCTCTAAAATCCGAAAGTGGTCATCTACTCAAAATTGGCAGTGATTTCTGCTGCCATTTTTTCTATCTCCTCCATTTTGACGATAACATGTTGGCAAATATTTTCCAGACCTAAATACAACAGAATGGGGCACGTCAGCTGTACTTATGGAGAAAAAGTCTTCCTACTTCCCTGAATTTGTGCCCAGCTGTCTCAAATGTGAGCACTGTCCTTGGTTGCTGCTGTAAATATAAGTCAAATGTACAACTTTTTACCACCCATAACCGCATCATAATTCAGCGTAGCTTTCATCTGTGTTTCCCCCAGGATATGTTTTAGTACTTCTGAGCTGAAAGTTCTGGCAATACTATTTTGATATGAATGCACATGGTTTTCATTCAGATATATATCATTAATATTACTCACATGGGTCTGTAATCAGAAAAGCACACATTAAGATTAAATGAGAATTCAATTCAGAAAGTTAATTTATGTGTAGTAATTAAATATTTTTGACCAAAGTTGTGATATTAAGCAAACTTTTTGGTTTCAGTAAAAGATGGCATTTCTTCTGGAATCTCACATTTAGATGACAAAAATCTGGGATACTTGGAAAAAAAAGGGTTTTAGGTATCATAGTTACAGCATCACATAAAGCCTTTCTACACAGTTATGTTTAACTATTTAATGCTACACTCTGAGTTCAGGCATGTAACCTATGATGCAGAGTTCTTTTCTGTATCAATTGTCTGTTTTTCTTATCATGGTGAAAATGCCAGGATAGAAATGTCTTGTCTCTATCCTCCCTGTGTTTCCATGCAATCATATTTTAATGGTCAGCTAAACTGTGCAGATTAATTTTAAATTGGGAAATAACCATTCTTCGCCTGTGTCTGTGTGTCTCCTTATGGGTACTTGGACAGTTGGGTGTGTGCATTCCACACCTTTCTGTGAAAGTTCTGGGAGAAATTTGAAGCAAGCTGTACTATCTTGGTTCCAATGCAGACGTGTTTCTTTCAAGAATATCTAAAATGTTTAGAAAAAGAACAATTTATTAAGACTACAGACTATATATTAACCAAAATATTTTGGACGATATTTTGAAATAGTATATTTAGCTAATAAACTGAAGGCAGCAAATAATAACAATTTTTAGAAAGATTTTTCAGAGACTTTTGGGGGTCTCTGGACCGATGAGCCCGATATCTGAAAGGCTGGTAGATTACATAGAAATAATAGTAAGATCTAGAATAAAGAAATTAGAATAATAAGGTCATGAACATAAGGAGACATTTTGGAGGAAAAAAATATATTTTGTAAATAGAAGTAGCACCTCACATATCTGCTTAAACTATTTGAAAGTCAACAAGAACCATGTGGATGAGTGAAGTGTAGTTGATACAACCCACTGAGTTTCCAAAGGCTTTCAACACAGTCTCTTTTGAAAGGCTTCTGAAGAAACTAAATAGCCAAGGGATAAAGGCTTGACAAAATATATCTTCTTGCCCAAATAGAAGTAAGTGTTTAGAAGAAAGTATCCAAAAAGACAAGTAAACTGTCAACTCTCGGAAGAGCAGGAGACAGCCAGTTGAACAGTACTAAGTCTGGCACTGTTTGTCATATCATCAGATTAGTGATCTTTAAAAAAAAAAATAAATCTCAAAACAACAAAAAATGGTGATAGGGTACAACAGATCTGTAAATAATTATTTTTATCAGTTAAGTCAATATTTTCATACTTTGGCAGGAGATCTCTTGAAACTTTCTGTTAAAATGTATCATTATCAGTATGCGTATCTGTAAATCCAGAACATGTTAAGTTTAAGAAATAGAATTATGTCACTGAATATACTTTACAATATTACGAAATGTTTTAGCGCTTATGTTACAATGCTAGAATTCTTAATTTTTATTACAAGGCGGAACACTAGTGCAGAAATTCAGTTTCATTTTACTGATGAAATGCTGAAGCTTCTGGTTGTTGTCACAATTCCTTTAACAACAGTAGAGGATTTCGTAGTTTATGAATTCAGTGTTCCCAGCAGCAGATTGAATAACTGTTGGCTGGACTCTAAACTTGATAAGAGTTTGTGCACGGGTATTCGTATTCAGATAATTAAACTCTTCAGGCCCAGCCCATCGGGTTAATGATGTGATCTTGCCTGGCATATTTCTGTTCCACTGCCCCTGCAGAGCCTTCTATTTTTTTGGCTACATAAAAAGCTTTGTGCACGCTGGCAGAAGTGCAGCGGGGATGGCATACGGTGCGGTCCTCTGAGGGCAGTGCTTCAAGCCCGTGAGAAGGATGCTGCCACAGCTCAGCCTGTTGCAAGTGTTAATTGCCCGCATGCAACGGAGTGGTTCCAGTGAGTGGATTCACTGAGGGAAGGATTTGGTCATGCAAGCACAAATTGGCAGCCACCAAAATGAGAAGATGGCCTGGGGTACACATATGCCGTACCTGCTGAAAGATTGTCGTTGGGGTCAATGGTAGCAATTTAACCACATGGAGTATTTAGAGACAGAAAACCTGTGCTTTGAGAGATGTTTGACCAGACAGAGAGAGGTCTGGAATTGTCATTGAAAGTCAGTTGAGTTGTAATCTCCAAATCGCTGGTGGATCACCTTTTCTGCAGGGGTAGAGACCTAGGGTTTTATACGCATTTATCTGAGTTTTCAGATAACTTTCCTGAGAGCTTTGTGAGTTTCTCATTCAGCAGATACATACTCTTATTTGCAGAAGGGAAATATGTCTCAACAGCAAAAGAGCAAACGTAGAATGGTATCTCAAAGGTCGAAGGATGTGTCCTGCTGCCTTCAACATATCTGTTTTGGTGTTAGTCATTCCACGCAGAAGAACTGATGTCAGATGACAGGGCCTGGGAAGTAAATTGCAGAATCAGCAGCGAGTTATTTGTCAGTAGTCTGAACACCTGCTGGAGATGATGTGATTGTTCAGAAATAAACCAGTGCTGGTGCAGCCTTTACCAGTGGAGAGGATGAGCTCCATGAGATATCCCATTTTGGTTTAAAATACCATTTGACAAGCATATACCCTTATAACTTTTGTTTACTGTATTCTTAGAGCATTTCTGCACTTTGGATTTTGATTTTAGCATTTTCTTTGTCAGTTATGGTTGTTTTAATTACATTCATCTCAAAACAGATAACTTAAAACCAAATTTTTCTGGACATAAATTCCACTAAATTGATCCTACGTGTTTCCAATCTTGCTGTGTTTGGTCGTGGTTTTTTTGGTTGGTTTTATGAGGTGAATTCTAGCATGGTAGCTTATGTACATAATGCAAATATAATGTGGTCAATCCATTTCTTATTCTGCTGTTCTGATTAAGCTGTTGCCTTAAGGTTTTCTAGTTTGAGACTTTCTCATAGGTAAACAAACTTGTTCAGGCCTCTGTTGAGGGCAAGAATGCAATATAAAAATACCAGAGTCAGTTTTCTGTTGAGCTGAAAATACAAACAGACTTAGTGTGTTGGGTACAGCTGAAGGAGTGTTATAGGAAAGTCGTTGTAAATACACCTTTGTACTCTTTAACTATTTCTTTTTCCACGCACTTTTGCCCAGGAACACTCTCTATTGCTCTGTACATCCACGACTTTACGCAGTGCTCTCTTTGTTCCAGTCTGCTACTTGTCCTCTGCTTCACCCAAACATCCATGGGAGTTTGCAGTAATGGAAGAACTTTTAAGCATTACAACAAGGACTTCCTTTCAGGACTTAGTACTAAGGAATCACATTGAGAAATACAGGAATGCTGTCAGACTCTTAAACAGAATTAGAAAGCTAGAAGTTCAGCTACAACTTCTCCTTTAATTTATTGCAAAATGCTGTCTCTTGTCATGCTGCCTTAGACTACTGTCTCACAAGACTTTTACTAATTTTGAATCATTACTTTGTGAAAGATATTCCTTTTAAGGAGTCACAACTCGGTGATTTCCTTAGTCAGAGATATCTCTGCATATTAACTTTGTTTTAGCAGTCACTGTGGACGTATTCAGTATATATTCTCCTGAGCTGTTACAATTTCCACATGTAAATTTTTTTAAAAAGTAATTGCATCCTGCAGGATCCCTTGGTATTTGTTCAAAACATGAGTATTGCATAAATGCTTGTAATACTCCACTTCAAAAAGACTAAATCTAAAAGATATGAACAAAAAATACCATGACCAGCAGGGCTAAATCTTTTATTTAAATACTCTTCTTTGCTTGCTGTTGGCCTTACATACGCTTGTACAATTAGACTGTAAATTTTTTCTCATAAAATGCCTGATGCACTACTAAAACTCAAGTATCAAGCAACAGTAATAATAGTAAGGAGTGCTCTGCTAGCAAGTTGATACCAACTCTCAGCAGGTAGACTGCTCTTTAAAATACTACTTTAAAGAGTTCAGGGATATTTTGAGAGTAAAACCAGCCTCATTTGCTTCTTCCTCTAGAAAGAATAGCCACTTAAAAAAACCAACCACAACACAACAGGTACCACTGCTGAGGGATACTTTGTGTACAGGAAGCACAGGTTAAATGCCCAAAGGACACGTTGTAGCCTGTTCTGAAGAACAATGAAAAACGTGGCAAGAATCTGTGAGTTTTTACAGCGGAACTTTGTAACTTCATTTTCCTTTGTCTTGTTGCCAGTGGGTTGCTACGGCAGCTAAAAAAAAAAAAAAAAGAAAGAAAAAAAAAAAAAGAAGAGCGCACGATACCTGCCGGAAAACCGACTGGTTTTGCAGGTTTAAAAGTAAAGGTTGCTAGAGCGGGGCAGGGGGCGAACGGGGAAAACGGAAATAGTTTTCTTTTTCTGATCCTCTTACTCCGAAGATGCCCGGAGAAAGCCCGGCTGCCCCAGGAGAGGCCGTGCGAGGACTCTGCCCCGCCCCGCCCCGCCCCGCCCCGCCCCGCCCCGCCCCGCCCCGCCCCGCCCCGCCGGCTCCCGGGGAAGCTGCTCCCTTACAAGGGCACGGCCGCGGCTGCTGCCGATCGCCCCCGGCCCGGGCGGGGTGGCCCAGCCCGGCCCGCTGGAGCCCCGCCCGCTGGAGCCCCGCCACGGCCCGGCCGGGGGCGGTGCGGTCCAGGGGGCTGAGTTTGGGAGGGTTGTTCAGCCAGACAAAGAACAGTCCCGGCAACCAAATAAGGAAGTTGGGAGCCGGAGGATTTCAGAATAGGAGCAGGGAGGGGAGGTGACGGGGAAGCCGGGGAAAGGGCTTTTCTGCAGGAAGCCGCTTTCTGTGGGTAACAGTGAAGCGGGGCGCACCGGGGATCGAGGCTTATGAGCTTGTCGTTATCCTTCTGTAATCTTCTGCCAGCAAAGCTGAAGAGCTCAAGCTGCTTTCGTAATTTTTTTTTTCTCGTGTTTCTGGAAGCTCTTTGTAGGTTTTTGTTTGTAAAGGAGGGGTCTTTGGCTGGTTAGCGGCCTGAAGATAAATGAGTTTGCCTCTGCCAGGAGAAAAAATCCCGCTGTAGACAATTTCAAGTGTTCCAAGACTGAATTTTTGATTTCTGCAGCGCTCTAATGAAAACTCAGACATTCATCTAGAAAGGGTGCATGTGCACGCCTGAGAGACTGAGGTGTCTTTGCAGTTGACAACAGTAGTGGAGAAAAGAAAGAAAATGAGTACTAAAAAACCCCATCTTGACAACTCTGGTAGAGAAGCATTTCATAACAGAATGAGTTAGTAGAAAAATGGTCTGGGATATCAGAAATGCAAATAAGGTACTGTTTTAAACATAGGTATGGAACTCAAACCCTGTGATCCTAATCCTCAGTTGAAACCTTTTTTTTCTTTTTGTGCTTACATGGTTTGAATTTAAAAGGTCTTATTCCGGGTGAGAAAAGTCACAGCACGCTATTCACCTTCTCACTTTAGACTTAGTCAGAGCGGGAAGAACCAACATAACAGAAATATTCAGCAGATGAAGGAGAAGCTGTGATGTCTGTTGACTGTGCGAAAGCTAGAACAGCGAAAATAAAATAGCTGTGGGCACAGGCTGAAGCAGTACCGTGTAACACACTGGCCTGCTTTGCTCTGGTTTCAAAACATTAGCAACAGAACATCTTCTAAATTCGCAGCCTTTATAGCAAACAATTACATGCACTATGAGCTTGACATCCCGATGAAAGGAAGTAAGTTATGCCTTGATCTTGAAATTGTGACCAGATCAGCTCATAAACAGCTACTGAAAAGCATTTTAAATATTGTGGGGAAGCCTGACTCAGAAGAAACAGCTTCTTTATCTTTCCTGACAGGCCTCCCAATTAGAGCAGCTGTAAGTTACTAAAGTGTAACTAATTGAAAGATACAATGCACTCAGTAGTGCAGTATCTGGAGTATTAAAAAAAGAGAATGTAGCCTTCTGATTCAAGTTGGGAACTGGGAAGGACTTAGCAGGGAGGTTCAAATTGCTGTAACCACCTCCCAAAATTTTAAGTGTCTCAAGTGTAGGTTGACCTTTCATTGGTCTATGGTGATGCTTGCACATGTGATTTCAGTATCACAGCTGAAGAGTGTTACGCTGATTTTGCTGTGAAGTAAAGAAGAAATCATAGATAAAATGCTTAAAAAACAGAGAGGGTAAGCCTTAGGTGAGGTTATTTTGGTTCTGATCCTGATAAGTTGATTAAAACAGAAGTACATTTACAGCTATCTTTGTAATTTATATCATTAATAAAAAAATAGAGAATCTGAAAAGGGTAGTGGAGTAATGGAGAATGAAGGTGCAAGGAAAAGATGCAGGAGTTGGGAAACAAATACGGGACAGGACCAGCTGCACAGCTGGGGAGAGAAAAGAAATTGGACTAACAAAATAGTTCTCCTTTGTGTGGTGTTAGTGAAACTAGCAGCTTAGCATGGGTCAAAATCCTTTTGAGTCTGAGGAGCGAATTATTTTCCAGGTTATATTTTGTTATATTTAACATAGCTATTTCCATAGGTCATATGCATTGCTATACTGGTAGTTGTGCAGGCCATGAAATTCTTGTGGGTTACTTGTGGTCTGAACAGACTAAGAATGTGGGTACCAAAGTATCTAGGTATTTTGAGGAAGCCATTGGGATCCTTGACTTTTCTATATGCTTGCTCTTCAACCATCACTTTCCAGTTCCTTGTTAGGAATTGCCTGTTATAGTAGACCCATGTTTTTTCTCCATGCCTTCATAGGGGCTACACAGTAAATCTAATCAATATCTTTTAAACAAGTTTGTGCTCTGAAGACCTTTGCTATTTTTAGTCTAAAAGGTGAAGTAATTAGTGCTATAATAAAGAAAACTTAAGCATGAGTCACTTCACTGTGTATATACACAAGCATGCATGTGTATACATTTATATCTGTAAAAAATGGTAATTGTCGTCTTCTGAAAATTGTCTCAGCAACAGAATCTTCTAAATTTTGTTATCCTCTAATAGGAAGTTTGGAAAAAGGTCATCTTTTCATTTTGTTTGTATTGAATCATGTCTTAATAGATAAGAGACTCTGCAGTATGATTTGCTTTCAACTGTTGGCTCTAGCTATGGTTTCCTCTTTGTAAAACACATAATTTTGATGGTGTATATTGGCAAAATTAAAAGTGATGGGAAATGTTTGCTTAAATAATCTTTCTTGTAAAAAACACATGATCCTGTATTTTCCAAAAGTGCTAAGGAAAACAAAAGCTACAAACAACCTGATACTCTTAGTTCAGACATTGTGAATTTCACCAACAGGAAGTAATACCAAACAAAGCACTTTACAATTACAACCTCAGTGTTTGCCAGGACAGGATGCTTGTAGTATGGGATTTAAGAGACTTTTGAAATGGTGCTAAATGCCCTGGACTTGTACGTGTTTGGCAATTGCCATTTCAGAGGTATAGTTAGTCCCTTTTGTGATTAGGAAAATCTAACTTTGCATCCTGGCCTTCTAAATAAATGTCAAACTCTCAAGTATTCCAAGAAAAGCAGTGTCCTGATGCTGGTTCAAAGCTTTTAAAGGTTGTCAAGTACAGTATGGAAGGGGATGTAATTTTATGGATTTTTTTGTTTGTTTGTTTGTTTTAAAAATTTGAAAATCCATAGTGGTAGGCATGCCAAAGCTTATTTTGCGTAGCCAGTGTAAACAGAGAGATCACTGAACTGCGCTGCATAAATCATTGCATTCAGTCTGCTGCACATGAGTTGATTTGAAAGTTTGTAAACTCTTTCAGTTCCCTCTTCTAGTCGTCCAGTGCCTATATTACTGCCATTTCTATCTGAGTTTAACAATGTTCGAATTGTAATATGATGCAAATCTCCATTGTGCCTAGCTGAATATTATTTCGGGTGATTTACAGGCATGCCTACATTCTTGAATTTATTTCCAGTTTTTAAGACCAAAAGAATCTCATGTCATGTGTCTCCCCCATGGAGAAAACACTATTTGAATCTCAATCACAACTTCTTCCTGGACCTTGGAATTTTCTAGGGGTTTTGTTTGTTTGTTTCCTTTTTGAAAGACATCCTGTTTTGATTTAAAGAATTTGAGAGATCTGGTCTTAACTACCATGATCAGAATTGCACCCTTCAGTGTAGTTTTAATGTCTTTGTTATTCACCAGCTAGGGTGTTGTAATTTTGCATATCATAATGAAGAAAAAAACAAGTAGGCAAACAGAACAAAGGAAATAGAAATGTGTGGTTATCTGTAGTATTGTAGCGCCTGGAAACTACCTTTTGTAGATGACAATATATGTACACTCTACTACAATACACTTCCTTCACTGAAGATGCACTGCAAGCAAAAAGATTGCATTTAAATACTGCAAATTATTCTGCAGTAGTTTAAGAACTTGACAGACTCTCTCAAGAAGACCACTGAGTTGTTTTCTCTCTGGTTGCTGAAAATGTAATTACTTTGTGCAAGGTTTCTTCTCCATATTTTCAGCTTTTTCTTTCCTGAAGTCATCCTTTGTAATTTTTTGTACTTTAAGCAATACTAATTCATTTTATTTACAGGGTGGTACAAAAAGTGAATCTTTATTTTGCAATGATTCTCAAAGTTTAAATGAGTGCTAGCAAAAAAACCCTCATACAACTTCAAGCAGTTTGATGTTTGTCTGGTTTACTAATGGCATTTATCATTGCCTCTATTAGTTCACAGAAATTAATTGCTGGGGGTTTACGGCATTTTTCCAAAAACTGTTGTAATCGTCATTACATTTTAAATATCTCATTTAAGTATTAGGGCTTTGTTAGAGTTGTCTGCAATTTTCTTTTTATGTGTAAATTAGTTTCCCTCATTTTAGTTTGCCAGTCATGTTGTACAGTCATGTTGTACAGTTGGAAACTCTTTAAAGTAGAAACAACTGTTCTTGGAGTTGGAATGATAGGCAAAGTTGTTTACAAGAACGAATCACAAATCCCATTAAGTTTTAAGTTAGGCATATGGTTTTGTTTCCTTTCTCTTTCAATCTTAATCTCATATTGTGCCTCATGTTTGATTCCCAGTAAACTGAGCTTAGTTTTCCCTTTCCATGCCCAGTTATGCTTGTGGAGTCACAGTGAAGCAAGTGTCTTGAGCAAAGCTGATGTGCACAAGCTGTCTTCTTTCTGTCATCTTCTATCCCCATGAAGTGAGCACAAGCATATACATGCACAGACAAAAAATTCTTCTCCAAAATTCCTGGCACATATGTGCAAAATATGTGCAATGTAAGAGCTGCGGCAGAAGAAAATGTCAGAGGATTCACTTGTCTCTACTACAGCACTAACTCACTCTCTTACGATCAAATACAAAGGAGAAGGTGCAGTTAAGAGATGTGAAGTCCAGGGACTGTTTTTCTATAATTGTTTTTTCCTACCATATATCAGTCTGTTCTTTGTTGTGCGTGTTAGTATTTCTGCAGCTATTACTGGCTGAACTGCATTCTGTTTGTTGGATAAAATACTATCCTCAATCAACATACCAAAGTCGTACAGAGATCTGATTAGCGATGAGTGATACTCTTTTTTATCTTTGTACTATCTTAATACTATGTGTATAAGCTACCATGCTTCTTCCCTATAGTCATGTACCAGAATTGGAAACAGGGTGCTCGTGCAGTGCCAGTCTTCTGGCTGCCAGGACCTGTCATGTCACTCTCTGTTCTAGCAACGGGGAAATGCTTTATTTCCTCCTCCCTTTTTCCTAGTTGGCAGCATTTCTCTGTTCTCCCTGTTATGTTCTGGAGCGATCAAGTGAGTGAGTTCCAAGTCCTAAAGAAGCTGGGTGGTGAAAAGGAGTGACAGAGGTTGAGTAAGCAGGGGAATATCAGTGAGATCCTGTTCTGCATCGTCCACTGTAGGATGAAACTTCTCAGGAGCAGGTCTTGCTCTTTATGGGAGTTCATAGTGGTTGGAGGAAAATAGTTATGATGATGTTCTGGTGCAAACCAAATAGATTTCAGACATCCAGATCCGGGCTATAATATACACTGGTTGGAAGGCGGAGCTAAAAGAAGAAAGAGGAGCACCCTTACTTCCAGTTGACCTAAAGTCTCTTGACCATTGTCCAGTATGTTTAATAGTAGTAAGATAAAAGGCAGCACATTTGTACACTTCCTTGCATCATCTACGCTCTGGAAAATTCGAATGATACCACAGATCACCTCTGTGGACTAGGTATGGATTTAAGAGTAGGAGTTTCACAGATGTATCTTTTGAGATTACCTGTCTTGTTTTAAGCAAATGTTTAAGTAGATGTTACTAGAGATTAGTTGTGTTGTGTGATTACTTATAAAACTGATGTTGGCATGTAATCTACAAGAAAGCACTGGATCCAGACCCAGTGGGTTCAGTCTCCATCTCCTTGTGGAAAAGAGAAGGACAAAGAAAAAAAAAGTATCTACTTCTAATTGATGCCCTTGGTGGAAGATGCAGTAGTATTTAATGTCCTTGCATTAAATGTCTGTCACTCTGTTTTTGCGGAATTAGACTGCAAAACAGAATGATTTTTGTAACATATAGAAAATGACCTCTGAACTCTGATGCTGATCTTTGACGGCTGAAAAAGTTTGTTTATAAAGCAGATAAGGACTAAAGTGTGTAGTAGAGTGATACGTTTTTTTCTGAAAAAGAAGTTTTAATATTAGTTTAGCCTGACAACTCAGTGACTTGGTAGTGATAAGCAGCGGCATAAGTGTTATTTAAAAAGGTCTGAAAAGTACGAAAAGAAGTTAGGAGACTAACTTGAGACATCCCTTCTGCAGCTCTACATCAAAACACGCAGCCATCCTGACCGCCCTGTCACTCAAAAAAAACCGATGTGGAAATCAGGGAAACTTTTCGTTTGCGGAGAAGCTCGAGGAAACTTCCCCAGCAAAGCTCTTGGGCAGCTGTGTGGTGGCATGGGACAGCCTGGCAGGGCTCCTCCGCTCTCCAGGCAGCTGCAGCTTCTGCTTTAGTAGAAACCTCTCCAGCTTTTCGACTGGCGAGGGATTCCGAGTTCCTGGAAGGAACTTCCAGCATGGGACCCGAGCCTTTTGTCGCAAAAAGCCAGCCGGCAAGTCCCGGTTCTTGCAGCTCCGAGGGAAGAGTGATTAAGACACTGTCTGTGGCAAACGGGGAACGACGATCCCGATGGCGATTCGCCGCAGGAAAGCCTCGTTCCCCGGCCGTTCCAGGCAGCCTAGGAACGCCTCCCGGCCGCCCTGGGGAGCCCGGCGTGACCGCGGGACTCTTAACGTGAAGCCGGCGAAGGCTTCCCCTGAGTCACGGCGCGGCCTGCGCCGCCGGGCCCGCCCTATATAGAGCGCAACAGGAGCGGCGGGAGCCTCGTTCCGCTCCCGTGCCCGCTCCCACCGGGCTCCCCCGCTCCCTCAGCACCGGCCCCGGGGGATGTGAGAGCCTCCCGCCGGCAGGCTGCCCAGGTAAGCTGGCAGGACGCTTTCCTTTGAGTTCGTTCGTGCCGAGTTTCGGGGTGTTTGGGGGTTGGTTTTTTTTCTTCTTCTTTTTTTCTTTTCTCATATGAGGCGAATGCCTGGCAGGAGCGGTGGATGGAAGGCGAGAGGTCAGGGCAAACGAAATCGTGCCGTAGTGGGATCGGGCTGGCCGCATTTCTTTCGACTATTTCTTTTTTTTTTTTTCCCCCTTTTTTTCTTTTTTTTTTTTTCCGGATTCTTCCAGTTCGCCACATCGTCTGTAGTTGCAGTCGAGTCTGGCTGCTGCACTTAATGTGCCGACCTTGGCCATCGCCTTGGTGGTCCCAAATACCGCAAGGATGCTGTGGGAGCGGCAGCGGGTGTGTGTGTGTGTAGCTCAAGACTTGCTAAATCACTTGTTAGTTGCTTGGGAAATATAACAGAGCAGTAAAAGATGAGGCTTTTGCAGCCTTCCTTGTAGGAAACTTCTGTAGGAATCCAGTGACGCCCCCGGGTGAAAGACAGTTGGTAATGGGCAGGAGACTTGATGCTGTAGCAAACTTATTACCGCTCCTTGCAAAATTAAACCAAAACCAAGCAAAACTTTGTTGGTTGGGTTTTTTTTTTTTTGTCTGGTGGAAGTCATTAGTCTGTAAGGAAGACATATTTGGTGACCTAGCAATGATGTACTCTCGCAGCGAACTTTTTTTGGTCCAGTGTTTATAGTTGAGTGTTGAAAGGAATTTGGTGTTACTTAGTAACGTTGTAACTTGTAACAGCAGCTTTGGAGATTTTTTTTTTTTTTGCTTCTTCTTTTCCAAGTCTGGAGCAGACATTTGTTTAAATTTTAGTAGCAAAGAGAGAGAGGGGGAAAAAAAAAAGAAAAAGTGAAAGTTTCCTGGCAGCAGGCACGTAATTAGAAAGAAGGCTGGGAAAAGTAAGACTGGCCTTCCTTATAATGATGTGTTTACAGAATCTTGGAAAGCAAAGATATGCATTGGCTATCAAAGAGAAACCAACGTCTGCTGTAGGAACATTTGGGTCAGCCTTATATTAAGGAATATGGCGCTGCAGAGCACACTTCTAAAAATAGGAGTGGACGCATTCAATGTTTCTTTAGGCTTTGAGGTCACAAAACACTTTTCCACGATATTCTGTGGCTGTATTGAACTGAAATCACAATTCCTGGCACCAAACCTTACATTTCTGAAATTAACTCCATAAGATGTATGACATGTTGTATGGAAAGTTTTATGTCCACTCACAAGTCTGTGTGCACTGAAATCCACAGGAGTTCTGGGGTGGGAAAAGTTATGATGATGTTCTTAAGGAAGCCCAACAGTTTCCAGGCATCCAGAGCTGGTTTGTGATTCACAATGCATACCAGACATAGAAGGATTAAGATATAGAACTGATAACGAGAGGATGGAAAAAACATGTAAAAAAAAGTTAATGGCTCTCAGTCTGTCAACTGTATCTACATCACTTCATGGTGAAAAAGGGGGCAAATGCTTGTGAGAACACGATTCAGAGAGACATTGTGTCCTATCCCGCTTTTGGATGGGGAAAAAAACCTGAAAGAACCAACTGACTGTGAAATAATATTGTATTACTAATTTGCCTGTCCAGGAGGTGAAACACGGTGGGTAAATGTAGAGGCAAAAGGGTGAGAGTTTGAATAAAAGAAACTGGGAAGATTGGGTAGGAAGTACACAGATGTTCTTACAGATTTTGAAATTGTTGGGAACAAGGAGGCAGGATTTTGTTGGAATTAGAAGTGTCTCATTTGGATAAAATCATTTCAATATTTGAGAGAGTAGAAATCTGAAAATGAGAAAGTCAGGATTTACCAAGTTACCATACACTGCAATCTGACTTAAAAGTTCACCTAAAATCGGTGGGCATTTTGTAAAGATGTTAGCAGCTGGCAGACATATCACACAGCTTTTCTTATAGCTTTATGGGAGCCAAGCAATTTTTTAATTTTTTCTTTAGTGAAACACTGTTCTGACAATTTAAAGTGTGATTTAAGTTACGATGAGTAGCCTGATGTGTCAGTATTCCATTAAAACTCACTGCTGTAAGAGAAGAACAGTTTTATATATTGCCCTGGACACTCACACACCTATTATTGTGGGGCTGTTATTTTTGACTAGCTTGAGTCTACTGCCTTCTCCTTGTTAGAGACTGTGTGATGGCTGCAACATACAAAACTTTGCAAAGTGGTATTCTATGGTAATTATTGGTTTTGTACAATTACAATTACTGTAGTTATTGACATCTGTGGTTCCAGGCAACAGAAAAGCAACTTGCTGTTCTCTGCTCTGCCCTGAGGAGTTTTCTGAGCTTATACAACAGTTTTGAAGGGTCTGATAGTCTAAACCACTCCACAGACAGGAGTGGGGTTGCAGTTTTGTCATCCACTTTGTGGTCAATATGACTTCAGCAGCCATTTCCAATAGCTATGCCAGCTATGCCAGCACAGCATGCCTCCACTTCTGTAAGGACACAGTGGTAAATCTGATGAGTTCAGCTGTTGAGCTTTGGGCACTGGAAGACAAAGGGAGCGGTCTGGCTGGAAGTGACCTGTGGGATGGTGGTCAGCTTGCTTACATGGAAAATTCTTTTTCTCCTGTACAAAAATTCTTTGTTACTCTGCTTCAGAATGAACTGTGAGAGACAGGCCTCACTAAATTTACCCGGCTCTCAGCTGGTCAAAGTAAACTTACTTGTAAAATCATGTATTGGATGGGAAATTACTGTGTTCTTCAAACAGCAAAAGATCTTCTCAACCAGCTCTGTTTAAAGTTGGTGCTTTGTGATTTGACTCATGCCAGTGTTCATGTGGAACCACATGCCTGGGAGCAAAGTAGATCATCAGTTAGTGTGATGTCATATATATGGGTTTTCTCTGTGTGTATAGCATAATTTCCTGTCAATTATGGATATTGGTAGGTACTAAACCTGAAAAACACAAAGATAAAAACTTTTTGCTTAAAAAGCTGAGTTTCTAAGATGAAAATGTGTAGATAAGGAAAGTGCATGGGGTGTGGTGAGGAGAAACTGGAAGATGTAGATAAGCACACACAGCATTAGTTATATTATTTCCATATGAAATGTTTTATGTTATTGCCATGTGTCTTTTCGTTTGCTGTTTACCTTCCCAGAAAAGAGAGTTCAAGTATTTGGACCTTTACTGTCCTAAGAGGAGTTTGTCGTCCTAAGATTTTGTTTTCCCAATAAAAATTTCAGGGTTGCGCAGAACATATTAGTTTAACTTACAGTCCCGTATATTCTTGAGAACAAAATCACTGGCTCGAAATCTTTCATGCTGGGATATTCTTTAATCAAAATATGCCTATGGAATTTTGTATTCATGAATCATCTTCCATCTTGGAAATATTCCCTTTTTCTTAACAGAGAGCATTTCAGTGCTAAATTAAGTAATGTAGTTCCCTTTGGAGTAGAGCTCCCACTCAGTAACAGCAATACTGAGCAATGATTTCATAGTGATAATACATCCATTTGGTGGAATTAGGAAGAATGCATATGGAGTAATTACTAGCCAAGTTACAGTATGCCCAGGAGACTCATTTTAACCTCTTATTCTGCAGAAAGTCAAGAGGAGAATCTTTTGTGACAACAAGTGTCTAAATTTCCTGGAACATTAGAGATCATTTAATATTTTGGTATTCCTATAAGCTAAAAAGAATGCTTACCATGCTATCATCATTATCATGGAAGGCGAACCAATGATTAAGGCAGTTCTTTTTACATGTGAAGTATACCTTCTCGATTAGCATGTGAATAGAAAACCTAGGAAATACTTTTCCTCCACATTATTGTCTAGACACTTAATGTGGTCCTTCTCCCACCTGCTTGAGACATTTCAGCTCTTGCCAAGGCAGGAAGTTTGTATTTCCTTTATTGAAGCAGAAAGTGATTGTAATTAGTGTATTGTGTATGTCACTCCCCAGTGCTTTTCCTTTCCACAAAGGCATGGTGTTTAAGATAAAACACATTTATTTTTATATAAACAAATACGTGCAAGGGTTACAATTTATTGCTGGGCCTTTTTTTTGCCTGTTCCACCTGTTTGAGATGAGCCAAGAAACAGCTGAATCTGCTTTCCCTAGAGTGCAGATTATCTTAAATCATTCTTTGGTAGCAGTTAGACAGAATTAATTCCAGTCCTTGCCAGGACATTCTTCTGAGGCTGGGGAATTTTATTTCTTCATGTCACAAAAAAATGTTTGTTTTGAAATTCCTCCTTGAAATGGGCTTTGAATTTTGTTTGTTGTCAGTTTCAGAGGATGGTCTGCATTACATGTGCTGGTCTAAAACACAGGAGAAGAAAAACTCAGTTTCTCTAGTTCTTTTTTTTTTTTTTTGAAGAAAGTTACTTTATATCACAGTTAACTACAAAATGTTTCAGACAACATTAGAGCTTGAGTACATTTGAGCTTGAGTTCATACTTCAGCCTTAAAAATGTGGAAGAATTATTTAGTTGATGAGTCTGTGCATCAGGAGCTGCTAAACTGCACTGCCAAAGTGTCCAAGTTTGGGTAAATTTTCATAAGATGGCATACGTCTCATTTGTCCTTTTGGATTTGTGTGAAGTGAAGACTTTCTACAGAAAGACGATTATTTGCAGACATGATGTATCAGCCAGCAGAAATGTACAGGAAAAGATTTTTTTGTTTTCATTGGCAACATGGTTACTTTTTTTTTTTCCCTCCAGACTAAAATGTAAAGATAGATTAACACACACAAATCTGTTTTAGTAATGTTAACATTTATACAACTAACCCTGTCAAATTCACAGTGAAGGGTGATAGTCTTGTCTTGTATACCAGTGTACCCATTAAGGCAACTTGGTACCAGAGTTGTCGATGTAAGTAGTGGGGAAAAACATAGACAACTAGGTTTACAACACCAGTATTAAACTTCTTGCTTTTATGATCTTGAGTGGGTTTGGTGTAATCTTTGCACTTACAAGAAAATGACTGAAGAAAGCATTGAGTTTAGATGAAGATTCAGTCAGCTGGATTTAATTTTTAAATTGTAATTTTAAAAGAATTCCTCTCCTATGATGAAGAAGAATCTACTTCAGACAATAAGAAGTACATGCAGGCAGTATCTGGTGGGCTGGAGAAACTTCATTAAGAGTTCCTCCATGGGCTCTAGTGAATACAAGAAGAGTATGGAATATTCTGATTTTGTGTTGCTTCTGCTACAGAATCATCTAAAAAGTATGACCTCAGTTCTCCAGCCACACTATATGCAGAAATCTGTTTTAAATCAAGACCTGCGTGTGTTACAGTAACTTTTTTCAGGAGAGTCAACCTGCTGGGTTTAGGTCAAACTTTAAGCTGGGCTTGCTCCTACCCATTTTTGCACCTTATGTTTTTGTAGTTGGATTTTGTTGTCTTTTTGAATTTTTGCTCCATGTCTGGGTTCATTCTTCTGAATAGGCTGAATCACAGCACAAGCATGATCACTAGAAACAGAATTGTTTCATTCAATTCTGATTCAAACACCATGTGCATACGTGCATGCACATGTGTGTAAAATAGGTGTTTCTGACTTCAAAGAATAGATAATACAGAATTTTTTATTTATTTTTCTTTTTATAAAAGGAGATAGTGCAAGTCGGTTTCTGTGTGCATAAGAATCTAATGGGGTGTGAATATATGTGTGTGTCCATACAGAGCATAAGTAAAAATCTGTTTTTGACTCATGAGGATGATTTGTTTAAAGCAGTTACTAAAGTGCAAAACAATTTTCATGGCCAGCTTTGGCTAGTAGAGCAGATTCACCAAGGCAACATAGAAAGTTTTGCACAAATGAAAGGAGAGTTTCCTTGCGCAGAAACCCAGTGGTGCTGTATTTTTTCCAGCCCACCTCACTGTACTTATTTTGCCTCTGAAATATAAAGCCTTTCTTTTCAGTGTTTGAAGGTTTCAGGAGGGCACCCTGATTTATGGCTGTGCCTAGCGGTGACCAAAGATTTAGTGAAAATTCTGGTACAAGTGAGGCTTTGAAAACCCCAGAGGGGGTCATAATATTTTGTGGATGGGGTATTTTCAAGCACTCTGTATTCATGTGTGATCCTGTCAAAAATTTTAGGGAATTAAATGAAAGCATGAGTTAACTTGGTATTGCATTACTGGTGGTGAGCCTGTCGCAAGACGATGCCATTTACTTCCGTGCAAATCTAAGGTACCTAAAACCAGAATTAAGTAAAGAAAATTTAAAGGGATTATTGCTATCCACACTGACAGAGGGGTTGGTGCATAGCCACAAATGGCTTTCAGACATTTTCATGGTCAGAGTGTCTGGCCTTCAGAAGTGTTCACTAGCATTACTCACCTGACAAGCCACCAGACCGGGTATTTTTCTCTGTGAACTGCAGATTATTTTCAGTTAGGAGTCAGAGACTTTGGTGTTTTCTTTTCCAGAACAGACATGTTTCTTCATCTGACACAGGCAAATCCTAATGTTTTTCTGTTTCTAAAGCTACCTGATAATTTTCTTATGTCCATGATAATTCTCACACGCCTAGGTTCAAATTCCTCACTAAACCATGTGTTTATTCTTTCATGTATAACCTTTGTAGCCTACTTTTTTGAGGCAGTAAATAATTTGCCAAACTGCTTGGCTATATTCTAGGGACAAAGTCCTGATTTCCTATAAATTTTCATCTTATTTTTTCTTTACAAAAATCCAGAGATCTGTATGCAACATAGAAGAGAGAGACACTTCTGTCAGTTTCTACAGACATATGAAATTCAATTTATAAAGTGAGACTCTACTGAAAGTACATTATGTACTGAAAGTACATACTGAAAGTTCAAACTCTACTGAAAGTACATTACATTGGCTTACCAGTCTCTAGGATGTTACATGTGGTTTCCATTCTTTTATCTTTAGTGGCTTTTGGAGTTTGCTGGAGATATTGAGGTTATTAATTATTTAACATTTTCTTAAGTTGCTCATCAGGAATTTCTGGAAAATGGTTGCTTCCATTTTCTGCTTTGTATTAAAATACCCTCTTAACATAGTCTTTGTTTCTGGAAAAAAATAGAGGAAAAAATTTAATATCAGTTGTATTTCAGGAACATTTGTGTGCACAGGACACAGCTTTTCTGGGAAAAAAATTTAGGTTAGAAGCTGCTTTCATACATATGCAACTGGATTAGATGAGTGTTGCATGTGTATTTGTCCACATAGAGAGAAAGAGAGTGTCTATTAACATAAAATCAAAATGACATATCAACATTTTCTGTAACAAACAATTTCAGCTTCTGACTCTTCAGTTTAGTTCTATGGTTGTTTGTGGCCCATAAAGCAGCATCTTTAGATGTTTCTGAGATATTAGAAATTAAAATTATACACTGGTTCTAACACTGTAGGTTCCAGAGTGCCTTGTTCCTTCAAAATTTAGCGGTCGTGCTAGTGAATAGGTATTATGAACCAATTAATATGAATAATGACATTTATCTGAGTCATGTGAAATAGGCAGAAAAAAGAGGAGAAGGCTCAGAAACCAAGGATCTCTTTGCCACGCTCCCCTTGCTGTCCCACCAGCTGCATGGCTGCCACCAGCTGCAAGAAGCCCTCAAGCCTCCTCCTCCAAGGCCCTGGCTGGAATACACAGTGCTAACTCAGGTGGGACATCTGTCCTGGTTTGAGCTTTAGCTCAGAACCAATTCTGCTCAGTGATGTTTACTATGAGGCCAGTGCCAAAGGTGGGCTGGGTGCTGGTTGGACCCAGCATATGGTGGAACCCTTCCTGGGATGGAGAAGCTCAGCACTGACCACACACCTTGCTGTTCACCCAAGACCAAGAATTCAGTTTCTTCAGCTCCGAGGAATCTGTTAAGGAGGGAAGTGATGCTTCCTGGAGTGCAGGCTGGCATTTTGAAGGAGCAGAGAGTTGTGATTGCTTGTCCAAGCTTCAGTTTATGCTGCTGGTCTAGGATACCACGCTGGAAGTTTTCTTATCACAAACTACCAATGACAGGGATTCTACAGGTTTGCAGAAGCATCAAGAAATTTATACCACAAGCGGATGTTCTGTTTGTTACATAGAATCATAGAACAGTTCAGGTTGGAAAAGATCGTTGAGATCATCAAGTCCAACCATTAACCCTACACTACGACCATTAACCCTACACTACGACCATTAACCCTACACTACGACCATTAACCCTACACTACGACCATTAACCCTACACTACAAGTTCGCCCCTAAATCGTATCACCCAACACCACATCTAAGCGATGCTTAAGCACATCCAGGGATGGCAACTCAACCACCTCCCTAGGCAGTCTGTTCCAGCGTCTGACCACTCTTTCCATAAAGAATTTTTTCCTAATGTCCAGCCTAAACCTACTCTGTTGCAACTTGTACCCATTCCCCCTGGTTCTGTCCCTAATGACCTGTGAGAAGAGGCCAGCACCAACCTCTCTACAATGTCCTTTCAAATAGCTGTAGAGCATGATGATGTCCCCCCTCAGCCTCCTCTTCCTTAAACTGAATAGTCCCAGCTCCCTCAATCGCTCCTCATAAGGTCTATTCGGTAATAAATCAGTAATAAATCAGGACACTAACATATGAGTGCAAATGTTATAAATTAGTTTCAGGTTCTGTTGCCATGCATGTCTTGAGATGAAGCAAGCCATTGCTATGCACCTTACAAGGATCTGATTAGTATCTATCGGTATGCCTCTTTGTGTGGTGGAATGTTTGGTTCAGAAAAAAAGTGTTAATATTTTTAATGCTAGATTTAGCATGTTGTTTTACTAAAAAACAATAAAATACTTCTGCTTTCATCCTCTTCCGAGTGCCGTGTGCTCCTCCTACAAACTGCCAGGAAAGGCTATTTCATCCTCACTTCTTCAAAAGACTTCAAAGAGTGTTTGTAATTCTTTGTAAGTTTGTAAAGTTAATATTCCTGTTGGGTGCAAACTTTGGACGTTTTTGTAACAAGAAAAAAGGAGTGACCTAGGGGCAGTTAATTGTAATGAATTACAAAACAGCTCCCCGGGCCTCTAAGGCTAATTATTGGTTTGCAACTAAAACACAGCACTTGCATTATGTCCTGTTATGGTTTAAGAAGACAGATGTTTGTGCTTTAAGTATTAATGCCTACAAATGCAAAAGACAGGCCCTGTTTGCTGAGTGAATTCTTGTAGCAGTACTGAATTAGAGGCACTGTTTGCAATGCTAATATTTGAAGTAACATGGTAATTGATAAGTAGCAGAGCAGAATAGAATTGGGATGCATTTAAGCAGGAAGCTCATCTGTGGTAGATGAAAGGTGTGTGTATGTGCAGCTGGAGAACTATGATCTTATTGCAATTACAGAGACGTGGTGGAACGGCTCACATAACTGGAATGTGGGCCTTGATGGTTATGTTCTTTTTAGAAAAGACAGGTCGATGAGGTGAGGTGGGGGAGTTGCTCTTTACATGAGAGAGCAACTGGAGTGTATTGAGATCCATCCAGGGGCAGATGAGGAGCAAGTAGAGAGTTTATGGGTAAGAATTAAGGGGCAGGCTAGCTTAGGTGATACTGTGGTGGGTGTCTACTATAGACCACCTGATCAGGAGGAGGAAGTTGATGAGGCCTTTTACAGGCAGATGACAGCAGCCTCTCAATCCCAGGCCCTGGTTCTCATGGGGGATTTCAACTACCCAGATGTTTGCTGGAAGTCCCACACAGCCAGCCATCCTCAGTCCAGGAGGTTCCTCCAGTGCATCGATGATAACTTTTTGATGCAAATGGTGGATGAGCCAACCAGGAGAGGAGCGCTGCTGGACCTTGTGTTCAACAACAAGGAAGGTCTGGTTGAAGCAGTGAAGGTTGAGGGCAATCTTGGCTGCAGCGACCATGAGATAGTGGAGTTCAGGATCCTGTGCGGTAAAAACAGAATACCAAGCAGGATCGCAACTCTGGAGTTCAGAAGGGCCAACTTTGGCCTCTTCAAGCAATTGCTGGGGGATACCCCTTGGGACAGGGAGCTGCAAGGTAAAGGGGCCCAAGAGAGTTGGTTGGCATTCAAAGACCACTTCTTTGAGGCTCAGGATCAGTGCCTCCCATCAGGTAGGAAATCAAGAAAGAGATCCAGGAGACCTGCTTGGTTAACCAGGGATCTGCTGGGTAGACTCAGGTGGAAAGGGAGGGTGTATAAATTGTGGAAGGAAGGGCTGGCCACTTGGGTGGAGTACAGGGCAGCTGTCAGGGAGTGCAGGGAGGCAATCAGAAAAGCTAAGGCCTCCTTGGAGTTAAAACTTGCAAGGGAGGTCAAAGACAACAGAAAGGGCTTCTTCAAGTACATTGCTGACAAAACTAACACTAGAGGCAATGTAGGCCCTCTGTTGAATGAGGTGGGTGTCCTGGAGACAGAGGACAGAGAGAAGGCAGAGTTGCTGAATGCCTTCTTTGCCTCTGTCTACACTGTTGGAGACCGTCCTCAGGAGCCTCAGTCCCCTGAGGCCCCAGAGGAAGTCATGACAAAGGAGGAGTCTGCCCTGATTGATGAGGAGTGGGGTAAGGATCAGTTTGAACACTTGAACATTCATAAATCCATGGGCCCTGATGGGATGCACCCACGGGTGCTGAGGGAGCTGGCGGGAGTCATTGCTAGGCCACTCTCCATCATCTTTGGTAAGTCGTGGGTAACAGGTGAGGTGCCTGAAGACTGGAGGAAAGCGAATGTCACTCCAGTCTATAAGAAGGGCAGGAAGGATGACCCGAGTAACTACAGACCGGTCAGCCTCACCTCCATCCCTGGAAAGGTGATGGAACATCTTATCCTTGACACTGTCTCTAGGCATATCAAGGATAAGAAGGTTATTAGGAGCAGTCAGCATGGCTTTGCCAAGGGGAAGTCATGTTTGACCAACCTGATAGCCTTTTATGAAGACATAACCAGGTGGATGGATGATGGCCATGCAGTGGACGTGGTCTACCTGGACATCAGCAAGGCCTTTGACACCGTCTCCCACAGCATCCTCATAGGTAAACTGAGGAGGTGTGGTCTGGATGACCAAGTAGTGAGGTGGGTCGAGAACTGGTTGAAGGGAAGAAGCCAGAGGGTTGTGGTCAATGGGGCTGAGTCTGGCTGGATGCCTGTGTCTAGTGGGGTCCCTCAGGGGTCAGTGCTTGGGCCGGTGCTGTTTAATATATTCATCAATGATCTGGATGAGGGATTAGAGAATGTTGTCAGCAAGTTTGCTGATGATATGAAATTGGGAGGAGTGGTTGACACACCAGAAGGCTGTGCAGCCATTCAGAGAGACCTAGACAGGCTGGAGGGCTGGGCGGGGAGAAATCTTATGAAGTTTAATAAGGGCAAGTGTAGAGTTTTGCACTTGGGAAAAAATAACCCCATGTGCCAATATAGGTTGGGGACTGCCCTGCTGGAGAGCAGCGCAGGGGAAAGGGACCTGGGGGTTCTAGTGGACAGCAGGATGACCATGAGCCAGCATTGTGCCCTCGTGGCCAAGAAGGCCAATGGCATCCTGGGGTGTATTAGAAGGGGAGTAGCAAGTATGTCAAGAGAGGTCCTCCTGCCCCTCTACTCTGCCCTGGTGAGGCCACATCTGGAATATTGTGTCCAGTTCTGGGCCCCTCAGTTCAAGAAGGACAGGGAGCTACTTGAGAGAGTCCAGCGTAGAGCCACAAAGATGGTGAAGGGAGTGGAGCATCTCCCTTATGAGGAAAGGCTGAAGGAGCTGGATCTCTTTAGCTTGGAGAAGAGGAGGCTGAGGGGTGACCTCATTAATGTTTATAAATATGTCAAGGGGGAATGTCAGGAGGATGGAGCCAGGCTCTTTTCAGCAGCGTCCACTGACAAGACAAGGGGCAATGGGTGGAAGCTGGAACACAGGATGTTCCATAAAAATATGAGGAAAAACTTTTTTACTGTGAGGGTGACTGAGCACTGGAACAGGCTGCCCAGGGAGGTTGTGGAATCTCCTTCTCTTGAGACATTCAAAACCCGCCTGGACGCGTTCCTGTGCGCTCTACTGTAGGTGATCCTGCTCTGGCAGGGAGGTTGGACTAGATGATCTTTGAGGTCCCTTCCAACCTCTAACATTCTGTGATTCTGTATGTGTGAGTGGATTTGTATGAACATACGAAGCAGTGAGATGCATAATATTTTTACTAAGTATCCTCCCTTTTTCCAAAACAGTTTTTATTATGTCTGCCAGAATTTCCAGCACTGGCATAGCAAAATTGATTTTGCAGAGTAATAGAGGATTAACTAATTAGACTGAAACTGGGATGTTTGGGAAATGTTTGTAAAAAATGTCATGGCCTCACATAGAAAATGATACAAGACAGAAGGAGCTTGTCCAAGAGATTAAATTCTTCACGAAGCCATAATTAAATAATACTTAATGTGCTTTTCACTTAGGGGAAATTGTCTCTCTGCCATCAGTGATGGCCTTTGTGATAGAGGAAGAATCACAGAAATCTGCTGTCAAGCTTCCTGAGTTACTGATGTTAGTCTTTGTGGTTGGTGGTTGAGATTTTTCTCAAATGCTTCCTCTATTTAATTATCTCAGATTCCTCAAGAGTTTTGTTGTCCAACGTTTTGAATGAAATTGAAAATGTCTTTGTCAAGAGTCACTTAAAAAGGAAGGAAGTTACCAATATGCCTAGTTTCTCAATTAATTGACTTTCATTTTGGAAAATTTAGTGTTTGCTAAAACCACTGACCGCTGGTGAAGTTTGCAGAATAAGAAGCTTTCATATTTGGTAGAGATAACCACAGCATGTTGCATAAAGGACTGGAAAGAGGTGGTGAAAAGGCTTTTTGAAAGGTGGGGGACGCATGAAGAACTGATTTCCCTAACTGGTCTGAGAGGCAGTTCCATGTTTCAGCGTTTTCCTTGGATGCTCTTGGATGTACAAATTCAGGTTGTCCTAAAATCAGTTGGTTGTCCTACAAATTGCTGAGTGTGCCGAACGTTCTTGTTACCTGTTACCAGGTCTTGCATTGTACAGTTTGCTGCCCTGTGCCTGTGGCATACCCGTGTGCAGGCTGGCATGTTGGGGGGACAAGGGCACATGTTTAAGCTAAACTATTGCTCTTTTGATTTAATGGAACCATCTCAATGCCCCTTTTTCAGAAGGTACTAGTAGTTTTGCTATGATAATCGTATATGTTGTTCAGTGTTTTTGAATAATTGCCTTTCTAATCAAATTCTAATTGATGTGCTAACTCTTGAGATTTGTCATGGCATGTTTGTATATTTTTTTGTTCTCCAATAAGATTAGAACTACGTTTACTGTTGCTGATGAATTTACACACTGGCCTAAAAAGTGAAGTATACAGAAACAATCAGAAATAATAGTGGTGTACGCCAAATTCAGGCTGTGTCAAGTCAGAGAGACTAGAGTCCTAGAGACTATAAAAGTCTAGAAAGTGTCAGGTTTAATTACTTATACTTCCTTAGCTCTAGACTTGGCTGTTTCTGTTCCACAATAAATGTAGTACCTGTTGTGGTAGGCCACTGTTCTGATAGAATTCTGCCTATAGGCCAGCCCAGCTGATTCCTTCATCTCCTGTTTCCTAAACCAAAATAGAGGGAAGAACATTTCTAAACTGTAGGACTGTAGGCTAAAATTACTGAAGAAAATTAGTGCAAATGGCTGCTAAGCCACAGTTAACTAAGTGGTACTTAGCTGGTACTGAAGGAGATACCTTCTGATTTATATAATGTTTCTAGACACTTTAAACTGGTAATCACTTGGTGGTGGTACATTTTTTTCTGAGGCTTCATTGTGTGAGCCTTCTCAAGATTTAACTTACTTTGGCTTGCAGTCTTCTCATGCAAGTTTTGTAATGTAGGATTCATATTTTAAATTAAATTTATTAATTTATCTACAGTTCTCTTTACTGGAAAGAGTTGATATCTTTGTAGCTTTTCTGTAGCTTAGGCAGTCAAATCGAGTAACAGTAACAAAGCAAATTTAGACAGTGTAAACTGTAAAAGATGTTAAAATATGTCAATGGTACCTAAAATTGAAGCTATTATAAACATGTGTGGATCTTTGAAAGTTGTATGTTAGTGCTTTTTACATGGTCATTTAGCAAAATAAGTTCACCTGAGCCTCTGAAAAGTTCTACCATATCCTTTAATAGGAGGTTTTTCTGTTCCACTTTTTGAAGCAGATGATGTCATTCATGACTTATTTAGATTACCTGGATTCGTATGCTGTGATGTGTTCCCTGTGATCTGAATATTTGATTAAAACTTGGAAAAAACTCTGGTGTGGCAACACAGACACTGAGTTAATGTGCACAAAAAATATCCCACACTACTCTAGATACATGGGCATCTTCCAGGTGTTAAAGAGAACTTTCTGTGTTTTCACTGCTTAAATCTGCTAATAAAGGTTGGCATAAAAGGTAGTATATTTAGACCTTGTGACAACTTTTCTGGGAAGAGAGTGGAATTTACTCACTTCAATCACACAGATGTTTTCCATTTCTGTCACTATTGATTGGACTTAACTGGGGATCTGGGTGTGAAACCTTTGCATCTCCAAGTATTTCTGTTCCATTTAAGGAAAAGCAAATTACTGAGATCATTAATTCACCTAAAAAATACCCCTAAAGTACAAACTAAAATTCCAAACAAATTACTGTAGTATATGGATGAATTTTAAAATGTGTTTGAATTAAGTTATATTCATACAAGAGTTGCCTGATTTTCAGAGCTAGTAATTACTGTTGATCCCATTAGTTTCAATGGAATGTCTGTGTGCCCTAACCCACAGGTTACTGGTTTGAATTCCTGAATTCATTTGCACAAGTCTGGAAAGCTGTTGCATCTTGTCTTTTCTGTGATAAAGCAAAAAGATGATAGATTGGATGGGTATGTGTCCAGCCAGTGTATCAGTTCCTCTTGTGGCTGCCATATATAGGAGGCTAACTTGCATAATAGTGCTAGGATGGATGAGTGAGAGAGACTTGCAGTTGAATTTTTTCCATTAAAGCTTATTTTAGCAGATGTTTTCTCTGTTTCCAAAATGACAGAGCAGCACAGTACAATAGTTGAAAGTTGATAGAGAATTATAATAACTAACTTAGGAGGAACTGTGTAGTTCAGTCAGCAGGTTTGGTGAAGTTTTATCGTAGCTAGGTTTTGATTAATGTTAGATAAATATAGCTGCAACATTATTTAAAATTGTGGTTTGAGTCTAACTTAATTCTTCTGCTTTCCCTGACCTTTTCTGAAAACTAGACTTTCACTGAAACCACTGCTAAAATGAGATTTTAGAGACCATTGGCAAATGCTAGTAATTCTGCATATGTTTTTACAATAAAGAAAACCGAATTTTTTAGACAATTCATGGATCAACCCCAAAAAACACACAAAGATGAAACTGGTTGAATTAGTATTGTTATTTATATCTTTGCCGTTCAGGGTATCAAGTGTTAAGCTACATGTCTTCAGTTTTAGTGAAATGGAGACCTGTACTGGGTACTCAGTGAGAGGGTGTTAATGTTCCATAAATGCCCTCAGTTTGAAATCTTTAGGTAGTTCCAGCAACGAAGGTGGAATCTACTCCAGTTATGCATTGCGCACACCAACCAGTTTAAAATCCCTTTCCTCTGTTGTAACATAAACTTTGGCTTTACTTCCATTAAAGACTTACTTTATTTTAGGGTGATGGAATTTAAAAATGTCTGTGTGAAATAAATCATACAGATCTTGTTTGGACACTGCCATTCAGAAGAAAAGCAGATACGGAAACTCTTCCTTCACGAATACAAACTAAAAGCGTGGCTGCACAAAACCTACCACGGAAGGGGTTCCCTCAAGGGCAGCGTGAGCCGTGGGAGGTCCGGCTTTCAGGTGCTTGGTCCTGGACACAAACTACCCTTCTGTCGCACCAACTGAACCCGTTGGGTGGCCGCACTTTAGTCTGAAGCAGTGAACAGATTCAGGTTAAAAACAAAACCGAAAAACCCCCAAAGAACAAAACAAACCCCCCAAACCAAACCCATAAAAATCCGCCAACCAACAAAAAAATCCAGCATTGCACCCAATTCTAGAGTTACTTGTGACTTTTAATTCACTTCCGTAAGAGTCTAAACTGTTGTCATCACAACTGGATGTGAAAGAACAGGGAAGGGCACACAAATATTTGGGGTTGTCTAAGTAGGGGGGACAGAGAATCAATGGTATCGTAGGACCAAGTAATTCTTAAATGGATATTCCATGTATTCTATCTTACATTTATTTGTTCTATACCTTCATGTGATTAGCTTTGTCCTTCCTGAGAGTCACTGATGTAAACATGGCGACGTTTACTGTAAATTTTCAAAGATTGTATGCTGCAGAGCTACAGCTAACAGCAGTAGGAGCCATTCAGTGAACTGCTTTCAAACTCCTTTGGAAAAAGGAGAGGACAAGATGACCTACCCTGACTTTTTGTGCCGTGGTGAATACATTTTGTGTGTGTGCGTGTGACAGTGCCTAAATAAATAATGCTCTCAATAAAATTCCATGCCAGTAAATTCTGCATGGAGACTTGAAGCAGGAGTTGGAAGATTGCTCAGCAATTGCACATTAGAAATGCAATAACTGGAATTTGTTTACATTAATTACAGCATGAACATAAATTTCTCTGAGCCCTTTCAGTCTTCATGTACTTCGTTGATTGCTTTTCAACTCTCAAATGGCACAAACAGTAAAGTCTAGTAATGTCAGTATGGATGCAAAAAATTGAATGCAAGGACTATCTTTTTCTCAGAAAAAAAAACAACCCACACTTGTAGGTCCACTGGCTTTTCCTGCACAGTTAATTTATTTTTATTGTGTACAGTCAAGGAGTCTTATTGCTTGTGGTGAAAAGCTCAACCTGTGTGCGTGGCAACATCTGTGTCTTAGTAAATTAATATAATAGAATTGTAAAATCCTTGGAAGGGACCTTGGAGATCATCTAGTTCCAACCCCCTTGCCGCGGGCAGGGACAACCCCCACTAGCCCAGGTTGTTCAAAGTCCCATCCAGCCTGGCCTGGAACACTTCCAGGGAAGGATCTTCTGCAACTTCTCTGGGCAAGCTGTGCCAGTGCCTCACCACCCTCACAGAAAATAATTTATTCCTAATATCTAATGTAAATGTACCCTCTTTCAGTCTGAAAACATTACCCCTTGTCCTATCACTATGCTTCCTGATAATGAATCCCTCACATCTTTACAGTAATTATCTGATTTCTTCAAAATAATCTCATACTAGAGACGAACAGTACCCTTGGTACTATACAATAAAGGGTTTGCCTTCTTTGTGATCACAGAGTAAGCAGCAAATAAAAATATGAGAGATGCTTGTGTCTTTGTCTTGCTTTTCACTGGTGGATTCGGCCTCTCTCACTAATTTGTTGCTTTCTAAGGTTTCCGAGTGGAAATCCTGAGCCTACTGAAGTGAAGTCATAGGAATTATAACTTCATCCCAAGCTTTTCACTGGAAATGTATACATCTTACACATATCTTCTGTCAGAGATTATTCAACTCCCTTTCTCTTCAGCTGGTGACAATTTAAGTGTGGTTTTAATTAGACATTCTCTTTTCAGTGGTGTGCTGGGAGCTCCAGATCTATGTTCTAGTCCTTTGCAGCTGACTACTGGCCTTATATGATGATCCTCACTAAAGACTTTGTGGACACTTCTGAGTGTTTAAAGCAAGACTTTAAGTTGCAGAGAAGTTTCCTATTATGGAAAAGTGATGTAATGTCAGTGGAACACTGCCAATTTCTCTCTGCTCTTTTTATTTATATTAGCTGCATACCAAAGAAAATGTCCCATAAAACATGACTGCTCCTTGCTATATTTAGCCAAGCTAATTTACTAAAACCAGGAGATCTTGTTTATATGCAATGGAAATAATTATGAAAATATTTGGGGGCATCTTACTTGAAATAAAACAGGTTGAACTTGGGAAAAGTGAATACCAAATTTGCTCCTGGTGCATAGAAAGCCTCTAGGGTATCTTTAGTATTTATACTTCCATCATATGCATTTCTGTGCTGAAAAACATTGTTTAACATTTTAATTGAATTATTTTGCTGATTGAATAAACAACATGAAGTAAAAGGAAGGTATTTATGTTGATCTGGGGCTCTTTAGTGTTAGCAATGCAGATATCCTCACATTTAGCCTATGTGACTGAAACCGGTCTTGCCATATGCATTCCAGTCTGATCTTCTGGTCCAAAATACTTGTATTCATCTTCCTATGGAATACATTACAATATTGTGCACTTTTTTTGGTTGTGTTTAAAATCAGTCTGGCATATCTTTTGTTGACTACCTTCTCTGACTTTCCTTTAGGACTACATTTTAAATGAATCTCTTTTTTAATGAGGAAAATTTTTTTTCACTGGTTTATGTTCAGCTCTTTGTTCTACAACTGATGCTGTTGAGAAATAGTCACAAGATTTATTCCTGACTCTAACAAGGTTACTTCATAATGTTGTTAAACAATTTGACCTTTTCTATTAATTTTACTCCTACATGGTGACCCTAGCTGGGTGTGGTAGCGTTGGAACTATGGATCCTCCCTGATACTAAATCCGCCTAAAAGAGTATTCCCCATCAAGAGTAGCTGCGTACATTTGTTAGCTGCTGATAAATAAGAGCTGTCATACTAGTTAACTACATGTTGCACATGAAAAAAAATTTTGTGCTTTCAAATTAATAAATTAAATGTTAAGTCTACTGTGGTTGTTTAAAAATGGGATGTATTATGAGATCTGCTGTTGACTCATGAGCTACTAAGTTGTGGGCAGGGGAAAGAATTTTGGGTAGTGTTATTTTTATCCACATTACTGAGTATGTGTTGAACGTTTTATGTGTTTTCTGCTCAAATCTGAGTCGCCTGTCTTCATTTTGAAGCCTGTGCTTTATTGGGATGACTTTTAAAGATGCTTCTTTAAGAGAGTCTTCATACATTCTGACATTTAGCATGTAATTTACACACTCTGAAATGCACTCCAGAGATTTCACTGACTATCTAGGAGGCTGTCCTACCACTCATGTGAGATGCCAAAGATGAGATGATGAGAACATTTCCCTATGTGTCTCCTTTTGACTAGAAGAATTAGAGCAACATGACAGCAAACTGAAGTGCTCCAAGATCAGAAGAAAAAAGCAAATGCTCTTTTAGGTCAACCACAAATCAAGTATCATTATTTTACACATCTGGAGCTTGTTTTGAAAATATAAAACTATTTAATATATAGAGGATTCAAAATGATTGTGAGATTCTGTTGCTATTTCCAAGTATGCAGAGCTTTTCTCATTCATTCTGAATGATTCATTAGGGAAGTAGATCATGCTGCTAAAAAATCCTGAGAAAAAATTTTAAGTCAACCAAGGGTCAAAAAACATTTCCTGCAATTATTAAGTATGTTAATCAAGCTAAGCCTTTTGCCTTAGATATTCCTCTTAATTTCAAATATGGGATTTTAAACATAAGACAAATTTAAACAAAACAAAAAACCTTGGATCATGAGATACCATTTTTCGTATTAAGCTCTTGAGGACAAAAGTTCTCCCTAGCGTAGAAGATCAGACATAACTAATCTGTGAAGTATTGCCTGGACAGTGTACAGCAAGAATTATTTGCTATCAATTCTTAGTAAACTTTGTTTCCCCTTTTTTAAAACTAAGGCCTGGTGGATTAGCAATTATTTAAGTAACTTCAATATTAAAGTCTTGAAATCCATTTGGAAAACTGCAGTCTCTGAAGGTTTATGAAATGACTGAAAAATGGACAGCTTCAGACAACGTTGCCTTTGGGGCGTGAGAATGTAATTAATGTGGTAGGACTAAGCGCATGGGCTTCTTAGAGTCTTGGCATGCAAAAGAGGCTGACTGTAAGGGAACAACTTATTTTCCTCCAAACAAAAATACTAAACAGTTCAGCCTTTCTTGCAAATCTGGGTACTCCCTTTCCCTGATATACAGGACAACTGGTCAGGAACATAAAGGGCTTTGCTTTATTTTGTTCTCTGTGACAAAAACTATAATATTTTTAAATGCTCTCTGACGTCTTCAGCTTTTTTTACTTTCTTTTGATCATTCCTTGTTCTGCAGAAGATTATAATTGTATTTTGTATAAATGGTCTAATGGATTAGCTGACCTTGGATAATCCAGATGCTTTTGTTGCTGTAACACTGCTGTTCAGTGCTGTGTTTGAGGTTTCTTCCTGAAAGGGAGAAGGAATGGAGGGATCCTTCCACCAAGAAACAAGATCAACATACTGTGTAAGTTTTATTTGTGACTACAGAGTAGTCTTGAGAACCTGGCCCAGAAACACAAGGGTCGTGTGGATTCTAACACCTAGAATAACTCCTTCAGTTCATCTTGGAAAACTGTAGTGGTCAGGGGTGTTTTAGGCCACTGTTTTCCTGAAGAGCGAAGCATACTTGTCTAGAGAAGCCAGTGTACAAAGTGAGGTAGAGGGTAAAGTAATGATTTTTGGTATCGTGTACCCTAGGTAGTGCTTCTGGAGCTCACAAAGGGTGGTTGAAGAGGTGGTGATAGACCAAGGGAAGAGACAGTGAGACAGACTAGACAACAGAGGAAGGCCACTGAAAAGAAAAATTGAAGGCAGACAAGCATTATACCATGATTATTGCTGAGATGAACAGAGGATTGTGTAGAATCACATGGTTCATGCAGGAAGGAGAACCGTGTGATCCGTACTGATGCTGACTGTAGGGCTACCAATTTTGGTACTGTCAAAATTTTTCTGTCTTTGAAGTAAATTACAAGTCCAAAATTACAGTTTTGATAAGGAGCGATAGGTTTTTTTTATTAAACCACAACCAGATAAGATTTTTCTTTTTTCTGTCTCGGCTATTTGTGAGGTAAAAGATAGTGTGGAGTCCAAGCTGTCGTGATACTTGAAGAGAAAGTTTTTACATACAGGTAGTGTTGACTTCAGTGTGAAAGATGTGTATTGTTACTTTTACAACTTATTAGCACTTACAATAATGGAAGCAAAGCATGGATTATTATTTTATTTCAATTTACTAGCAGTGATTTATCAGTAGTTTCCAAATATAAACTAAGTACTCTAGTTAAGGAAACAATTTGTATCTATTGGGCACACTACTAACTATTCCATGTAAAAACTTTTTTCAAAAGGGACAAAACATAAACTGCTGTTGGTCAAGAGAAGGTAAACTAAATTGACGTTCACTGTAGGAATAGATAAACCACTCATCACCCATTCTGGACTGTTCATTTTAACATAAATTTAATAAATAAACATGGGAAAATATAACTCGGGACCCTCAAATCAGACAAGTGCTCTTTCTAGGCCGGTCTTCGTTTTCCAAGAGTGTTCAGCTTCAGGGTAAGAAGGTGTGTGAGTCGTCAGAATAATGAGTCCACAGAAGAGAGAATCTGCCTTCGTAATTGTCAGAAAAAAAGGGATTTAAACCTTGAGGAATATACTTTTCTTCATAACTAGGTTTTTACAAAAATGACTAGCTGTGATCAAACTGCAGATAAACAAGTCACGCTTGTTTTGTCTCTGAGGTTTTTCCTGCAGGATAGAAGGACGGAGTGGAATGAATTGAATTCTGGAGGTCAGGTGCAGGCAATCAGATAGTAAAATCTTTTCTACAACATAAATAATAGTAAAATTGCTGTCTAGGATGGGTCTAAACATTGCCTCTGAATGTGTAAATGCTAAATAATATGCACAATACCCTATTTTTTAATATATTATGCAACGGTGTGCTGTACACTTAATATATTTCAAGAAACCTGTACATTAAGAGATTAATTTTCAACATATTTGTTTAGAAATTAGGACTTAAACAAAATAGAAAGCCAGAATCTCTTCTGATATACACATTTTTGAAAGCATTCTAGCTTGTATGGTTTAGTTAGACACCTCATGCAAGTTTATACACCTACTCTCTACATACAGCTGACATTAGTATATAGTACACAGAAACTCGACTGGCTCTTTAGACTGAAAAAACATGCCAAGGGTATGATATTTACACCACACACTTCAGAGTCACTTGAGTTTGGGGATTTGTCACTTTGGACTAACTCTAGTCGGCTCCCATGGACCGAAGCCACTAGTGGCTGGAGTTTATTATGTTTGTTTCACCTGACAGGAAATTCATGTTCTTGAGGGACTTTTCCAGGATCCGAACAGGGGAACAAGCAAGTGGGGACAGTTGGAGATTTGCTCTAAAGGCACTTTTCTGATCAAGGCTAAAGCACAAATGCAGATGTGTCCCTACTGCCCTCTTAGGAGGCGTGCCAGGCTATGTCGTTCCTTGGTTTTGGCCAGTCACCACGTTGGTTACTGCTTTATTCGGTAAAAATGAAACTTGGTCCTTGCTCATGTTTCCTGTGGGTGAGAAGGCTGACTCCTTTCACTGAGAGTGAAGCAAGATTCAAAACACTTTTAGAGGAGGGACCAGCACTTTAGAATCACTGGCACAGTATTTGACTATAACAAGTGTTTATTGTCGCACAGTTCACCTGTGTGATTCCTTCATTTTATGTCATTATACATCACTTAAGGCACAGCTTACTGTGTCTTAAGTAAGAAGTCCTTATTATGTAATTCTCCTATATTTAGGGTTACTTGATATATTAACAAAAAAGTGGTTCATCTTTACGGAATATATTTTAACTCAAAAGTACGAAAGCAATTATTTGCTCTATCATTTATACGTAAGGTATTCCATTTAAGCTTTTCAGAGTAATGCACTGCACAGTTAGCTAGCAGTTAAATGATAAATTCTCACTGTAAAATCACTTAATCTCTTTACCAGGGCCAGCACAAGAAGCTAACTGAAGTTGAGCATCTGCGTCCAAATGTGTGTAATTTCTGGATATGTTGTTTCTCTTTGTGATGACAGGGAGCATGATTAGTTCTGGTCAGGTCTGTTCAATCTGTTCAGGAGCAGAATATATTCTCAATATTTAAAAATAAATTTTCACTGCTGTGACATTTGTGTACTATGGGTGGATTTTGCCTTTGCTCAGTAATTCTGCTGATAGGTATTAATTTTCTTGGTTTTATGCCAAGCAATGGGGAAGTTATAGTGAGGTGTAGAAATCACTCATGAAATAAGGCTACAAGTCTTCTTAGTCCTTAGGATTTGCCTGAAACACCTTCATTATAGTGATGTTTATCATGCAGTTGTATCTAAGGCTGCTTTAACATCATTTGTCTATTTCATACATTGGGGAAGATGCCTTTTAAAAATAAACAAAAAAAATAACTCCAAACTCACATTTCTGAAGTACGTGTCTGGCTAGATAAGAAGTGACAGTGCCCTATAAACTATTTTACTTTCAGAATTAGTCCAGCAAGGTGAACGGAGAACTGTATCTTAAAAGATTGTTCCTGATACCAAAGAGGTCACAGGAGTATTCATTGGGCAGGTATCACTGACATCAGTGAAAGTTGCTGCTAGGAAAAAGTTATGATGAACCAAAAAGGTGTTAGCAGTCTACATGAGCAGATAAAGTTATGCCCACTACTACTATAGCCAGCTTTACAAAGATTTCTTTTTGTTCCTGTAAATGCAGTAGCTGACATAAGTTACATTTGCCAACCAGTCAAATGTTTTCATTCTGCTAAGATATTGCATTGCTGCTGTTTTGCTGGTGTGATGGCAGGTTGAACTTTTTATTTCTCTCTGTGACAAGTGTAGCCCACAAGGAGTCTGCTGGGCATGAACAGACTGAGCGTTGCCAACTCTTTGCAGAAATATTTATGTGCAATGCTGCAACACGTGCAAACACTGGTGACACTTTATATTTTTTACCTTCTGTTTCTTTGCAAAGAAGTGAATATTTCACTTAACCAGAGCTTTGTCTATCAGCTAGCCTGTTTGGGGAAGAAAGTTGAAGCAATTTGCCCTTACCTAAACAAGCTTAACTGCAGCTGGAGCCAAGCAGCTGTGTAACATGGGAGAGGCAGGTGTTTGTTCCCTGTTTCAGGTTCCAGAGAACAATAGAAGAGAAACAGTGAAATGTGGTTGTTTCTTCAATCAGTGCATGAGATGGGTTTCACCAGAGCTTTTAAAAGGCTGCCTAAGAGGGCATCTGGGAGGGAAAATCCTCCCAATACATCTGCAATCCCTAATATGTCAGTAACTTCAGATACCCTATGAAGTTTGCAGTGTGCAGCATGATTAGGTAGTTATTCATCCTTTTAACTATCTTTCTTTCCACTGTCATAATTTCACTGAGATTACCAGCCTAGACTTTATGACAATGACATAGCACCCTGGCACTGGAACGAGTACAAGATATAATTCTGTTAGGATTGCCTTGGTTGAACAAGTATCACAATGGTTGTAATACTGTTATTTTCAGTTTCCAATGTTCTTGAGAACCAGGCTGAAAAATTATTACTATCTTTAATGGATGCTGTTGCTTCCTGGTGCTTCTCCTCGTTCTGTAAAAGTTGGTATATGTTGTTGATGGGTTTATGTTTTTGTATATAGAAGGACTTCAGCAAGAATGGTTGCACTTCTGGTTTCTTGCTAGTACAGTTTTTAAAACTTAGATACTTATTTTTGTCCTCATATTTTCTTTGAATATATGCCAATCAGCACAGAACATAAGCTTCCATGTGGTATAGCATGGTCAAAGGCAGACATGTTTGTCCATCTACAGCCCTGTTCATTCGTGCATTCCAAGTCATGGTTTCCTACACTTTGGCCCAATTCAGCTGAAAATTGGAAATTGTATTGCTGTCAATGCCTTGTTACAATTTCTCTGTTAATAACACAACACTTTTTACTTCCTTTATCAGTAAAACATGTTACCTGTGCCTTTTTTTAACTGTTAAATCTGTCATTTGATATTCTGTGCACTAGTTATGTAACAGTATTGAATTACCAAGCCAGACAGAATTTCACCTACCAGACCCATTTGTCAGACTTAAACCTACCAGATACTAAGTTTAGCCTTTTTGCTAAAGCCGCATTGTGTCTTTATGACTTTGTGCTCTTCTGCACATTCATTGTTCCCCAATTTCCTCTCTTTCTGTACCCAAACTAAACGTGTTATCTCACTGGTGCACGTTTTGAAAAATGTCCCTGCAGTGGTACAGAGAGATAAAAAATGGTTCCTGTCTCTAAAAGAATTGCTTGTGTTCACTGAATACTGGCCCTGCCACTGCTTTTGCTTTCCTTAGTGCAGAAATTACTTCGATGATTTGGACTGATAATGAAACCATACTGGAAAATGGGCACAGGTACAATTGCCACATTTTAGGATAGACAGAAAAGTTATCAACAGCCAAATTACAGTGGGATTTCCTTACAAGAGAGTTCACAAACAATGCAGGTACAATGTAGATGGTTTACGTTTCTCTCCTGTATGTATGAAGTTTCTCAGATGAAAAGTCAAGTTTAGTTTCACAGTGTGCTCCCGAGACAGTGCCTGTGTTAAGTCTTGTACCACACTGATTTTTCTGAGAGTGCCTTAGGTTTCAGTGAAAGTAATTATAAACACTCCTCTTTATTAACCTGAAATATGGAAAATGTTATTTGTCATGAATCTGCGGGTTTTTTTCAAGTTGCTGAGCTTCGAAGGGCAAGTAATAAAAATGTCAAAAGGTTGCAGCTGGTGGAGACGATTCCTAGTTATGGCTCTCCAGTTATTCAGCATGAGGCTCAAATTGTAGTGACAATCTGCATCCTCCCCAAAATCCGTTAGTACAGACAAAAAATACCTCTGAATGTTTGCAGGGTGAAACCTAAACTAGTGCTGGCTTTTGTTTCTGCCTGCCCCATCCTGTTTAATTTTTAACTGATAATTCTAGTCTTACAGAAATGTGAACCATTGCAGGATTTAAAACAGTCTTTATTTCTTTCTCACAGTGTATGGGATTGTTCAGCATCAGGAAACTTAGTGCTCAAGTAAATGTAATTGTATAAATACAGCCTGAAGGCTGTCTGCCTTTGGAATACTTTTCAGTTTTTGTAAAAAGGGATGTCTGTTTTCCCTTTATTTCAGCTTCTTGCCTTGTCATACATGTACATTTTTAATATTTCTAAAAACTAGTAAATATTCCTTTTGTGGAGAGTTTAGTTGAAATTACTTTTGTACTTTTGAGTATTTGCTTTCAGTACAGCCGGTAATTAAATCACTCCTGGCTTAAGTGAATTTTTCATGTTTAACAATGCTCAACCATTGATAAATCTGGTAGAAAACCTTAAATCACATTAGAAATTTTGTCACAGTACAATTCCAGGTATTAGTGACTACTGTCAAATTTCGAATGCATTGGTGCGTGCATTTCAGTCTCTTAAACAGCGACTGTCAGAAGAAGTTCAGAAAGTTACTTATTTTCAACAGCACCGTTGATACCAGTAGAATTCAAATGTTGGGTTGTAGGAAGCAAATGGAACATTGTGTCTAAGATGTAGCTTAACTGCCACCTGGCAAGTCTACCTAAGAGCCACAGATACCAAAGCACAGTGAATCTCACCTGGTGAGGGAACTGCAGCAACTCCCAAGCTCCCACCGCTTCCACTTCTCCCTTGCTTCTCTGCCTACCAGCTATCCAGCTGGGCTGCCAAGGAGCTAAAGAGATACAATTGTATGTTATACATTCTGATTTTATTACATTAATAAATTATGAAAAAATACTCCACCCTGGATTTTACTGCATAAATATCTAAGTACAGATATAAATGTAACCAACTGCATACATATAAAACTAAATCTAAACATAGATACGTGGAAGTCAGTGTTACCTGAGAAGAGCCCCTGCCTTTTAATACAGCATGTTGGTGACTGCTTCCCTTTTGGTAGAACTCTGGCGTGATTCTGAATCTGTAGCATTGAGTTAGAAGCTAGATCTTCATTTGAAGGCAAATGTCATGGACATGGGTAGGTGTTACCCCCAAATACAAATTTGCAGGTTTCCTGGTGTTGGCTTCAAATCTTAATTTAGAAAACTAGCCCGAGCTTTTAAAGTTGTGGTTCGTTTTGATTATTTTCCTTCAAAATATTCCTGTACTTTCATTTCAGAGGTATGTTTTGCATATTGCCTTAGAACTGCACCGTCTCTTCCTCAAAGGGCAGATTGCTGGTAGTATTGTGAAGGGACCAGTCTGCTTTCGCTCGGGAATGAATTGCAGCAGAAGTGAGGCCATTAATCTTCCATACATGAGATAGACAGGACTCTCTCTTTCAAACAAAAATTGCTTTTCTTTGTCTGCTTTCCATTTGCTCCTTTTCTTTTGTCAGCAGATCAGGAGGGCCAAAATCAGGAATTTCAGGAAGTTATAGCAGTGGAAAATTTATTTAATCTTTGTTCTTTATCTGGAGTGGCGTATTTCAATCTACTTAGTATATTATTTTCTAAAACACCCAATAAGCTTCGATGCCTTTGCCACACTTCGAGTTTGACACTAGCTGGCTAGGGTTCATTCTGTGTATGACTGATTCCCTCAAGACTTGGACAGTGTGCACCTCTCCTGGGAGAGCTTCCCCCTCTGAGATGGGCAGCCTGCACAGAAGGGCTTCCATACCAGTTTCTGTGTTTAAAGGTACCCAGACCAGGTTACACCGAGGAGTGAATGATTAGACTGCATATACTTGGCTGCTTCCCAGAAGAGAAATACATATTTTCTTTCCTTTTTATGTTCTTCACAAACCCAGAGACGTAAGATAAAAATAAAGCTGGTATGGTTCCTAATACCGGGAACCTGTGACTGAGCCTAGCAGAGAACTTTCAGTACGAAGGATTTATTGCACCCCTGAAAATGCCATCTGCCATCTGCTCTGCAGTCAGTTCCTGCCGGGACTTTCAGAAGGGTGCAGCCCTGTGTCCGGGCCCTTGGAGTTACGGCTCTTGGCGGTGGTTGTTACCAGTTCTCAAAGTTGAGGGATTCTCTATTAATTTTCAAAGCAACGTGACACAAAGAAGATAAGGGGAAGGAAAAACATTATAAAAATGGGATAAAAAGATAAAACAGCCTTTTATAATCTGAACCAAGTGCATACCTCAGAACGTGAATTCTTAAGTAACTATTAAATGAGCCATATTCCTTAGAGCAGATTCTGTCTCTTTCTACTGTTTTCTCATACAATCAGTCTTTTGCTTTTAAACAGATAGTCTTCTGTAGATGTCTACCAAAACCCCTAATGTCTCTAGTGTTCCCTTTGAAGATCTGTTTTCAAATGTTTCTTGCTATCATTTAACTCTGAAAGTCATCACGTTGCTGAGCAGGTCCCAAATGCCCAAAGCTGAACCTGTGCACCCAACTGTTCTTACAGGCAGTGCAGGCCAGAAACTTCACCTTGGTTGCAATTAATGTCTGCTTCCATTAAAATGTTACTGCTCTATTGCTTGCATTTCTTTAACTGTTTTAGCATACCTATTAGAACACCTGAAAATGTATGTAAAGATCTTGGTTAAGAATATCTAGTAATGAAAAAAAATAAATCACAAATACTGAAGCAGACCTCTTGAAAATATTTCTGTACTGCTAGTCCTTTTCAGTGAGCTGTTGAAATTCAACAATATTTGCTTTACCCTAGTTATGATTTTTTTAATTACTTACTTTTGTCATTCATTGATTGAATTTTACTAAAAATTTACTTTGAAATGTTTATTCTTACATTGTTACAATTAATTATTTGGCAAGACCAAAAACTCTGCGTGAAAAGTTTTATTCTCTATTGTTCAAACAAGTTTGATGCATTCCCTGAAAGCATGTGTGCCCTTTAAAACACTGGGATTACAAAACCTATTTCAACTAATTGGAAAGAGGATGTAATTACAATTAAACTTGTTTTTCCTGTAATCTCATCCAAACCCCAAACTTTTTTAATTTCCTTCTTTGTTTCTCTACTGATGAGGGCAACATGGCAAATTCCCTTGCATAATTTTGACTGCTGGGCTCCCTCTATCTCTGTATCTGTGGCACAGCTGTGTTATCTTTCAGGGACCTACCTATTTAGAGCTTCCACCACTGTCAGTGTCATTGTGAAGGGATGCTTGTGAATTGATTATTTTTATTCTTTTCCTTTTTTTTTTCCTCTTTCATAATGACGCCTCCCTAGGGTGCATTTGCTCAAGAAATTAGTAAGTGTAGGGCAGTATCTGCTTTTACCGGAATAGCTCTGAGGTGGAGAAGATTCCTTTGCAGACAAGCATTGCGCATTTTTACCACTGAAATGAAAATTTGCTCTAAGAAGGACTTTGTGTTTTTTGCTATGTGGACTGATGTGATAACGATTATGTCTGCGTGTCATTTTTCAAGCAGACACGCGCGTGCTTTGTCTGGACCCTAAGCTGACCTAAAGCTCTGCAAAAGGAATTAGTGCTGTCCTGAGTTAATAAACCCCGATTTACAGGAACGTGTATTCCTGTGGCTTGAAGTTAAGCTTAGTGTGACAACAGAGCAACCTCCCACTTGCCTGCCAACCTTCTGTAGACACACCCCGAGTCTGGTTTTGTGCCCGGGTTGTTACAGCAGCGGTTCAGTGGCAGGCGCTGTAGTAGCGCGCTGACCATTGACAGGGCCATAGATGGTCATTTGTGTTATGCTCTTGGCTGGGCACGCCGCCATGGGACTTGGCAATGAAAATAAAAAAGTCCCAAGACAAGACACTCTAACTTGTTTTCAGCACATGTTGGGTAAACACAGGCGCGTTGGAGACGGATGAGTTTCTTCTATATTCAACACACCATTTACAAGACCATATTTCCACCAGTTTGTGTTTTAACCTTAACCTCTCTGTGATAACTAAAAAAAATTATTGGGAGGGACTATGATGGGAAATAAAATATGTATTGTTTGTAAATAATTTTAACAGTACATCTGCAAACAGTCTGACTAAAGACACAGAATGAGCTGAAAGTAGTAATCTTTACAGTCTTTCTCTTTCCCATCAGAGGTGACCCCAAATATTTCTGTCATCAGCCAAGAGAGCCAAATGATGATGGGGAACTAAGGTTTTATTGCTTTAGGCTATTTGGGGAAAAGAGGCTTTCATATAATTTAGCAAAAATTGAAGAATAAGGTTCAGCCAGTGTCTGATGGAATAAAAAGTTGAATTGATAGGGATTTAGAGTCTCTATTGTCAGCCTTCAAAAAATGAATTATAGAATTTACAAGTGAACTGCCACATTTTGATATTCTTGTTGCTGGTTTAATTAAAAAGGAAACTGAAATCTCCTTTTAAGTACGGAAACGTGTTGTTTGTAAGGTGGCTGATGTTGCTAGAATTGAACCCTCTTTATGACAAAAAAAAAAAAGCGCAACTCTTAAATGTCAGTAACTGATCTGTCAGTTTTCTGTGCTAAACAAGCTTGCTCCCCTTTTTCATATCTAAACAATCTCCTTTGGCCGAAGATCATAAACAGAATTATTGTCAGAAAACATTTTCTGGGAAACATGGATGATTGGAATATCAAAATTAATCTTAGACTGGAAAATCTGATGATATTGCCATTTCTAATCTTGTTGCTACCAACAAAAGTATATTGTGGTGCTGGAATCATACATTCATATGCTGTGCGTTAAGCAGACAGCTTCTAAAATTTCTGCTTAAATACCCTAAATTATATATAAACAATGACACAGTTGTATATAATAAAGTATTTATATATTAAATATACAGAAAAGGTATATGCGTATATGCTGAAACTTTGTGAACATCTGGAGTACTGAGATAAAGTTATGATTTCCAGCTGGAACATGACTATTTTTAGGCAAGTCAATCTGATGTATTTTAAGATGATAGACCACACAGTTAATTTTGATATCAGTGTCATTCAAATAACTGTATTGTGGACAAAAAAAAACCCCAAACAGTGCATGGTCTGGTTTGCTTCACTGCTAAACATTTTACTTTATTATATTTTAAAACTTAATTAACGGTTTTGAGTGCTCTCATGTATTATATTTTTAGTCTTTTTCGTTCTGCTAGTGAATGTCTGCATTTCTAAAAGATTCTCATTTCCACTTGAGCTGATTGTACTGCAGTTAGTAAATCCTCAGATGTGTATTCAGTTTCTACTAAGACACATCTCAGGACCTACATTTAAGAATAAAGCCTAGAAAAATAAAAAGCGAGACTAAAGACATGGGGAAACTCAGTTACCATTTTCCTAGGTTAAAAATGTCTCTTGGAAGTCGTCTTTGCTCATCTACAGATACGTGGGTGGTTTTAGCACAGAAGTTGGTCCCTTGTCTCCAAGTACCTCATGAAAATATGGCAGTAATTAGATGTGTCTGATGTCTGACAGGCCCACAGAGGCTACAGCAGAAATCAAGGCTGAAGCTGTTGCTGGGTAAATACCTGGGGCTTTTTGCTGAAATACGACCATTGAATGAAATAGGCAAGAAATGGAAAGAAACCTTGTTAAGAACTTCTGCATTTATATCATTACTTATATTGACTGGATTGCTCCTGTAAAATATCCTAAGTATCTTCATATTGTTTTAAAATTTGCCTTTTTTAAGAATTGAAGGTTCTGTAAATTTTATTACGCACATATTTCCCCCCCCCCCTCTTCCCGAGCTCAAAACCCAGACTTTTGTAGCCTTGTTTTCTCTCTGAAGAACTGGGCCTATTCAAGATATGCAAATGCTTTGAACTGCCCCTGCCTTCTGATTTTCCTCCACCACAGATCAGTCGAACTTTTACCTCCTCCCCAACCAGCACTGCATGTCTGATCATCTCTTTGTTTTTCCTTCCTACAGGGACCCTATAAAAATACAGCAGCTGCAGAACCAAATTCGTCTGGAGCAAGAAAGTGGCCAGTGGTATCGTCACCAACAGCAACCTGATCGTCACCAGCACCCTCCCTCTTCTCCTTCCTTTCCTCCTCCCCCCTCCTTCCAGGAGCTTGAGTCCAGCCAGTCTGTCATCTCTTCTGTGCCAATGAGTATTCTTAACTCTCATACTTCCCCAACCATGCAGTCTCCCAGCTCCTTCAACTATGCTCGGCCTAAACAGTTCATTGCTGCTCAGAACATCAGCCCTGCTTCAGGTTATGTGACTCCATCTTCAGGATCATCTACGTCCAGCCTTCCTTCTCCTATGTCTCCAACTGCTTCTCAGAAACAGTTTGGGAGAGTGCCTGTTCCCCCTTTCTCTCAGCAGTTTGCTCCAGAAGGAGAGTATGCCTGGTCTCCTTCCTCTCCATCCCCTCCGCCCCCACCTCCGCCTGTCTTTAGTCCAACCACGACATACTCAGGGTGTGATTCCTTTCCACTTCCACCTCCTCCACCCCCTCCTCTTCCTTCACTTTCTTCACCTTCCCACAGCCTGTCTCCAACTCCCAGATTTCCTAATTCCGGCCAGTCTCCAGCAGCTTTTCTCAGCTCCATGCTGCCGTCCCAGCCACTGCCCGTTTCTGTCAACGCTTTGGGCCTCCCAAAAGGAGTGACGCCTCCGTAAGTATCAGCTAATGAGCTCCTTGAGTTTGACTCTGCTGAAGATTATTGCACTTGCTTCATACAGTACTTTTCCAGGGTCCTTTTCTGTTACCTGCTATCTCAGGGAAAACGTGTGGATTATTTGCAAGTGCCTGTGCGCTACAGATGGGATGTCGTTTTCTAACCCTTGCAGAAGTGAGATTCCTTAAGAGTCTTAGAGTAGGAACACAAAAGCAGAGAAGCTATAACTTTAAATTGGAGTTGATGAAAATACGAAAGCAGCAACAAAAGGCCTTGCATGCCCAGGGCAGTGGAGGGAGATCCAGGAAAACTCTTCTCATGACCCAGTTCTTCTAAAGTCACGTATTCAGTGGTATTTGCAGTCTGTGTTCCTATTATATCTGCAGGTAGAGAAATATCAAATAAAGACAGCATTGTTGCAAAGTCCCTATAGCTTTGTGATACTTAAAGTATAAGGTATTTAAGCATACATCTGACAATGAAGTGGTTGCAACGATTTATTGGCTTTTGGCTAGCGGTTTTGTTCTGAGAAAGTTTGGAAAAGGATTTAGGAGGGGATTTAGAAAAGCAGTGCATAAAAACAAACAGAATCCCTCCCCTTAACAACTCTGCATACTTATTTTCCCCTTTTGTCTTCTCTACAGGCCAAAATAGTATTTTGGAGCATGTCGGCTCCCATCATAGATCAGTTTGTCTTTCTACTGGCACTAGACTCTCATTCCATCCTTAGAGAACAAAGAGACATGCTGAAGGACCAAAAATGAGAATAGCTGTATCCAAGGATTATTTATAACTTTGTCTAGAAGTTTATCTAAACATATCTACAGTATCTAGGTGACTTGCTCAGCTACATACTGTTGTGGTGGGAACTTCTCTTATTTCAGTCCAAGATGTGAAAAGGAAGAGAAGGAAGAAAGTGGACAGATATCGAAGTAATAAATCATGTATATGCTTTAAAAAGCATTTCTTTATCTTGATTTCTGACATATGACTTGTTATGGAGTCTGGGCATAAAACAGATTTAGGAGAAAAATGAATAAAGAGTCCAGTTTGCCTTTGCACTCCTAATAGTTGTGGTTTTCTGTCTTCCTGTGTCCTTTGCGCTGGCCAGGTTTCTCTATTGATAGTGACTGCTGAAAGTTGCATGATTAGTTTACTGACAGCTTGACAGGTAATCACAGGTCCACAAAAGCTGCCGTTATCCCTGGTTTTCCAGGAAAGGCTTCGGCACAGCTCTGCAGGTCTGGATGGGAACTGGGTTCTCTTTCAAGATCCCATCTGTGTGCTGTGAGGGCGAGGTGACAGCAGCAGCTCGAGCCGCTGCCTTGGCCCTCTTCCCCCATTACGCTGTGTTCATGCACGCGTGTTCTCACTTGAGGCCTTAGCTCTGCTCTTCCTCCTTCCCTTCCACCTTTGGACAGAGAGACCACTGTGCAAGGATGCCTCCCCCTTCCCCACACCCCCGCTTCCCCCAGCCTGGCAGCCAGACAGGGCGTTCATGTGATGGTGTGTCCAACCCCGCCGGGGCAAGGCAGCAGCCTCGGGCTGTGAGCTGAGGATGGGATGGTTGGCTGCTTGGCCTGCATTCCCTCAGGAAATGTAGTCCAGATGAGAGCTGGATCATTTAACTGCACTGACTGTACATGTGTATAATTTATATATACGTGTGTGTGTGTGTGTGTGTATACACACAATGAGCATTTGTCATCTGAACCACAACATGAAAGATATACTGTGTCATGCAAAAACCACACATATCTATTGTTATGTATCTTTGATGCCAGTTTTTCCCTGGCCTCTCCTCTTTCATTTTACTGTGTAGATTACTAGTGTTTGGTGTGTCCAGCTGGGTAAATCATTCTGTTTCCCATCATTCTCATACCACTCCTGAGCACTTTTTCTCCTTGCTTCCCTTGCCCCCACCGGTTTTGGTCTCTTCTGCTTTGTGCTGTAATCTCAGTTCTTTTTTTCCTTTTTGCTTCTTTTCCCTTGTGTTTTGCCCCATCCTCACAAATCCTCTTTTCTTGAACAGATTCATCTTTCTGAGATGTAGTTTTTGAACCACTTACAGTATTCCATAACCTCAGCCTACAGTCTCACCATCTGCAAGATCCATTAACTGAAAAGGATGACACTGTTTCCCAACAGTGTGCTGTGCAGACTGGGTGCAAGTAATGAATTGGGGGATGTAAGTTTTGCTTCAGGTCAGCATCTAAAATGCTGGCTGGGTCATGTAGCTTTGTCTCTGCTTCTTAATGAGTCGTATAGTGGTGATATTGAGAATGGAACGGTGGGTTGCTAAAAGTACAACCAGGCACGCCATGCCTGTCCATACCTCTTATGGAAAGGAGGTCCAGTTTTTACTAGAGACTCCAGATACAGTGTTTGGAGTGGTAGGACTTGCTCTTTAGACAATAACTTTATGATTTTTTTTTTAGTATATTTTAATTTTGGTGTGAGTACACTTGGACCTGCCATTGCATTTAGATACTTCAGTACTTTCATGTGAAGTGCATCTAGCAGATAAAATCCCCTGAAAACAGTTTTCCTGTTTGCTTTCAATGTTTTCATGGCTTCTTTCTCTTGTTGTTTTTTTCTTTTATATGTATATTCTGGGGTTAATAATTCACTGTTCATATTTTGATTATATGCTCTTTTTACCATGCTTGTTTACTCTTCTCTCCCAGGCATGGGTACTGTGAGACTGATGGCCAAATGTCTGAAGGAAAACAATAAATATCTGACCTTGTCAGAGTCTTGTAATTACCAAACCCGATGTTTGGCAGAGTAAGAAATTCTGCAGACTGTTTTCCTAAGTTATGCATCTTAAAAGACTGTGAAAATTATAGAGTAATTATTTTTTCATACATTTCAAGGATTTTTTTTCATTACTAGATCTTAGCACAATTACAGATCTGCTCCTCAAAAGCGGTATTTCCTAGACGTCATTATTATTTTCTTCAGATTGCCTTTGTGATAGGAGCAGAATAAAGGTAACATAATAAGCATTGCAGGTGGAGGTAATTATTTTTTGAGACGGTCAGTGGAATTTTCTGCAAAATGGTAGACACGGCGGTTGTCTACAAACCCACAGAGTCTTAATTTCTCCTCATGGAATTAGGTCTTCCCTCTGCCAGCTTTCTTCAGGCATTTCCTTGCCAGTGTATGTATCATCTTTGTTCTACTTAAAAGGTAAACTATTTCAAGGAGGTTTTGTGCCTTTTCTTGTATTAGAGGTCAGACAAAACATTTCTAACCCTCACTTCCGTCTCTATATTCTGTCTGTGAGCCTGTGAGCAGTAAAGACTATGCTGATGTGTCAACTGAGACTTGATGTTTTTCTTGGTTTGGGACCCTCAAATTCTATGGAAGTGACAACACTGTCTAAAACAGTTTGATCAAATGAATATTCTCTCCAGCTGGTAGATTTGGAAACATTATATTGCACTGTTTGTATTTTTTTTTGTTTGTTTCGAGTGTTTGGGGTTTTTTTTTATTCTGGACATCTGAAACATGGAAAGCAGCTTTGTGTCATTAGAACCTGATAATTCACCTTTACATATTTTCAGCGTGCATTTGTAACAATTTCATGGTAAATGTATCAGTTGAATAAAATATATCTCATCCTTCCAGCAAGCCCTAGACACTTCGTAGTGACCAGCATTTTCAAGCTGTGACTGGGGTGGTTTTAGCTGAATGAGCTTTGGAAATAACCTTTTTGATAAATAACCTTTTGATAAATATTTGATACATGTCTTACCAGAGCAGAGTGATATTAAACAAAAGAAAAGTGCTGGTGGAATTGCATAGCTAATTAAGTATTTTAGGGTATTATGAACACTCATCAGTTATTTCTGAAGTAAACATCGGCTGGAGTAAGATTGTTGAATGCTGTTCTTAAAAATCTCAGTTCTTTCTTTCTTTACCCAAAGAAAACTCTAGGGTGATGGGTGTGTTGGACTGAGGTCAGCTTTCGGTTAAAAAAAAAACTTTCAGAGAGCAGAGTTAATGTGACAGAAACCTAGAACTGAGGCTGTTTTGTCCACAGTTAAATGTGTAGAAGCTAGAATCTAGTCTTTACTGTTCATAGAACATGGGGGGTTGGACTAGATGATCTTTCGACGTCTCTTCCAACCCCTAACATTCTGTGACTCTGTGATAGAAAAAAACAAATCGTATCTGTACGAAAAGAACTAACTTCCAAATTCTAAGTGAACACATACATTGGTAAGTTTATATTAGCATTTGTGAAAGCAAAAATAATCCTATGAGAAGTATTTAGTGACTTTTTTTACTGAATGTTTAAATAACAAATATATAAATCCTGCTATAAAAAAGGTCTGGAGTTGTCCAACCTGCAGAAATGGAATCTCCTTCTTAGTATAATAAATGTATATTGTCAACTACACATATATTCTCTTGAAAGCAACTTCAAAAATTACAGTGTTTTCTTAAAGTAGACACGTTTTCTTAAAGTAGATATCTTCAGTACTATTACCTGAGTCACAAACAGGAAAAAATCTGACTGTATGGAGTTGGTGAAAGAAAATGATTCTAGATTTACTACTTTCTGAGAAAGAACAGTGAATGGAAGAGAAGACATTTTTTGGAAGACAAGGTTGTGTAAAGTAGCTTGTAAAATGTAATTAAATAAGTAGCTTTTATCACTCTACATAACAAATTTAACTGCTGTTTCAACGATCTCTAGAACTTTAAATCCAAATCTCAAAGGGGATTCTGTGGGAATCATGAGAACAGCAACATGAGAGAGAGATCTGCACTTTTTTCCACTTTGATTCAGAGCTGCTACTCTGTTCTTGCGGCTGTGTGCTGTTACTTGTCCATTGAATCCTGTCTCAAGTAGCACTGAACAAATATTTTAATAACCTTTCTGTTCCTTGAGTCAGCCATGACAGTGACCACTCTGAGGAAAAGCTGTGCTTCTCCACCTTTTTATCTTTCTGCTTTCAACAGTCTCCCAGTACAGCCTTCATTTTGGAGTAAACTCTGTTGCTCCCATGTAGACTGGACACTTACTTCTCCTGTTTCTGTAAATTATATCTGTCGCAACTGTAATAAGTTGAGATTACCTGAAATATGATTGATGTGAAAATAGAAAAATACACGAAAATACAGGAGGAAGTACCTTGATGAAGAAGTTTTGAATTGACAAGAAAGGTCAGGGTGTTCTCTTGCTTCTGAGGGAGCTCATGTCATCTCTGTAGGCTACCTGGATATCAGGAAAATATATCTGAAGACAAGCACTTCTATAAGAGGAAAAGTTCTGGTAAATATTAGGGCTTGCATTTATTCCTAACACCCAATTTTCTTAAGCTATTGCTCTGTCCATTAGGGTGTTTTTTCATTTAAAGTTTCTTGATTTATTGTGTTATACCTTCTTTTCCAATGGCTTGGATACTACTTGTGGCTGTTAGACCAACACCTGAGTGGTTTATCTGTGGCTTCAGATGGCTTCTTGCTGATTGTGCTAATAAACAGCTCATATTGGGGTCTTTGGGTTCGATTCCTGTTTGGTTCTCACATGTTGCCTGACCTAGTCGAGAGGTGGTGTCCCTGTGCACGACAGGGAGGTTGGATTAAAATGATCTCTAAGGTCCCTTCCAGTTTAGGCCATTCTATGATTCTACCTTTTTGTTATGAACATGCACATGACATTATAATAAACACATATCCATATCAGCAATATGAATGCATGTTCTACTTGAACTTTGAAATTCAAGTTGTTACCCCAGCTCTAATCAATTAAATTTGCTCAGAAGTAGAAATCATAGAATCATAGAAAGATACATATTGGAAGGGACCTCAAAGATCATCTAGTTCCAACCCTCCTGCCGTGGCAGGGATATCTCCCACTAGATCAGGCTGCTCAATGCTCCATCCAGCCTGGCCTTGAACACTTCCAGGGATGAAGCATCCACAACCTCCCTGGGCAACCTGTTCCAGTGCCTCACCACCCGCGGGGTAAAGAACTTCTTCCTTATATCTAGTCTAAACCTACGCTCTTCCAGCTTCAGGGGTCATGGAGACACACAGACAGCAGCCAAATAACTCACCTACTGTATCCTGACAGCCGTTGCATCTGGAAGTCCTAGTTTTCAAGATATTTTTATCCCGTTTTTTTCTAAACAGTATTTGCAGATGCTTAAGAATGTTGGAAGACAACAAATGAACTTAACTAAGAAAATTAGTACATACACCTTTCTGTTGAAAGGAGAGAGGCCGTTTGCAGCATTGCTTTGCAGCCTTTTTCGGTCTTCAGATTTTTTTTCTTTAGAGGACTTAATTTTGTAACTTCCTTCTTTTGAGGAGATATGAATGTTGCAAAAAGCATCTGTGAATATAAAAGCCAGGTACAGTGCTTGATAGTTGTGGAGACCTTAACCAGTAGCATTTAATCAACCAGAGTAAAAGTTAGTATTTTGGATGTGTTACCTTTTCTCAGTCCAGTGCAGGTTTTTCTTCATGTGCTTTTGACAGTTGCCTCTTCTTCTCAAGATTTCATGAGGACTGTGCCAGCTTTTTCTATATTCAGGAGCAGTCAGTGCTTTAGTGGTTTCTTCTAGACACGTCTGGACGCATTCCTGTGTGACCTACTGTAGGTGATCCTGCTCTGGCAGGGGGGTTGGACTAGATGATCTTTTGAGGTCCCTTCCAACCCCTGACAATCTGTTATTCTTGACCACCAGTTCTAGCATAATTCTGGTTACAATCAGGATCTTTTGAGGTCCCTTCCAACCCCTGACAATCTGTGATTCTTGACCACCAGTTCTAGCATAATTCTGGTTACAATCAGAAATACAGATAAAATTACAAAATACATAGTATTTTTTATATTAATATCCAAATACTTGTACAACTTTTGAAAAACAAATAGCACTTACGTATAAACAGCACAGTATGAGACCGAGGGATAACTTGCTCAGGTAGGGAAGGAACTGAAGAGGATAATGAAAAGTAGTAATTCTTTTGATGAGTAAAAATACATTTCAAAAGATAAACCTGAGAAAAATAAACTTTTTGGTGGTAGGTGTGCAGCTTGTAGGTGAGTTGATCCCTGTGTTATCTAACCATTAAGAAGGACCAAACTGGCTCAGAGATATGTATTATTCATGTCTGTCTTGACCCAATCCAATGCTGAGACATGATTTATGTATTTTTTTTTCCAACTACAGTTTCATAAACTTTTCTTGGCTTGTAGAAATAATTGAACTTCTGTTACATTTGTTGTCACCCTTAGTCAGGTCCATGCCCCAGGCACTCACCTAACTGAGACGTACGTAATGTTGTGTTACTGAACCGAGCTGACTCGGGGTCTCCCCAGCGCCTGTGACAAGATCAGACTAAAAAGATTTGAATACGCAGCTGCAGCTTCAAAGTTTGTGACCTTTTACAGTTCTTGTAGTAACTTTGTTCTTACAATAAGTGAAAAGTGTATCAAGTGGGCAGGAATTAGCTGTGTTTTTGGAAGGCTTTAGTTTTAGAGGAAAAAATCAAGTTACTGTTCATTACTTCAGTACCAGAGAATTGATTTGGATTTCTGTGAAACCGAACCATGTTGGCTGCAAACAAGAATTCATTCTTGGAAGGGTAACAACTACCAGCCTGTTGCCCTTGTTTACACTGTAAAAGGTACATAGGAAAAGAGGGAGTCGCATCCAACGTGCACTCTGTGTAATTAGAACATGAAAAGTACTGCTGGTTTGGCCTTCTTTCTAAACAAATGTTAGGGCAAGTATTCAAAACTGAGGAGAGCCAAGCCGAGGTTGCAAAAAATCTGTGCTGTCAAAAATCTGTGTGAATTAAGATGACTGGGTTTTGGCAATTGCGCTGCGCCCTTTCTGACCAAAAGAATTCAGACTTGTGTGCTTTTATCTACGTCTGTATTCAGGCCCTCAGTGACTTCAGGGACGCCTGTTTCGGAGGTACTTAAAATCTGTGTGAGCTGCAGCCCGGTTCTCAAAGGCTGACGGTTTCTTTGCACGTTTGTGGTGGCGGTTGTGTGCTCGAGATTAATGGTGTCAGTATCCCGAAATCTGTCTTCTCCAGGTGTCTCCTGCTACCTTAAAACTCACAATATACTTGGAAAATTGCGAGAGGCAAAGAATGAACATACAAATACGTAAGCAAATTGGCAGACAGTTTTTTTCGATACTATCACTAAGAAAAGACAAAAGGAAAGCTGGTGAGTCACACAGATCTTAGGAGCGTAATGCATCCAGATAAGGGCATGTGAGGATGGTGAAAAAGTATTTGCAAAAGCAGCTGAAGAGAGTTTGCTGCCAGACTGCTTTGACATGTAAACCATGTCTCAAGCTGAACGGATCTGTATTTCAGAGGACAGATTTACTAGGGACCTTCTGTTTGTTTGTCATTTTGAAATGAATCTCAAGAATGTGTCTCTTGAGAGCTAAATTGGTGTGGGGGCCTGTATGTAAATATATATTCGTGTGCGTATTTTAAAGTGCATATATATAAAGAAAGAAAGAGATTCTAAAAAGAGGGTGGAAACAGAGCATTTGCAGGAAGAATTACAGTTCCTCGTGCACCTTTTTTTTTTTTCTTTTTTTTTTTGTCCCAATTTAAAGTAGTCCTCAAAGAGAGAGGGATCTTCTAAAGACATTTAAAGAAATTTTGACTTATACTTGTTTTTACAGTTATATTTTTAAACTGACTGCTTCCTTGCTTAAATATTTATTTGTAAATGTAAGTAAAGAGAAGAAAATCTATTTTTCAAGCAAGTTGCCTTGACCAAGTCTTGGATGACACTTCCACACCCACTGTACAGAGCTGAGGATGTTCTGGCACCTAACCAGAGCCCTGGAAGCTTGTTGGGGAGTCTGCCTCTCCCGCTAAAAGCTACCAAGGGCCCCCAGGCCCTTGCTGAGATGTTTGCACACCTTTTTCTTAAAATTCCTTGGCTTCCCTATGTGACTTGTCCTAGTGTTTAAATGTCACTGTTGGAGGGCAGAGAAGGGACAGTTCTACATTGTTTTTGTGTAAGCTAGGCCTGTTGTTCTTCAAGCTGTTGTCTACTTGTCATTCTCAATGAACACAGAGAATCATTGAATACCAGCTATTTTTGGATGTTTTATGTTTGATTCCCATCTCTGTCTTCATTCTCAACATTTCCTGACTAAATAAACAAGATTATTTTGTGTGTGTGTGACATAGCCTGTCACAAAATCTATGCTTTTAAAACCATCTGGAAGTTTTCTTGTTCTAAAACTTTCCAGTTTGCTGTACTGTACTTGAAGTGCCTTGGTGAAACTACATCCAGTGTCCAACAGCAAGCAATAAAGGAAAACAATGAAGTTTCATGTCATATGCTAATATGTTCAGGAATTATATTTCGTTCCTTTTGGAATAACGATGTTACTGCCCAAGTTTTGACATCACAGATTCTTGACAGATGCTTAGTGTTAGTACGTTAGTGTTAATTATCCATTTGTATTGCTGTTGTGCTTCGAATATTTTCCCCTGAGTTTTATCATCATTTGACCTCTAGACTAATTATGAAGATTATTGTAAGTGACAGTTGTTACCTGCAAATGAGTTGCAACCTCTGCAAGTTCAGCATCACCAGCCAATTTGAGAAACATTTTTTTACTTCACTACTCTGGTTGTTAATGTTGAAATACAAAGTACTGAATATACATGGACCTTTGAAAGACCTCATAGCTCTATATTCCTCCAGTTTGACAGGAAAAAAAAATTCAAAATCATTGTTACTCTCTGAATAGCTCTTTCAAACAGATATGCAGCCATATAACAGGAGTTTCAGCCAGGCTATGTTTCCCTGATTTACCAAGGGAACTTACTGCAGCTCCCAGAGGCTTATGCAGAAGCCATAAACTGAAGGGTACCAAAGCTACTTCTTTTTGCCTATCCGCATGCCCTTCAGCCTGACCGAATGAGAAGTGTGAGGTTTGAGAGGATTCAAGTTCCATTTCCCTACTGCACCACATTGTTTTGAAATGGAATATGATATTGTTTTCTTCTGGTTAGTATGGACGTTGATCTTATAGACCTGTAGTTCACTTGGTACTCCTTCCTCTTTTAAAAATTAGCGTGTTTTGTTTTCAGAGGTAACTGATAATGTTTCAGAAAATGCTTTTACTTATTTCTCTTAGGGCACATGCTCAGCCCCTCCCACTTTTTTCATCCACTGTTGTGACTTTCTTGGGTAAACGGTACATTTTACAATGACAGCTCATTTGGTGCCAAGCACGAGCAGGCCTTTTCCTGCAAAGACTCTTGTTATCACGCAAGTATGAAATTTGTAAGAATGTGAAACAAAAACTGTATTTCTTAATGTATCACTTGGAATTTTCAAGGTAGGCTGCATGTCTCCATTAAAAGCTGGCACAAGGCTTCCTCAAGGTGAAGCCAAATTTGAAATTTGCTGCCTTGACTATGGCCGGATTTTTTTTTCTGTGTGTGTGTCCTGATCTAAAAAGTGACAGAATTCGGTTCCGTGGCAGTGCTGGGCTGGGTGTGGTGAGAGGCTGGAGGGCAAAGGGAAAGACTGTAAGGAGAGACACAGATGCCACCTTTCCAGCAGCCTTCCAGCAGCTGGTCGAGCCTTCCTGAGGGACATCACCTTTCGACTCCCTCTTCCCACCTTCTCCTGTTCATTTTCCTTCCATATCTTTACCTTTACTGTGCCCAAACTTCTTGGTGTGTTGAAGCATCTTTCTCAAAGGGACCTTAGCCTCTTCTCTTTTAGCTTTCTCTTATCTCCCTGTAGAAGGGATAGTTTTCCTGACTTCTTCAAAATAGAGTGAAGGAGACGTTATTACTTGTGACTGAGAAGATCCCCAGCCAAACGCTGAGGGAATTATTCTGCTCAGGGACAGAGAATATCTCCAGCTAATGGCTGAATATTTCTAGGGTGAGAGATGTTGTTCTCTGGCTCTTTGTGACGTTGGGCAAATGTCTGCTGCTCTTCTGCTGTGATTTAAAGTGAGAATGCAGTTCTTTTTATAAAAACTTCACCATTTTCCCATTTTAAATTTACTTTCAGGAACAGAATATGAAATGTTTTAGGAATTTAGAGAGAAATGTTTCCAATTACTGTCTTCTCCATTTATTCACTTAATTCCTTTCCGGCTCTTGACAGTATATGTGTATTGTTTCATTTTACCTAATGCTAAAAATTACCATTGAAAACACTTGCTGAAGAATGAAGTTTCTCTAACCATGTTATAGAAACATAGCACCAAAAAATACCCCAGAAAGTTTGGTATCTTCGTATGATTCTTGTTTCATATTTTGGTGCTGATAATTAAATTATTGAGTTGTGTATTGGAAAGAAGCTTACCATTTACATGCTACGCTGATATTTTTCATCTCTGTCTATAGTTTGTCAATTTATCTGATTCAATTCTGTATTTTTTTTTAGTCTTTCCCATGTAATGGGCTGAGCCCTAGTTAGTTGATGAAGTTAAAAAAAAAAGTCCACAAAAGTAGTATTAAATCAGTATTGCTGTTTTAAACAATAATGTGTGACTTCACTGGGGAAACGGGATGTGCTGCAAGTTTAAAATACTGATAGCAATGTTGATTTTTTCACAACCACAGAAGAACAGCTGATCCAACAACCACCATTGTTGGGCATTTCCAGCAGTAGAACCATCATAATATCACTGAAAAGTGTTAGATATTAGCACAGACCGGAAAAAGATAAAGAAAAAAACACCAAAAAAACCTTCTAGTGCCATTCCAGCAAATGGGAGCAAGGCATCCTGAAAGTGCGATCGTAACTTGTAGACTGGACCAAGGAATCGCTCAGCTTTGTGAATGCAAACTGAGAAGTGGTTACTCTTCCCACTGCAAAATGCTGCTGCTGAAAATTGCTTTACAGGGATGGTTTTTCTCTTTGCCAGCATAACCTAGACTCTGAGAATGGCTGTTCTTTCAGAAACAGCATTTACATGTTGCCTTCTGGTTATTTGTTCACAGCGATATGAAGAATAAACATGAAGTTATGCGTTGTGTATTGCAAACCTTGAACGAGGGATTAGTTAATAAATAACATAGGAAATTAATTATTAAACTGCCTTGTCTTACACCTTTCTGCTCTTTATCCCTCTGGTACTTCATAGGAACTGAATTTATCTTCCACTCCCACTTATCTAGTCATGCTTTCTCTTTCATGTTTCCTCTCGCTTTGCTTTATTGTCCTTGCTCATCTGTTTTCTCCCTGCATGTTTGGTGTTTACAGCCTCTGCTACACAGTCCTGAGCTCTATTTTAACCAATGCACGAATAAAGCATAGTTTTAACTTTGTCTTTAAACTAACCATTTGATCAGTGATGTGAATTAGAAGGGATAGCACAGTAAGTAAAATGCCAGACCTCTAATTTCAAGGGCACAATGTAATTTTCTTCACAAATAGCAATGACTCCAGATAAATTTCTAAATATAAATAATTTCAGGGAAGCTCATGAATTTTCCTGTACTGTTTTGCAGGGGATTTCCTAAGAAAACAGGCAGAACTGCTAGGATAGCATCAGATGAAGAGATTCAAGGGTCAAAAGATGCTGTAATTCAGGATCTGGAAAGAAAACTTCGCTTCAAGGAAGACCTTTTGAACAATGGGCAACCGGTATAAAAACATAAAATATCCTGAGGAATGGGAGGGGTCATCTAGGGTAGTTTCTCAGATACGCTGCATATAAAATGATTGTGTGTAGACTGTTTTTGTATTTTACATACTGGTTTTAAATTGCATTTCCAAGGCTGCACCTCTATAAGGAATGATAGTGTACATTTTGGCCTATTGATCCTTGTCCTGTTGGGCTACTTTACGTGGACTTAAAGCAACGAAGGCCTCGAAGGTGATGAAAGAAGCCTGCAGTCTGCACCTCCAGGGGTTTTTCAGCCTCAGAGGCTGTTTGCTTTTGACTGTTCATCACTGGGTGGCTGGCCAGTGAGCGTATACAGAGCTCTTGATCACTCCAGGCTCACCTTACCTTTTGCCCAGCTCTTGGACAACGGGGGGAAAGAAGTTCGTGGGTCTCGGAGGGCCACAAGGCAGTGAGAAACAAACTTGTTAGGAATCGGGTATCATTAGGTACCACAGCTGTGGGATTTTTTGACCTGTAGAACAAAAAGCAACCCGTAGTACTAACTTACAGACTTTATCAAGAATTAATGATCTGCTTGAGGAGTCAAGAAATGAGGTAGAATGGGCAAGTATATCAAATAATTGAAATGCACATCTCCAAAGTTCTCCATTTAATTTTTGTACATTTTTAAGATATTCTTAAAAGATAAACCACCAAACTCTTCCTGCTCAGAGCTGATGAGAAGCACTCTGCCAAGACTTGACTGTGGTTATTAAGGCACCCATTTAAACGAAGCGGGAATCTCGTTTAAGAGGAAAGTGATTTTTAAAATGTAGGTTGTCACCCCCGTTCTGTCAATGAAATGTCTTCAAAAGCATCTGAATTCCTTGGGATATCTTTGTGTCACTCAAAGGTAGCTGCTTTAGGTTTCTCAGGACCATGCTCAGGAGTTTGCTATGTCTACTCCCCTGCCTGAGACGTGCTGGTGTGATTCAAGACAAGTTATTGAGTCAGTGTCTACTCCACAGCTGCTGGATTGTGGTTCTTAATAAGGGCAATGGAGCTAAGCACCAAAAATGCTTGGAGTGGCTCAGTGCTTCTGTACTTACCTTCCTCCGCTGACTGCACAGCATTTGGCAGTTTTCTGTAGCAGTTCAGCAGAATCATTCTCACAGTGTGTAAGTTTTTTCAAAGGAGGTGGGCTGGGCATAACTCTTGATGCCTATTTTGGAAAGTGAGAGAGTTGTTTGGCCCGGACAAATGAATGGAATGTCCTGAGAAAGTCCACATGGCCCAAGGAGAAAAAAAAAATAGTCATCTGTGATCAGATGATGTGGGAGCTTGAACCAAGTAAATTCTAGTTTTTGTGCTTGCCTTGAGGCTTTTGCCTTGCAGACTCCTGTCTTGGGTGATTCTGTTTGTGTAACCATGGCTGTGGGCACTTGATCACAGGAGAAACTAAAGTGAAGAAAAGTTCATGGCTTGCTTCAACATTTGTAACCAAGCTAAGACTGGTCCCTAGTTTTCATGAGTCTCAGCCTGATTGTTTAGCTACAATACAACATCTTAAAAAAATTAATTTAGTTGACCTTTTTGTAAATGGAAGCGTTAGGTAGATGTAATGTTTTACAATTTCCATTCTTTTTTTTATTTTTCTGTTTAAATAAAGCATTTCTGAAATAACTGAATTGGTCTCTTAAGGTTTTATTGTAGGTTGCTTTACTTAGTCTTTTATAAGCTGTCTCCTTACTTTCCTGAAAGAGTAAGGAAAAAAAGGAAATAGAAACCCCTTGGATTATATCTTTTGATGAAGTTGTCATATTTTTGACTAAATAATCAAGTAGTGCAGCATCTCCTTAGCATTTTTGGCAGAGTTTTCTGCTGTGTGGCTCTAATGTAAAAATCAACCAGAACGACTAGCAGTAAGGTTTGGGATGATTTGACATGTGCTTTTTTGATGGCCGTGCTGATTTAAGCAGTTCCTATTGCTCATTCCTGCCCAGACTCCTGGCAAGAGGATAGAAACAAATGGCAAAATCAGGTCAAGGGCTGCTTAAGCCAGAAGAGCCACTTGTAGTGCAAAAAAAAATGCATTGCAAACTGTGGTAGAAAATTTCTGTTAGAAACATATTGGTGCTCTCTTTGATTAACGTTAGTTAAAGCATTGCTTACTGTGCAACTGTCTTGTAGTTCTTAATGAGAAATAAGAATGTTGCTTTCTTTTCTTCCTCTGTCCTCATCCCCCTTCTATTTTTTTGTTCAGAGATTAACATACGAAGAGAAAATGGCTCGTCGACTGCTGGGAGCAGACAGTGCTGCAACTGTTTTCAACATACAGGAACCAGAAGAGGAGCCCGCTGCGCAGGTGCCCACGTAACTCTACAATCTCATAGGAAAAGAAAAAATATTTTCTGATTTTTCTGGTTTAGAGGCTGTTGCTGTCTTAAAGCCCTACAAAGGACAATAATTACACAGGAGATAGGACGGTTTTGATTACAGGAGTCATATGTTATATATCAGTGAAGTAAACTGGAGGCTCACATGCGGGTTGCTCAGTTTTTCCATACTGAATAAGGTTGAGAGTTCTCAAATGTCTGCTCTCTGCTTTAAACTCTTCCGTTTAGCCTGTTCTGTCCTGACCTTTAAGTCTCTGGAGGAAGAAATATATCTACTATCTTGAAACTATCTTCTCTATATGTGTGTAATCTGCACATTTTGGAGGTAGACCAAAAACACAACGGAACGTCTGCCTGAAAGGCCAGTTACACGCTCTCCACTGTTCCAATGCCAGAATTGCCATTTGGAAACGTGCAGTGTTCATTTGCTTTATGCCACGTAAAGCGTGTTCTCCTGATAAAAACTCTGAGAAGCTGTCATGGATGCCTCTTCGTTTTCTTTCTGCTTCTTGATCTCCTTTTCTACCCTTGCAGGAAGCTCGCTCTGTTGGTGCTTCTGTAGTGAGTCCTGTGGATAATCAAAAGGTTAATGGCTTTGCCTTTTTCTGTCTTGATTTTTTTGTCCACTGATTGGTTTTGGATTTTTTATTTTTTGCTTTTCTCTGTCATTTTCCTCCTTTCCCTTCCACTATTCTGGGTTAATAACAAGAGGTCACCTGAAGTTGGTAATGGGGGAGATGTGGGCTGTGTTTAACTGCAGTAACTTGTGCTTCACTGCTTCTCTGCTCTAACGTTAACACACTGATACTAACGGCCTTGCATCCCAACCAGCTGCTATTTGTACTTCATGATTTACTTGTATGATAAACTTTCAGGGAAGAAAGAAATCTAAAAAAAAGGAAAAAAAAAAGAGACCTTTGTAAACTGAACTCTCTCCTTCCACTTCTTACTGTTATGATTAGTTCTGTAACCAGGCAGTAGAAAGACCATGTGTTGTTGCCAGGCCAGAGTCAATGGCAGAGGATGGGAATGTGAAAGGAGGCTTCATGTGAGACGTGTTCTATCTTAAATAAAAGAAGAGTCAGAGGCAAAGGCGTAAGGTCATTTGAAAGAGTGCCTGAATTTCTGCTGAATGAGAAGAGCATTAGCTAATACTTTTTTTTTTTTCTTTTTCTGCTTCTGAGCTTTCTTACATTCTGGCATTATCTTTGTTATCACTAAGATTCAAAGCAGGACTTCTGTGCTGCGAAGTAGATAAGAGTGAACAGGTCAAGAAAGTACATAACTCTCTATATCGCAGTGATATTTCCCAGCATCTGAATAGCAAATCTGAGCGAGCAGTAGTGCTTTACACTGGATGAGACTTTCCACTCTTCTTTCTGTATCTTGAATTACTCTTATGACAAATTTGGTTTTTACAGAAGAAGTCATGCTTTTGGCCAGGCAAAGGGGACCATGGCAAGAGGAGTAAAGGGAAGCCACTGTCATGGACCGCCAGTGTTGCCATTTTCTCTTTATTTTTTTTTCTTTGCTTTTACAGGCAATTGTAAACAAAATCGTTTTAGCCTTCTGGAGCAGCCTCTGGTACAGTTCTATGCAAACAGCAGATGTGAACCATATGGTCTTCTGAATATTTGGAAACAAAACCCACCCTAAATCTGCATGTACCCTCAAGGAAATATTAGTGTGTTTCTTTTGTCTTTATGAACTGCTCCAGAATACTTTTATTCTTGCAGGCTTATTGGGGAAAAAAAAAAAAAAAGGAAAGAAAGCAACCAATGACTTTCCTTCCTCTTATAAATTAGACTTTAAGGTAACATGAAGTAGAATTTTTTGACTCATACCAGATGCCTTCATTGTTTCATAGGGAAGTTATTGGAGGCACAGATTACAATGTTTTTCTTCAACAAGATACAGTTTCCTTTTATATGTAAAACCTTAATGGATTGTCAAAGATCAGTAGAATAAAAAAAAAGCCAACATTAGGAACAGATCTTGCTGAGCAGCATGTTGAAGCTGGATACTAACATGTACCTTTCTTGTTTGACAGGAGTATAAAGTCTCCAGCTTTGAGCAAAGATTGATCAGTGAAATTGAATACAGGCTGGAGAGATCTCCTGTGGAAGAATCAGATGACGAGGTGCAACACGGAGACGAACTGATTGATAACAGCGTATCGCTGTATTTTGAGATAAAGCTGAAGCATTACAAAATCTTTGAGGGAATGCCAGTCACATTTACATGCAAAGTGGCAGGAAATCCAAAGCCAAAGGTAAGGGAAGAGAATAAGTTTCTAGAAACACCTGAAGAGTTCTATGTTGGTACCTTACAGTGAGTACCTGGACCCTATGTGCCGTTATCTTATAGGAGCAGCAGGTGTTCTCTCTTGACAAGGCAAACTCCTGGCTGGTACCAACTTTCAAATCTCTTTTGACATGACTGGATTCAGTGACATGAATCATGATTCATTCATGACATGATTCAGGTTAGATATTAGGAAGAATTTCTTTACTGAAAGGGTTGTCAGCCATTGGAACAGGCTGCCCAGGGAGGTGGTTGAGTCACCGTCCCTAGAAGTGTTTAAGAGACGAGTGGATGTTGCGTTGGGGGACATAGTTTAGTAGGTTGATAGGGCTGGGACAAAGGCTGGACTCGATGATCTTCAAGGTCTCTTCCAGCTGAAACTATTCTACGATTCTATGAAATATTTAGATTTATACTAGGCAGAAATCCTGCTATGAGGCTTTGGCTCTTAGTTCCTCCCGAGACTTCATCTCAATTATTTTACCTAGAAGTAATACTTCCATCAGTTTCAGAGTTATGTTCAGGGTGCAGCGCAGTGCTGGAACACCCCGTGTGAACTGGCACAGGAGTCCCAAAAGCAACCTCATCAGGCTAATGTGGATAATTAGCTCAGGCACAGCAACATCCTAATGCAAAAACACGTTGCTTCTGGTTGAGGAGCCAGTGTGGTATCGCTGCATTCTTCAGCATTGCAGAATTTACATCTACACACTATAACAAGACTAAATTTTATTGAAAGTTACAGTAAGGCTTATTAAAATGCCATAAGCTCCCATATATCCCAAGAGCAAGATGAGACATAATGGTGAGGTTTTAATGATGAGCTTCTGAGGCAGGGTTGGGCTTGGGAAGCATTTCCTTTTAGCAAATGTGAAAGTGCCAGTGGTATGATGTCAATAGTCTTGGAAGAATGCCTTCCTTTGGTAGGTTGTGTTTAACCATTTCAAAAATCGCTTGGCAATCACCCCACTCGTTATGCAACAGGCAGCTTCTTCACCTTTCTTGCCAAAGCCAAGAGCTTCCCCATGAGGTCCTTGCAGCTTTTACAGTGTCCTCTTGTGGACAGAGGCTCTTTTCTTCTTAGACAAAATCAGAGATGCTTTTTCTCTTAGTCAAGATCTTCGCAGGAGCAGCAACATCCAAACCTCTCATCTAGTGTAAGTTCTATGAGGGCCGGTTTAGCTCAGAGGGTTGAGTGTGGTGCTTGAAACACCAAAGGTCGCAGGTTCCTTTCCCATTCAGTTCTCATGTGTTGCCTGACCTAGTCAAGAGGTGGCGTCCCTGCCCACGACAGGGAGGTTGGGTTAAAATGATCTTTAAGGTCCCTTCCAGCCCAGGCCATTCTATGATTCTTAATATTTAGGATTTTGAACAGAGATAAATGCAAATAACTTCACATGTCCAATGATGCAGATGTTTGATACTGCACAAAGTGTAAAAAGAAAAACGGGCTTTGTCAGGTAGCAGAGAACTAGGGCTACATCCAAGTCAACAAGCAGTGCAGACCAGAAGAAGCAAATCTGTAGAATGAGATGTCCACTCCAGCATATGTTTCAGGAGGTTTTACTTCAGGCTAGCTCTAATCTTGTCCCACAGACTGAAGCAGATGCAGCACATTAGACGTGTTCTTGGAGCACATTTTCTGGCTTAGTTTCAGCTGAAAAGAATCCAGTCCTGTGCTCCAAGACCACAACATGATGTGAACCACTGCGAAGTAAGTGGGGCTGATCTGTGTACTCATACCAAAAAAAGCACTCCTGCTCCAAACCAAGGGCTCACACTGAGAAAATCAGCCCAGTCTGGCTGAAACCAAACCTTTGATGTCCTGCACTACTTTTGAGGTGACCATACCGAAGAGTCTGTTATGCTGAATAAGGGTGGAAGGCAGATGGATTCGCTGGAGTTAGAGGAGCAGCTTGCTGGAGAGGTACTTTTTGCCCAAGGCTTATGCCTAAGTTGCTGGATCACGTCTTATGAGTCAGCCTTAGTCAACGTAGCCATTCCCTAATTTTCACAGTTTTCAATTAAGGTGTAGTTTCAGAGTCATTTTAATCTGATTTAAAACAGATGAAAGAAAATGTCTCCTTTCCCTAGCTCCCCTTGTTTTGGCGTTGGGGAGAAACCCAGCCGAGAAACCACACCATTAGTAGTGCTTCCCCTAAGAAGTATGGTGTTATGCAGGAGTACCCGACGCTCCCTTTTTCTGCAGAGTTAAACCACACACGTTAAGAAGCAATTTGTGCTTGCACCTGGGACTGTGACCCTTTATTCCGTTCGCTTACAGATGCTTTCTGCAATTTGTTAAGTCACTTGGGCTGGAACCGGTTTCAGTCCTGTCAGATGGCTGCTTGTCAGCTGGGCTTTGCAGGTGTCAGGGACTGTACCTTCCCCTCTGTATCTGCCGGAGCATGCCGAGATAGTGATCATGAAATGCTCCGTGGCTGAGGGCTGCCCGTCTGCTATCATTTGTTGAAGCTGGAGTTGTTGCCCCTGAATAAATTCTTTACTTTGGCAAATGAAAAGCTGGAAATAATTTACTAACTTGAAGCTCCTCCCTTCAAAGTATTCTGTCAGCTCTGCCAAGGAATGGCTTTGGGAAGGACTCTAGTGTTTCTGAAATCTGGCATTCATTACAAGGGATTTTTCTAAGCAGGGTTATTGGCGTGATTATTTTTTCCCCTGAACATGCCATGTAAATTGAATACTGATGTGGAAATTCTGTCCTCAGAAATTACTTTTTAATTCTGAGTCTACTTTTATAACCTTCACTGTAACATAAAACCGTTTTCTCATTAAGATGAGAACCTGGAGTGATAGAGGAGAGGTTGTGGAATGCTTCTTTTTAAAGGATATTTATCCTCAGAATTAGAACATCCCATACAAAAGCTTAATTGAGACGTGAACGCTGCATAAAGCTTGTAGTGCTCGCTCTTCACATGGCTGAATATAATTCTTGGTGATTAAAAATGCCTGTGCTGCCCAAGATCAAACCCCCTTTTGTACTGCATCCCATTGTATTTCTAGTCATTACACATTGGTTTCTGAAAATCTGGTGCAAAACAAAAGCAATCCAGACGCAGTGTTCAGTGCTTACGTAGCTTAATGGCACATTTCTTAAAAGGTATCCTAGAAAGAAAATATTTCACTGCAAGGGCCAATGTCTCCAGCAGCAGCAGTATTTTACTCATTAACTCCATGTCAGATAAAGGTATTAAGAATTGACTGCTCATAAGTAAAACCCAGCGAGGCCAGTGCTTTCAGACTTAGTGGAAGCAAGTATTGGATGACACACGCAGGGTGTTTGAGCAGCTAGTTCAGGTAATATTTGCATGTATTTCCATGTAATAATTCCTGGCGTATGTCTCCTGATACTTTTCTGATAAATGGGTTGTTATTAAATAATTACTAGGTAATGCAGTTGATTTCCAAGCAACATTATGACACATGCAAAGCATGCAAGTTAAAACTCATTTTTTTGCAGCTATGTTGTTACCAGCATCCATTAGCGTGTGTATGGAAGTGATTGAGTATCTTTTGCATCTCCAGTAAGTGCTCTGTCAGCAGATCAGGAGACGTGACTAAATCTGTTGTTAGCACCACAGAGCCTCTGTGAGGCTGCTGACAGACAAAATGGGAAATGAGTAGAACCAGCTATTGAGGAAATGAAATCCTTTCTAGTTACACATAATGCTTGTTAGCATAAAACACCATACATGGTAATTAATTTTTAAGGGAAATTTCCACTCATCCCTCCAAAACCTTCTTTGTTGCCTCTCTTGTGAACTTTAAAAGTACATGCTTAACTTTTTCTCCCAGAGTGAATTTAGAACTTTGAAATGTTGGCGGGTATGAAGAACCTGGCATATTAACCTCTGTCAGGAATTGTGCTTTGCTTTGTCACTTCATTTTTACTGGAAAGATGGCTTTGAGACCTAAACCCCACATCACGAATTACAGAGGAAAATGTGGTTTTCCTCATGCAGAATAGTCCCACAGTCATGCAACCAGGACAAATACAGTTGTACTTTGAGTACAAGTTGACTTTGTAAAATCTGTGTAGGTATTTGCACAAGTGACTTAAGAAATACTGAACATCACTGGTGTGCTGGTGTAATGCACGCTTCAGAAATTACAATGTTTTGCTTAAACATGGATTTGGGAAGCAGACCACAGCCTTCCCAGTACAGAATTTTTCACATATGTCTCTGTGTGTTTTCATGCACACACCACATTTTTCTTTTGATTCCAGCAGATTTCAGCTGGCGATTTTACGTTCTTTTTAAAATACAGCAAAAAAAAAAAAAACCCAAAGCCAAAGCTAGGTCAAAATATTTTAATTTTTTTTTTTTTTTGCTTGAAGTTTGAGGCATTAAAAACACATATGTATTGTTTCGTGTAATCCATGGCTTACTACAAGATATTATTCTGCATACATCATTTTCTTGGCTCACTGGAAGCAGATCTTGGGTCAGCCAGAGAATAAAATTATGTATCAAAAGTAATGGAAAAGACCTTTGTGTGATAGATAATGTAACTGTTCTGTACAACTTGGAACTGTCGTGGTGCCTGCGTGCAGTTATTAAAGGCGCTCTGTGCCCTGACTTGCTTTGAACTATTTCCTACGACTGCGCGAAGCTGCCCGTTTCTGTAGGTGTCCGTCACGTCGGGGTGGTTCATTTCAACCACATAATTATATTGACCTGGCGCGTTTGCACACGGAGCTGCTCGGAGCCAGCAAATCCCCTTCTGGCTTTTTTGGTCCAGTCCAGTCAGTGTAATGGATGTGGGACAAAACTGGTGTTTCCACATGGAGATCATTACTTCTATTTTATTCATCATTGAATTAACTAGTCCTACAATTACCACGTTATATTATTTTATTTTCTGAATAGATAGCGATAGAGTCCTGAAGTTCTTTTTGCAGCTTCTTCAGATTTAAGTGAAATAAGAATTTGAAATTAGTCATCTTCTCTGCAATGGAACTTTTCTTTGTAGCGATGTTTATTTTCAGTTCTTGAAATGCACGGCTGCTATTCCGTCCTCGGGATGGGCACAGCCCTTATGCACCTGTAAATTTCTTCAGTAATCGCCTACCCTGCCAGTTTTCTCTCTGAACGATCGCTGAGCTGTAACTCGTCCTTCAGTGAAAGTGGTTTGTGGAGTGTGGTTCTGCACTTTTACTAGTAGATCAAACTGGGTTTTTTAATGCTTACTAGAGAGATTTTTGGCAGTTAAGATTTGTTAGTGCTATTAATTGAGAAATGACGATGAGCAGCCACCTCTTATCAGCTGTGCCTTGATTTTGTTGTTCTATGTTTTTTTTTTTCCTGCAGATTTATTGGTTTAAAGATGGAAAGCAAATTTCTAAACGAAGTGATCACTACCGAATTCAAAGAGAACCTGATGGAACTTGCTCGCTGCATACTGAAGCCTCCACCCTGGATGATGATGGGAATTACACTATTATGGCTGCTAGCCCACAGGTAAATGGAGGTTTGGCTCCAGAGCAAACATGCTTCTGGACATAAATCTTCAGAAAACGATCTCATCTTATGTATGCATGATTTAATTAAATGATGAAGTCACCATAAAGCATGTAAGTTAGATTTCTGTTTTCATCTTGCATCAGTAGGGTGGGACCTTTCTATCTCCAGATTAGCAACTCAACAGCAGCTTTTTCTCCTATGGTGTGAGGTTTCAGAGGGGAGGGGTGTTGTTTTTTAATCACTCTTCCACCATTTGCTTCCGCTGATAACATCTCAGTATCCAAACTGAGTGTGGATAGCGTACATACTGTAAAAGGAGAAGAAATCCAGTTTACAGCAGCAGTAACCCAAGCCAGTGATTTCATTTCACTTCTGTTGACACCCCTCGCTGACCGAGGCCAACTTTTTGAAACCAAGTGGGAGTACATCACACCTCAACATGTGTACAACAGGCAGGGATTGCAGTTCTGTGAGGCAAAAAATTCTAGTGCTTATCTCGTAGGGAGGAGGCCTCCCGTGTTGATCCCAAAGCCTTAAACAAGGTTTTTCTGAAAGAGAGTGCTCTTGATTTTGTATTTTTTTAAAAACATTATATTTTTACAGTATCTTTGCAGAACCAATACTAGATCTGAGGTATGCAACAGAAACCCGCTAGTGCGTTGGACGCAGCTAAACTTACAGGTCACCATCCACTTTCCCTACAGCAAACAGAGGGAAAAGATTTGCATGTGAGAAACCAAGGCAGCAACATAACTTCAGGAATGTAACGAATTATTGTCTTCTATAGCACCAAATATCTTGCCAAGAACAAGCCTGCAAGTAGAATCACACTGTAAAATAACAACTAGTATCACTGAGACGGAGTTGGATAGAGCCGGGAGTGTTGTGCTCTGTTAGCAGTGTTGCTCGGTTACTCAGTGGGACTCTGCCAGTTTTGGGGTGCTCCTGAGCTGTTAGTCCCGCTCACACTGCAGCACACCTGTGAACATGCAGGGGTGTGCACATGGGTGACACTACAACAGCAGCTTTAGGCTGGATTCTACAAACAACAGTGTTTAGATCTCGGTACTTTAAGTAGTATTTCTACATACATGAATAACAGAAATAGAGCAATAATAATAATAATACTATAAGACCAAAGGGACTCTTTGAGCTGGGAGCTTTTACAAAGGGCCATTGTATTAGAACACTTCATCCCATTTAGATTGTGGAAATGCACAGCAGGTTTAAAAATGGTAAATAAATACACGCATGCTCAAGGTGGGAAATAAATCCTGTTCATCTTCCCATAAGCGTTGTGTTAGTGCGTGTAGTTTCCCCACGTGATGCTATGGCGTGATCCAAAGGCTCGGGTAACTTGTTGGATGAACTGCCTTTGTGTTTGGTTGCTGTGCTCCATCCCGGGGTATTTTGGACCTGTTTTTTGGCATTTGTGACCCTGGATAATGCTCATTCAGTGACACAGCAGTGACCTAGGTTGTCAGTTCTGGTTGCCAATGACACTATGTTGTTGGTAGTTTTTTAGATGTACTAAACCGAACTGGTTTTGTACTGTTCCTAGATTAGGGATTGGAAAAGCAGTTTTGTTAAATGACAAAATTCTGCATCTGTGCTTTTTGCCTCTCTTTGGAGAAGAACCAGAAGCATCCTCCTCTGGCTCCCCTAAACGAAAAATCTGTTTCACCAAGCCCGTTCTGTTCTTTCTTTACAGTGTAATTCCCAAGCAAACGCACTTATCTCTCCTACTATTTGCTTGCTTTTACTGTGCATTTAACAGCACAATGGTGGCAAAGAAGGGCTGTGAGTTAATGTCCCAGCATTTCACACTCAAAGATCTGGATTCCAATTCTTTTAAGTCATCGTGAGAAATAATTTTGGCACAGCCTTCTCGATTCTAATAGAAAGTTGTCCACATCTCACAACTATCATAAACTGAGGCAAAATTGGCAGCCTTGCCTTAAGAAAAGTGAAATACATAAATAGAATGGAGCCCACATCAGGGCACTGATGGGACTGGCAGATACTTGCTGGGCTGTTGCTATGTTTTGGTCATTGCTATTAGAACCACCAAGGCAAAAAGGCATATTCTTAGCTGATAGAAATTGATTTTATTAAGGCAAGGGATTCATTTCATTAAACCTCTATCAGTTTATGCCCCCTCACGAGCTGCACTAATTTTACAGGATTTATGTATGTGAAACGACTTGCTGATGCACCTTGGAAATTGTCCGTGATCATTAACGCGGGCAGGCACCATTGCCTGCGACGTCAAGCGCAGCAATCTGGAGTTAAGGTTCTAACACACCACTGGGGTTTGCAGTAAATTTTGCCATAGAACTGAATCCAGAGCAAACTGACCCTGAGCCCAGAAAAACACAAATCCTTGCCTGTTGTAGGCATTTAGTTACAGGGTTAAGCCCCTTAACTGATCTCTTTCCACGGGCTGTACGTCCTTACTTCCTCCTCCTTTCCTTTTATCCCATTCTCTCCTCTTTGCACCATGCACCCACGGTCCTCGTCTGGATTTCCCTCATTTACCACCTTCTCAGGAATTACTTCCCACTCACTGCTTCCTTCCCATTCATCCCATGACTTTTCCAAATCTTTGGCTTCCTGCTTGGTATTCCCTGTCCAAATTCCTTACTGTCCTTTGTGTTTCCATTTGTGATGCCTTCATGTATTAAGATGTGCAGAAATCATTCCAAAATGTGTGAATTCATCACCTGCCAGAAAAAGATTAACATGCAGTGCTGCCTGAAATAGAAATGTATTTGTTCCAGATGTCTTTAATGGCCTTGTAACACAAAAAAAACCCCTTTGCTTAGGAAAGGGCTGCAGGTCACGCACAATTTTAATGCAAGTAGTTTTCTTGTGGGCTGAGCAGGTCATGGGAATAAAAACAGGACACCCAGACTCAGTTTCTAACAAGCCCAGCAGTAACACGAAGGTCGTTGCCGTTTGAAGGCTGCTTGTGACCCCAGTGAAGTTGTTTTTCCATGGGCTTTGACCAGTTGTTAATGACCAGCTATTTGCAACTCTTCAATTACCGTGACAAAAATATTTGTCACTTCTATGCTGACAGACATTGAGTGTGGTGCTCGCAGCTTAGACTCAAATACGCTGCATAGCTGATGTGAGTGTTGCCTTAGTGCTACCAGTCCAGGGAGCAGGGAGACAGATGTACAGCTTCTATCCATTTATCAAAGAGCTTTTTAAAACCATAATTTTGGAAAAGTTACTAAAATTTCATTGTTATGTAAAAGTATATGAAACTTTTACTACAGTATTATTTTTATATATAGCATTTATCCATTGTGTATATTTATTAATGCCACCAGTTGCTTTCACCCCTTACATGCCAAATTCTACAGAGCCCTGAAGTCAGCAGTTCTGGCTTCAGGCACTGTCATCTCAAACTCCTTACCTCTACTGCTTGTAGTGGACAATCTGTCTTTTAAAAAAAAACCCACATAAAACCAGCTTATTTTGACGTAAACAAAAGAAAAACTGGGATTTAAATACCACAGAGCCCATGTTTAATTTAAAGCTTTATTGTTCACTGAAAATAACCTAAGAGGACTGAACTATTGGGAGCATTCACCCGAGCAGCTGTTTGCTTCAGTGCAACTCCTACCCCCAAAATCAGGCTGGCTCTTCAGAGAGGACCCCTCAAGTACTTGTGTGATTCTTTTGGGTTTACATTCACGGGGTTTTTTTGAGCAGCAGCCCCACCAGGCTGAGTGGATCAGTCCCCTTTGGAGGCAGTAGCTCTGTCGTGAAATGCCACTGCTTACCACGTGCCATTTTCCTAAGTGGCTGAACTTGAACTACTGGTCTTGCTGCCCATTTGCCAGACACACAGAAACCACCCACCCACACCAATAACTCAGCCAATACACTGTTTTAAACACTTAATTGCCAGTGGTACTACTAAGCTTTTTTTCTGAGAAAGACTTCCAGACAGAACGCTTTTAACCATGACTGTGTTACAGTCGCAGTTACTCCAATTCTGTGTGTTAGACCGGAAACTGATAAACCAGTTCAATATCAGAATGTGTCTTGACAATGTTTTTCAATGACTGGGTGAAAGAAAAGATTGTACTACAGACCCTGTAACAGGTAGGTATGAAGAAACTATTATGTTGAGCATTTATGACTCTTGCATGCTTTAAGTCTTCTAATGTTCTTCTCCACTGTCATAACAGGGCAGAGTAAGCTGCACGGGCAGGCTTATGGTTCAAGCTGTAAATCAAAGAGGCCGCAGTCCTTGGTCACCTTCTGGTCAGCCTCATATGAGAAGGTACTCAATGCTTCTTTCTTTCTTTTTTTTTTTTCTTTTAATAATATACTTTGCAAAACTATCTTGGTAATATAAAGAATGTGAGGTAAGAAGGGAAGTTAGAAGTATGGCATTCTGGTAGCAATGTGACCTCTGCTATTTAAACAATTTCTGCAAAGTTTGCAGCAACCGCTGACATGACATGATTTTTTTTTTTAACTTTGCCTGTCTCCTCCTCCTTCTTTGTGATGTTCACTAATCATTCCTTATCTCAGGTGACACCACCAGTTGTTGGGAAGGACCTTGTCACTTATGCGTTTTTTTCAAAACATGCCACCTGACTAGGATTCTGCCAGGAACCTGTAAATTCTGTAGCTTTAAATAAGTATTCATTTAAAGAAAAAAGCATAAATAACTCTATGCCAAAGAAGTTTATTAGATTTACATTAGAAATATTTTAGTATTTCAGTTCAGGTTCTTATAAGGAATTATGAGTCAGAAATAAAGTATGAAACATCTTTCGTGAGTTTACAATTATTCATGTACAAAGCTTTGGTTTAAGATTTTGAACCATATAAGGGAATTTTCCCTTCAAATACTTTTCTTTTTCATTACCCAAAGCCTTTATGAGGCAGTTTATAGCTTAGACAGTTATAGACGATAGCAAAGGCAGCCACTACTGCTTTGGTTGGATATCCAGGTAATTAATTATAAAAGATTTCCATATAGGAGTTTAATTAAAACTGGGACAATGATTGGGAATACTTATTTCCTGTAAAATTACTGTATGTGAAGGGTTCATCCTGCTGCCTTTACTTACGGAAAGTCCGTTTCTGCTAAGCATTCAGCACAATGCAATTACTCTTTAGTGACATTTCCCACTACTACCATCACCCAGTTTTCCCTGATGAAACGTGGGTGTGTAAAACCTTTCTGCAACAGGCGCCCACCGCTGGCTTTTCTCCACCACAGTACCGTGCTCCCCCACAAATTATGATGTTTGTCACATGTACTGCCATATACTTTTCATAAGTAATACTCCTGTGGCATTACAGTGCTATTTCTACAAGTTTTTCTACTTGAGTAGCAAAGCTTGGTTTCTTGTGTTTCGGGTTTTTTTACACGTGTATTTATTAGCTTAATGAACTTTATGACTTGCTACACTGTTGACAGGCTTTTTCCTGAACTATTTTTAATCTCTTACAAATGTGTTCCTCTGTTTTTTGTCATCTTCACTATGTCACAGACATTTTAAAAGACTCGTCGTAGTTGTTATTTCATTTTAGATGTATTTTTCTGAAATTTGCTTAGCTTGCAAACATTACTTGCTTAGCATTACTTTTCGGGGGTGTGGGGGGGGAACTTTTGAATTGTCTGACGTGCACAAAGCTTGGGCTTAATCCCTTAGACATCATGGTGCTCAACACTGCAGCACCCGCAGCCAGACCCCAAACACATCATCTTAAAATCATGAGATTTTAAGGAAGACTTAAAAAAGAAATACTCCGACTGGCCCTGCTCTCAATTAGAGGATTAATTTGGACTTAATCTCCTTTATCCCAAATTAGTGATCACTATCATATGGTCAGTCATAAAGCGTTCCCCAGCTTCTTGCTCGCTGAAATTCCTGGTGCATTGCACCACACCAGCCCACGGAGCCTGCCCCTGGCACACTGAGCACATGCTGTCAGGGCCACTGCAACTCAGCTGTGCAATGTGATGTCCACATCACACCACTGAAGAACCCACCGCTAATTCGTGGGTGTTCCAGTCTATTCGTCATTCCTAGACATATGAACTACTCCCCTCTACTCATTTCATTATGTCTTTAAAACCACAAAATGGTATTAGATTGAAAATAACTCATCTTAACCCTTGGCTTAAAAAGTAGTCTGCAGCTTTAGAGGTAAATTGACAAGGGGGTAAAAAGAAATGCATTATTTATTTCATGATTCAAGAACATCCCATCAGAAAAAAACACCTTGGCTCACAAATGCTCTATCTTTTTGTTTTCCATTTCAATGGGTGTAATTCTCCCCCCTTCCCCCTCTCCCCATCCCAAAATCGAACCAGGGCTGCTGTTAAATTAGTGCTGCTGTTAAATGAGGAACAAATATCCACAGCACTTTAATCCACAAAATTTCCTGTATGATCTGCAGTATAGTAGAACAAGAGAAGATGAAAAATAAGTCAGATGTGAAAAGTCTCAAGTGAGATGAGTTAGCTTTTAGCTGCTGCTGTTTTCTGAAAGGTAAACACAGTTAACTGGCAGCACCTGCACTTTCTGTTATGTAGAATCAGCAACAGGGAAGGGATTAAATACACCGAATGCTAATCTGCTAAGGCCTACCAGCTTATTTTGTTTGTGTTTCAGTGATGTAAAGGCTAACTCGAAACAAAAGAAATGATTCTTACAAGCAATTACCCTGTTGCAAGATTGGTTTTTAGATCATATTTTCCCAAAACGTGTAAATTACTAAATATGGTGTCATAAATAGCTCGGTCTGAGCCAAATGTTGCCAGTGTATGCGTGTAAATCTGGGGTGATTATGGTATAGGTCAAAAGTGATTTAAACTTCAAAGCAGTCTTGTAAGTGATTTTGGTTCTTCTGATTTAGCAGAGAAAAAAATAATTTACCTTTATTTCATGTTATTTTAAGACCACGATCTCGATCAAGGGACAGTGGTGATGAAAATGAACCAATTCAGGAACGATTCTTCCGGCCTCATTTTCTGCAGGCTCCTGGAGACCTGACTGTTCAAGAAGGAAAACTCTGCAGAATGGACTGTAAGGCAAGTGCCACCAAAGGGTAGCAGTGCCCTGTCGCTAACATTAGCAAACTCGAAACCCAAGCTCATGGCTTTTTAAAGCTGTTTCACCTACAGGCAGTTTTGGCAACTGTCAATAGGTTAATTAATCTCACTGCTTATGAGTAAGTGGACAAGAAAAATTCGCCTTCCCTCCAGTGAAAGTGCTTCAGGCAAATCTTACAGCTCACAGTAAACCAATTTTTAGAATTCAGCTCTGCTTGGGTGTGGAGGGAAGCAGCACATACTACAAAGGCAGCAGCTTCTCTGTTTTAAGTCCCCCATGAAAATTTCAAACAATATAATCCTGATTTATGACTTTGCCTAGCAGAATTGATGAAGGCTTGGATCACTTCTGTTTACTTTATGGTGACATATTTGGGAGAAGCTATTTGCTTTCAAGCAGTACCCACAGCAAATGTCAAGGCTTTCAAAGTGCAAGAGTTGCTCACACAGATGCAGCATTAACTAGTTCCGGAGGTGCTGTCACTAGGTTACACCTATGTAGAATGGAATTTAACAGTTCAATAATTAGCCAGTAAATATCTTTTTGTCTGCAAGTTTTCCACAAAAAGTTAATCTAGAAAGGAATATCTTCTAATTCCACCTGAAGGGCAAACAATAAAGAAAGACAAAAGGTGTCACCCTGCCCTTTGTTTTGCAATGTATTATTATTTAGCTTCTAGCATATCTAAACAGTGATCTTTTTTTCAGTCACACCTGTAAGACATCATGGAATTCAGGGAGTTGGCCAGAAAGTAAGTAAATTAGTACAACTGAGTCAATGTGTAAATTCAGGACAGAACTAGATCTGATCTTTGGTACACCTGCAGCAGCAAACAAAACCAAACTTCTCTGAAGTAACAAGTCAGGACTTCTCCAGTGTTTCATACGGCTAAAACCATTTCCCATTATTCTGTTTACACTTAAGGTTAGTGGATTACCGACCCCGGATTTAAGCTGGCAACTTAATGGAAGACCAATTCGCCCTGATAGTTCTCACAAAATGCTGGTGCGTGAGAACGGCGTGCACTCCTTGATCATAGAACCAGTCACAGCCAGAGATGCTGGAATCTACACATGCATTGCCAGCAATCGAGCTGGTGAAAATACATTCAGCTTGGAGCTCATTGTTGCAGGTAACATCTTCACGCTAAGCTTCCGCACTGAGCACTGTAAGGGTAACGTGACAATGGAAAATCTGATGTGGTTGAGGGGTAGGGTGGTAAGAAGAGGAAACCAAGCAGCAACAGGACTACAGCACAGTTACAAGTGATATATTTATGTTATGCTGCGGCATAAGCTGACTGGCAAGTAACTGCTGCACAGAGTCAGAAGAGGGCTGCTGCCATGTTGAGGCCACAAACCCAGACCGATTTACTTGAATGGGTTTTTCAACGGCCATTTGTGCAGACCCATTCCTACCCCCGGGGAGCTGGGATGTTGTTATTTGTGTGCTTCACAGCACATTAGACTAATGCCATCCTAGCCTTCTGGTAGAGCAGTCCCTTCTATAATTAAAAGCCCATCCTTTTATGAACTACGGAGAAGCACTGCCCAACAAGCGCAGCGCAGCCAATTTATCTAGTCTTCATGCTCCATGTTTCAATTCTTTTGGGGATGGGGAGAAACTGCTCAGCTCTATTGGCACTCATTCTCCCCTGTCAAAATACTGATGTGACTGTTTTCTTCAGATGAACCAGGACTAGACTTTGTGATTAATGAAGAGAACCCTTAAGCTTCCTGCCACTTGGGATTTTTCATTACTGGTTTTTAGCACTTTGCTGAAAGAAAGGCTACGTTTTCAAAGACTAGTGTCAATGTGACTGCTGTCTTTCTTTTCACAGCTAAGGAAGTACATAAAGCACCTGTGTTTATAGAGAAGCTACAAAACACAGGCGTGACTGAGGGGTTCCCTGTGCGACTGGAGTGTCGAATCTCGGGGGAGCCGTCTCCTCAGATATTTTGGAAGAAGGAGAACGAGTCACTCACATACAACACTGACCGAGTGAGGTTAGTCTGGCTTAGAATAATCTCCCCACGCGTAACTTCAGTGATGATTTATCCTGTAACACAAATGAAAACCAAGAAGGTCATAAGAATGCTTTGTGTATACAGCAGCTCATAAATATTAACTAGTTATTGTAATAATTTATGACTTTTACTCAAACCTGCATCCAGCCTGCTGCCTGAGCCAGAAGTAATATGTTCTGTTTTCCACCTCTGGACTTAAACAACTATCTTTGCACTTTAGGCAAGTGAAGAAATAGTTTTTTTTCTTCTAGGACTAAGACAAAAAACCCCAGGCTTCCAAGTACAACTATTTGCTTCTCAGCAGAAACCCCGATTCATAACTGCTGCATAGCTAAGCAACTAAGATGCAGTATTTTATCTTCTGAGATCTACAAACTTGTCTTCAATATCTGATAACATTTGTTGGAATGTTTGAAAGCAAACTCATGATATAGTGCAAGAAAAGAAATCTATAAACGATATGACATTGTAATAAATTATTGCTGTTCTTGTAAATAACTTAAGAGTATTTCAGTACCTTGTTCTTCATGTTTTTTATCCTTTTCCCTAAAAAGCATGGGTACATTCTGACATCCCTACTACCTGAATTGGGACTTCCAGATGCCATAATCGCAAATTGTGAAGGAGATGTTACTTTATGCATTTTTGCTTCTTAGTTTTCAATACAGGATATTAAACTGCCAAACTGTCAAGCACACTCAAGGTTTTATTTTCCACTTGCCAATTTCAGAGGAAGTTCCATATTAATTAAAAACATACTATAATTAATCTGCAACTCGGACTGGATCCGTTTGCAATGACATTTTAAAACACTCTGCACCGTTTTGCAATTCAAATAGTAATTTCCTACTTTTCTTTTCGTTCAGCATGCACCAGGATAACTACGGCTACATCTGCCTGCTTATTCAGGGAGCCACAAAGGAAGATGCAGGCTGGTACACTGTTTCAGCTAAGAATGAGGCTGGAATTGTGTCGTGCACTGCCAGGCTGGATGTTTATAGTAAGTGACTTCAATTCTCATGATCACAATAATCCCTCCACAACCAACAGTTCTGTAAGTTACAGTCTGTTTACAGAATGGTTTACATTGGTCTCTCTTTCTTTTGTTTATAGTTTCTCCTCAATAATAACGATCCATATCAAGACAACAAATGCTCTGTCAAAGTATATTTTACCATCTTTCAGATACCTAAAGCAAAACAAGAACGCATGCTTTCCGTTTTTGCTTAGTATATTAAATATAGCTAATTAACAAAAGATAACGGCATGATTACATTATTTTTGTGGATCATTATTACTATTGCTCTGCTAGCACTTCCCTAACCTTTTGTATTCCTTTGTTACTTAGCCTGTAATACACCTGTTACAGCTACCAGAAGTGATGGTTTATGGCTTTCTGCTTAATTTTTCTGTTTGTTCCAATGCAGCTCCTTACATAGTGAATGTTTTCTTACACCAATCTCTTACCAGTCTTCTCATAACAAGAAGAAATGCGGAGTGGGAGGGTGGAGAGAGACTGGAATGATTAAATGATGGTTTCTGTGATGGTAGTGGGACTTGTGAATGAGTGGGACTTGGCTCAGCATTCTTCAGCATACAAGGGGTGGCAACGGCAACCAGATGATTTCCTTTCATATACAACAAATAACCCTCAAACAGGCCTGTCCCTGTAATATTAGAGCATGGAAACAAACCCCTTGCTGTTACCCTTCTCAGCAACACAAGGAAAGGTAGAAAGCAACGCCAAAAAGGCAAAGTAACAAACACAGACGCTATTGTTTCTGCTTACCACATCTGAAGGTGAAACTAGATGCTGAGGGGGAAAAAAAAAACTCACCAAGAAATAAAACCAAGCTTACCTTTGATATAATGATTTTCCGCTGCTCAGAAATTATTATCTTCTTTACAAAGGGTCAGTTATGCATCTGGCATGCTTTCCTGCACAGCTCAAGATGGCTAACATTTTTTTCTTTCCTTTTTAATCTATAGCTCAGTGGCAACAACCACCTCAGACAACGAAGCCAAAGAAGGTGCGGCCCTCAGCCAGCCGATACGCTGCACTTTGTGACCAAGGACTAGACATCAAAGCAGCTTTCCAGCCTGAAGCAAATCCAGTCCACCTGACAATGCAATCTGGCTTGGTAGAGAGCGATGATCTGTAGATCCACCTGCCGCTTCCATCATTTTCTTTCAAAGCAGAAACACTGAAAGCCATTGCCTTGACCAATGATACTCCTATGCCACTTTATGCAAAGGCAGACACCTTCAAGTACAAAAGATAAACAACGAACACAATAACCATGTATTCCTTACTCATTATACCAAATTAGAAGAATAGATAGATTTATTAATAGAAGTGTACACATTGCACAACAAATCACGTTCACCAGTTCCTTCTACCTAAGTTGCTTCAGCTCTTACAGATAACCTGTTTTCATAAAGGTCAAAATACATCAGAGACAGATTTTTTCAGAAGAGAACACTATTTATCACTACATGCCTTCCTAAACAGTAAGTAGATGCTGCACAATCTTAATGGTTCAGCTGTTTTATTTGAGGTTGTTAGATCACAAAGAAAACTAGAATGTCTGGTTATCTGTAGTCCTAAAATGGCAATGCATTCTGATAGCTACAGTGAACAAGTGCAATACTGTAAGAAAAAAACCAGGAAGGGACAAGGAAGAGAAACATAAGTATGTGCTGTATCTCTGCAAACTGCCTTCTATTGTACAATGAAAAAATACTCTGCCTCAAATGCTGTTAGTAAGGACAATTCTATACACCAACACCAATGCCGTAACTTTAAATTCTTTTCTATTTTTCCTTTTTGCCATTTAGGAGGAGGCTTACTTACAAACATTCAGCAAAGACAGTTTAAACATAAGTTATTTAACTTCTTCAAGATAACAAAGAGAAAGAGCTGACTCCAGACTACAAATATCCGTAACTAGACAGGAAAGAAATCCCAACAGTATGAACCACTGCAGCAGGTTACTGCAAGGGGTGGGAGGGGGACAGGGCAAGAGGTGCAACTCTGTATTTCCTGAAGACAGTCGGTAACCCTGTAGTACTCTCATTCAAGAATCTGAAATTCTAAGGTGAGCCAAAAACTAGGGAGTGTATGTATGGAATGTTTGTCTGTTTAAAGCTTGTGTAATGTGTATGAGGATTTTAGAAATGTATAGTAAGTGAAAAAATGGATCGAGACTGCAATATGCATTTAAATGACAAGTATACATCACAGGTGATAAGCTTGCAGATCTGAGGAAGTAGAAAATGAAGATGGACAAAACCAATATCAAATTTGCGGCTTTTTTTATCTTCTTAACATAGCATGTCTCTGGTAGATTTCATTTTTTTTTCTTCTGACTGTACACAAATGACAGCTCTTTTAAGGGGTAGAGTCTGTGTGCTGCAGATGAAAAGCCTGAAGGCTACTTTCGGAATGCAAGGCAAATCCACATCAAACTGGAGCCTCACCTAGGTCAGACCTGACTAGGTACTTCTAAATTAGAATCAAATGAATTTCAGATGGACAGGAGGGCAGGACGGAAGAATTACTAGGCCTGACAAGAAAAATGAGCATCTGATGGTACGAGCTACGATACTTTGCTATGAAAGGAACACACTGTATTCCTTATATGAAGCACATATACGGTATCTTTCATTATTTATAATAAAAGTGTTGAAATCTTTTATCTCAGTTCAGTTATTCAGAAGTCCTGTACTTAGGGGTTTGGTTTTTGTTTTGTTTTGTGTTGTTCTTTTTTTTAAATTTTGTAATTGTGTACACCATATATTGCATTACTGCTATACATGTATTGCTTTGTAAGTACACAAAGTTTGTTTTGTTTTTTAGTGACTAATAAACTTTAGCACATAAAGTAGTACTATTCTGGTGCAGGATATGACCAGTTACGGGGATTGTTAATCTAGATTAACATAATAGTCTGTCAGATGGGAATAATCTGATTCGATTCTAGAAAAAGTGTGTCATATCATTTGCCAAATTTTTCTTGACTGCGAGATGCTAATTTACTTTTTTTTTGTTTAGCTTCACTAGCATTATTTTGCCACTTTTATTTGTATTTATAAAAAAAATGTATTATCATTACTTTGGATTGTTGTGCTGATATAATGTGGGTTTAACATCAATAAATATTACACAAATAGAAAATTTTGCTTCTAGTAAAGACTATTAACTGTTTCAGTATCAGCATGTAAGTGCAAAGTTTAAAAATTTCAAATGTTATGAATACAGGTGATATGAGGGCTATATGCAGCATCTAAAAGTTACTAGAATTTCTTACAATATTCTGCTAGTGACCTGGGAAATTGTTTAAACAAAACAAAAGGAACATGACCAGTAAGTTCTGAGAAACTCCTGCCAAATAAAAGTACTCAATTTTTTTTTAATAGGTAAGAAAATATGCAGGTTTATTTTGTGTCCAGTAATTGCAGTACGACATTACTTAAAACTGATTCTAAGTAAAGGGCATGGTCTAAGCACTGTTAAATTTGTTTAAAAATGGTCTTCTAACAACGCAATATCAAAATTTAAAAAAAGAATATGTTAAGATTTACTTGTAAAATCCCAAATATTAACTAGCTTCTCCTTCTTTCCTTTCTTGCATCCTTTCCTGCACCAGGAAAGCTGCAAGATATTTTTTTTCTTTTAGGCTTACTGATCACCATAAGCAGAATTATCTCAGCAATTGAGTTACTGACAGTAATGGTGAGACTGCAACTTCAGTCAATGGCATTGTGTCTGCTTACAGTAAATTTGTCTTTGGCTTAGAGACTAAAAAAAACTGAGACTGCTCTTGTTAAACTGGTTTAAGATGAGGTCATCATCACTTTTTGCCTCTGTATGTATGTACAGGCACTTAAGTAGTAAATCACATCTCTAAGCAGCAAAGTTGTTTTTATGAAAACATTCAGCTGTGCTGTTACTTGGTTACCGGGACTGTTTGGGTTTAAAAATTCAGAGATGTAAGCATGGCACAAGAAAATGACATACTTTTCAAGCCAAAAATCTAAAATTCTTGGAAGCATTGAGGTGACTTTCAGCAGTTTAATCTCTCTCCACAAACTCCAAAGATAGATAGTATGACCTGAAAGTGTACTTTTATAATTTTATAAGGACTAAAAAAAAGAAGTCCTAAGTTTTTGCAAGACTTCAGGTTCAGCTGTGGGAAGATTTCAAACTGCTCTGTCCAAGCATATTCAAAGCAACTGAAGACTCAACACAACTACATTCAGGATGATGAGAGAAATCTCTGCCAAGAGCACCAAGTGAGGTGCAAAATTCCACTTATGAAGGTTTTTTTTAGCCAGTGGTGTACCTTGACACACACCCTGCTTTTCCCTGCAACTTCACAGCAACAGCCACAACTAGTTAACACACACCCCCCCATTTTTCGTTTTTTTTCCCCCTCACAGCCAACTGAAGGAGCAAAATGAAACTGTGGTCATTTGAAACACTAGCTTATAAATCATAGTGTCATGCTACACTACCACTTTCAAAGACCTTTTTAATTCACTTAGGTTGTATGCTAATAAATGCCTTGATTCCCCACATATGGACAACCTCTTCCTTATCTGTGCAAGCAGCCCAAATGGATTTATAGTATGTAAGTACTTAATGAGATCATATTATCCATCGTGTCATGATGCTGAGGGGATCAGCTGCACGCTCTGGCTGTATGACCCAGCTGCCAAATCCACATTGTGTCGTACAGATGAATTAAAGCATGGGAAACGCCTGCTCAGATTATACATGTTGACAACAGCCCCAATTCAGTGTCTCACTATTCAGCTGTCCAAGGAAGGGGCAGAATTTGCTGACATTTAGCCTTTTCCCCCGAAGCAGCTAAAAGGAAAAGCCCTCCCAAACCCCCCTGCACAGTTTTTGTTTGAACAAAACCATGAGCACGTAAAACACATCAGGCAGATGGAAACACAGCTCTTGCACCAAGAAATTTAAAATCTATTCCAGCCAGCACAGAGTAGTCTTTAATGTGTCTTAAAGCTTGTGATTCTAATTCAGAATTAAGCCATGCTTTGCACCATTTTACAGAAATGATTAGTACATAAAATACTCTCATACTGCACAGAATGTCAACTAAAAATGTCAGTGCTTGGAACATAACGCTCAACTCGTGCTTAGAGTAAAAAAGCCACACTACAGTACCTGTACAGCAAAGGTTTCAGTAGCTCTACAGAAGAGGAAGATAAATGAACTTCAATCCAACACCATCAGGAAGGAGAAAATTTTTTTTGCTTCATAGAACAACTGCAGTGCAACAGGTAAACCCAGAGGAAGGGCCTGGGCTTGCAAGCACTGTCACTTCCTAGTTCTGCAGTAGTGTGAATGATCCAGAAACAGCTGCAGAGTAAGAAGGCAGAAAAAAATAACAGCACATGGACACTACTCAGAATCATTACATCATTTATGGCAGGCGCTCTACAACTCTCATCACACTGATTGGATTACATTGGTGGGGTGGTTTTTTTTTTTGCCTGAAACTATTCTGCTAAACACACAACTACATTGTCAAGGTTTTTTTGGCCGACACTTGGCTCAGAGTATTTCTACAAAGAATTGAGGGTACAAAAAATAGAGTGCCAAGGACAGGACCGTTCCAAACTACTGTAAAACTGTTGCAAATACCTCTGAAGATAAAACTTCTAGTACAACAGGCAACATCCCTCTATTCTGTTGCAGATTAAGAAGTAGTGTGTTTTGGAGATGGCTTTTACCTGCAGCATTTGTCTGAGCAGCTGCTGGCATCATCTGTAGGAAAGGGCCTGCCTAAAAGAAAACCTGTTTTGCCACACTATTCTATAGCATAATGCACATATTAATTCACTTCCTCCTAAATACTTCAGAATCAGATTCACTGAACATTTTTGTAATACACGGTTACTCTACAAGAGTTTTATCGTCCTTAAATACTGTATTGACTTCAGCTCTACACTCTCCAAGCATTTACTAACTCATATAATAATGTAGAGTAAAAGAAAACATATAATAAAATTCAATTCTTCCATCAATACCACTGTTACTAAATCCAAAGATCTTGAATTGTGCATGCAAAATGTCTTTTCAGGTATGGAACAGCAGCTTTCAAAAATGTGTTTGTAAAGTTCCGAGTCCACCCTGCACCGGGAAGAAAAAGTGTAACTACATGATGTAGATCTCCAAACCTAAAACAAGATCTATTAGCTGCTTCCCTCAAAGCCCTCTATACAAAAAGCATAAGACAGTTAAAAATCTTAATAGAAGAGTGAAGTAATTTTAAAATAATTATATTTTATGAACAGCAACTCTATTAAATGCCCAACTTCATAAAAGCAGAACAAAGCTCTCACTTGTGATTATTAGTGCATTTTTCGCAACATATAAAAATGGTTATAAGAAAAGGCACAACTACTGCTAGTAATTGTCATTCAAAAAAAAAAAAAAAAGAATTTCTGGTCAGTCTATACATCCTAAAAGCAGAGATGGAGTGTTAGTTTCCAACCACGAATTTCAGGGACTAAGACATCAGAGATCTATCCTTGTCCAGGACAAGTGGCATCCAAGCTGAAGGTGAAGCAAAACCAACACAGTACCTTAAGTGGAAAAAGAAGTGTTGATGATCAGTGCAATCTCTACTGTCCTGTCCTCGCTTAAGAGTTCAGACTTGTCCTGGCTGCTTTTGGCCGACGTCAAGTCAGGATTTAGGACTGAGCTCCCCTTAAGGGTGGTTGAGTAAAACATGAAAATGACAGGAAGCTGACAAAGCAGAGCATAAATTCGCAGGTAGTACAGCAGAACTATAGTTTCTGTTTACCAAGGATGGTACAGTAAGGGGAGGTCAAATGAGTTGTACTTTTTACAGGCAAACTCAAGTTTATTATTTCGGCAGTGCAAGTACCTCTTCATGGGCAGCTTCAGTTGAATATGTCTGAATAAATCATTTCTTAGGAACAAAACTCACCTCACATATGAATAATCTAATATATTTGGATCTCCCTAAAATAGAAAGACACCACCTTAATTAACCAATGAGAGATACAAGCATTTGATAACCATTACTGGAAGTCAGAAAACACTGCATCGTGAAGAAAGGTGCTGTGGTGCTAACAGAAACAAATATTTTACATAAACCAGTCAACAGCTTTGTGAAAACGTACTGAATTAACCTTGCTATTCTAAGATTTACAGCTCGACTGACTATAACCTCACTGCCCAGCAGAAAGCTTACCATTATCTCCTCTCCGGTGCTCTGAAAATTATGGTGAACTGTAAAACTACAGATACTCTCTGCTCTACATGCCTTCCAAAAAAAGAGCTACAAGAACGAATGCAGTTCCAGTCTACTGCTGGCAAAGTCATCTCACCATCAAAAAATCATACTGGTATATACCAAATGGCATCTGTACAAAACACATGCAATGACTATTTTTTCTTTTTTCTATGGCTGCAGGGAGTTTTCAGTAGAAATCTACCAACTACATAAAAAAAAGCAGCAGGAAGTAACATGCTATAACTTGAGCTTCTAGCACGTTTTCGAGGCGTGGGTAGGGATCTGTTTACAATACAGCCTCCAATATATAGGTGCAACATGTACCTGTAGTGCATTTAGCATTAGAAGCACAGAGTTGGGAGATATGCAGATTAGAATTCACAAAACGTGAAATTGCTTCACTAGTATGCTTCAGCAATAACATATAGTCTACTTGCAGTTATCCCTGAACAAATTGTTCAAAATAATGCAGCAATTTCAAGCCCGTCAACATGCTACGCATGCAAAGCCACCTCCACCATGTCAGCCAGAAACCTGGCAAACAGTAACGTTCACTCAGCTCTGATGGTGTTAGCTCAGCCCACACTCTCACTGACATTTTCCCAGTGTGCCTATACTGATACCAAGAAAGATTTGGTGGCTTTTCCTTGTATGTTGTCTCAACATGTTTGACATCATCATACCCAAACTGGCAACTTGTTGCCAGACCTCCAAGTAGCCAAAGCAATTTTAGTTTTAATAACTATGACAGAAAGATTATTTTTTCTTTCAGAATATGACACTATAATGGTGAAATACACAAAGGACAAAAAAGAAGAAAAGAAATAGTAGAACTGGACCTGATGTATTTAAAGAGTGAAAAAACCATGTCTGCAAAGCATAAAATACTAGAGCAGTTGTGGTCATAGTCATGGTGATCTAAAGATCTCTGACACAGCACAGGCAATATTTCTTACTAACTCAATAGACATTTCTACAGAAAAAAGGAGCCTTCAGCACACAGTCTGAAACTGAACATAATTCCTGGGTGAAAAAAAAACACGATCTGGGATTCCAGTGGAGTTCTTAAAAAGCAAATGCACTTTAAAAGACTCTGCTTCACCACTACATTTGCCCGGTCTTTTCAAACACTGATTGACTACCTGAATTAATTGGGTGTACCAGGTCTTGGAAAGTTCAGTTTTCATTAGCACTACTTAAACCAACCACATAACAAAAAAAGTCACATAATTACAAAAGTAATACACATATCAGTTTCATGCAATGTCACCTGTCACACTATCCACACGTTGAAGGAGCAAAATTTGTCTAACAGCAGCAGACCTTAATTACAATGTATGTTTTAAATGTAGATGATAATTTAATAAAGAGATTTTTGAAGGCTGGGATTTAAATATCCACATTCTATCCAAATTTCACTGAACTCAGTACTGAAATCCTTTCAATCTTTAAAAATCATGCCTTATGTCTCCAAATAGCTCAGCGTATATGAATTTGTATTTTACAAAACTGGTAACAGCAATGCCAGCTACCAACTCTGTATCTACACAATTTCACACAGAAAGGCAAGTATTAACAATATTGCCTTAGGAAAGACTGCCCTCAGGAGGCCAGACTGAAATCTCTTCACGGGATTAACACGCTAACTCAGCACACACCAATTTAGCACATTTCATATGCATTTGTCACCATAAAAGAAAGTCTGAAAAACTGTTCCTCGTGACAGCTTTTACTTACAGCTGCAATATTAAAAAAATAGCTCACTGACATTTTGATCGTCCTGCCAGAAACTTCTAATGATGATAACCAATCACAATAGGTACCTCAAAAGTAGAAGACTAACATAGTGAGTTCAGTACAGCAAGTTCTAAGTCACAAACATTTCTTAAGAGACAAGGAGAAGTAGTAAGGCTCCAATGGTACGCAGAAGATTATAGGAGAGTTTTTAACAATACAGCAGAAAAGGAAACATCAGGTGAATAAAAAGCACATGCTCTCACTTCCACTAGGATGGGAAACCACAGAAAATTGTTATGTCTAGTAGAAGAGTGGACTGAAGTTTTCAAAATTCAATTGAGAAATTCTGACAAGTCAAACACATAGTACTATTCAAGAACACTGACATGCAAAAAAACCCCAAACCAGTCATACTTAGCTCAGCATAAATGCTAGTAAAACCAGATGTAAAAGCCAAATGCTTGGGTTTAATCAAGGACAGTTACATAAAAGTACGACAGAAGCAAGAAAAATAAGCAAGATATTGATCTAAAATATATAGAAAAGTAACCAAACTAGACATTAACATGTTAACTCATCAAGCCTAATATGGTAATCTCCATTGTTAAAGTTTTATTCTATTATTACCAGCACAATTAGGATGATGGCAGAAGCTATGACATCCAAGGACTGTAAGGCCAGCAACGTAACTGTAATGCAGAACAGCAATTATTAGTGAGTTGTATAAATGTCACACTGAAGATGTCAACATCGCAGGGTTTTGTTTTGTTTTTTTTCTCATGCAGCCAGTCAGGGACACTCAACTCTGGCTGTAGTCCCAAGAAGTGTACAAGACATGAGTCAAAATCCTATTTTCAAAAACTGGCTTTGTGATGGCAACTTTTACTTCTATGAGAATATTGACCAAGTTTGGAGCATCCCCCTCATGAGGAAAAGGCTGAAAGAGCTGGGTCTCCACCTTGGAGGAGACTGAGGGGTGACCTTATTAATGTTTATAAATATGTAAAGGGTGAGTGTGAGGAGGATGGAGCCAGGCTCTTCTCAGGGATGTCCAATAATAGGACAAGGGGCAAGGGATGCAAGCTGACGGGAGATCGTAGTCAGGTGCGGGTCAGGCTCTTCTCCCAGGCAACTAGTGACAGGACGAGAGGGTGTGACCCAAAACTGCATCAGGGATGGTTTAGGTTGGATCTCAGGTAGCACTTCCACATGAAGAGCGTGATCAGACATTGGGATGGACTGCCCAGAGAAGTGGTGGAGTCACTGTCCCTGGGGGTGCTTAAGGAAAGGCTGAATGTGGCATTTAGTGCCACGGTCTGGCTGATGTGGTGGTGTTGGGTCATAAGCTGAACTTGATGATCTCAGATCCAGCCTCAACATTCTGTGATTCTGTGGACCACAGGAGGTTCCACAAAAACACTAGGAAAATCTTTTTCACTGTGAAGGTGACAGAGCACTGGAACAGGCTGCCCAGAGAGGTTGCAGAGTCTCCTTCTCTTGAGACATTCAAAACCCACCTGGATGCATTCCTGTGTGATCTACCCTAGCTGATCCTGCTTTGGCAGGTGGGTTGGACTAGATGATCTTTCGAGGTCCCCTCCAACCCCTAACATTCTGTGACTCTGTGATTAATAGACAACAGTCCACAGATGCAGACCTCCATAAAAAAAGAGCAATGTGAGATAAAGAAATACACTGAAAAGAATCCAAAAAGACAAAAAAATTAATATGCAATGCCTGATGACAACATTGCAAGATTGCACTGAACTTCACTATAACAGCTTTCAACACAAACACCAAAAGAATTTAAGTCACCCTTTGTAAAACTAGCAGCCTAGCTTTAGTGGTCAAATGAAATCCAACACTCAATGTAAAATTTATAGACAGAGTGTATAAGAATAATTTACAAAAGTGCATACAAACAGAACTGAAGCAGATAATTAAAATAAATAGCAAAGTGCTTGGGGAAGGTAAGGCCATAGGAAAAAAAAAAAAATTCCCAAACTCTAAACAAAACCCTAAACCAGTTTTTAGTACCATGCAGGAATTTGAGTAGAACCTCTGCAGGCGACTACTGAGCAAAACCTCAGAAGACGTTACAGCAGATAGAGTGACAAACGGCCAAGGCTGGGGTTATTATTCCCTATTTCTAAAGGAAATCAAGTAATGGACATGTGAAACTTCTGCATTAAAACTGCCTTATTATCAAATGACTGGAAGCTGGCAAAAGTGACAGCAAGCTTTTGGGAGTTTTGTGGGTGGAAGGACACCTTGTTTTTTAAGAGATTCCAGAGGCATCCATGGCACTAGACTAATTATATTTTTTCTCTACACAGCAAACTGCCAGAAATTGTTCTAATGCCATGAAAACAACTGGATAAATATACTGAGGAAAGTCGGTCTTGCTTTTGCAAAGGACAGCCATGTTTGATAAACAATTTCAGAGCTCTTCAAAAGACTAAGAGATGAAAGTAAGGAGCATGCTTGGAATTCTAAAAGGCATCTGACACATTCCCTTGCCAAAAACCATTAAAGATGCTGTACTGCCAAGAGAAGTTGTCATTATCAGTAAATTGTTTAAAGGTTGAAGAGAAAGGGTATGAATCAGTAGTTATTCTTTCCTAAGGACACAGACAGCCACCAGAACACCACAGGAACCTATGCTAGGGCTATCAAAGCACAACTCATTCGTAAGCATTCTGAGACAGCGATTTCTGAAGGCCACAGTATATTCCATTAAAACGAAGTTAGTCAAAGTAATAAAGGAATTAAATAAAAAACTGCAGACCCATTTCACTAAGGAAATGGGTGTTAAAACCATCAGACTAAATTCACTGTAGATAAATGACAAAAATTCACACTGGAGAAAATAATAAAAAAAATCAGTTCTAAATACATATATAAGGAAATGGGCTCCAAGCTGATGATTGACTATTCAGGACTGAGTTATCATTCCTATATAGCTTCTGAAAACATAAGTGTAAAGGTTAGGAAAAGGAAAAAGAACTAGGTATTATTTTTAGAAGCAATATAAAACAAAACGCAAAACATTATATTTTTCTTTAGATCAATTCACATTCAATACTGTGAACAATTTCACCTGTTCCTCCCTCCATGAGAAACTGAAAAAGTAAAGAATGACAAAGATGACATAAGGTACAAAAGAGCTTTGCAGCAACAAGCAACTAAAAGAAACATGACTCTTTAGTTTGAAAGAGAAAACTGAGGCAGGAAGGTGTCATGGATTTGAGTCTGATGGGGTTTTTTGTAAAAAAGTGGGGGTAGACTCACGAGGAGCTTCAAGAGTCTGCTCTACCCACAGGCAGAGTTGGACCTGCCTCTGGCCAGGGCCAGGCCAACCAGGGCCTCTTCGATCAAGGTATTTAAGAGGCGACCCCATTGTTCTTTCTCTCTTTTGGTTTCATCTCCTGTTGAGTTGTCCTGTCTTTAGTGTTGGGGAATTTTTTCTGTTGGAGGAGGGGCAGGTGAGAGGAGAACAAAGGAACATCGTCCTGAGAAGAGAGGGAGAAGAGGCCCTGAGAAGAAAGAGGGGTGAAAGAGTCCCTGAGCAGAAAGGAGAAGGTGGCTGCTGGAGCAGGATCTTTCCCTGGAGCCCCTGTGGTGGTTGAGATGGCAGGAAGGTGATTGCCTGCCAGCTGGGGGGACTAACAGCGGTGAGAATGTTGAGCATGCATCAGTATGTGCAGAGCCCCATTCGAGAGAGGAGAGAGATCGAGCATCAGCGGGGGACGTACCTGAAGCGACCCGTGGCCCCGACAGACTCATGAGGAGGAAGAGGATTTCCTCCCCTGAGGTGGACACCATGCAGCAGGAAGGAGAGACTGAAGCCCTCTTTCTCAAGAACAAGCTGCCATGGACACTGTGTAGCGGCCAGATGGACTGCACTCTCCACCCCCTGCCCCCCTTGCGCTGATGGGGGGGTAGGAAGTAGCTGGGAAGATCGGAGGGGTGAGGGGGGCAAAAGGGTATTTAAGATCAAGTTCTATTTATTGATGTATTCCTCTTACTTTCCTATCTCATAAATGGTGGTGGTGAATTAAATCTGTTTTTGTCCTCAAGTCGCTCTGGTTCTTTACCTGTCATTGAGCATTTTTAGTTGAAATCGTCTGCCTTCATGTCACTGTGGAAACGGGGGTGGGGGGAGAGTGAGCTGGAGACAGTGGAAGGGTACCACAAAGGTCTACACATTCAAGAGCAACACAGACAGCATAAGAGAGTTGTTACAAAGTGTCATCAAATGTTAGAACCTGTAGGTCTCAACCAGAGCTACCAAATGGCAAACATACTAATCACAAATTGCTGGAGGTAGAAGTCTTCTAAACACATCACGACTCACCCTATGCATTCACTACTTCCACGTCTGAGACATCACAACAGGCCAGACAAAATCCTAGCCTGACAAACAGATGTTACCTTTTAGAGCAGATGTACACAGTAAATGCTGAAATGGTTTAGCGTTTTTAAACTAGTTTGCAGTTCTAATTTACCAGTTTGGAGAAAAAAGTCTTTTAAAAATATGACTTCAAGGCTATGAATACTTTGGTCTGCTCCTATAGCAACAGCAGTAATAAAATCATAGTATGTATTGCAATATTTTGAATTAATTACTTGTGAGTATACCAAGATTCTTCTGAAGGTGTTATTCCAGGTTTCAATCATAAATATAAACTACAAATGCCATTGCCAGTAACATTTAACAGTCCCCTTACCCAACAAAACCAGAGATGACGATAATTACAGTCAGAACTCACTAAAAGCAAACATTTTTTTTATGTCTTAATTTTCACTTCTGGTCAAGATAGTCACACAGGATTTGCCTGTAAAATACTAAGGACAGGTATGGGCAGCAGCCAAGTTACAGATATATTACTTACTTGACTAGTAAAAATGGGAGTACCAGCTGTCCTTCCTCACCTCCAGTGCCCTCAGAAAAAAATCATCTATTCTCTGGCCAATTCGTCCAATCAAAGAGAAACATAATTAGCAACTGTATTTTTGGTGCAGAGACACATGACACAGAACTTTCCACAACAAATAACACCACATCTCTACAGTAAAGAGATAACAGTAATAAGGACTATCAACTGTAAAACCCCCTGAATATACAACTATTCCTTTTATGGAAGGAACATTCATAATTTGTATTATTTCTCAGTACATACCTGCAAGAAACTTGAACGTGTACTGTTTTCTGGAACAAAGACAACACTTCTCAGCTGCGTAAATGAAGAAAATCTCAGTCTTTAAAGACTCAAAGTTATCAGGGAGATCTCTTATTTCTGTACTTTTGTTTGTGCCAAGACAGGAAGTAATTTCAAAAGCTGAACTAACATCTGGATCATGATGCAATGAATACTGAAGCTAAGAAGTGAAGGGTCTAAACCACATTCATAGCTTTCTTCAGAGATGATACAAACATCAATTACAAAAAATTACTTTATCGCAACACAAGGGCCTGAGGTCAAATTTTTGGTAATGTTTCAGCAAGAAAAGAACACACTCAGGATCATTTACAGCTGAATAATTACTCTGCTTCAAAAGGTACTTTGAATAAAATAAATGCCTATTTTATTGACTATACATACATATGAAATAGCATCAACATAACATAGTTGAACTGAGTGTTCAAGAAGATACACAGCAATACACCTTGACTACAAACTCTGGAAAGCAGACATGATTTTTAAAGATCTACCGAGTCAGTGAAACATTTTTATGCAGCAAGGCCTGCAACTGCGCTGATCAGCAGTGTGTGCGCAGCTCAAACTCAGAATATTACAGAATTAGCAACTCCAGTGAACAATCGACAGCTTTCTATATATACGTGCAAGTGCTACTGGATCAAATGAGCACTGCACATACATTAAAAAATGGAATTGAGTAGGTTTTGTCTTTACAAAAACACATTGCATATAATTAAACCTTCTAAAGGCAATTCAGGTATGCTGTAAAAGCTCGTACCTTTGTAGTGTTAGCTAGAAACAAACAAAAAGCAAAGGAAACTCCTCGCCACTTTGTAAAGACTAACTGGTAACAATAAAAAAATTATGTTTGCAATCTTCACCCTGAAAAACTTGATGCAATCGTACCTGCCAACCAGTAACACACCTCCAGACTTTATTGATCTTTGTATAACATAATTCACACTCTATCCCAAACTGTAAAACATGATTTAATAAAAATAAAGTGCTTTCAAAATGTTAATTAAAACTATCATTATGCCAAAACCAGACCTTTTTCAAACTGTTACATACACATACTTCACAATACCAAACAGTCTCTTTTAGATAGATAAACTTAGGTGCTGGAACCCACTGCTGCTGAATTCTTCTTGTGACTAAAGAGTATCAGGTCAATTACACACATCAATGTTTGGTTAATTTCCACACCCTCCCCCTTTAATTATTATAGATTACCATCATGACATTTAAGTAGGTACTTATTCAAGGTAGCATTTAAGTCATAAGCTGCAAGCCTCCATCTACAATTAGAGTACTCCCTGTTACATAAGGGGACTCTAGAAGAAAGACAACAGCTTGTGCAACTTCATGAGGTTCTCCAAATCTTCCAAGGAGAATTGCTTTCTTCAACTGATCTTCTTCCAAATGAGCAGTCATCTCTGTGTGAATAAAGCCTAAGCGAGAAGACATATTTGAAGAGTTACTTAACCTTCAGCTAAATTTCTCTAGCAGATTTTCCCTGGAATCCTCCAAAGTCAAATTCACTGTAAGGATTCAGCACCAGTTGCCATTCTTCAGTGTCTCAGAAGTCAGTTCAAATCATTTTATAGCTGAGAACAATTTTTTACCTAACCAATAAAATTTCCTGGTTTTGGAAGCACTGATGTAATCACAAAAATGTAGAGATCTGTAAAGTCGATGGGAAAAAAAAAAGTAACTCTAAAATTGGGCACCAAATCATATTTAGTATCACTTTTCCAAATGACAAAATACAGTAATTTCACCAAAAACATTCTCAAACACAAATATAAAATCTCTGAAAAGAAGAAATTGCAAGTATTTCCATTACATTTTATAACTGTGGACAGCATTTACATAATTTCTGTTGTAGCACTCACTTGAATATTTCCTGACAATTTTGAAGGACATCTCTTTAGAATTTTCAGTTATCTGAGATTCAGTTTTCCCACTGCTACACTTCTCTTCATAGAACCTGCAGCATCATAAAGGGCTGATCTTCTTCACTTTCAAGCTACCATCAAGAAGGGAAAGTCTCAGTTTTGCTTTGTACTGTACAGCTGTGCCCTTTTATGATGGCATCAGACCCTTCAGTGAGCTCAACTCATAAAACAATTTTACGCATTTTTTCTGCCTAGTTCACAAGCTGAACTGGTTCATGTAAGACTCAAGAAGGCATGTGAGCTAGCACAAGGTGAGTGAAAAAGTCAGAAAAGACAAAAGGATTTTTCAGTAAGGGTGGCTGGTTTGCTTGGACTAGATTATCCTGTGAAATCACAGCCTTGTCATCACAGAACTTTCTTTCCAGATTCTCTCCTTTTACTACAGGGATAGACAGGGATGCCTTCACGCCAGCTTGTCATGGTCTTTCACATTTCTCTAATAACAAATCAGCATTCTCAAGCAAGAGATGAGGGTAGCTGTCTGTATATCATTAGTTCTAATCCTTCCATTTGCAAGGAGATGAGGTTTTGAAGTAGTAATAATGTTCATTATGTAATAATGGAGAGACGAACAGGTACACACACTCTTCCAAATTTCTCAGCGTTCCTTTAAAACGAATGAAGGTTTTGTAAAAGAATGTATTATACTTTAAACCGAAAATACCCCAAAAATATTAACTCACAAAAGTCAAAGAAAATAATAAGAATTGGCCTTAAGTTACTTTCAGAGTACAGCAAATATTCAGCAGTCTCGATGATCGTGCATTGCAACAGTCAAAGATGTAGGAACTCCCCAAAAACTAACCTGGAGCAACCACGTTGACTCGAATTTGCTTTTTTGCTACTTCTTTAGCAAGGGAGCGTGAAAATCCAACCAACCCTGCTTTGGTAGCACTATATACACTTTGACCAGAATTGCCTTTAAGTCCTACAATACTTCCTGAAATAAAGAAACACTGATGAGAAGAAAAAGTTAAATGACTAATTTGAAACCTTGTACTAGCTTTACCGTTTTAGTTTTAAATTTGGAATGGAAAATTAACCTACAAGAAAAGGAATTAAAAGTGTATTACTAAATGTACTTCATAGCCTACTGCTGGGATAATCAGATCCCTCATTTATGTGTAATTTGTGTGGAATCCACATATTTGTGTTGACCAACAGGCACCAGGACAGTAAAATGAAGAGCTCTCCAAAAAAAATACCATTATAGAAAAAGAAACTAACTGTTCCTATTTGAGTCTTACTTAATAACTAAGCAGCTGGCAGATACAGCTATTCAAAATGCTGATAAAGAATGGTATAATTCTTTTTTAATAAAATATAAACTCTGAGGTATTATTACTGAAACAAGCTGGTTTTACATTTAGAAGATGCTGAAATCACACAGAAGAAAAAGTATTCATAAAGCAATTCTACGTATAGAATGTCCAAATACAAAGCAAATAAGCCAATCCTAACAAGGAACATTTCAACATCTTACACCTGCTAAAACTTTCTAAAACACTAGTACACACAGAATTCCACTGCATTAGGCAAGCAACTTACCTATATTGACAATAGCACCTCCCCGGTGTTGAATCATGCTTCTTACAGCAGCTTTGCATGTCAACATTGTGCCCAAAAGGTTAGTGTGAATCTGTGCCATCATATCTTCAGTCTTGGTTTTCAGTAACAAACCATCCCTGACCAACAGACCAAAAAAATCCAAGCGGACTGACTGAACAACCCCAATGAACACATTTACTCATAATGAAACATGACTGATGAATGTGAATGAGAATTTATACGGAATCATAGAACGCATTGGCTTGGAACAGACCTTTAAAGGTCGTCTGGTCCTACCTTCCTGCAGTAAGCAGGGACATCTTTAACTAGGATCAGGTTGCTCAGAGTCTATATTGTTCTATACATTCTAGCATTCGAAATTATGACATTGCAAGGACAATACATAGAAAGAAAAAAAGTTAGCTATGCTTCTGGCAAGAAAGCTGCCTTTGCAGAGAGCTACCAAACATTGTTTAGGAGCTTTTGAGGGGGAAGAAGTGAAAGAAAGAGTAGATTGGGAACTCACAAACTCAGAATGCAGAAACTACAGTGAAAGCTTTATTATCTGTTAGAATTTCACCATCATCAGGAACAAAATACTGGTAAGCTCTTAATATTGTTTTCAGATCTACTCATTAAAAGAAGCAAAAGTCCTTAGCACTTCACAGTAAGATGCTGTCATCTAGAATAACATGTAATCTTGTAATGAATAACTAACCTGTTGATCCCAGCTGCATTAACCAAGTAGTTAATAGGTCCTAAATTCCTCTGCATCTCGTCAAATGTATTTTGGACTTCTTGTTCACTGGATACATCACAGCTAAGTGCCAGATGTCCTACTATATTGAAATAAAGGCACCTCATAATAACAGTAAAAGATGGTATACCATTCATAAACCTTCAGAATTTATCAAGTCAATTGCAAAAACAGATGTTGAACTAGTTAAAATTTGAGGAATACATTTAATTTCCAGAAAAGTAAATAAGGACCATTTTTAAGTATCATATTGATTAGTTACGCGACAATTTCTTGTTTTCAAATTTCCCAGTCTTTATTTTAATCCTCATTTAGGTAAACAATGAGGTTTATTTAATGACTTGCCACTTTTACAAGTTACCTAAGTATTGGATGGTGAAGAAATAATTGCAAAGCAGCATACGTACCACCAAGATTACGTGCAGTGGTTTGGGCTACTTCCAGATTTCTAGCAATAATCGCCAGGCGGCAGCCTTTCTGTGCCAGTAATTCTGCAACAGCTTTTCCTATTCCTCGGGATCCTCCAAAAATAGCACAAACCTTGCCCATCTTCAAAAATAATTCACAAATTGCAAATAAATAATGAATTTCACATCAAATATAGCAAAATAACCACTGTTCTTGTCAACATCACAGCCCCTATTAGTTTGTAGCATTTTGTAATACTGGATTATAGAATTCATGATTTGTTAATTTTTATTCACCAGAAAATAAATACTTGCACTAAATTAGACACCACTTCTACAAAGGCACGTTAATCCTTTATGATTTCCAAACTAATTAAGAATTATGTATGTAATCTAGCATTTCAATACTCGTGCAGTTGATGAAATGTGTGATTTATATTTCTAAAGGCCATAATGTATTATTCACCTGTTTGAGAGCCAATATAGTAGTTCAATTGTACTGTCCTCGCAAGCACTCTTCTTGTACTAAATTCACTTAGCCTCCGGGTCTCACTCCAACCCACCTATCTGTGTTGGACATACACATTGTAAACAGTACTGAGCATGATCTGATACTATTGAATTTACACTAGTTTAATGTTAAGTTACTTTACATAATGCCACATTTTACATTAGCCTTAGGTTCTACTGTTTCTGCTTTTGGAGAAAAAAAAGCTTTCCAAGCTGTGAAATTATTCTACTACCTTCGGTGTTTAGGAAGGAACATAAAAAAAAAGTACTCCTGTAGAATGATCTTTTATTCTGCAATTTCTAGAAACCAATCAGCTGTTCTGGGATTTTCTGAGGAGCCAGAGGCAGAATCCAAGCAATACTAATGAACTTCTTTTTCATACATTTAAATAATTCCTTTTTGATCCCAATTATATTTTGTCTCTACGACATCCTTAGGCAACAAATTTCATTATTTGTGGAAAACTACTTCCTTTTGTTCTTAATTTGCTTTCTGATTACATAAAATTATGCATTACTCCTCATATCTTCCCCTTACTGTTCACAACTTCAGAGGCTACTTTTCTGTATTTTACCCTCTGCGCTACATTCAATTTCATGTCTATTTAGTCACTCTTATACATGCAGAAGTCATTTTGTATCTCACTAGCGACTGTCAAAACTCTTAATCCTGACACTCCACCCTAGTTCCTCCTTTTGTTCTTACCAGCACTGAGCATTAATTTTTATTTGAAACATAGAATAATACAGATTAGGAGGGATCTCCAGAAGTTGTCTTGTCTAACTTCTTCACCTCTAAGCACTGTCAAGAGACTTACACTGTTTATATAAAAACTATCAGACCTATATGTATTTTTCAAGAACTTCTGAACACCCTTAGCTACACAGGAGCCAAAAAGCTTCCCCTGAAGTCAGAATTTATCTAAAATGTATCATCTGGGCTCTGTGAGAAGAGAAAAAAAATCTTAGTGACTCTACTCAGAAGGAACGGTCAAGTCCCTTGTGCGTTGACCGGGTATTTACAGGAGAAGCAGAAGGCATACTTCCAACGTAGCAATGGACAATTTGTGTTTAACGCAAAAGAGCCATATAAATTCTTCGGAGTTGTTACTTGGGAGAAAAAAGCTGCAGTAGAAGAAACTACCCTATATTCTCTGGTTAAATTAAAGTAGGGATAAAAAAGTACCTTTTGCACAACAGGCTCTCTTCTAGGTCGCCACACAGCACATACAAGTGCGTGTACGACCTTCGTACTTCACGGCCCTGCTCTTCTTTCAGAACACGCTACTTAACCCCTGACCACCAGGGCCCCAGGGGCGCCATAGTTACCCACCTCCCTGCACACCGCCCGGAAGCGGCTGGAGGGCCGCTTCCCACAAATCCGAGCCCGGGTACCGCAGCCGGGCTGGCCGGGCCTCCCCGCCGCCCACACACCTGTGCGCCCCCAGCCCCGATCCTCGAGAACAGCCCGTTCTCCCCTCTCAGCGAACTTCTCTCTCCGCCTTTTTTTGGGCTCTCACAAATCCCTTCCAACCCGAGGCGCTACTTCCCTCCTTCCCTCCCTTCTGCCCTCACTGCTGAGGGCGACCGCGGCTTCTCCCCGCCCAGAAACCGCCGCTGGCGCGCGCACCGCGAGGTCCAACCGCCTCCGCCCGCAGCCGCCCCACCCGCCGCCAGGGGACGTTGGCGCATGCGCGAAGCAAGGGCCTGCTGCGCCCGCCCGGCCAGGGGCTCCGCGCTCACCTCTGCGTCTCCTCTTCCGGGTGGCGCGGCGGGAAGGCGAGAGGAAGGAAAGGCAGAGATAGGGTTCGCGGCGGTGCGCCCTCAGTCCGGCTACCGCGCCCGGCTCGGTCATCGAGCTCAAGGTGGAGCCCGCGGCGCGGAGAGCGGGGCGCGGCGCCGGTTGGGAGCCCGCCTCGCCGCCCGCCGCGGGGCACGCCGGGACGTGTAGTATCCCCGCGCGGCGCGGTGCCACCGTGGCAGGGCGGCCCCTGAGCCGCGGCCGTCGTCCGTCCGTCTGTTCCCTCAGCCCTCTCACGCCTTGAGCCAATTCCCGCCGTTCCCGAAACGAGGAAAGTGGCGCGCTAGGGGAGACGGATGAAAAAAAGTGCTTTTTTTTTAAATTTAAATTTCATTTTACCTTCTGGTTTCTGAGCAGCTTTCCTTACAGAGGTGGTTTTTTCCTCCCCGATACGTGGTGCGAACACAGAGATGATGCAGTGATGTAAAGCACCTGTTCCCAAGAAGTGGTTACTGCTGCTAAGGGCTAGAAGGGGAGCCCAGAGCCGCTGGTCCCTGCGCTGCACCCTTGGCCAAGCCGTGTCCGAGCTTGGCCAAGAGGAAGCTCCCCACGGTTTGCTCGTGGTCGATCGCTCTGTGGTGAAGTGGGAGACCCACGCCAAGGCAAGGGCCACTGACGTGACCCCCCATGTGCAGAACGGGGTTTTGGCCCTGCATGCGCCTCCCTTGGCCTCGTAGATCACATCAGACACTGCTGCCTGCTTTCATTTTGCACTTTATGGTTTTAAATGACTTTTTCCATTGGGGTATCCAGGCAACATCCATCTTGGTCACTTGTGCCACAGTAACTTGCCAGAATTGACACAGGGCACACAGTAGCTGCCTTACTCTGAACTATGGAGCTCTCTGCCATAGAATCATAGAATTGTCAGTGTTGAGGACCTAAAGATCATCTAGTTCCAAACCCCCCCACCATGGGCAGGGACAGCCCCCACTAGACCATGTTGCCCAGAGCCCCATCCAGCCTGGCTTTAAAAACTGTCCCCTCCTTGTCTCCCCTTTCACATACAAAACAGTGTTTCATATATAGACACGTGCAAGCAGATGAATAAAGATTTTGTCTCCATTTTAAAATTTCTTTGCCCCCCAAATCCCTAAGATCTTGTGTGAGGTTTCACTATACCAGCACAGCACTTAAAGGTAGATAAACCCAAAATACAGAAACACCTGTGAGAGCTCCTGTTTAGTAACAAAAATAAGCTTCATGATATACAATTAAACTAATATAAAAAACTGTGTTTTAACAGTAATGCTGTTAGCATTTATGTCTGATGATATGCTGGAGCGGTTTCTGTGGACTTAAACCACACATACTGAGTAATTTTTTTCACCTAAGAAATAAGAATAAAACTGATAAAAGCATACTTTTGTACACAGTTGTTAATTATTTTTTTTTCAAGAAAAATCATTATTAAAAGGTTCCACAGAGCAACAAGTGTCAAAATCACACTGGAGTTTCTATGAGCTCAGTGGGAATGTAACTTTGTACAGTTCTTGCTTTTCACTTGAAGACTATTCAGAATTTCAGATTATAAATGTTTCCAGGGGAGCTGTAGAGAAAACTCTCTAACATTACCTGTAATCATGCAGGATTCTTTTTCTATGGATCATTCTTTACATATACAAGAAAAAGCAGACCTAGCCATTGCTAAACAGATGAACATCTGTAAGAAAATAATCTTTAAAAAAAGCTGTTATATAAAATTAGTTTCTTTTAGCAAGTATATTTATATTGCAAGCTGGTCCAGTTTTCAAAAGAATTAATGAGACTTTGCGATCCAATGACATTTCAGAATATGCCATAGCTCGAAAAGCCAGAGGTCCCAGTGACGCCTAAGAAAAGGCACAGAGTAGCTGAGAGTCTCTGCCCAAGACTTTTGGTCTCTAGTGTAACTAAGGATCAGGATTCACAGGGGAAAATGATGGCTTTTTCTTCAAGTGATACATATAAGCAAAGTAACAGAGAGGGAAAAAAAGATTGTCCTTAGTGATAGGGCATGTTTTCCAAAGATATGTGTACTACAGAGAGAATAACTATGAGCACCATATCGTATGAGGGCAGTAGCAGGCAGATTTTATGTGAAAATTGTATCAGTAATTACAACTTTAACCTGTTTGTGACCTGTGTCCTCATCCAGAGAGCTGACCCATCCTTGTAAGAAAGTTAAAGAAAATATAATCTTTGCTGTACTGTTAGGACTTTGCTGACACAGAGCACACACGAGTTTCACTGTATTTTTTTTTAAAAAAACTTGTGTTATAGCTGACAAGGAAAGTTCAGACAAGATTCTGTTCAATTCTTTTCATAAACTGAGCATCTAAAGCAAGATGTGTGTTCATTTGCTGGCCAAAGTGACATTAGCCTTCCTTCTCCAGATGCTTTGTTAAATCATGAGATCAGACAGTCTAAGCAAAGTTCATCTGAGCCAGTTTATTCACATCGATTTGCCATCAAAGCAATACGAGCTAGTGGAGTCCAGGAGAGAAATCAGTGTCACACTGAGTACCTCCCCTTTCTGGGAAACAGTAGCCACTACGTGAACTTGATCTCATAGACCTGCTCCATCCATCATGTCTGGATCTGTAGCAGCTGATTCAATATGGCCTTTATTACACCTGGCTTACGGTTAATGTGCAATTATGGGTTAATAATTTCTCTATTAACAGGGGAAAACCACAACATCCTCAAACAGGAAAGGATATATAATGCATCTAAAAGCATAAAACACAAATCAAATCACAGTATCACAAAGCAGGGGCCACTAGCTGCTTCTGTAATGAGGTCTCCTGTATCAGCTATTTCAAATTCTTGGGTTTTGAGGCTAGATTTACATAGGAACTTGAGTACTAATCATTAACCACATCAGTGCCCAGATCTGTGGTCTCTTAAATTTCTGCCAAGACTCCCACACGAGAGAGTTGTGCTGCTCAAAGGTCCAGCAGCATTTTCATACTCTTCTCAACGCTGCTTGTGAAAGCATAGCTAGCACATTATATTTTTTTGTGTCCCATTTTAAACAAAAACCTGCTGGTTGAAGCACTCGGCTAAAAGGAAACCTGTGTTCAATTCTTCTGTCACACCAGAAACGTGGTCACTAACTACTGTTTCTCACAAATCAAAGAAGACTGTCATAACCATCAATTCTGAAACAGTTTCAGTTTATAGGAACAATAACAGAAAATGAAAGTGAGCCACAGAGATTTGACACTACAACCAGATGATTACTGTGCAGAGATGTAAGAGCTTGGGGATTAAGCCTCTATTGAAATCAACAGTTCATTTGAGGAACTATCCTGCTTTTCAACTGGCATATTAAAAACGATCTCTCTAGGTTAAGCAAGTCTGATGGTGAGGGCGTGTATCTGGGATACAGAACACATGGACTTAGAACAGAATTAAGCCAACGAAGACTTTAAGAGGTGTCCTCCTTTCCAGGCCAAATGGTAACTGGGTGGCAGGTCACACAGTGATTACACTGCTACGCATTTCTTCCTGTAAAAAAGAGGTGTAACTGCACTAAGTGACTTGTTCTAAGCAAGCTCTCCTCTAGACCATGGAGGAATGCCATCTCGAGTTTCGACTCTGCCTGGGCACCTCAGCACTGAAGTTGCTGACTCTCTATGTTTCTGTAAGCCTAAATCACCCATTTCTTCAGACGTGCACTTGTGATTTGACTTAGGAAATACCACGCGCATACATAATACAGAAATTATATAACCAGCAAGTTATACGCTGCAATTCCCAAATCTCTTCAATATGGCCTCAGCTTTATAGGCAAGTGATAACAAAGCCTGAGGTAACTGCCAAGGAAAAAAAAACACAACCCTCTAGTTGTATGACAGAAAAAACCCTTTCCTCTCCTCCTTGTATTTTGCAACTTTGCAGACTTTTCCCAGCTGCATTAGTTCAGATATTTATGTGGCCAAATTGCTATACTTCTGCTCTTAAGTGATTTTTTGATTCTGTAATCTGTTTTTTCTAGACTATCCAAAATCTCTGCAATATTTGTTCTTGTGTGCTAAGAGTGAACTTTTATCATCACAACGTGAAGTGTTTTGGTAAAATTTAGACATATTTTTTCAACAAAATTGTGGTCCAACTTTTTCCTCTAAAGAAACTTATTGACAGTAACCCTGTGAAGTCTTTTCTCTAAAAAAACCTGCAAAAAACAGAACAAGAAGAGAACAGGCTTTGGCAAATTACCCAGTGTTTTCATATCCTCCTGGCTAAACAGGTTTCCCCACTACGACTACTACTACTTCACACTCCAGTGTGAGGCCCATGTTTAAGTTAACTCAGTCACTGAACTGCTGCTGCTCTGAGTGAGAAGTCAGGTGTATCACAGAGACAAGAGAGAAGCTCGTCCTATGGCTGCTTAATCTGTTGCTAAATAGAATGTTTCGCTTCCAGAGCTGCCCTGCAGCACCTTACACATTAAAAGAAAACAACCTCACCATCACCTACCCCATAAAAGTATCTTCAAGCAACATTTGTTGCATGTTGAGCCTCTGTCCACAACTCCGGTCTGATCACAGGCACTGCTGGCCCCTCTTACCGTGTATCAGTGGACTTTGGACCAAGGAGATGGAAATGAGGATCTTGGCATCTCCCAGCATCTCTTTCTTCCCTCCCAATGTCTGACTCCTCATTTAAGAACTGCACTGCTGTTTTGGTTTGGCCTGGCCAGATTTCGGCGGCGGGGGGGGAGCTGCAGGGTGGCTTCTGTAAGAAGCTACTAGAAGCTCCCCAAGATTGATAGAGCCAATGCCAGTCGGCTCCAAAGAGGGACCCGCCGCTGGCCAAGGCTGAGCCTATCAGTAAGGTGATAGGAGAGGAACGCCTCTGTGAAAAACATATTTAAGAACGGGAAAAAGAACTGCGCCATAACAGCTGGCACAGAGATGGAGGAGTGAGAGTCTGTGCAGACACCAAGGTCAGTGAAGAAGGAGGGGGGGGAGGATGAGCTCCAGGCGCCGGAGCAGAAGGAGTCCCCCGGGTCCGTGGTGAAGACCATGGTGAAGCGGGTTGTCCCCCTGCAGCCCATGGGCGAGGTGCAGAAGTCCACCGTGAGGATCACCGCGTAGATGTCCACCGAGGACTCCACGCCGTGTGGGTGAATGCCTGAAAGGGGACTGTAGCCCGTGGGAAGCCCACATCAGAGCGAGTTGCTGCCGGAACCTGTAGCCCGTGGAAGAGGGAATGCCCACGCTGGAGCAGGTTGGCCAGTGGGACTTTTGGGACGTTGTGGGTGGCTCACGCTGGAGCAGTTTCCCCCAAAGGACTGCGCCTCAGACTCACGAGGGGTGGGCTGCCCCTCGTGAGGTGTCTCACGTTGGGCAAGTTATGATGAATTGCCCTTCGTGGGACGACTCACGCGGAGAAGAGAGCGTGAAGCTTGTCTCCCGTGAGAGGGACCCCACAGTGGCCCTGGGGAAGAGTGAAGAGTCCTCCCCCGGAGTGAAGAAGCGGTGAAACAACGTCGGATGAACTGACCGTAACCCCCATTCCCTGTCCCCCTGTGCTGCTCGGGGGAAGGAGGTGGAGAAACCGGGATTGATGTTAAGCCCGGGAAGAAGGGAGGGATGGGGGGAAGGTGTTCTGTTTAAGATTTGTTTGCTCTTTCTTACTTCTCACTACTCCTCTCTGATTAGTTCTTTTAATAAATGTACCTAATTTCCCCAAAACTGAGTCTGTTTTGCCCGGGACGGTAAATGAGGGTGATCTCCCTGTCCTTATCTCAAACCCTGAGCCCTTGGAGATATTTTCTCCCCCTGTTCAGCAGTGAGGGGGGGAGTGAGTGAGCGGCTGTGTGGGTACCTGGCGGCCGGACAGGGTCAACCCACGACAACTGCTACGGAGCAATCCGTGTTTAGCTGTTAAGTCCCAAGCCAACAAGGACCAGGAACAATGAAGGGATAAACAGCTCAGCCATCCAGGGAATAAATTCACCACTTTCTGTACAGCACCCCTTAGACAGCTTTTCAAAACTGCAAAGAGCATCACACAGAGCAGTCAGCATCTCCCAGAAAGTAATTAATTTGGAAAAAAACAAAGCTGACAACACTACAGAAGGACACGTCTCGCACCGAGCAGTCTCTACTGACCATTTTGTAGCGAAAGGATATTTTTTGCATATCGTGTATTTTGTAAGTGCTAAGAATATCCACTAATAGTCTGGTACAGTAACATCCAAGAGGTTTGCAGAAGTGTTTGAATACTCATGACTGAATAACTCTCCTCATGTTCCCTTAGAGGCAGTATATTTTTAATTGTATCTAATATATTCAATAGAGAAAATAAATAGTCTCAGGAACAGCACTTAAAATAGCTAAATGCCATTTATAAATAAGTCCAATTGAGACCTTTCATAATTTGTCTTCATTTCACGTGTCAATGCAGTCTTAACTTCCCCCATTCTGCCTTTCATAGACTCATGCCTACTCCAATTCACTATTTATATGAGCTGCAAAGTGAGATCCATAGCCAATCATTTCAAGAATTAATGTATCCTGTAAAAATCTGTTTAGTTATTACTGCAATTGCTGGTGAAAAAACGAGTACTTTTGAGAAGTATTTATCAGCAGAGGTAACTGAGTTTTAGCTCCTAAGCATGCAGAAAACTGCTTTCAGCATTAAGTCTCGCAGAAAAAAGTTCTAAACAGCCAAAGTTTCCTTCACATTATGATGAAGCAAATGTCAAGATTTTCCTGCCCAAATACTTCACTAGTCAGAGTCTCAGGTTTTGAATCTCCACAAATGGTATGGCCGAGTCCAGATTCTTGTCCACTTTGGCCCTGTGATGCAGTCTTCTGAAAATTTTCTCCATCTACTCACACTTATATTTAGTACACTGTGTGTACTGTGTCCTAATGTTTCCTTTGTTACGAAAAGGAAAGAAAGCAGGATGCTGGGAGAAGAAAACAAGGAGAACAGGGCAAAATCAGAAAGAAGAGCAGGAGGGTGGGGAGAAGAAGATGGCCAGATTCTGCCTAATGATTTGGACTGAACTCATGAGGGTATGAAAGTTGAGCTGAAGGCTGACACTGTAGGAATGGTAAACCATAGTTAATAAGCAACATCAGTTGATCCTCCACCTCCCTTCTCACGAGAAATTCTAAGAACTTACAGAAGCGAAGTCTTTGTTTTATAAACACAGTATTTAGTCCTCAGGAAATAGCAGACCTGAGACACATGGAAGTGAAATACTTCCATGATTCCTCATAACATCTACTTTGAAATTCGTAACATTTATGAAAAGACCAAAAGCTGTTTGAAACAGGAAACTGAGGACATACCCACAAGCCTTAAACCGCTTTTATATCCTCACCCATTTTAGCGTATGTTCATTACGTGACCATGAATATGTCTTCAAGGTTAGCCCTAATGAGGCACAAATTTACTGCGTACGGGAGTAACAACTTAATGTAGCACATCTTCATACTGACAGAAAGCAGCAAGTCAAGGGACTGTGCAGACATCCCCCCCTAATTGCAAAGAGCTGTGATCCTAAACACGAGGACTTGCACTGCCAAAATTTCAGCTGATGATTTGCCAGCAGTGAGTGCTGAACACAGGCAACTGTGATTGTGATGGTGACAATCGCTCCTATCTCATAGACTGCTCATCTCCTTTATCTTCACCAGTATTATAGGAAATGTCAAAACCAATATTCTTTACAGCTGGTACCCATTTTGCAGCCTGAAACACATACAGTAATACTTGGAGAGCTTTCAATTCCCAACATTCAATTTTATCTATCTGATTGTCCTAAATAAATCTAGTTTCATATTGCATCTCCTCGCAGAATCACAGAATCACAGAATCACAGAATGTTAGAGGTTGGAAGGGACCTTAAAGATCATCTAGTCCAACCTCCCTGCCAGAGCAGGATCACCTACATTTCATCCTGCTCATGTACTTAATTGAGCAGCTGAAGACTTCATCACCTTACGACATACAGAAGCCCTTACTGTTATATGTCCCTCCACTAAAGTAGTAAATCATAACAACATCCAATCAGCTGGCTTAATGAGGTAGGAATTAGATTACTAAAGATGAGAAGAGGTATTTTTAGATGATTGCTTACACCATTTTAAAATGAACAAATGAAAAAATTATCATAAGCAATTAGCATGCTTGGACAGATTAACTATTGCTTGCACCAGACTATGTCAGATCAAGTAATGTTTGACTATATAAAATGCATACCTTATTTCAACAGTTTTATTTTGCTATCATTCCTCACAGGTTTTGATTTTCAAGATTTTCACAAGCAAGGTTTCATCTTTATTGTCTCCAGCCATAGCCTTTTCCTAATATTGCCCACAGACTGAAGATTTTCAAGAAAAATTGCCTGAATCTGGACTTTAGTGACTATCGTTGCATAATACCACACTGCATCATGCATTCCCACTCAGATTATAATTATTTTAGGCAACCTACACAAGTGGGCAGCATTTCTGCAGAGTGCGCAGTGTTTACATAGCAGAATTCATTTCTGTTTACTTCATCGAATCATTGTTGAATATGAGGATGCCTTTCATAAACAATTATTCTGCTCTAGTAGTAACAAGTAACACATTTGCTTTATAGACACCTCAGTGAAGCACTCCTGTCAACATGAATTGTCTGTCATGTGCTTTAAAATGTTCTGAAAAAAATATGGTATGCCATCTGGCTCCCGAATGCTCATTAAATCCATGGGAATACGAGTGTTTAAGGAAGCTAACAACACATGATGCCCACCATTTAAAAAAAAAAAAAAGAAGAAAGAAAGAATGAATGTATTTATAGATGATGCAAATGAGAAGAAAAGGAAGTGATTAAATTTTGTTTATAGTTCAATTTCCTGCAGCTAGGAAGATGCCAGCCATTTCAGAGAATACAGACAGATGACGGCTCCTCTTCCCAGGAGTTTATGGTCCAAATTTATTTTTCGAGTGATATGAAGAAGGGGGGAAAAAAAAAAAAAATCTATCAGGGGAATAGGATGCTAAAGCCATAGATTATTTAGTTTTCTCAGGGGAAGTATGTCCCTATGAACTGACATTCAGAGAGCATGGTCAAAGTTTCTTTTAAGGCTTGCCAAGTCACATAGTTTTTCCCCTCCAAATGTCAGTCCTCCCATCTTTAATTAAGGCTAATGGCTGTCAACTTTCCGAATTGACATAGCCCTAGGGAAAGATCTCCTACTCTATAGCCACTGTCTTTTTCTCTGGAAGCACTTTTATTAGGGAAGTCACTCAATTCATTTTTCATGGGAAACTTGAAAAGTAAGTAGATTAGGAAAGGGTGGAGGAGTTTCAAAAAAAACCCCAAGTGTTTAAACTAAAAAAAAAACAACCAGGTTTGACATTAACCCTGTAATTTTTCAAATCAAATTTATCCTGTTTACTAAAATCTGCTAGACTTCAATTTGCTGAAATAAGCAAGTGCTTTATAAGAACAGAGGTGGGTTGTTTGGGGTTTTTTGTGGTAATGTGCATTTAGATTCAAAAGCTGTCCAATATATGTAAATAAACAATCTGATAAATACATGTTAAGCAATTGTACTTATGACACATTGGTCCACCGCCTGATGACAATGATGCAAGAGAAAAGAACAAGCTGCACTCCTGCAGAAAAAGCCCAGGGAGTAAAGAGAAGGAGAACAAGAGATAACCAAATGCGATAAGAAGGCAAAAACCAGTAATGCCTCATCTGGTAGACAGCAGGACACCATCTCCTGAATCACGTGGACTAACGGTGGGTAAATTTTCTCCATTGTAAAAACCATGCAATGTTGTGCTGACTGACCTTATCCAGCCTCTCTTCATTTTCTCCACTCAATGCATAGCTATTTTTAGTAGCAGAACTCTGCAAAATGTTTTATAACTCATTTTGGCTATAATACTGCATCCAGTTGCAACATCCTTCATAGCTTTAATCTAGGCTTGCTATTTTGTCAAGCACTTGAGGAAAAAAAAAAAGACACTGGGAAATAAATAAGGCACTGAACTCCACTATTTGGCTGTAAATGGAAGCTTTTTGCTCCAAGACTTCTGTACCTGCCACACTCAGGAATTATGATGGCAAAGACAAGTCCGTCAATGAAGGTTGAGAGGAAAGGATGTAAACAAATACACTTGCTGCCACGCTTTTGTGTTTTGCCATCTGGAACTTTACAACACAGCAGGAGGTTTCAAAACAAGATTCTTGTAAGTTAATAAATCTGTTATGCTGACAAGAGGGTCATTCTGGTTTTGATAAGACAGGCTGCTCCCTGAGGGATGAGAAAACCCATGTGTGTGGAATTAGTGTGCGCTCTCCATGCTGGCAAATTTATCTGAACACAAGACAAACCATTGCTGGGTGACAGTTCCTAACGAGCCTCCCTTGGCATGTGCAGCGCAGCCATGCAGAGATTCATTTGATGATAAAATGGATATGCTCTAAAGGGCAGGGTGCAGTAAGTATTCCACTCATGGCAACTCAAAAGGCAGCACACATTTGCATATCTTTACCAGCTGAGAAATCACAGCCATCACTAATACTATTTCTGTGTATTTTATCAGCCTAGCAAGTAAATTACTAGCTCATTTCTTCTCTCAGAAGTAAAAAAAACCATACAGCACAGCATGCTACATAATGGTATCAGTATTTCAAGTATTTCCAAACTTGGGAGTGTTACACTGGTAAATGAAAATGCAAAACAAAACCCAGTTCTACCGTCTGACTAAAGCTCTCTCGCACCAGCATTGCTGTTTGCATCTCTCATGCTTCTATATATAATTGTTTTATAAGTAAGAATTTGCTGGGTTTATCTGTAGCATATATATGTACGTGCACTATGCAAAGCACACACAAATTGATAGAAAAATTTCTAGGTGAAAAAAAGATACCATCATCCTGGATCACAGCTCCATCTACAGCTCTCTTTTCTATAATAAAATCCATTTATTCTGGAACAGGATGTTTCAGTTCTTTCAGAACACCCACATTAACACCTAAATGGCACCTACAGCCATACAAATACTAATGGCATAGAATTCATCCATGTCTCTTCCTTTGGAGGACAAAGCACTGCAATGCTACAGGTCTTAGTTTCTTTTTATAGCATCGTTTAAAAGACACAACTTTTTAGCAGACATTAACAAACATGGGTTACACGGGTTTGCCTTAATTTTCATACCTTTACCATCCTGTCACCATAAATCTTTCAGCTAATGGCTGCATGCTATTCAGTTCCTAGGCACAGTAATTTTGTCAGATTATTGCAGTCCTCCCTGCAGCTGGTATCTAGCATTGGTACCAGTACCAATGCCACAATTAGCGCTCCCCCTCACTGATACAGTTCTAGTTTGCCTGTAAGGTGAGGAATCAGAGTTATCTATTTCCTTTCCCCAAAGCGAATGCTTTGCTTTTCGTAAAGGGCAAAGAAAGGAAGAAAGAAAAACCTATGTTCTAGTGTCACTCTCCAACCCTTTGGACATCCTACCCTGAAAGAGTGAGCTTCCCACACCTGTTTTAGAAAAAGGCCTCACGCTTTTGAATGTTCATTGTTCAAATTGTCAGCAGAGGTAACATTCAGGTTACTTTTCCTTCACAGCCTGGGTAAGTAGTTCTCTCACGTACCACAGATGTTGCCTTCCTGCCACCAAAACCAAACCTATGCACCTATACTACAGATGTCCGGTCCCACGTCTAGCTTACACCTAGCATTTTTTTTTCTTTTCCTCAAAAAAGAAAGCATTTGCTTTCTTAATTTCTAACTCTGCATCCGTAAATTTCTCATCCTAGACTTCAACAGTTTCCCAGCAATAGTGAAAGCAGACTCCACACAACTAATGCTGGATATGTGTAAGCAGATCAAATTTTTTGTGAGCATTGCCAGGGCTTCTTGGAACAACTCTCAATGCATGTGCTGAGCTGCCCAATTACAGCAGCTGAAGGCCTTTGCTCTGTACTTGCTTTCAGCAGAGACATGCGCTGCTCTCACTGTCTGTGTCAGCAGACTTGCTTGATATAACCAGTTGGTGAAGTCTCTGGGATTATTTGCTTAAGCATGGTCCAAGGCATAATTTAAGCCCCTGATTCAACAAAACTCACAAGCACCTGAAACTCCCACCGAGGTCAGTATAGCTGTAGTGCACACAGCAAAGGACTAAACCAAATTACAGCCATGGTGACTAATGCACAACGTGGGAGGAAGGGAATGAGTGTATTCTAGGCCAATTCAGTGAACCATGACCGTTAAATCTCCAACTAGAAAATAGAAACCCTTACCCAAGCTCTCCAAAGTGCTGTACTTTCTCCTCATATCTAAGTGTTACGGTACCCAAAAAATCAATTTCAGTTTTGAAATGCCAATTTAATTTATTTTTGTTTGATTAGAAAGATATAAATATTGTAAGGAACATTGCTTTTTTTTTTTTTTCCCCCTCCAGAGCCACATGACTTTATTTCCAGGATAGTCCAGATGGAAAAAACCAAAACCCTACTATTCAGCAAAACACCTCATCATGTCTAAATCCATTGCTGTTCTGTAAAGTGCTTAACAACATTTTTTTTCTTTACTGTTTTGCTCAGAAAGAGTCCAATCCTTTTTGAAATTAAGGCCTAGGAGGTTAAGTTGTGTGTGTGAGAAAGACAGAGGAGGTGGTGGTTGGGCATAACATCAGGCTGCATTATAATAGTCCGCTAGACATGCTAGTTCTAGCTATAAAAAAAGTAAAGTTATAAGCAAGACATTATATTCATGCCTTAGGGACCTCTTATATTTGGAATCACTGTTTCAGCACCTACTATCTCTTTCCAAAGCATTCTGTTGTGTTACTAAATACAGCAGGAAGATAACATAAGCCAGCTATTAGCTATCGTAGATTTGCCAACGGTACTTCTAGTTGTAAGAACAGGGGCTTTTTATTTGTGTTTTTTCCAATGCCAGACACTAATAAGCTTTTAATAAAAAACATTAACCAGAAGTTGACCAGAATACAGTCTGTCTTTTGGAAAAAAGTACTATTTCCTTAAAAATGTTGCTTTTGACAGGATTGTAATAAAGAAATCATGCAGATTTTCAGACTCACACAAACAACTAGAAAGAGTTCCAGTCTGCTAGTATTATCAAATTACAAAGTCTAGAAAGCTCAAAAGTACAGATTTGCTAATTTTTCTCCAAACTCGCTCCTCTACTTCACAGAAGATACTTTTTGTACTGGTGGATTTAGTCATTATTCATTAAAAACAGGGCTGTAGGCTAATTAAATCACAGCTGCAAGAGTGTGATACTTCACAGTCAAAACGAATCCTGTTACACAGATCGGCAAAAGTACTAAGAGAGCAGATGGAAAAATTCCCACATCATCTCGTTCATCAGCAACACGCTCACGCGGAGTCCACAAACAAAGGTTTGCCAACATAAATACATTACAGCGCAAAAAGACACACGCATCCCACTGATTGATCGTTTTCCACCGGCACAACCTCCGACGAGATACAACTGCTCTGGGAGCTGACAGCTTTCACAGCTTGGTTTAGCTGTCTGGGGCTGTCGTGCAGCTCCGACAGCAGCTCCTGTCATCAGCCTTGACCGTGCCTGCACTTGGGGGCTCTGGCGCTCTTGCTGTCACCACAGGGGCCCCACAGACATGTAACTGGCAAAGTTCTGTTGTGGTCCTCATCTCCCCCACACCCAAACACTTGATCACATCCAGGAACAACCTCGCGAGCAACCGTGGGAGAGAAGCCTTTGCGTCATTTACTAAGGGGCAGCTTAGTGTCGAGAAAAAGAGAAAACACTGTGGTTGGATGAGAAACATTTCACTGATCTCTTTAACTACAGAGCTGTTTCTCCTTCCACCCGTTCCCCCCTGGCACATTCGCTGCTGACACATCAGTCTTTACTAAGAGAACTGCAGCAACTTTCCCAGAGTCGAAACTGATGTTCAAGCCTGGCCGATCCTATGCTGTGGAGAACAGCTGAGAAATGTTACAGAATTTTATATTTTAGTATTTAATTTTTCTTGGATCATCTAAGGGTTCACTAACACTGCCATATCAGAGAAACCAAATTACAACAGCACTCTTGTGTTTTGCAGTTATGGCCAAATTTTATCTGCATTTGACACCAGGTTAACATGGATATCCTTATCAAGGAGTATTCTAAATAAGAAAAAAAAAGAGGAGAAATATTGCCTGTCATTTTCTTGAGCGCAGCTGTAGTAGACCTCCAAACAGCGACACAGTTGTGTCATGCACAACTGGATCACTAGAAGTTGGTCCTGATCCAGTCTCTGTTTCTTCAGAGAAAATTCAAAGGTCATCCCATTCTTGCTCTTTCTCCTGTTTACTGAATACATTCTCAACGGCAACACTCCAGCTTTCCAACAATTATGTCTAGCAGTCTGTGGCAGAGATCACTGGTTCACTACTAAGGAATACTAAGGATTAGGTGCAAGTAATCAAGAATACTGAAGGCTTAGGTAGAATGAGTACCCATTTTTTAAAGAGTTTTAAAACATTTATTTCTTTTCTTGTGTTCTTACTCTCCACAGAAGGGTTAATCTTCACAAAGCCCATCATTATTTTGTTTTAAAAAGCTATTAAATTTCATCCTCTTAAAAAAAACCAAAACAAACTACATTGGGTATCGGAGATCTTAAATTACAAAACAAAAAAAGTTTCAGTGATATGCAGGGGAAAATAGTTACTTGTGCACTATAAAAGTTGGTCAGAGGCATACAGTAAACTTTTGATAAAGTGCAAAAAATAAGCAGATTTTCCTGATCTGTGTGTATTCAAAAGACACAGTGAGATTGCCTACCAGAGGAGTGGAGAGAAAGTCTTTGAACTGTAAACTTTTTAGAGCTAGCATTCTTCAGCTTATTGAGAAGTTCAACCAGCTGAAATAAGAAATTTGATCTAGGGCACGTCCCTTGTTGTGGAGAACAAAGTCAGTGACCACTTTAAAGTCATTCTGCTGCTGACTCATCTCCTCTCCCAAGCATCCACAGATATACCATGAGAAAATACGGCAGCAACTAACCACAAAAGATTCTGGGGCTAGCAGCTGTTAGCAAATCAAGGCCTACTCTGCAATTGTGGATCTGAAAATTTATAGGTTTGATTGAAAAGCTAACAAGTCTTTCATGATTTACAGTGCTGCTAAATGGCATCATCTTTGATCCAGTGCCTTAGCCGTACCAGTGGGACAAATATTTTTTTGAGAAAAGGATAACACAGCCTGAATAGTTCTGTATTTTCCAAAGTATGAAAATCATCCAGCTCAGTTTCTTTCAGACATATTCATTCCTCCAGGGCAGATGAGGTATTTTCTTTCACTGTTTAACAGTAGGGGGCATATTCAATGTATGCCAGCAAAGTTTAATGAAATCAATGAAGTAGCACTGATTTGCAGTAATTGAGAGTCCAACCATGTGTTCTAATGCCAAAGAATCTGGATATTTTAAGAGCTTATATTGCCTTCCTTTCTGGGAAGCAGATGTGGGGGAGGGAGGGGAATCAAAGTCCATTTGCTTTGTAGAATGGGGCTGCAGCTAAGATATCAGGGTCAAGAAAACACCTGTACAGGTATTTAAAAATGCTGACATTTTTCTTTCTGCCTGCCTTTGTAATTAAAGTGTATAGTTTCTTGCTGTGGTAGCCAAATTACCACCCCTTACATTCCCGTGCAGACTGTTCCCACCACTCTGAAATTAGAATGTAGCTAGTGATTGGACACATTTTGTGAATTGCTTTTTACCTAAATGGCTACTAGATGCAAACATCAGAAGGCCTTTGGGTTCTGCATGTCACGTAAGCTGAACCAGAATAAAGGCACTAGAGTTGGCTCCATGGTGCAGCCGAGTGCTTTTTCATCTACATGTGCAAAGAGGAATTTTTGTAAGCTAGTTATAACTGTGAATAACTGAAATCTGAGGCTACTGTTACTGTGTTTAAATTGTCTTTACTCCACCGAGTAGGAACGGCAGAGAAGTTAAGAACTGGTTTTGCCACTTCTCTTTTCATCAGAATAATACAGCTGACAGGAAAGCGTATAGTAGAAGGAGCGGATAAATAGTAATTTCTGACATCCACTAATATTATATTCAGTGTAACTGCTATGATTTGATAGGCATGTATGAAATGCTCATTATGTTACATTTTGAATGGCTTTTGCACATTGCAGATTGGATATAATGAATTCGGGTTTGTTTTGTTCCTTCTATCAGGCTGATCCTGATGAAAGTGCTCTTCAGCTCTTAAAATGGATCAGCTAAGTGTCACCCACAGAAATCAGTCTCTAGGAGACTTCTCGAGGGGAAGGCTTTACATGTTCCAGCTGTTGACTGTATTCAGAGGCAGGTCTAATCCATCAGATCTCTATTTGCAAACTCGCAAAAAACAGTCAGCCTTTACTTTCAAAACAAGTTTGACATCACATACCTTTCAAGAACAGGAATTGTCAGTTGGACAAATTAGGAAACTGAGACCTTGGGTTTTCAAGGGCAGCCTCTAACTTCCAAGCTCTCAAGTTTGTCTCCTAGAAAGTAAGAGGAATTTGGATGACACTGTGGAAAAAGAATGCATTGCATCCATACCATTTCCCTGGAAAGCCCTCTAATATTGGTGTTACGACACATAGTACATAAAAAGTGGATGCTACCTCTGTTTAGCAATGCAAACCTGCAACTCCTGTTGTGTACTTTATGTAACTTGCAACTCAGTGTGAGACATATATATATATATATATATATATATATATATATTCTCAAAACACACCCATCGTATCATTTTATCAAGCCTTCCAAGTAATTCAGAAATACAGATGCCTAGTTTTGGATTTCAGATGTGTTTTGATACAAGGCCAACGATGCAGCTCAGGTCTACACAACAGCAGGTGTTCTAGACACAAGCAGCAAACAAATACAGGCTTAAAGGACCAGGTAAGGGCTGAGGGCTGCATTGTCAGCCTAAGACATCCAAGTTCCTCTTAGATCCTTTCACAGAGCTGGAACCTGGTAACTAAGCTAAGAGCACAAATAAGCTAGCTAAGATTCAGGTCCCATAGAGGGGTCTTCCAAATCTTTCCCATTTTTTCCCTCACATTTAATGTCCATGTCCTCACCATCCACCATCACCAGTCTTAGCTCTTTTGTTTCTATACAGAAATATCTCAAGTATGCCAGATAACGAATGATTCAGTCATTCAAAAAAAATTACGACACTGGTTTTGCTCAAGCCACACTTCAAATCCGCTTAAGATTTACCACTAACCATTTAACGAAGTGTAGGGAAAGAGCACCTGAGAGTGATTTGAGAAGTATACATACTGCAGATTCATGATAAGAATACGAATAGGATGGGTGCATTGGCATGTCCTACAGAGACCTGTGGTATCGCTATTTATTGTGCACATATATGAAAGACTATACTGTAGGAGTTTTACTAATGCCAGACACAAATCTCGTTAACTAGACAAGCGGATTCTTGTGTTTCATTAAAGTCAATATATGCCTTTAAAAACATCTGTTCAAAGCTACTGGAAAGAACAAACCAATTAAAACATTTTGCCAGCCCTGTGAAAAAAGCCAGAAGGGCTCAGAAACCACATCTTTAAGCCTATGCAAAACTATCAGAACTGTCATTACTGCTATAAAGGGAGAGACAATGAAGCGAGGGTGAACAGAATGTCAGGCACCTTTGGCAAACTCAATGTTAAACACGTACCAGAACTGCTCAATAATTACAATAACAAAAAACCCCAACCCCAAAAAAGTCTTACTTCTACTGCACAGCCATGATGCTTGTGTGTACATTTCTATGCACACAATGACGTCAGATTACAATTCTGAAAAATGAATGAAGTTGCTTTTCTATATCCTGTACTCTGCATTTCTACAAATCATGTTGTCTCCCCTCCTTAACTAAGAGAAGTTAGACTAGATGGTCCTTCTTTACAGAGAGGACTTAATGCTGCGTCACTCACTGCTGGCAGAATCTAGATCCTGGTCAGTCTTAACTAACAAGGAGTCTAGCGCAAGTAGCTGAAACATTTATGGAATCTAAGTATTTGTGCAAAAACTTTTAGGATTAACTTTCTACCATTTTCCCAGCAGCCACATGTATGCAGTAGACAGGTAACCACATTCAAATCAAAATCTCCTAGTTAAGCAGTTACTGTTTGACTACTGTGCCCAGCAAACTCCTTCAGGGCAAATGAGTCTCTTACCACCAAACACTTTTGCCCTCAGGGCAAGTTTGGGTAGATGCTCCGGCAGGGGGGTTGGACTAGAAGATCTTTTGAGGTCCCTTCCAACCATTAACAGTCTGTGATTCTACGCTTTGCCCTTAGGGCTGGGGACTATCTCTCAGTAGGAGAACAGCTGATCTTCCTCCAGGGGAAGCACTTTATTTTACACCTGATGTACTGACAAGACCAAACTAGTCAGTCCCACTCAGACTGAAATAGAAGTTACCTACCTCTTCTGAAGTTACTTACAGAAATAAGGAGACAGAGAAGATCAGTCAGATCCTCAGTTCCCTCTGAAATTTTCACACTATATTCACCACTCCAAACGTCTGTCAGTATGGATTCTGAAGACATTTTCTCTATGAGCAGAAATACCTCCCTATGAATTCTGAAATTAAGTTCTGGTAATTTTATTGTCAAATTTCTTTACATGTAATTTATGTTTAATGTTTGCATACACATTTTGATTTGTTTGCTAAGAAAATATTTATTAGGATTGGAAGTTTAACATAGTAAATCAAACACTTAACATTCACTGGACTTCAAACATAGATATAAAATACCTTACAAATTTTTTTATGGAATTACACAAAGCAAATGCACAGGGTTTGTCTGTTTCTACACTGAATTAATCCCAAGCCAAAACCAAAAAAATAACCCCTAAGATCACAAAAAAGGCATGATAGACTGCATTTTTTTGTCATTGTTGCACTGCTATGTTATAAGCCCTTTGTACAAACATTTACTTAATGTTAAAAAAAAAAATCAATTAAAAACATATTCCATCTAAAAGAACTATGGATTAACAGCTGATTTTTAACTGACCTTACAATTCTACAAACAGAGGTACCTTAGTCACTTAGTTTAAAATATGGAGAGATAGAAAAAAATTAACCTTTAGTAGTCTTTAATATAAAATGTAGTAATTTTTCCAAAATAAGAATATTATGACACACTAGTGCCAATTTATGCAGACAAAAGCTGATATCAGCTTCTTTCTAACTAAAATTCAGTTCACAAAACCTTTATATATTACACGAATATTCAAGTAAACTATTTAGAAATATTTAGAAATGCAAAAACTGAATTATACAGTGTTTCAGAGATATGGTTAATTTGGGAATGCTGTCATGTCCAACTATATATATATTTAAAGATTTATTTTTTTTTTTACTTTTAAGACCATCATGATACTACCTGATATTGCAAGAAATCCTTGTCATTAACATTTGATATTTTTCAATGTATAACTTAAAAAAAGTATAGGGATTTAATACATCACTGTGTACTTCTTCACTGCTGGTTCTGTGTACCGTGTGACACTGAATCACACTATTGGCTTCCCTTTGTAAAGTGCTGAGTAACAGCCAAAATACACCAGATTTAACTGGAGATGATGGTGCTCAGTGTCTTGCAAAGAATCACCCTGTATATAATCAAACAACAAAATAAAAAAGTTCAGCTGAGTAGCATGTGTGTTCACCAGTGTCAAATCTCTAACAAAACCCCAAAAGACTAACAACACCTTTTTTGCAGGTTGGATTCTTTATATCCAACAGCGGCAAGGACATTAAAATATTATAATGATGATTCAAACACTAGACACCTTCTCTGGTTGAAGGTGAGTTGCTCACTAGTTCTGGTCAAGTGGCTTTTGGGAAACTTTCAGAGCAAAATAACCCAGCAACAGGGAAACTGGAATGGAAAATGCCAACCATGCACAGTTATATTACTGCAGGAATTGAGTAACACATGCAAGACAAAGAAAAGGTCAGAACATACCAAAGTAGCAACGGTTAAGAAGTTAGTAAATTTTTCACAGTGTTTCATACAGCCTTTTACTTTAACACAAGTGCATCACTTACCACCACTATTGCTCAGACATTTTAAAACATCTCTTGGCCATGCAGATCAGTTTGAGAAGAAAACAGCAAATTACACTTCTTAGGCATTTTTAGACATTAAGTACAACTTATAACTTTATTTTTATATTCAGTCTTATCAAACAGATGTTGTCAAGATATAATCATTCTAAGTGTCGGGCTTTATCATTCCTTCCAATTTCATTGGATCCTGAGCGCTAAATGCCCAAAGAACTGGCCAAACCCACAAAGCTAAGCTTTGTTCATATAGCCAAGTTACTACATAAACAGAAGTTATAGGGAGTTTCTTAGTGGCACTCCTAAATTTCATCCTTCCTAACCTTGAGATGATCCTAACCTTGAGATGGTTGAATTTTATTCATTTGATCACATACATCTTTGCCTCCTGGAAACATTACTCTACTTGGCTGATTTATGAAGAAGTAGAACTAGACTCAAGAACACCACTATTTTTTTTTGTTTTTTTTTCTCTGTCCAAAGAACAAAATACACATTTTTTCCCTACTTGGCAAATTCTATTTGACGCCACATCACCACTACTCAACATTAACTCATAAAACAGAGACTTACTCCACTGGCAGACACAGCAGGGGAAAAGTGTCCAGAGGATAAACGGGAGGCTCTTTATCAGATATAATTGCTTGCTCATAAGGAGAGAATCCAGCTTCCCCTTAGCTATTACCTCATAAATTAATAATCTGTTAAAATCATAGTCACAAGAATTTTAGCTATTACACAAAATTCAAGTTTAAAAAAAACAAGAATAAATTAGTTACAGCCTTGTAAACAATTGTTCATTTATGTAACATAGGTGTGTGTGGGGGGGAAAGTTCCGCTATATAATAAAATCAGACAGTACAAGGCACACATCACACTTAAGAATCCAAAGTGATAAAACCAGCAGATGCCTTCATCTTCTTTGCTCGCTGGTGTAATTGTGCTATAGACACTGTAAAAATATGTAGATTTTTGTTTACATTACAGTCATTTGAAAATATTTCATGACTGTGCTTTTTCTGGTAAAATATTTGTGCTATTTTCCAGTACAGTTTGAAGCTCTTGGAATGAATCTTCTCAAATATTCTCTACAAAGCTGCCAGGGAAAAGGCCAGTTTTTCCATTTCGTTGCAGAGTGCCTTTGAACCAGCCATCCTCACGTTTTTTGTGTACAAAAACAATGTCACCTTCCTTAAGTTCAAGTTCCGCTTCACTCTGAGGAGGATAGGATACCACGACCCTGTACCTGTGTAATCAGAAAAACAAAATCTAGTTTTTGAGGGGTGTTTTTGTTTGTTTTTTTTTTAAAAACCAAGTTTTAAAAAATATTCCTGTGCATGTTAGAACTTATGAATACAGGAAACTGCCTAGAACTGTTTGCTGAGTATATAATAGCTTAAAAGTTAAGTATATCTTGAATAGAAAATAACAGTAGCAATACGTGTCTCCTATCAAGTTTTCTTCCAAGAAGATTCCTGTAAAAAAAATACATACAATGGTTAAATAACAGGAGAAAACTATGAACATATTTTTGGATATAAACTCGCAGATTCTACCAGTTAGCATGACTCAGCAATAATCAAAGCCACAGTGAATGGGTGAAATTTTACAACTGTGTGTTTCATATGATATTATCCTAGGGAAGATTCTTAAGGAAAGTCACGAAACAAAAAGAGGCAACCAGTAAAACCTATTAATTTGCATTGTTGTTTTAATTTATATTAATTTAGAAACTTTTCAGGATAGAATGCATGCCATCTTGTTTGGACACAGCTCCACAATTTGTGTACTACTATATTAAAAATAAACATTTTTAAAAGTGTTCAACTCAACTATTTTCTTAAGCACCTGATATAAAAAAGTACACATTTTCCCAGTTTTTCCAAAGTCAAATCACTTCTCAAATGTGAGCACATTAAAAAGAAGCTACACTCTTCTATTTCTATTTTAAAATGTGCATAACACCACTCAATCTCTTCCACCATGGCCTGAGTTTACATCAACCTAAAATGTGTTACAGCTCTGCAGACAATTTTGTCAGCTTCCTCATCGAGTTTTCTGATAGGTATTATAACTCAAGTTTCTAGTTACACAAGCAAAAATGTCTGCATATTGAAATAAAGTAAAACATAGTAGAAGTAAAAGACTGTAGAATTCAAAAGCTTCTAAAGTTAAGGGCCTTAAACACAGTGCTAGGATATCTGTTGGACAAAATCTGATTTCTAGTTAAATTCACAACATTTTGCACTTACGAAGATTACATACTACTTAATGGATTAAGATAATTATCTTAATAATCTTAAAATAATTTATCTTACCAGATTAAGATAAATGAACAATTTGATGAAAACACAAAATAACAGGGTACTTCTAGTAAAGCCTGAAATACCAACTATAGCTCAGTATACATGCAATGATAGAAGTTAATTCTGTAATACCAAAATGGAGAAAGGTACTAGAGATTACAGTAGTGTATTTTTGCTTAAGAACATGTGAAACAAAACTGAAAAAAATCTGTCCATATAGTTAGAAGTATTTGGAAAAGAGTAGCAGCACCGTGTAAATAATTATAGTCTATTGGGAAATCTACGTACAGCAAATTATATTAGGACTGAATTGGTTGTCAAATGTTACTTATTAGTGATTTATAAGCTATGACTTTGTTTCAGTTATGACAAGCCTCGGATTTTAGAGCACTGGAATTATTAGACTCATGCTTCATAGAAGTTAACAAGCCAATTACAAGATTCATTAGTGCACAGCTCCTTGTCCAACGTAGGCAGCATGGCAGAAGCTGTGCGCAACTGGGGTTTCAATGCCAATTTAAGAAGAAAACATTTTTAATATGCTGTAAGTTTAATTGAGACTGTAAGCTACTGGAGATAAAGTAATAGCCTATATTCAGGCAGGACAAGATAGTAAAGGATAAACAACTGTAATAATGCTATGAAGAACTACTATTGTAACGAACAGGTTGTTTTCAGGCTGAAAATGAACGGACACACTATGTAACACACACAGAGCACTAGTTTTATCTGCAAAAGACAGCCTGTTAAAAAATGGATTTCAAAAGAAAGAATACCTGCCTTACTGAGCTTGCATTCTGTCAAATGCTGCCCTGTAAACATTTGACTTGAAATGCGCTGGGTTTCAGCTTCTAACGCCTTCTGCAAGTAACCGCTGCGCTTTGCTGAATTTACCGACTAGTCTGTTCTTTGCTCAACTTCTGCTGCTGAGTGTTAAAAGCAACAGCTTTGCAAAACCCAATCTTCTCTCTGCCCTCCGTAGAGGATCACCAACTTGCGCAGACTCTTCTCCTGGGCTTTCCATATAGTTTTGAGCTCCCTCAATCCTGCAGTGATTTAGTGCTTCTTCTTAACTTTTAGCCTTCCACCTACTTTCCATCTTGTAATCTTACGTCCAAAACAAAGCACAACAACCTAGTGTTAAAATGCTATATTACTATATTTTTCAATGTTTAATAGCAAGAAAACCATTGGGGTTTGCACCTTTAAATCATAACTCCTTCTTCTTTTGTTACGACAAGCTATCAAATTTTATGCCATGCTTTACAAATTCTATTTGCCCGAACACAGGTGATCGTATCCAGACTCATCACACATTGACGTAGTCATCTATTCAGATCACCTTTCATCAGCTATGGAATCAAACCATTTTTCTATTACATATTTCATCATCTACAACATACTGCCAAAACTACCAATTTCACGCAGAGCAAAAAGCTTACTCTTCAGCTCAAAAGTTCATTGCTAGGTCCCTAGAGAAAAATACTCCCATTAACTAATTATGACCTATGTTTTGGAAAAACATGTTCATTCCCATGTGTTTGAATCTGCTGAAACACTTCCTTGTTTATCTCTCTATTCAGTATTTGCAAATGTTTTCAATGTTTGAAGGTCAAATCTGTCAAAATCTTTAATATTTTACATGCACCTAAGCTGCACAATATACATCTCCTCCTTTCTATTTTCTTGGATTGTCTTAGGCTATTTTCTACTAATTTTCAAAATATTATTCTAACTATTTTCAATCGGCTAGTGATAAAATATTAATATTGTAACTATAGAAGTACTTCAGCTTCCCAGAAGCAGCCACCACATTTGCCATCAGTTCTTTCCTGACATTCCTATTGTGTTTGCCTGTATCCCACAGTGCTTTCGCACTTTCTATTTGTGAAATTATTATTTTTTTTTGAGGAGTGGTGGTGGTCTGTCTTCATATTTCTCCATTTTACTTCTCATTTTTAATACAAATGTTTCTCTTGCTTTTCAGTAACACCAAAAAAAAGATTGCATCTTTCATGTGTTTCTCTCTACCTTCATTGCTTCTGCTTCTCTAGACACAATATACTGCTTTTCTTCCCAGCTATTTGTAGATGATTTTTGGACAATTATCTGTTGTTTTCCTGATCACCAAGTGGATGAAAATATTTTCTTATATGCAGAAAATTTTAGCTGAGGAAAACATGGGAAGCTGGCATTACTACAAGTTAAAATTCACACTTGTTATTCAACTTCTTGCTTTGGTTTAATTTTCTGCCACTTTGAATTCTTGCTTTTCAGCTCACCTATGCCCTGCTGTCGTGCAGCTCTCCTGCTTGCTGAGTAGGTGCCCTGACTCCTACAGATAATTAGCACCTGCCTAGGGCAGACTGATTCTCAGCATTTCATTAACAACATTAAATGCTGCCAGATGTGATAAAACCTTCTAAAGCCACTGGTCTGCTCACTGGAAGCAGATGTTAGACCAGTCATTTTGTGGTGGATCAAATGACTTAGAGTCACTTTAATCACAGAACAAAATTACTGCTGTCCTTCACTATAACTGGATGGTTCATATAGGACATATGTATTTAAGTTCAGCTTCGCGTCTTTTAAGACCATTATGGGGTCTGGGAAGTTTATTATTACATTTACTGTAAAACTAAAGGTTATTTAATCAATGTTTTCCTCTAGAGGTCAAAGTTCATGAAAGGAGCTTGAAATATTCTTTTACCTCGTCATGGGAAAAACTAAATTCCTCCAATAACCAAATTATTGTGCATTCAGAGCACAACACAGCTCCCTCTGGGAATTGCAGGGAGTCAGGTCTCTCTTTTGGATGAAAAAACAGTGATCCTTGACCTTGTCAATGCTCCATCAATATAAGAAATCGCAACAACCCAAGAAAACTTGTGTGTTGCTTGAAGAATCAGAACAAATGACCAGACACCACTGCAGAATCTCAGGTGACAGGAATTCTCCAAACTGCTCCAACCTGGAAGCAAGGCTTGGCTGAAATTTCTGTTCACCTTGTCTGCTCCTTCTGTACCAAGGAATGTATGACAGACCACGGACAGACCACGGTGAGCAACCGACCTCCTACACTGGAGAAGAGTGAATACAGGAACAGGAGCTACCGAGAAGACCTGCAACAGTGAGATGGAAGGGAATGTCATCACCTTCTCTTCCGCTGGGGTAATCGCCACTGGTATTAAGTATCCATCTGCAAACCCATGTCGGAGAGAGCTTGTTTGCTATCAAGCAAATCAAATGCCCACTCATTTCTTCTGCATGATTGGAAACAAGCGCACAGCCTTTACTCCCAATTTTCTGTAGAATGTACAGGAAAGACATACTCCGGGACAATTTGCAGTTCTACTGAATGGAGAAACAGTGTGATTAAAGTAAAAAACAAGAGAGTACTGTTTCTTTTTCCAGTCAGATTGTAGCTTGTAATCGGAATTGTGACATGTAAGAGCAGAATAAATTCAGCAGGAGAGTTCTCTGTTCTGCAGTTTTTTGCTGAGTTTATGAGTATTTTCCTCTTCAATGCCAAATTTTCACTGAAGATACTATTGTATCATCAGTATGTTTCTTACCTATCACTTCTTCCAGGCTAATGAAGATTAATCAATGCTTATAAATTGCTTTTAAGATATTGAGTACAATGTAAGTAGTAAGTATTACTAAGCCACACATTTTAAAGCAATTTTGCCTAAAGACATGGAAGCCTGACAAGAGCACATCAGCTGGAAAAACACTACTCCTACCCTGAAAAGGGCACCCAAATTATATTCTATTTAAATACACTGACCAAAATGTAACAATTTTGCATAATTATCAGGGAAAATTATCTTGTTTGTAGCACTTCTCTGGTAGCAATTATCACATAAAAGATAGTAAGGATACAAGGTTATATTAAAAAAAAAAATGTTTGAGTGTATGTTATTACTGGATCAATAAAAATATACAGCATCATTTTCAGTAAGTAGTTACAAGAAAAAAAAGTCCATCATGGAAATGAAAAAACTAGTTTTTGTGAGGATGCAAATAGCTTTACACAAATATCCACTGGTTATGCCAGAAAGAATTTGATATTATTTTCACTTCAAAGCACAAAAACATATTACTGTGACAAACAGACTTAGAATAATATGAAAATAAATTATGTTATTCTTAAAGAAAAGTCTTTCAGGTTTTATTTTCCATCCCTAAGTGTAAATCTACTTCAGAAATTCAGTATACAATAGAAATTTCCTCCAAGGAAATTGCATAGAAACAGTAATAATATTTTTTAAAAATATTAAAGCTATGACAGAAGTAAAATAAAAGGCAAAGTAGAAATTTATATGCTGTCTGGTTCTTGATACACAGATATAGCTTAAGATCAATGGGACTCTGGAAATACAATGGTATGCCCACACACAATGAGTTAATAGTATCAGAACAAAGTCTACAAGTCAGCATGAATCATTTCAGTCCTAGAGCTGTTAACGCTGCAACTGTTTTTTTTTCTTTGCACTCCAGACAGTCCTGTAGCTACTGCAGAAGAAATCCTATGACACTCTTCATATTGCTTGTCTGCTACTAGGAATAACAAAAAAAGACAGGAGTTAGAGAACTGCCACTTCCTTCAGAGTCTGTGCAATCTACTGAGGACTTGGAAATTTGAAAATAATAGGTGGACACAAAAGAAAAGTGACAAAACTTAAAAGCAAATGCCTGGCAGTTTCAGAGTACAGACAGTTATGTGTTTTTCAGGCTCACTTGCCAGGACACAGAAGCTGCCCCAGAGCTTGCTATGCGCAGTGCCCAGGAACACGGCATTTGGGTAGTAAACAGCTCAAGAAAACACACATTAAGCCTACTCATAGACAAGGATCTCATTCACCATATATTTAGGTTGGCACTTAAGCACTATTAATAATACTAAAGGACTAATCTAATATTCATAAAGGCAAGAATATAATGTGTGTTTTCCAAAACAGGGGGCCTGTTTTACCTATTTCAGTTCTCATTCCAAAATCGTGATCACTGTATTATTAACCTCATGAAGTTCAATAAGGACAAGTGTAGAGTCCCACATCTGGGGAGGAAAAACACCAGGCACCAGTACAGATTAGGGATCATCCTGCTGGAAAGCAGCTCCATGGAGAAAGACCTTGGAGTCCTAGTGGACAGTGAGTTGTCCACTGGACAGCAACATGCCCTTGTGGCCAAGAGGGCCAATAGGATCCTGGGGTGCATTAAAAAAAGTGTGTCCAGTAGGTCTAGGGAGGTTCTCCTCCTCCTCTACTCTGCCCTGGTGAGACCACACCTAGAATCCTGTGTCCAGTTTGGGGCTGCCCACTTCAAGAGAGACAGGGACCTACTGGAGAGAGTCCAACGGAGAGCTATGAGGATGATCAAGGGACTTGAACGTCTGTCCTGTGAAGAGAGACTGAGAGAACTGGGGCTGTTTAGTCTTGGAAAAAGAAGGCTGAAAGGGGAACTTATTAATGTATATAAATATCTGAGGGGTGGGTGTCAAGAAGAAGAGGCCAGTCTCTTCGCAGTGGTGCCCAGTAACAGGACAAGGAATAATGGGTATAAGCTAGAACATAGGAAGTTCCACCTCAACATGAGGAGAAACTTCTTTACTGTGAGGGTGACAGAGCACTAGAACAGGCTGCCCAGAGAGGTTGTGGAGTCTCCTTCTCTGAAGACTTTCAAAACCCTCCTGGACGTGTTCCTGTGTGGCTGCCCTAGGGGATCCTGCTCTGGCTGGGGGGCTGGACTAGAGGATCTCCAGAGGTCCCTTCCAACCCCTGACATTCTATGATTCTATGATTTGAGCACCTACTCATTCCAAAACCTCAAAGTAACACAAGAAGTAGGCAAACATGAACAACAGTATTTGTTGATAAGCACATACAACACTGTTAAAAAAGTAAATCTTATCTTGCTACAAAATCTCAGCATTTTGAAGCAGTTCTAATACACACTGCAAGCATCGGAGAGCGGATTTTTTTCTTTCTTGGTTTGCCCCAGTCTAGCTGCATAGGATAATTTACCTTTCACAGACAAGAGGCCTGGATTCATTCAGGACCGGACCCAATGATGAGCAAGGCTGCCGAGGTGGCGGTGCTATGGGAATAGAGGAATCCAAGGAACTTGTTTTCCGATGCAGCGTCTCCTGTGCCAGCCCAGAGACCTCGCTGTCGGTGAGACAGGATCCAGCTTTGCTGTGACTGCCTGCTGATGGAACTTCTGGCCCGACTGCACCTTGCAGGGCTAACTCTGCGGCTGCTTGCTCAGCCTCCAGCGTTGGTGATGCTGGAGGTGACAATCGGGGCTTGCGTTTAGTGGATGCTCCAGACAGCAGCTTCAGCAAACCTTTTTTCTCTTTCTGTAAGCCAAAAGCAGTGCCTCGTTTTAGAACAAAAAGTCTTGCATGAAGAGCTGAACGCTTCCTTCTGACAGATGCCATCGTGATCAGAGAAGACTCAGGAAATTATGAGGAGATATTTGAGAATGTACAAAAGATAATTAGGAAAATTATGAAAGAGAATTATTAAAATTCTAAAGAGAAAAACATTAAGTCATTTAGACCATAAACCGGCTAAGTCCTTTCACTTACTTAGTTAAGGCTTACCTTAAAACTCAATGGCACTGGCCCAAAACGTTGTCTAGAAAAAGGAGTGAGGAGTTAAGATTCCCGTAATAGGAATATAAGAAGTAAAATATTTCGTTAGCATGAAAGTTTCTAGGAAGGCGTAACAAGTCATTTCAAACCAAGCAGGGAGAAAAATCTGCCCTGGGGGCTGCTGTTTAGGTGAGTGTCTTTTATTTATCCTCCCTTAGTAAGGGAAGACCTTCACGATTTAACAGAAATTTGCCACAAGGGGAATGTATTGTGTTTTGCTGCTCTGTTAGAGGGAAGAATTGTAAACATTCTTTTTGCTTGTCCAGACAGGAATCCCTGAAGACTATTACTTACCCTGAAGAGAGTTATTTAAGTAGCTTTTGTGTTTCTTTTTGGTTTTGTTTTTGTTTTTTTTTAAGGGGTGTGGCAGTGATCTTCTTATCAATGCTTTGACTGACTGAATTAAGGGCTTATGAGAGGTGTCAGATTGTAAGCCCTGGAGACAAATACAAGCTATTTAACCACAGAAAGAGAAAAGCATGAGCAATGTAAGATTTTTATTATAGCTTAGGATGCAGTGGAATTGGTAAACTGTGAACGAAAAATCCTCTGTCCTCCTTCCAAGTCTCCAATAACTTAAAGCTATTTCAGTGAAGAGCTGCTGTCTAGCAAATGGGAAGGAAAAATAGAAACTCGAAAGAAATCTAACATAGTCCAAACATGCTAGCATCTTTAACCTTAAACTATAAATAAGCCCTGGCCAAGGGCACCTCAGTCTGATTTCAGTGGCTATGGCTAAAGTAATTTTAAAACAGAAGTTCTAGATACCTCCAACAATAATCAACCCAAATAATTAAACAGTGTACAGCCTAAGGAATGCATGTGGGTGAAGATGAGCAAGGTAAAGTCTAAAACATTTGAGATGAAGAAAGTTGTCTCAAATGAGAAAAAAAAATTCTCGCTACACCACAATTGTAAACCAAACCCAGTTACAAAGTTGGAGGAATGTGTCTGCCTACAATACAACATAATGACACAGCTTCCTGGGCAGTGAGAATGAGTTGAGACACAGAGGAAAATACTTCAGATAGAACGAAGGGAAGCAGAATCACTACCGACTCTGCTACAGTTAGAAAAGATATGGTTATGTGCTTTTTTTTTCTTTATTTTGTTCAATAAACATTGCTGGTAACGTGTTTTTTCAGAATCCCTGACTGTGTCTGCCTAATAAGGAAGACAACGTAAAAGAATACCAATTTTCACTAAATATGAGGTTTATTTTATTACACTGAACTTTTTATCTTCCCACAAGTTCATAGTTTGGTGAGGTTTTTTCCCGGTTTGTTGTTTTTTGGTTTTTTTTTTCATTACAGGCTTATTAGTTTACAGATACTTACTGATAACATTTGCTAACCATACAGCTTTCTAAAGTGTTCAGGAAACTGACTGCAGGTAAAGAAAAACAAAATACTTAAAATTCCCACAGTCAATCTAGTAGTTCTACTGAACTTTATCGATTCATCTTTTGTTTTCCTGCCTAAGACGTCAACCTGGTACCCTATTTTAATTCTCCTCCAAAGTCTCTTCTGTATTTTCTCCATCCTAAATTATTCTTGTATGGGCCAAGAATAAATTTGCCCATAGCTGTAGACATATAATGGCTGCCTGAGTTTCAGGCTCACTCTTAAAAACGTTACAATGCTTCCATTCAGCATGTGTGAGAAAAAAGTAGGGATCTCTTAAAAGTTTGCATGATGAAAATGGGAGAATTCAAGGGAATGATTTTATTCTCTACCCACCTTGCTGTCCTTGTCTGCTTTACTGACAGCAGCATTTCCACCAGCCGCTAAAGCACTCTCTGGAGATGCAGGAGCTGCAAGGTGAGTGCTTGCAGTTCTTCCACTGATTTCTCCCTCCAAAGATGAAGCAGCAACGTTGGGAGAATTCAAAGAAGCTGCTGCACATGCCAGTGGGACGGCCTGGCGGTTCACATTCACAGCTGTGACATAAGCAGCAGAATTTGGAAGCTGGGGCTGGAGCTGCTGGGAGGCAACGGAGTGGTGGGGAATGATCACAGCTGCAGGAATAAGGCATGTGGGACTCTGTGCTTGTATGGGTGTGACTGCTGCCGTGGGTCTTTCTTGACTGTGTGCGGCAACTAGAACAAAAGAATAAAATGTCAGAGAGTTCATATTTTCACAAGACACACAAATTGAGGCACAGTCACCATGTTATAGCAAAGCCGTCGTAAGAAGCTTCCCTCCTGCCTTTGTCACTTCCATTTCCGTTAATACAAGGGCGTCTTATAAAGCACATAATTTATCTCACCAGAATAAAGTAGAAGCTTATGCTACCCTACTTGCACCAGTATGCAATAGCAAAATAACAGCACTGCAACTACTGTGGAGAAATCCAAGCCACTAAGTAAAATACTTCCTATGCAGACACAGATGCAAAGTGAAGATTACATTTTAGTTCATAAGAGCTAGCTAAATATTGCCGGGAACCTGTTTGTTCCTTTTAATACGTTGCGTAGTTGTCAGGGCACATAAAACAAAGTAGGAAGAAACACTCCTTATAGATGCTGCTAAAAATATAATTGGATTGTTTTCCCTAAACTATTCACAAAATCCACAACAAATTTAGTGGGTCTTTCAAACAATAAGTACAGTGGCAATTACTGCTATGAGTGGTTTCTCTGAAAGCGTAAGCTATTGTCTCTTGGGATGTTTAAATATAGAAGTAGGTTTACTCATACCCCTGTGAAATAAAAGGAACATTTATAACGGAAGTTGGAGAATAGCGCAGGGCTGAATCTACTAACTTGGGCTGTAGCCCAGCTGCAAAACACAGAGCTCTGCATGACCTGATTTACCCTTTCGAAGAAGTAACACTGCTATTATAGCTATATGGTCAACCATACGTGCTTTTGGATCACTTCAACAGCTTGAGGATCTCTGTGCTGCTGGGTGGTATGAAGTACAAGCATCTTACTCGAATAATAGGGGGCAAAATGCAGCATCCCAGTGCTGTACAATCTCTGTCCTTCAAATACACTGAAACTCAGTGTCTAAGGAGGGATCGTCCCTCTAGTTTTGTGCATATGCATGTCAAAAGTATTAATTCACTCTGATTTTTCAGATACTAATTAGAGTTTCAGAGCTGTATTAAGTGATATCCTGGAATCAAGCCTCTAACACTATCTCTCTTTATTCTGCTCTCCACAAATTCCCCTGGTAATTTCATTAGATTGCCTCAATATTAGAGAAGACTGACAAAGTTCACAAACTTGATCTAACAATCCTACAGTGTTATACCCAATTACAGTCTCCATGATGAGAAACACATAATTCTTTCTTTCTTAAAAAGAAAGTGACACTAAATGCTGTGTCTATTTTTTGATACATAACCTCTTTCCCTGTACCAGACCCTTCCTAACTCCGAGTACCACGGACATTTCAAAAAGAAAGATAAGGAGAGTGCAGCAAGGTTTTTTGTAAAAAACAGGTATTAAAGCTGTCTTTTGTTAGTGAGACAAGGTCAGTTTTCTTACAAGTGGCTGCTATTCTTCAAGATACTTCTATACTTACATGTGATCAATGGAGCACAAGCATGGAATAGCTTTCTGGTTTTGCTTTCTTATCCCTGATGGAATTCATAGGAAAAATTGTTTTAAGACACTCTATTTTCATACAGTTCATCTGCTACTGAAATAGGTAGAACATACATGTTCTTCGCAGTTCCTTTCAATCAAAGAATGCATAATCCCTCAGCGAGGGTGGTAACTAAGATCATTTGAAGAAGGGTTTTCCAAGTTCTGAGCTAAACTGAAACTGAAGAAAAGACCTACAAAGTGCAGCATTGATTTGTGAAGCCTCACCAAGGGAGAAACACCCAGCGAAGGGAAAGCTCAAGATAATCACGGTTCAGATGCTGACTACAAAGTTCTCTGTAACATTTGAACATAAAGCAGCCATTACTGTTTCAGTTCTCAGGCCCTACCATGGCACAGATCTGTATTTGAGACTGAACAGTACCCCTTTAACACTACAACCCAACATTAAGTTCTCTGTGAAGAGAGGGCAGCCACTTTCACTTTTTCCATTTTGGATCTGAAAAGTTAGTGGGAAGTACGCTGCCATGTCTGCCAGCTGAACGGAACTGTAAGAGCTAATTCATTTTGACAGCAGTGTAGAGATGCGGGGACAGAAAGGCCTCTGGAGCCCACAGGAGATTTCTCCTTTGTGCTGTCACTTGGAAGCTTCCAGGCAGCTCAGAAGAAGAATTTAGAGTAGAAACCACCTATGCCTGAGAGGCAGGAAAGTACAGATGCTTTGCCTAGTTTCTCTTACTAGCTGCCAATAACACCTGGTTATTTTTATTTCAAGGTAAAGTTGTTACAGAGGACATCTGTTCCAGTCTAAGATCAAACCGGACGAAGATGGGGTCAATTAAGGCAACAAAATAACTAAAGACATACATACATATCCTACCTCTAAAAGCAAACCTGGAGCTGACATCTGATTGCGCACAGGGTGTTTTAGGAGATGCATAACTCTGAAGAGGGAGTGGGCTAACTCATGGATCTTGAGACCGTAAGAAACAATCACCCTTAAGGGGATAACAGAAAATAACATTTGCACCTTTAGTTTTCTCCTCTGCTCTGCCAGTAAGAATCTCACCATTAAAAAAACTCCCTTTGTCACAACTCTCCCAGCCAAGGTCCCAAATTCAAGCTGAAAAGAGGGAATGCTGGGATTATCTGAAATGGAGGTTTGGTGTCTGTAGGGGAATTTCTTGTGGAGCAGGGGCACAGTGTCCCTTTAAAGATGAGGACAATCCAGCTTAGGCCTAAACAAAGGCTCTGTCCTTGAAGCTGCCTTGGAACACGGGGAGGAGGAGGTTTTATCTGTTTTGTGAGAGCTTTGCGAGATGCTTGGCTGGAGGTGCTGGCCCCGGGGGGAGAAGGGGGGGCGAGAGCCGCCTGCATAGTGGAACTGCACTACCCAATAAAATGCTGGCGCGTGTAAACCTGTAACTGACCAACTCTGTTAAGGTGCAGGCACGTGGACGCTGCTTAACTGTATAGATTGAGCTGTCCGGAGCAATAAAGAGAGAACTACTTGTAGCCATATTGGTGGGATTTGTCGTTGTCTTGACCGGCTCTCTGACGGGACCCTCTTCAGGTGTCTTCCCTCTCCCTCTTCCTCTCCGGCCCTAGGAGCAACTGGAACAGATTAGGTTCCAGTTGTGTGGTTTTTTCCTAGCCTGGCAAAACCACAGAGGAGCGTCTTGATTTGGTAAACAAAAACTCTTGAAAACATCACTATCAATCTTTTTGGATCTGGGTTTATATAACAAGAAGGCATGTTTCACTATGACATGGCCTGCCCCAAACAGTAAAGGGAGAGTTATATTGTTCAGAAATATGAAATTTTAGGACATAGATCTTGAAGACAGTATATCTGACTCTCAGAGTCAGATCTGAAAGAAGTTGCAGTCAAGGTTAGAGAACAAATTGGAATGCCTAAGGATCAACCCAGAGCCAGATACCTGAAAAAGAAGAAGGAAGGAATGCTAAAGGTCAAAAGATGTTAGGAGATAATCTAAAAGTGAATGCATGTGTTATGCAGTTAACACCAAAAAATAAGTTATGACTAAGATGCTCTTATCACTTTTATTACTATATGAATTGCATATGAGTGGGGAAGCTCAAAGAATATCCCCATCTCAGATACTGTTGGAATAAAGAAAAAAGTCCACCTAAAGTAAACTCCCAAGAGTAGGAATATGTAGGTACACACGGTTGATTAGAGGAGAATAAAAGATTCAACAATTCAGACAGATACATTGCAATTTCAGAAACCATTTAACTGTAAAAAATGACATTAAAATACCTCCCACCACATATTTAAACATACCCCAACCCCAGCCACTTGCCCAGACAGATCCTACAGTTTGTTTACCAAACACAAAAAGCCTTACTGCATTTTTTTCTTTGTTTTCTCTTTTTTTTTTTTACCTGTTCTAACTGCATTGCGAGCCTGGTTGACTGTCATTTGTCCTGTCACATGCATAAGGACCTTGGTTTGCGGGCTAGTTTGGATATGTGCTGCAGAAACCACAGCTGTGGGTACTGTGCTGGAGTTCACTGCCACACCATTCCCCTGGAGCTTCTGAGCTGTTCCACTAGCAGTGGAAGGGCTGACCATAGTAACCATTCGTCCCGTTTGGCCAGCGGTAGACATGGGAACCTTTGTCTGTGATGCACTTGTCACTGTTCTGCCGAAATGAAAAGCAAAACGTTAAAACACAACTGAAAAATGAGCTAGTTGCTAAAACTCATAGCTCTTCTATTATCTAATTTTAGCATTAAACACAAGAACAGAAAAATTCTGGACTTGCAACTAGATGAATCATAGAATCATAGAATTTTAGGGATTGGAAGGGACCTCGAAAGATCATCAAGTCCAATCCCCCTGCCAGAGCAGGAATGCCTAGATTATGCTACACAGGAACATGTCCAGGCAGGTCTTGAATGTCTCCAGAGAAGGAGACTCCACAACCTCTCTGGGCAGCCTGTTCCAGTGTTCCGTCACCCTCACTGAGAAGAAGTTTCTTCTCGAGTTTAAGCAGAACCTCTTATGTTCCAGTTTCAGCCCATCACCCCTTGTCCTATCAGTGGCTGCCACCGAGAAGAGCCTGGCTCCATCCTCGTGACACTCACCCTTGATATATTTGTAAACATTAATGAGGTCACCCCTCAGCCTCCTCTTCTCCAAACTAAAGAGCCCCAGCTCCCTCAGTCTTTTCTCATAAGGGAGATGCTCCACTCCCTTAATCATCCTAGTTGCCCTGTGCTGGACTCTCTCCAGCAGTTCCCTGTCTTTCTTAAACTGAGGGGCCCAGAACTGGACACAATATTCCAGATGGGGTCTCACCAGGGCAGAGTAGAGGGGAAGGAGAACCTCTCTCGACCTACTAACCACACCCCTTCTAATACACCCCAGGATGCCATTGGCCTTCCTGGCCACAAGGGCACACTGCTGGCTCATGGTCATCCTGCTGTCCACCAAGACTCCCAGGTCCCTTTCCCCTACACTACTCTCTAATAAGTCATTCCCCAACTTATACTGGAACCTGGGGTTGTTCCTACCCACATGCAAGACTCTACATTTACCCTTGTTATATTTCATTAAATTTTTCCCCGCCCAACTCTCCAGCCTGTCCAGGTCTCGCTGGATGGCAGCACAGCCTTCTGGCGTGTCAGCCACTCCTCCCAGCTTGGTGTCATCAGCAAACTTGCTGATAGTACTCTCTAGTCCCTCATCCAAGTCATCGATGAATATATTGAATAATACTGGTCCCAGTACCGACCCTTGAGGGACTCCACTGGATACAGGCCTCCAACCAGACTCCGCCCCATTGACCACGACTCTTTGGCTTCTTCCCCTTAGCCAGTTCACAGTCCACCTCACTACCCCAGAGTCTAGACCACACTTCCTCAGTTTAGCAGCAAGGATGCTGTGGGAGACTGTGTCAAATGCTTTACTGAAGTCAAGGTAGACCACATCCGCCGCTCTGCCATCATCTATCCACCTTGTTATATCCTCGTAAAAGGCTATGAGGTTAGTCAAGCACAACTTCCCCTTGGTGAAGCCATGTTGACTGTCTCTAATGACCCTCTTATCCCTGATATGCCTTGAGATGGCACCAAGGATAAGTCGTTCCATCACTTTCCCAGGGATGGAGGTGAGGCTGACCGGTCTATAGTTACCCGGGTCCTCCTTCTTGCTCTTTTTGAAGACTGGAGTGACATTTGCTTCCCTCCAGTCCTCAGGCACCTCTCCCGTCTCCCAAGACTTGGCAAAGATGATGGAGAGTGGTCTAGCAATGACATCAACCAGCTCCTTCAGCACCCGTGGATGCATCCCATCTGGACCCATGGATTTACGGATGTCCAGATTGCTTAATTGGTCCCTAACCCAGTCCTCATCGACTAAAGCAAACTCCTCCACTGCCCTGACTTCCTCTGGGGCCTCAGGGGAATGGGGCTCCTCAGGACAGCCTCTGGCAGAGTAGACAGAGACAAAGAAGGTATTCAGTAACTCTGCCTTCTCTGTATCTTCTGTCACCAAGGCACCCACCTCATTCATCAGTGGGCCTACATTGCCTCTGGTGTTAGTTTTATCTGCCATGTATTTGAAAAAGCTCTTCCTGTTGTCCTTGACCCCTCTCACCAGGTTCAATTCTAGGGAGGCCTTTGCTTTCCTAGTTGCCTCCCTACGTCCTCGGACAACAGCCTTATATTCTTCCCAAGTGGCCAGCCCTGCCTTCCAAGATCTGTAAATTCTCCTCTTGCCCTTGAGCTTACCCAGCAGATCCCTGTTTAGCCACGCAGGTCTCCTGGCTCCCTTCCTTGACTTCCTACGTGTCGGGATGCTCTGATCTTGAGCACGGTAGAAGCAGTCCCTGAACGCTAACCGACTATCTTGGGCCCCTTTCCCTTCAAACAGCCTTGCCCATGGGATTTTCTTGAGTAATTGCTTGAAAAATCCAAAGTTTGCCTTGGCAAAGTCCAGGGTTGCAATTCTGCTTGCTATTTTGTTTCTGCTACATGAGATCCTGAACTCCACCATTTCATGGTCACTGCAGCCAAGGCAGCCCTCAACCTTTACTGCTTCAACCAGATCCTCCTTTTTAGTGAGGATGAGGTCCAGCAGTGCTCCTCTCCTAGTCGGCTCCTCCACCATTTGCATCAGAAAATTATCATCGATGCACTGGAGGAACCTCCTGGACTGTGGCTGGCTGGCTGAGTTGTCCTTCCAGCAAATATCAGGGAAGTTAAAATCCCCCACGACAACCAGGGCCTGTGACTGTGAGACCGCTCTCAGCTGCCTGTAGAAGGCCTCATCAACTTCCTCACCCTGATCTGGTGGCCTGTAATAGACACCCACAACAGTATCTCTCCTGCCAGCCTGCCGCTTAATTCTAACCCATACACTCTCAACTTGCTCCTCCTCCATGCCTGGATGGTATTCAAGACATTGTAGTTGCTCTTCCACGTAAAGAGCGACTCCACCACCTCGCCTGGCTGGCCTGTCTTTCCTGAAAAGGACATAGCCACCCATGACCACATTCCAGTCATGTGAGCTGTCCCACCATGTCTCTGTAATTTACACCAGATCATAATCTCCTGCCCGAACCCAGGTTTCTAGCTCCTCCTGCTTATTCCCCATGCTGCGTGCATTGGTGTATAAGCATTTCAGGGAGCAAGCTGAGCACACTGATCTCACCCTAGGGGGATGGAAGGCCACCCGGTCCTCATAATTTCTAGAACACTGCCCCGCTGCAATCCCAGCTATAACCCCATCCCCCTTCATAGCTAGTTTAAAGAACGCTCTATGAGTCCCGCCAGCTCGTGACCAAGGATCCTTTTTTCCCTTTGTATCATTTGAACCCCAGCTTGTTTCAGTAGACCAGGTGCCCTGTAGATCTCCCCATGGTTAAAAAATCCAAAGCTAGACCGCTGGCACCACTCTTTTAGCTAAGTATTAATCTGCTGCACTTTGTCAAACCTACCACTATTTTTCCTCATAATTGAAGGAATAGAGGCAAACACAACCTGTGCGCCTGATCCTTCTAGCATCCGCCCCAGTGCCCTAAAGTCCCTTTTGATTGCTTCTGGCCGTCTCTCTACTATCTAGACACTCATAGAAAAATATACCTTGTAACTGGAGCCACATAATTTCCAGGGAAAACACCAATCTTGCTTGTGTGCATGGAAGTTCCCTTGAACCACCCATCTTGACAGCGTTCAAACACCAAGAACATTTCTCCTTTCCGAAGTTCCAGTTCATCGTCTTTTCGAGGAGTGTAAGGGTATATAGCAATATACCTGAAAGGTAGCAAAGTAGGTTCAATTGGTCAACCTAAAAGAATTAAAAACATCGCTCACGTTTTCTGACAGAGAGTGCAGAGACGAGAAGGCACAGCAGAAAGGGTTACGTGTTAGTCGCTCCATCATACTGTTACAACATTAAAACAGAAGTTACAGAAATATTAAGGGAAACAACCATTAAGGACATCCTCCTAATCACACTTTGATGTAATGTACAATACTTCTGATAAAACTGTCCATTTGCCTAATTAAGTAAGTGAACTTGGTTAAATAGGTGTTTTATCCACCACAGATCTCAGCATACTCCACTTCTCTCTCCCTACATCTGCTTCTAGTATCTCCTACATCTTCTGACACGCCAACTTCTTTTCTTGGGAGGGGTGGGGAGCACAGAAAAGTTCTGTTAGCTGAGAGTGAAAGATCAGTATCAGAACTACTTTTCAAATGGCAAAATTCAAATATCCCCATGCAACTGCAGGGCCGTAGCTAGTAGCTACTCACTTGTAAAGTTCATTTCCTTTTTCCCCTTCCAAGCAAAATTTATACATAATACTGTGCATCTGAAATAATGGTGAAAATTCAGAACCTTTTTGCATTTTTTCTTCTTAAAAAGACCATCTTAGGGGAAAAAAAAAAAGTAAAAACAAAACTGAAGCTCCTGTAGTTGCGTGCTGGAACATTCCTAGGGAAGTCTTCAAATAAGATTACACAGTTTCCTATCATCACAGTGGTTAACAGTATCACTACTATTTTCTGCCACAGTTTGAACATAAGAAAATTGTTTATACTGTTTGTATAAAAATGTTTATATAATTATGGACCCCGACCTATGGGAAATAGCATTCTAATAAATGACATTTTCTCAAAAAGAATGTACTTTTCACAAGAGGCAGACAGCGTAGATGGGTAGAATATCCCCTTCTTTTGAAAAAGGATCCACAATTGCTTGCAATGATAGTCTCTCCCATTCTCCTTGTAAGCCCAAGGGTTAAAAAGTGGCTTTACAAACATTCTTTCATCCAAGTTGTCTCTTGTGCACAGTAATGACAGCATTAACTGTGTGCTTCTCCTTTTTCGCATTACATTTTTGTTTCTTGCTGTCCACCCATTATCCGCAAAAAATGTTTTAAAGACAGTACAGGTATCTGGTAAATCAAGTCCAAAACACAGTTTAAAGGCAACATAAAACACGCAGGCAACAAAAGGTTTCTTCAGTGGTACATGATTTTGGGGTGATCCACAAAGCCACATACTGAAGCTCTATGGGAAAGCAACTGATGTGCTTTAATTGGTGTTCATTAACTTCCCTTCTAGTTAAATCATCCCAAATTTCATTAGTATCCTCACATAGACCAACCCTTTGAAGACTGAGGATGGGAATAAATGAGATGGGAACTTGATTAACTGCACTAAGCACAGTAATCCGTAAGAAGCAGTGTTAAAATACTTGACACCAAAGAAACAGCCCAAATCCAGATGCACCTGCTATACAAGAAGGGTGCTCTTTTGGAGTGGGAGTAAACCTGGTGGGAAGATAAAAATAAAGACACGGAACAAAAGCGACCATTGCATTATTCAAATATGTCCTATTAGGTGGTTCAGCCATCCCTGAATTTTGTTTTTATCATTCTTATTCTCCAAGCTGAACGCAAAGAAGTTTCCAAGAAAGATACTGTAGCAGCACATGTTAATACACAAAATATTTCAGCCAGAAGGATGACTTGTATTTGCTTGTATTACAAGTGTGAAGACATAACGCTAACTAGCAGCTTTCTGATTTAATTCCAAATTGTCATCCAGTAATTAAGTGAACTGTAGAATCTTCAGTCAAATTTCAACTGCAACTTACACAAGCAATCTGACAAAGACATGCTAATATAAGAGTCTAAATGAAATACTGCACTTTCTGTGTTTTGGTATAAGTTATTCCGTGCTATAATCGTCTTTTCACATAATTTATAACAGAAAACATTCATTTATAACAGAAAACTCACTCCAGTATTTGCCACTTGCAAGTTACACTGACTTCATCACTAACTCAAGGATTCATTCATCTTCTGCATTATAAATACTTTATATTTTTTAAGTGAATCCTTTCTGTACACAACCAACAGGTGATTATATTTACCTCAGACACAAATAACCCCCAGAATGAATGTTGTTTGGGAATATCACCTTTATGTGCATTTTGTTGCTTTTGTTCCCAGTTGTACACTTGACTTTCTGGGAATTCTAGCAGAACACAGCCAGCTAGCATGATCTAAGTACATGTGAACCTATTCGTTTCGTTCCATTTCTCCGACTGGTGAAAAGTTTCAATTCTACTTACACACTTGGACGAGTTTGTGGTCGCAAATGTGCCACTTGTTCAGTTGATCCTGATGTAGGCCTTGATATTACACCTGCGGACTGAGGTCCAGAAGAGGCTGATGCAATGATTGCAGCAGACATGAGAGGTGGTGGCGGAAGTGGGGGATTCATATTCTGATTTTATGAAAAGTAAGAAAACAAAATAGCAATAGATTATCAATATTGATTGATGAGTTGAATTGGCTGCAAAAAAAAATATGAAATTCTATGAAAATGGGAAAAAAACAGCCGAGTTCAGTATTTATTTACCCACTGGTACAATATAACTGGAGAGTTAGGTTTGTCTGTATTTTTTTTTCCAGTTAAAAAAAATCTTCAAGTCTTGGCAGCTAATTAAGCAAATGACAAGCAATTCTCAGCACAGAAAAAAAAGAGAAAGCATTGTTTCTAATTATAACATCTTTAGGAGAGGACTTGACCAAAATCCAGAAGCCTTCCAGGAGGTAGATTTTGCATTCTACTGCTGACTGTACTACAAAACATGATTGGTTTTGTAACTCGAAGCTGAAACTCAATACACAATTCAGCAGCAGTGCACCCAAAACCCACCCCTTCTGGGGGAAATTTTCTTTTGATGTACTGTTTACAAAAGCACACACAATATGAGACCAGAGTCACTGAGCTATTGTTACCACTTTCTCCTATTCTTCTAGTTTAAAGAGTTCGCTTTTGAAATCCAGTATTACCAAGATTGGTAATCTTTAACAACCACCCCAGTAAAAAGGCACAGCTCTTTTATAGGCGGATCCTAATGGGGGTCCTGCCTACAGGCTTCTATGCCTTTTGAGAGTCAATGGAGCAATTGTTACCTTCTGCTCTGTAAAGCCTCAGACAATTCTTTAGGACCTTGTGTACTGACACTCCTGGGAAAAGTCGCTCACAAAAGGAGAACTTTTCCTTTCCCCCCCTTCCAAAAATAATTATTTGTGTTGCAAGGTACACAAAAAGAATAATAAAAAGCCTCCAACATTTTGCACGTAAACTGAACTCATTTCAAACATGATCTTCGACTTAACACAAACCTTTAATGCTGAAACAAAACTCCACACCACTTCAGGCTTAAAAATCTCATAACAAAAATATAAATCAACAAATGTCCTGAAGAACTGCCTGGGTCTTCCAGTACATCAGCATATAAATGCACAGCATTACATTATCAATTTAGAAAATATATAATTGAAAATAATTTCAATTCCCCTCCAACAGCCTACATCTAAAGGTGTTTTAGTTCTACACTGTGTGATTATTACCTCGCTGCATTTAGTGAAAGTGTTAATAAAAAGACAGCTCTCTTAACTAGTCTTACGCTGTCAAGACACAGTAAAGAACTGCATGATTAAAAGCTTTCAAATCTAGAGAAAACTCATTAACTCAAAGTTTTTCAGTCAAAATTCTTATGCTTAGTTAAATTGCAAGGTGTATTGTGAAATACTCCTATTTTATTTAAAGCTTTTCCTTCTGAACCTACATTAACAATTCCTAAGACCAAATAGGCCTCCTGTATCCAACACAAAGCAGACATGACTGGCTGAAGAAACATCATTGTGAGCTTTGATACTAATGGTTTTTAATAAGAATGACAATCACATTTACTTCACATGCTAGATCCCCATTCATCCAATAATCTTTTAAGAATATCTTGATAATTCATACTGAAATACCAACATTTCTCTTTCAGTTGCAGAAGTTACCTTCCCCCTACCAGTCAGCTTCAACAAATGTCTCAGCTGAATCCAAGCTGTACGTGACCATCTAACTTTTATGCAAGCTGTCTACAGAATATAACTTCAAATCTTTTTTTAGGCATCTAGATTCTTTTATACATGGCAGAATCTGTAAATCCACATTAGGAGATGATTAGCTGGAAATCTTTAAAATTAAACCTATTCATGCACAATATTAGGGTTGTCACGAGTCCACAATTCCTACATCTCTAAAGACATAAATGCTGGGCACTGTATTTTGTTCATTTGAACACACAATATACATTGAATTTTTAGCTACAATAAAGGCATCTTCCTAGCTCTACTTTATTCTGCTTTATTCAGTTTCTGCTCCCCTCTTCGTGTCTATTACTATGGTAATGAAACCTGCAGTAAGCCAGAACCCAATTAAACTCCTAAAGACTTGGTAAGTTCTTAGATATCTAAATAAACTACCTGATAGGCTTTAAAGGGGTAACGCTCCTCAGCTTGCATTGCTACAACTTGATAAAATAGATCCAAATGCTCTAGCCAAGTTTACAAGAAGTTTTCTGGCATGTAGCCATTTTTCTAGCTACTGAGCAGCATACCTACCTCCAGATCACAAGCTAGGTTTGATGGTTCTCATGTTCAACATTCTGTGAACGAACATATGCAAAGCCCACGTGACTTAATAAAATATGGTTATCAAAATAATTAAGAGTATTTTAATTTAGGTAGTGATATTTTAGGAGAAAAATTGAAAGCTTCTGCAAAACTCCTTTTCAGACAAGCATACGTTCAAGCATATAAAACAGCAAGTAAGTGATAAATCATTTTTTTTAATTGGAAGATGAATCATTACACTATTTCATACTTTATGTAAAAACTTCAAGTAGTACCTATACTCATACTCTAGAATCACATACATGTTATATTACAAAGTTTAAATATAATTAGGCTGCATTCCCATATCAGTCAACTGAAGATCAATAATCAGTTCACCCAAAGAACAACAAAAGGCACAGCAGTGGGGAAAGAAAGTATAATTCACTGTCTTCACTCCCACAAAGTCTAGGGGAAAAATATATGACTTGCAAAGACCCCTGAGGGCTAACAAATTAAGACTCATGTTTAACAAAATTCCTGAACTATAAATATATGTTATCAAGAACAGGCCTCTCATACAAAACCTCACCATTTCGTTCAGCTGCTTCCTCTTCCCAACAAAAGTCGATTTAAACTTCCGTTGGTTAAAACTCAAGACAGTTCTTATTTAAACCTCCTCCTGACTTACTTACACTATTGAATCAGCTGGAACTACATCAAAGAGAGCTAAATGTCATCAGTATACTATAACCCTCACAGATTGTGCCTCATTAATAATAATTCAGACTACTTCACATACTTTAACATAGAGAGCAAATTTTTTTTTGTCTGTGGAAGCAAGAGAACAGGATCAGAAAAAACAGGGATTGATTTCTGAAACCATTGCACGTACGTGAATGCAAACCATCTAAATACAGACCACCTGTTTCTGTTAGGTAAGCGCACATCCCACGACAGCATTTCAAAGCAACATACTCAATCTACAGAAGTACCAATATGGATATCTGGGTCGATCGCGGTCCAAAATATTTTAACTTCTCAAGAGACTGTAGAGGCAGAATGAAAGGAAGGCAAGTTATCTATTGTTGCCACATTCTGGTTTTCTTCTGCTGCTTTTGAATGTAACTTTACTGTGGTATATTTTCTCTCTGTTTTTTCCCACGTCATGGTTCAAATAACATACTTCCTTTTAAGAGTTTTTTCAGCAAAATCTATGGCAACTAGATCTCCTCCATTAGATAACTACCTTATAAATTACATCCAAGAATTTCCTTCCAAGTAAATGAGCCTTACATAATTGTATATTTTCACTCAACAACTATTGAACCTGACACCTGCTATTTATATTTTATAAAGAACTTCAAATACACTAAGCATCTACAAGGTTCAAAAATGCCAGTGGTCAAAAAGAGTAGACCAATTAATTTCCCCATTAAGGACAACGTTGTGGTCTGAAGTCCCAGTGAACAGTGTAAGTCATGATACCACAGTCAAAAGCTTTGGCCGTGAGACATTTGTCTCAGTTTGTAGCTTCTTCAGTTTCAAACAACCAAATCTCAGAACACAAAACAAGAATTAATGTTGTTGGCTAAAGAACTGCTGCTGTAAAGTAAAACCTTTAAATAAATTATCACAGGTTCTCTGAATGCAAATTAACATTTGCTTAAGCAATATGAGCAGCAGATAGCATGCACATGGTCACTCAAAAATAGCCCTCTCCTTCCCAAGTCTTATTTGTGTCAATTTTGGTGGCAAATTTCTCAATTACTTACTTCGTGCAACATTTGGTAACAAACAGCATCTACAAAAGATTACTATAGACAAAATAAAATTAATACAATAGGCGTTCTTCGAACCACTGTAATACTTCCCAAAATAACCATGTAACAAACTAAAATGTGTTCCTATACATGTACACAGATAAAACATTTACAGGCTCCTTTGGGCTAGGAATTAATCTCATGTCTCTTAGACAAACCTGTTATCCAACAACACAGCTCAAAGTATCTGCTCTTAACAATAAAAAAGCAATCTTGCTTACAGAAGATAAGACACTAGCTTTCTTTGCTTCTAGATTCAGGACAGATAAATTTAGCTAAGATGTATGAATTCAAGATTACTGTAAAGGAGTACGTCCTTCTCCACTGATGGGCAATCATGCTCATTCTCTCTGATTTCTTCTTTCTCCCTTAGTCTGAGTTTGGCACGAAGCAAAAGAAGCTGTATAAATGGCTTGCTCTCAAAGAACAATCAATTCCTTTAAATAGTGTTATAAATACCAAAACGATTGACAGGAAGAAGGTTCAATTAAACCATCTCCATTTCAAAGAGAAGCTCTCCCTGTTCCAATCCAACTCCCTCATCATTTGCTTAGTCTTCAGAAATGAAGAAAAATCTAAAGGGAGAAGCTTAGATAATTTATACTTATAAAAGCAAAAAATACAAAAGCAAAAGGATTCAATCCAGCCACTTCTGATGTATTAAGTCATAAAAATAAAATCAATGCTCAAAATGTCAGGGAGGGTATTTCCAGAAGGGAAACATCTAGAGAGACCAGAACATCATTTTCTGTCTTGACCTGTCAGAACTGCTTTGCGCATTTCTAAAATTAAAACAAGAGATTAAGAAGCAAGATGAGAAGTGGACGTAAAAGACATGCCGCTTCCCAGTCTGTGACTATAAACTGCATCATCATCTAATATCATCTATAGCAAAAGAACACAGGAACGACCTCACTGCAGCCTGAGCTGCCAGCTTGTATTTTAGTCATGCTGAAAACAAGTCAAGGAGAAACAGAACATTATGTACAGAAGGTTATTGATTTTTAAAGAGGGTGGCAGAGAATAATTCAAATTCTCAACGGTTATTATATGCCTAATTGGAAACATAGCCAGGAACATGGGTATCACAAAGAGAAGGTAGCACTCCAGGATACAGGATGATCATGTGGCAAGAGTTTCACTCCATGCTGCACTTAGCACTGTAATTTAATTCCTGTGGGTACCAGTGGCGAGATCGCTTTTGAACAAGTTTAGGCAACTAAAGCACCCGAGGTGGTTTAATGACTTTGCACCAGCACCAAAATAAAGTACTTTTCCATGTTGGCATCAAAGAAAGAACTACTGATTCTTAATAACAAACAGAAGTGTTTGTTACTGAAAGGAAAAAAATAAAAAAGCAACTTCTGAACTTTTGAAATTATGCTTTGAATCCCGCCTACCCCATCGTCTCCAAATCATATCTCAGCCACAAATCAAATCAATTACTAAATGTTTGCTTAGCTAGACTTGAATTCTGCCTCACAGCACACATGATACCAAAACTATTTTGTTTGCTCAGTTCTTACAGGTATTTTCTTAGAACAGGATGAAAGAAGTATAAAAGATTACATGGATTAGTATAGAAGAAGCTAATTGTTTCTAGTATTAGATACACACCTCACACGCAAAAAAAAAAAAAGGACCTGGGGGACCTTCCTGGTGGACACCAAGTTGAATATAAGTCAATAACATGCCCTTGTTGCAAAGGACGATCGTATCTTGGGCTTCATTAGGAGAAGTCTTGCTACCAGGTCAAGAGAGGGGATCCTTCCCCTTTCCTCAGCACTGGCGAGGACAAACCTGGAGTCCTGTGTCCAGTTCTGGGCTCTTTAGCACAAGAGAGATACAGACATATTGGAGATTTCAGCGAAGGGCCACTAAGACAATTAGGTGACTGGTGCATCTCTCCTATGAAGAAAGACTGAGAGAGCTGGGACTCTGTAGCCTACAGAAGGCCTGGGGGGATCTCATCAATGTATAGCTGGATAGTATCTGAGGGGAAGGTACAAAGATGATGGAGCCATGCTCTTTTCAGTGGTACCCAGTGAAACACAATCTGAAACACAGGAGGTTCAGTCTGAATATCAGTAAACAGTTTTTCACTGTGACGGTGACTGAGCATTGGCACACGTTTCCCAAAGAGGTTGTGGAGTCTCCATCCTTAGAGATATTCAAAAGCTCTCTGGAAACCATCCTGGACAACTGGCTCTAGGTGGCCCAGCTTGAGCAGGGAGGTTACACTAGATGACCTCCAGGGGTCCCTTCCAACCTCAACCGCTCTGTGACATTAAAGTATGAAACTAAATATAAGGAAATTATTAATTGGTACCATATTAGCATACGTTTAACAGTAGGATTGCACTGATGATTCAGAGATTGAGGAGGACACAGCACTGCTACAGTGCAACCTGCATTATTCAGTAAAAGGCAAAAGCACGTCTATAACTAAATTACAAAGTCATCTGTCTGAAGAATGAAGAATATGGAATACCTTTGCTTGGATGAGAGCAATTACTATATCACTAACAACAATGTAAATTAGTGGGTCATGGTGCATATTTTACTCAACATAATCTTTGTGCTAGACTCAGGTCAAATGAATGGATGCAAATTCTCAAGAAATAAACATCAGACCAACAGGATAAAAGTAGAAGGGTCATACTGTCAATATTTTTATCACTGAAAAAGACCATGCAGTACTGCACCCGGTTCTGGAACATGTTCGCCATGCCAGAAGGAAGTATGGGAGGCAATTCAGAAATAAGAATCATAATTTTATGGATTGAAAAATGTAACTTAGAGTACCATATGCAGTCTCTCAGCTTCAACCAAGTCACACTTAGGCATTTACTTAAACCGAGAATTCTGCCTTTGATTTTGCAGACAAACGTGTAAAATGATCCAAGTGTCAAAAGTTGAAAACAGAGACATTTACACAGCAAGGGTATTCATCATGCTTTACTTGCCTTAAAGACTGCAAGGATAATTCGATGCCTAATCAGGATCAAGACTTGTTTGGTTTTTTTCTTGTTTGGGTATTTTTGTTTTGTTTTTACACAAAGTGGAAATTTATGATTCAACTGTGCACCGCTCTCCTGGCCAAAGGTTAGGGGTACAATTTTTGGACTTGAAAGAAGAATTATATTTCAAGAATTCCTATGATCAAAATAAAGGCTCATTAAGTTCCCTTGGAAATCTCTGAAAACTGGTATTCACAAATTCTACTGCAGTTAAGGTTAGGGTCTGGTAAGTGTGGTAGGATATAGGATATTTCAGAGCTTCACCACAAGCATAGCAAAATAATGAACTTCAATTGGTTTTAGAATGAAATACTGCACTTTTTGAAGACAAGCGTCATTTGTCCAAAAGAAGCGGCACTGCTTAATTAGGAGAAAGTATGGGTTTGAAACTTATTTCAGAGAATCTTGATAGTATTGAGGCAAGAAAGACAGAAATATCTGGCAGCTATGGTCTCCGGTTGATGTTTCCCCCTAACCTGTTCCCCAGCAAAATCTCTTTCCTACTCATGCCGAGAAGAAATACTGTTCTGGAGGAAGTGTGCTTCTCGAGCTTACTACAGAGAAATGACACGACAAGATAAAAAATTTATAGTATCAATAATGCTTCTGTTGCAGTTCCATTTATACCATTGTCTATCACATGAACAATCATCACAAAATTGCAAATTCGAATCAATGTATCAGAACTCGAGGAAAAAAAAACAAACAAACTGTACAGACCAAAAATAAACAGGAAGGCTGAGTTTTCTTAAACAGTACTTACACCAAGAGCAGCTTGGTAGGTAACTTCTGATGGGAACGTAAATGAAGGCCCTGTTGTGACCGGGCTACTGGGAGGTGGAGTCACAATTAACCCTGTAGTACCGATATGAACCTGTCAAAGACAAAAAAAAATATAACAAAAAAAAATGGTTTTGACAAAGCTGTAAGCTTCATGGTCAAAAAAAAAAATCACCAGTACTAGACTATCGGTAATTTTAGACTAGAAGTAATTTTTACTAGATTCTCATACAAATAGTATTGGATCACACTGCACAATTTTTTTTTTCTCCCTTTTCTCCCTGACATTTCAGAAACTTTGGAGATACACTGAATTAGGAATGTGAAACACACTTTTACCAATGTCAGTTTTCTTCCACATAAAAGGCTGCCAGATCCCAAAGACATACAAATAGAACATATTTACTAGCTCATGTAAACTGACACCAACGCTTCTTAGTCTCTATTACTCTCTCTTCTTCCAAAATGTAATTGCTATGTGAAAGAGACAATTGTTCATGAAGTACTGTAGTTTGCAACTAAAAGCTTTGAAGAAACAACAGATTAAGGAATAAATAAAGCCAGATAAATATTTCTACTTATCACAAACAGATTAATATGGTACATTTCTGGAGCTCATGTAATTTCCAAGCTGAATTTATCATTCACTTGCACGCACTTTATTAATATCCAGTGTAATATTCAATTTAGGAAAAAAATCCAAGAAATTAAACCATCCCAGTTTCTAGTTTCCATTTAACATAAATCTTTTAGCACTTATGAAATTAACAACTGTAAAAAAAACTAGCTATTTGCTATCATTGTATAAGAAGTGTTGGAAAGTGTTTTCCTTCAATGCCGTCATGTTGGAAGACAGACTTTGTGAAAGCATACATTAATATTAATTACATGTAATTAATAATCTGCAGTAAGTCATCCAACAAGATCAGAATCCTTTATAGTTCTTTAAAAAGAACAACCCACACATGATTTGTATTTAATTTCATGTAAATTACCTGAGAAGGGGCACTACAGGAAAGTCCCGTCAGCTCACTTATGCGGGCTGCTGCCGTTGGGTTGCTGGAGCTGATGAGGACGGGAGGACTAATTTCCATCGAGTGGCGATTCTGAGAAGACTGTGAAGACTTGTTGGACATGGTGAGGGAGGTAAAAGAGTGCCGTTTTTTTGTGTTTTTCTTCGTATCGGTGTGCTTTTGGGTTGAATTGTTGTGGGCTGCCCCAGAAGTACCTTCTCCAGAGTCAACAGCAGAACCTGAGGGTTTATCCAATTCTATCAGCTGTTTGGCTGCTGTGTTGAACTATAAAAGACAGTCACACGTTAGTTTCTTTCATTTATTTATAAAAATCGCTTGAATACAACAAAGCCCCACTGTTTTCCTTTAATTCACAATATAATAGAATTTAAGCCACGCAACTTAAAACCGTGACATACTGACCTCATACTGACATATATACTCTACAAATCAGTCATTACACAATGACAAAACTTTTATAACAAACTCAACACACTGTTGGGACTGGTGCACTACCTATCAGAGATAAAATTTCAATCAAGAAAGAACATTACGCTCTAGTCCAGACATGGATTAGGACAGCAGTATCTATTGCCTGTGGCATCTAGAAGTCAGACTAAATCACACCTATCCCCTTTGACCTCATAATAGAAAAATCTGTATTGCAAAACGTCTTGAATATTCATTTTAAGCCTTTTTTGTTTGGTTTGTATGATATAAGCCCACACCTTTGTATGTGTGCTCATATTCCTCCTAGTATCCCTTGGTATTCATGAAGATATCCTTAACATCACTTGCAGTAAAAAACAGGTTTACTAAATACAGATTTAAGAGCAGGACAGACTAATATAGAGCCTGACAAGAAGTAGCCATACAAGCATAAGACAGTATGAGATGAAAAAAACATATACTGGCAATTCTGTGAAATATCTTCTCAGCTTCACAATTTTCTAATGCAGAGGCAGCACCTCTGTGCCTACAAATCCTCAAATGCATTTTTCTTTTTTTAAGCTTATTTTATGGATTTTTGTTCACAATGAATTTTTTCCATGTATTCATTTGTTACAAAAGTATTATAAATGCAAACAAATCCTTCCTCTCCAATGAAGAAATATGGAATCCTACACATTTCCTTCTTACAATGAAATGTAAGCTATGCAAGAGGGGGAAAAAACTCAAACCACAACAACAAAACTCACAACATTTTTCATAAATCTTTTATTTCCAGAAAACCTTATTTATATTTTAGAGCAATAATGTCAGAACTCTCATTATTCATGAGCTGAAGGAACAGCAGCACCAGTTTTCTTAACAAACTAATGTTAATATGCACCACTAAATATGAATAGCATTACTTGGATAAGCATATGCAATTATGAAGAAGGGAAAAATCTTTTCTGAAGAACATCAAGATGAAATTTGTTGCTGTGGAAGTACTATTTCTGTTCTTCAGCATATTATTTTTTCTATTTATTTTACCCATTTTTCCACGTGTTAAGATACCTACTATGCTTATTAGGAGTTTTAAAGCAGTCTTTCAGCCCATCAAAACTTTACTAGAAAAATAACACATCATTATTAATCATGATAGCATTAATCATGATAGCATCATTAATCATGATAGCATCATGATTAATCATGATAGCATCATGATTAATCATGATAGCATCATTAATCATGATAGCATCAACATGGATTTAAATGCAGCTCCCACAAATGACAATAGATTATACCCTGAACACTTCCCTATCTCTGAGGACAAGTAAATGTACAGTTCCAAGAAAAAGTATGTGAACCTTTTGGAATTTCATGGTGTTCTGCATTAATTTGTCATAAAATGTGATCTAAACATCATCTAAGTCAGGAGTATTGACAAATATAATGTGCCTAAATAATAACACAAAACCAATTCTGATCCTCCATGTCTTTACTGAACAGCTGAAAGCAGCTGAAGAGAACAGAAAGGATAGGAGAAGACAATGTCAGTAGTAAATTACAGTAGTAAACATTCCTAAGAAAAAGGTGGACACTGGACTTTCCTCCCTGCTAATACTGAGCATGGATCATATGGACAAAATAATTCTGTACCGCTTGTATATTACAGAAAACCTAACCATACAGCTTCCTCCAATTAACTTGAAAGCCCATTATTTAGGTCTTTTCTTTTAATTATTCATTAAACTTCACATTTAAATCAAACATACTTTTAACAGACCAGCAAACACAAGGTTATTTTATCACAGAACGCTGATATGAGGCTGAAGTAGAAAATATGACCAAAAAGCCTACTCATCCTGCCAGGGTCCTATCCTTCATCGTGGAAGAACATGCAGGCTTTTTAAAGACTAAATGCTTTACGTACTTTGCATATTTTATTTTTTTCCAACTCAGAATGAAATTCTTCATGTCCTTCCTGAGAATGCATCTTCCATATTGTCTTCCATATTGTAATGGTGGCAACTACTTCTAGTCTTATCTCATCTACTCCCTTGTTTAACAAAGAGCCTGTTCACAAATTCCGCAGATGAGAGAAAGAAAAGCAGTACTCACTTCTAACACAAGAACTACCTCTTCAGAAAACTTCAAGGATCACCCAGGAATAACCAATACACAAAAACCCAAAAGCCGCTCTGCTAAAAGGACCCAGAGGTACCTGTTACATCTAATTATGTTTGTTTACCTCCTGAAGCTATTAATTCCTGCATAATCTGATTATTGTGTACAGAGGACTACCTACTAGAGAAAAGTTAAGGCTTGCCCATGGGATTGATTCAAGACAGATTCAAACAGAAGCAACACACTGAGCTTTCTTGCGTAGAGAAGCAAGCACAGGACAGCAGCACGGACCTAAACATGGAAGTGAAGTGATTACTGGCCTTTTCTTAGAAGTAACTTGAGGACTGCAATGGCTGCAGAATATTTTGCAGAGCGCAGTTTACTTCTTCCTTGAGAAGACAAATGCAGATCCTGCATGCATTCTCCAATGAAAAGGCAAGCAACCATTCAAGGTCATCATGGGAAGGCTATGAAGTGTTTCAAGACAGTTCTTCTCCTTTCTGCAGCTAAAACTCCTGCATCTCTTCCCACGTTTTCTATGTTTGTCATTTTCCTGAAGCTTCTTTAATTTTTACATTCACATTAATTTGTTTTTTCCATTCAACAAAATCTTTGCTCTAACAGGCAGAGGTTGAGGCTAGCAGATACATTTCCCCCTGTGTGCAGTTGTCTGGAGGAATTATCAAGCATACTATCACACAAGACCTATTTCAAGGTCTCTCATAGTTGTGCTTTACTTATTTTCCAAATGAATTGAGGTGTTCTTCACTCACACATATACAGTTAGAATTCAAATATCACCACTTTCTGAGATTAAGTGAAAACAGCATCTTGTCCGTCAATCCTTCTATTCACGTTCTTCCAAAGGTTTTATTTATGCAATTTTACTGCACCACCATATGTGAGTTACTTTTCCACATTAGTAACGCTATTGTTAGTCAAATTCCAATTTCTAGACAACGTTTCACTTTCACATACATTTGGATACGAAGGAGTAAAGTGTAAGTGGAACTAAGGCAAACATCATTGTCTGATATTATTCTTTTTGCTAAGCATCATCCTGGAGGACAGGTAACAGCTTAGAAACCTAAACACGGCTTTGCAATTAAAGTTTCGGAATAAATATATTTTCTCCAAAACAACAGAAGAATCATTTTGCACATCCTGAGCAGATCGCAATCACAAGCAAAGCTGCATTTATATTAAATTTTTAAACAGACAAAATAGCTTTGTATTGCAGTTTTTGTTAGGGAAACTAATCAACGCTATGTCTCTCAGAAGTTGTCATTGGAATGATAATATTGAGATTACTGCATTCAAATATAGTGGGTATAATATGGGGATTATAATTTTCTACTCAAAATTAACAATTCTACTCGATGTGGCAAAATATACAACACTCACTTTCAGCATAAATTTCTGTTTTAAGTTCTGAGGAGGCAAACCACTCAAAAAGCAGAGGAAAGTTTCCATAAAATGTTTTACCTTAATCTTCTGAGGTAGTATTGTTACAGAAGTCTGATTTTAAAATTTTTTTCTATTTTTTTCTGATTTTTCTATTTTTTTCATTAAATTAGATCACATCATCTAACAGTGACAGACAAAATTTAGCCTAGTACGTACAACATTAATAAGGCCATGCTAGAAATCCAGCATAAAATTCAATCTAAACTGTATAGAGACAATAAAAAAAAAAGTTTTGAAACATTCCTGTCTGGTAGAGGAAGTAACATTGTTTATAAATAAAGCTAGAAGAGGTTGATTAATACAAAGGTATTGTCCAGTTGTTCACGTTTAATTGGGAAAACAAAAGCTGTTATTTTCTACTGACATTTTGATATTCCTTTTCTCTGATTTTTCTTTTTCTATTCCAGGTATTTGTATTGTTCTAGTTGTTCTGCATGAGTGTTGAATAACTTGTAAAACTCTATATGCTTTTTCCATTTGGAGTGTGTTTACTATGTGTTAAACCACATTGAAATGACAAATTTGACATCTTCCTAAGAAATTTATGTTGTAGCCAGAACTATGCATAGAAAAATGCTAGTAGTATTTGTTTAGTTCTGATTAATCTTTCTTTAGAGATAAACATAAATGTCATGAACTTAATAACGCAGTTTCTAGACTCACTGACTGATCTGCTTTTAATGCAAGCATGTTGAAACTCTATCAATCAAGTCTAGTAAATCAGATAAGTTAATCAAGGCTTTCTCTAGTAAAAGTAGGGAGTTTGTTTGGGTTTAGTGCTTCTTAGAAAAAAAATTCTTTTTTTTTTGCAATGCTGGCATTGTTTGTCATGTGCAGATAGAAGCAATTATTTCACAGTGCTATATATTTACAAATAAAGATGTCATGTTTTATGAGTCAGTGAACAAACTATCAATTCACTATTAAAATTTCTCTCATAAAGTTTTCAAGTCTTAGCTTTTTTAATTGCCATAAATTTAATAAGTGAAAGCTATATGAAAGAATAGAGCAGAGTGGCAAACACTGAGTCATAAAATGTTCCTTCAGGTAAAAAGGCGTCCTCAAGTACAATCAGAGATTTTCACAGACTTCAGCGTATCTAAAATTTTATCCTGTGACCTCATCGTCCATGAAATACTGCAATTATCAGACCTATACTACAGTATAAACATCAAAGGCTACACTCATTTTGAAGTTAACAACTTCAGAAAATCTACAGTAAATGCAGCTACCAATTCACTTTGTTGTTTTTTTTTTAAAGAAGGACTAACACATACAAGGCAAAGATATGTCTGTCATTGTGACAAAAACAGGCAACGATTACACGACTGGGAAATACAACTAAAAATACCATACAAAAATACTTCAAAAATATGAATTACTTCTCACCTTGAGTGTTTTTAATAACACAGGTAAGAATGGTTTGATATACATGTTCCTACCAATTGCCTGTATATTTGCCAGAATAATAGTTATAAAATTCCAGAAAGCAGGTATTTCACAATTCGGATTCATAGTTTTCTGCATATCTCACTGCTCTTCACCAAAACATGTTTTGGTTTAGCATACACTGAAAAAACCAACATCTATCTGATCTTTGAGTATTATTTACCATTCCAGATTTCCCATATCGTTTTAGTGGGGATTTGCAAGTGTGTACACAAGTGCTTATGTCTGTTCTAAAAGGGTTAATTCAAGATATCTTAGCTGATGGAATTTGTCTGAAAACATCATAAGTGAAACACATTTTGTGACCGAGTATCATTTTTACTTTTTGGTTTTTTTTTTCAAGAGTATATCTCCATTTTGCTAAAAAACCTGTAGAGAGGTAAAATAGTCCAAGTGGCAGCCCTAGGAAAGGGCTTTTTCTTACTTGGCTGATTGATTTAGTTTTAAAAAGCACCACAAAAAGCTTTACTGGCTAAACTGAAGGGGCAGTTAATTCCAAGGAACTAGGAATGAATAGCCAGAGGCAAGAACTTCTTAAATTGCCTTTTAAAAACTTCTTAAACTGAAGCCAGAATTGCACTAAGCAGATTGAAACCCTTTTGGTTTTGCTGCTTCTTGAATTATGTGAAATTTTCTATCCCCAGATACACAGATCCTTACATCAGCCTCAAAAAGTTGAGGCAGCTCTTTCAAGTGCTACATCTCACTGTAAATTCTCACAGCGCATACGAGAAATGCAGGAAGATACAGAAGATTTTTTGTAAAGGGCTGTCGAATGTAAAAGCCAATGCTTTACCTGCTTAATAACAGGCTGCATTCTTTGACTTTCTAGTTGAGCTAATTTGGTTTTGAGAGGCAGGTATTAGGGACCATGCAAAGCTTACCATTTCCCTGACTTGCTGATTGCTTTCATTTTGTGGTTCAGTGTGGTTTGTGATTGACCGCATGACTCCAGTATTAACAAGAAAACACAGTGACTGTCTCTAAGTACTCTCATTCTGATTCCATTCAATCAAGACGGGTATCAAATAGCTAAGTAAAAATCACTGGTTCAACTGCTGAGGTCATTAACTTTCCCAAACTAAGCACAGAGTTTATTTTAGGTCTCAGACCATTTTTATCTCAGGTAATTTTAGAATCCTGACCAATAATGACTAGTTTTCCTTTTACAAAATGAAATATACAGTGGGCACAACCTTACTTTACTCACCTCAACATACGAAATTGGAAATATTCCTATCTTGTCAGCCAGCATTCCTTCTGCCCAGTTTTCATCCACACGGCGAATTACAGTCAGAACATCATCCTGTGTGAACATGCAGCGATTATGTCTCCCAGCTCTAATTAAACGCCTAATTTAATTTCCCTCCATAACGTACAGGTAATCAGAGAAGGTGGTACATGGATAAGAACTGCAGAGAAGGCACTCTGTAACAGGAACATGCCCCTTTTGGGGTTTTAGTTGGTTCCAGTTGTTTCTGTTTTGTCAGAGTTCAGCTAACTGTCCACAGCTCATGTCAGCCACCTGGCTTGGTCCTTAGTGCCAGAGCTCCTGCCGTGTTCCGTCCCAGGTATTCATCAGCCCCCTTTAAGGACTTGGGAACCGAAACCTTTTTCCCTCTCAACTGACTCATTACTTGATCTTCGCTCGATGCTGCTTTTCTACTTCAGGAACACTGGTAAGTGATACGGTTTCTTTCACATCTACATGGAGCATCTGCACTAAATACGGTTTTGAGACTGCTACACAGAAAAGGATTTACATGCACATTAAACATTGTTCTTGCTTATACCGGTAATTCTTTCACATGCAAGTTAAAATATTTAGAAACATACCAGCTCACTCAAGCAAGACTGCAGATTTTAAAAAACCAAACAAGTTTGCCAACAAGTTAAACAAAACATGAAAGTCAATGCAAACATCCTCCAAAGTATTGCTCTTCTGTGCTCTAATAATCACTGCCTGTCCACCTGTTAGTATCTTTCCTTTTTAGAATTTTAGCCATCCTTTTCATCTTTAATAGGCACAGTTAGAAAAGCGATTAGCTCGCATTTGTTCTTGCAACATTTTTGTGCAACTTGATATACTAAAAAAATCAGAAACTGAAAAAAAAAAAAAAGAACAGCTCCGGTTCCTGTTAAAACTCTCTCTCATTATGTGCCTTGTAATAAAATTATTTACAACAGAAACAATAAAAGAAATGTCATATTTTACTGAAGGCAATTAGTAATGTTATAGAATGAAAAAGTTTAGCACTTTGTATCTAGATCCTAAAAGTGTCACTGACTAAATGTGAAGTTGAAAATTGTACTGACTTCAACAATTTAAGATGAGTCTCTTTAGAAGATGAAACACTCTGAATTCATAACATTATTTTTTATAAATTAAGAACTGTATTCTGAGAAACAAAACCTCAGAGAAATTATATGTAATTTCAGAAGAGAAGGTAGGCAAAACTAATCAACATAGAAAAATATCTGCAGAATTACTTGCTCTTTTCATATTTGTGCAGTGTCGTTAAAAAAATGCAGAGAAGACTACATAACAGTCTTATTTCTTATCCAAGTGAATGACATTATTAAAATAATTTTATTCAGTTTTTACCTTTGCAAATGGTAAACAGTCTTTATCTGCTTCCTTGTCTTTTACTTCAAAATCATAAAGTGCTTTGCACTGAGGCGGAGGTTGAGGTAAAGGTTTAATAATCTGAACGAAATTCGTAGGAAAAAAGCCATGGATGCCATTGACTTCTCCGTGATACCAATTTTCATCCACCTGTCGACGCAAAATGATGATGTCTCCTTTACTGAATTTAAGATCTCCAGGTTCTTTTCCCTCGTAGTTATACAATGCTTTGGCACATGGTAACTGAGGTACACCCTGAAGAAGAAAAAAAAAATAAACCACCAGAATTAGATGAGTATTACTCATGAGAATTTATACTACATTCTTTGAAAGGATATAGAATTGCAGACTAAAATTACACATAATAAAATTATTTTATTGCAATGATTTACTGATTTTACCCAAATATGTAAGAGCTTCATTTCTATGGTCTTAACACTCCCTTCAATTTTATTAAGATTTTCAGTAATGCTACAAAGTTGCTAGACACAAGAAAGGCAAAAGACCGTAACACTTTAACCCTCACACACTAATTCACTAAGCTTAAATATTAAAAAAAAAAACACGTCAAATGAACTGGAAATTATAATTATCCTGATCACTTGAGAGATCTGACAGAAAAATGCTGCAAGAAAATACAACACTAGACTAAAAGATTTGCTGTAAGACTTAACGCACGTCTTCTACCTGACCTCCTTATTATTTTCCTCACCTTATTTATTTCACAGGCACACAATGCTAAAGATGAGGACATAAGGGATGTGTTTTCTACCTTGAAAGACAAATGTCATGGGAGCAGCCCTTTAAATTTAACTATTTATTTTAAAGCATGGATAAAAAGAATTACTAGAAAAAAAAAAATCTGTTGAAGGTGTGCATCCTTGGGTTTTCTTCTCTTGATTCCTCCATAATATCTGAATGCTGTAAGTCATTGGTGCTGCTCTTGAATGCATGTCAAAAGGATTAGAATACAATACTGTGTGATCCTCTCTTATATGCACTGCAGGTATTATTTTCTAATTGCTCAGTCTGTTTCTCCATATTTTGCAAGAGTGAGCCATAAACCTACAACTCTAGTATTAGGGCTATTGCCTTCAAAACACTCTTTTCTCTCTCGCTTGAAAATACCTACAGGGTAGCTCACCCCCTTAATGATGCAAACAGCAGTAACCTGTGTTACTAAGTCAGTCTTTCCACAGCAAAGACAGCATTTATAGTCAACTAGTGCACAGCATTTCGTATCTTTAATGCTGTCCTTTATGCAAAAGGCAAATTTTAATGAAATTCAATGCTGGCAATATTATTTGCCATATCTACCTCACGGTATGTCTCTCAAGTCTTCTACCAGCTTGGATTGTAAATTGGAGTTGTACTTGCAGTACCTCAAGAGGTATGCACAAAATGCAAGGAAATTCTCAGAAGGAATTATCACTTCAAGTCTGTCTCATTGGTCAGAAGACAGAGTGATTGATTATTTGTCTCACATTTAGCACTTAAAATTTTGTCTTTCAATATAATCCAATTTGTTTGGCCATCTACAACTTTTGTGTACGATTTTATAATCAGGTTAATAATTTCATGAATGCATAAATAATTTCTTAAGGATTAGTTTATCTAATAATTTTCTTTCTCTATCAAAGAGTCAAAGGAAAACCATAGATATATACATAGGTACAGATGAATATGATTTACATACAAATACAGAAAAATCACAGTTCATTCTATAGCACCTGGGATGTAAAACTATTATATTAGTAGGATCCAAGCAACCATCCACAAAAACTGGTGATCTTCAAACTAAAGCAAACATTATTTTTGTTCCTGATCACACTTAACTGCATCAATGCAGAATGTAAACACTACAGGCATACTCTGTATAAACGAGGACACGGAAAAAGACTACGGCATTAACTAGAGAATTTGTGGGCCCCAAAACATAGATGGGGAAATTCATGGCCACAATAGAAGACTTAAAAAAATACTGGATGGATGGATGGATTTTTTTTTTTTACCATGTGCTCTCTGCAGAGTAAGCAGAATGAAGGAAGCAGCCGGTGTAGATGTAGTAAGGAAAAGCACAGAGAGAGAACTGGGTGGGAGAGGGCAGGTTGGAAGCAAAAAGAAACACACCTCCACACGAGAAGAAATTGCCTGCTTATCCGTTTCCATCCCAATAACACACAAACAAAGCAAAAAATTACACCACTTCGGCAATTACAAGCCAAAGAATTACTCAGCAGAAAAAGGGCTGAAGAAATTATGGCTGCTACAAGACATACACATCTCTTTTGCACAGGAGAGAATACTCGGGACTTCTCTCAGGACTCACCCTGTTATCCCAGGAAAATGCTCTCGATGTCCCTGTACTGAGGAAGAACTTTTAAGATTAGCTGTGTGTATACAACACAATTAGGTAAAAAGGAATCTTTTTTTAAAAGAAAAAAACGAACAAACAAAAAAAGAAACCAGGAGTGTCAGTGCAGTAGATCATGTTGAAGTGATTAAACTCATCAGTTAGTCATTAATAGTTAGAACTTGATATTGTATTTATGCAGTTTATCATAAAGCCTCCCACGAACAAACCTTCACTCAAACGTACAAACATCTGTTTATAAGAAATTCCTTTGCCAGTGTATAGGTTGAGTTACTGCAAAGCTTGTTTCCCCACGTTTCATAACAGCGGTTCCAGTCCGCAATTTCAAAAAGAACAGAGTTCCACAAAACACACGCTTGGTTCTCAGTCAGACCGCCAGGGATTAACAAGAAACGCTTAAACAACTCGGAAGCAAAGCAAACGCTTTTTCCTTCCGTCCCACTCAAGAAGGAGCAGGTGGGATGGAGGCACCGTTCTCGGGGGGGGCCCTCGAGCACCATCCTCACCTTCCTCCTCCTCGGAGCAGCCCGGGAGCTGTTGTGGCCCATGGCCGGTGCCTCCTGGGCCTGTGGCGGCTGGCGGCCTTGTGCGGCCTCACCCCCCCTTCTGCCCCTCTGGCCCTTCACCAGGAGACGAGGCCGTGAGGATACGCCAAGCGGGAGCTTACTTTTCATTTCATGTCTCTCACTTGGCTAAACATGAAAGGAAGGCTTTGGAAGGAAAACTTCGCAGCCTTACCCTTAGGTTTACAGCTGGCATCTACTGTGCCAGTTCTTTAAGAAAGCAACAACACCAAAAAAAAATAATCCCCAAAACCAATGACAAAAAACCCCACCCAGACAAAAACCATTTTAGGAAATTAAAATATAAAACTCAGAAAGAGTCCACACAAAATAGCTTTCTTAGAATTATTTCCTCAGTCCTTATGCAAAATATTTGAAATTCTAATGCTAGTGCTGATATACAAACTGTTTAGATTCATGTCTAGCTAAGGCATACATTTCACACGCTAGATTCCTCTAAAAAAATTAAATTAGTAGTATATGATGGCATCAAAAGAAATGGCTTAACAAAAATATGAAAATAAGCATATACATTCGTATATAAGAGACTCAGGTCCCTCAGATTTTTTCTCCCAGCCCAGGTATTTTGTCTTAGAAACCTACAGAATTCACTTACAACTTTCCACTTCAGATCTATACTTTGCCTTCAGTCACCTTATTTCAAACTTTCCTCTTACTTTGTTAATGGACAATACACAACTGTATGTATTTCTCGTGAGCTTAAGCCAAGAGAAACTTATGCCTGCATCGAAACACGAGATCTAATTTCCTTTTAAAAAGGAGTTTCTGTGGCAGAAGCCCAAATGTAAATATGCTTATACTGGCATAAAACAGCGTTCAATGTATAATTGAACTGCGCTTGGAGCAGTGGGATAAGCTGAAGTAGCAAAAATAGCAAATCTCCTCGTAAGGAAATGAATGGAACAGATATGGGGTCATCTGCATCTCTGCCTCCTTCCAAGCCCCGCTGGCTGTGGTGCTGCTGGCTGTCACTTTTCCAAGCAAGCAGGGCATTCCCTGTTCTCTGGCTCTGAGAGTGGGGTGGCCTGGGCTTCCCTATGAACCAGTTGAATTTACCCAGAAGACATATGCTTTTTTCGCTTGTTTGAGGTTCTCAGACAGTGAGTGTCTTCAAGAGGCCAGGAAGAATTCTTTTTACAGAAGGATTGTCTATGCTAATCGTACAATGGACAAAACCCCCGATTTCTGAAACTGTCCTCGTGCACAACCAGAGTTTTATCAGCCTCCAGAAATCCTGGCCTGCTCCGACACATCAGTGTGTATGCCTGGCTTTCCTAAATAACTTCTTTCTTTACAGAAAATCTAGAAACTGGAAATTACTATCATTTTGATCCATGTTATAAGAGAATCTTTAATAGAAAACACCTATTTGCAATTTTCTTACCAGTAAAGACTGAAAAAATTATTTTTTTCTTCATCTTTTTCTTTTCTTTCCATGCAGTTCTTAAGTCAAACCAACAGTCATGTTAATAACCAGGACAAAATGAGAAATTATTATGAAAAATCTCCAATTACAGAGCAATGCTAAGTACAGTCTAGTGCTACGGAGGTGCTTTTATCAGTCTAACTTTTTTTTCTCCCAAGAAACCAGTATTATTAGACATACTTGGTTGCCAGTAAAAGTTGCCTTTACATAAGGGAAGGAGCTTGTTAATATGCCACAGTCAACTTGTTTGCAAGGCAGATTTGCATCAAGCGAGTTCTTTACGTGTACATTCTTCAGTAGCTCCTCTTCAGATTCCTAGTCATCCAAACCTTTTGAATGGCAATATTGCTTTTTGTAATCTTCTAGTCCATCCTCTTTCATATTGTTCCCTTGTTGAATCAAATCTTTCAAACGCATTCTTTTCTCTTTTTTTCTTCTAATGTATATTTTTGTTTTCTTGCCTTCTTTGCCCTTTATCAAGATGTCTACCCTTACATGCAAGAGAATTCCATTTTGCACCTACAGCTTTTAAATGTCCCTTTCATCTTGCTGGCTCCAATACCTGTTTTCAAGTCTTAATTTAAAGCCATCTGGTCTGTCTAGTTCCATTTTCTTTTTTCAGTTTCTTTTGTTCTTTTCATACCTGCATTTAAGTTTTCACATACTTTGAGACAAAGAGCTTGTAAGAATACTTCGTTGAAGACCTTCATAAACCACTTATATTAAAAGATGTGTTTCCTTCAGTAGGATTTCCTTCTAAAGGAAGGAAACATGATCCCTCCATTAAGCTATAGGTATACTGTTTTCACCTGAACAAAAACAAATACTCAGTTTTGCAGAACACACCAGCCTAGAAGTGGTAACATCTGAAACTAAGTCTTCCCATTTCTCTTCAAGTTTCAGAACATGAAATGTCTCCATAAGCCAAGAAGAATGCAAAAGCTGGCTCTACTGAATACAGCAAACAGTATTTTTTTACATGACATTTTTTGCTTTTAATAAAAGCAGAAGTTGTGCATCAAGAGGTAACTAGCTAGCCAGGTTACCCTGCTTGAAGAGACCAGGTTTGAAACCCATCTTTGTGTATCTTCACTGCGACCCACGAAACAACAACCATTTTGAAGAAAGATTACCTCAGGAAAAAAAATAGGATGCATGATAAAAAACACAATCAAGCGAACATATTTGTTATATTTTTCGAAAAGCTCAACAACTGCAATCAGTAAAAATTTTAGGTTCTTGATAAATGAAAAAATGGGATGATATTTTTAGAGTTATTGAATCCGACCATCAAGTTAGTATTTACTTGTTAGGCCTGCAAAGATTGTCTGCTACTAGCTAACTACTACAGAGCACAGTGCGATTTCTCTAACACTCATACATCTTAACTAGCACCAGTAGTAGCTCTAGATGTAACAGGGTGTGACATATCACAATACTCTTCATTAATATCCAGGTTTTAGCCACCTAACACAGGTTGAAATGTCAAGCACTTTTAGAGCCCTTTGCCTGACTCTTTTGAGGACTTTATCAGTTAACTTTAGTCTTCACAACCTGCAAAACTTCACGGTCACAGCAGAAGCGCAGAGAAACCACAGCTGTATTTTGTAACAGAAAGTAGCTCCTCTCCCCATGTAAACAATTTTTACGCGTTCTCATGAGGTAAACTATCAAGGACCTACTTAAAGTTGCCAGTTTATGAAAGTCCTTTTCGCTTCCTCTGTCTTAACATCTTTTAGAAGAAAACATTTTGGCACTTTTTCATGTCTGATGTCAAGAAATAAATACAGGGTTGTTGAATATAAGTATGAGCAACCCTCTTCCACAAAGTTGTTTTGAAATTAAAAGCTGGAATAAAAAGCTGGAATGAAAGGAATTTAAAGATGTTGCCTTAAGGCCCAAGCAATCAGACTAATAATACGGAAGGTTAGAGAGGGACATTTACAAAGCTTTCCAAAGGCACTTAGCACAGTCCCTTTCTGTGCAACACCTGTGTTTTTGAAAACTTTGTTCAGATGAAAAAAAAAGTGTATTCAGAATGCCACCTTCTTTCCTTTGCCTACACAAAATGCAAGGTTCTTAGTTACTTAGTTTCCCAAGGTTTGTTAAGTAAAGAAGATTTTGAACTAAAAAAAGTTCTCAAAACAAGAAGGGTATTTGCATCGATTTTGCAAAGGAAATCCAAAGCATATCAAACAATTTCACTCCGAGTCTTTAAAAAATTTTTGATTGTTTACTACAAAACCATTTTGCTGTTTAAAATAGCAGATCTTTGTAAGAATCTAAATAAAATTTTAAAGCATGCACTATGTAGAGCCAAGATGTTTACGTAAAATAGTTCTTTACAAAAACAGTGATTTGCCTTAAAGATCTGCCTGTATAAGCTGTTACACGAAGCTCCCTGGTCAGTCTGAAAATGCTACTACCCTGACTAGTTTTCTCTTGGTATGTTACAACTCATCAGCATTTGATGTCTTCAAAAAACTGTTAATTTTCCTTGTCCCAGTGCCATTGTACAGCAGTGTGGATCTCCTAATCTCTTTAAGCACATCAAGTTGATGTGCAGCGTAAATTCATTCCGATCCACTTAAACTCTTCTACCAGTGTGTATTCCAGCGCATTCTGTTTTCATGTAATGTCACCTATGGCTTCTAAGACCACATTACTGCAAAATCCAAGAAGAAGAAAAAAGAAAGACACCCACGCTCTTGGCAAGCACACATCTAGAGGAGCAGCAAGACTGTGAGACCAGGTAGTGGGATTTACTAGTCCTACTCCAAACTGCCACTAACTACTGTATATCCCTGAAGAAGTCTCAGTGTGGGCTGGGATGTTAAAATGTAGCTGATGTTCTACAATCATATCCAACTTGTCAATATGAAAACCCTCATGAACTTTCAAAGTTACAAAGGTAGATCTACAGGATGTTGGCAATTTTGCCTGTTTCCACTTTCTCTGCATACACCTATAAAAGTGCAAGAAACTTATCTCACAAGAACACTTTGGAAAATAGAAAATAGATGTCATAGACGGCCAACTCACTGTTGCACTTTTATTTTTCTAGCCAACTTAAGAAAAGTGACTTATCTTTATAATCATAAGGCACAGACTTTTTTTTTTTTTTTTTTTTGAAGGGAGGAAGAGGGGAATGGGACAGAAGAAGAAAAATGTGGCAAGAAAAAAAGCAATCAAATTAAAAAAGAAATCACATAGGATAGAGTATATGAAGGTCAAGAGCCTGTCAAAGACCTGGTAAAAGGTTTAGAAATAATAATTCTCAGGTAGCTTTCTAAGATATATATACCTGAAGCTCCCAACACAGAACTATTCAGCTGTTCAAAATACGTAATTGCTACACAGTGATTCCGTGTTTAGCAGGAAGCCTCATTTCGCCTAGTCACCCAGTAAACAGTTTTTGTAACTACTCACTCACCATCCAAAAATCTGTTATGGGAAGTGTGACAACTTTATTGTGCCAATACGGATTCTTAAATATTGCTTGCTTTTTTCTGCTAGTTTGTTACATGAACACAAAATCACAAAACCAGTAACTACAGAAGAGGCAAATAAAAAAACCCAAACATTCTGAAAACTACCAAAACACAGACCACGTGAGAGTGCTAAATTTTCCCTAAATTCATTTTTACCTGGCTATTGTGTAGCCTTCTCATTTTGCTGTTTATTTTAGTTTACACACACACTGGAAATTACGCATCTTTGGCATCCTTTGGCTGCCCCCCAAATTCATACCTACCCTTTTGATATAGTTATCTGGAATTTATTCTCCCTGTCAAAACACATATATACAATTGTTTAAACAGCCAAATAATTAATTCCCAAGCACAATGTGTGCCATTCTGAGCACCAAGCCCAGATGAAACACAAATTTTCACATCAACTCAGAATAGTCTTCTTTCCCATTGGCTTAATGGGAGGCAGCTAGAGATGGCACAGATCTTCGTACACCCTTCCCCAAACAAGTAACACATCAATATCTGTAACTGGTACAATTTGAAATCTGGCCTACTAACTGAAATGCCATCTCATCTTATAGTAACTTTTATCAGTTGCCATAAAGAAAGAAAAAAAAATTCAAAACAACATTCACAAAACACCATCTTGCCATAATCTGTGTAGTCAGTATGGCAGACATACTGTACACAACAGCTGGTGACAATTTCTGCAGCAAGTGTAGTAGTTAAAGATATAGGGACGCAGTCAACAGCAACTTTGGATAAAGAAACAACCATCTTGCAATGCTAAGAAACATCTCCCTTCTTCTATTTAATGCAGTCTCTTATATTAATATGCTATCATAAAACTTCACTGCACTAAAAAGAAATAAAAGGGGGTCTACATAACCCCCTACAGTATCACTAACATCTAGAAAAGATTCCATTATTAACACGGCACCTCTAGGTTGTGCTATGATGGTGTAGTGTCAAGGAAAAAAAAAACAGAAATATCTACGTTGCCTACCAGTCTTAACATGGCTAATCAGAATACACACCTTCCATTTCTGCATTAAACATAAGCCATCGATATTGGAAAAGTAGCTCCTCTATTTTAGTGACCACATTTAAAATTCTACCATGAATCCACACTTTGTAACACCACTTGACAAAAAGCACTTTGCAAAACACATTCTGTTCACTCACTTAAAAAAAAAAAGTTACTCTACTTAGTGCAGAAGAATGGAACATTTGGTTTACCAAGAAGCACTAGAACACAGGAGGCCCTGTCCCTGCTTCAGGGAGCTGGTATTTTAACAAGTATCAAAAGGTCCAGAGGGTTTATCAACAATGTAAAAATTCAAGAGTAATGCTCTGTATTGTTCTAAAGGTTTTTACACTTTGAAAATGAACATAAACAAGCTCCCTTAACTGTGATGTGAAAATGAATACGTTTACTTGTTGCATCAAGAAAAGGACAGGGAATTCCAGGTGAGAAAACAGATTGAAAAAAAATCGAAAAGAATAAATGAGAAACGAGATTGCCAACAGCAAACTCCTACCGTGCTTTGAAGGTGAGGAGTTTGAACATGATACAGAAGGAGCAAAGCCAGCGAATGACTCTGAACAAGGGAGTGACTTGGTAAGATTACTCTTGGTGAGATCAGCATGAAGAAACATCCCTTTAATCTCTCAAATACTTGGCTGCCAAAAAAATGGGCAACGGGAAAACAGATTTGCAGATGAAGAGGTTGCTGCATTTTCTGATGAAAACCGATAGAGTTTGACAGAAGTGACTTTATCTGAGCATGCTTTGCTTTCCATCATGATCAAGTGTTAATGTGTTCCCCAACAAAACAGTGCAAAGTCTAAAATTAAAAAGACCCTGTAAATGGTATTTTAAAAAAAAAAGAGAGTAACCACACAGTTCTCATGATTTTGGTTTTAAAAATGTGAGATAGCATCTGACATTCCAGTGCCTGCTGAGAGAGTGGCTTTAGGTTTATTTTCCATCACTTCCACTATTTGGTCAATGTTCAAGTGTTTCTCCGACCTTCTACATGCACACGACACCAGTGCACGCATCCGTCTCAGGTATTCCCTGCAAACTCTTCTTCCCAGGATCTGGAGGAACTTTGGCTAAACTTGATTTGGGACTAGTACTGTGTTCTCCTGAAACTCCCTCACTCTCTTGAAATTCTTTTGGAATCAGTTTAACGCCTTTAATATCCTGACTTCAAACAGCCCCTTGCCAACTGCAGAAAAGGTGCTAATTTTAGCTGTCAGTGTAGTACACACAAATACACATCCACTGCATGCACGGAATAAATTACAAACTCCATTTGCTATTTATTTTTGCTTAGCCTTTGTTTTTTCATGCCTCAAAGCTTCCTGGAATATATATATTAGTTTTTTTTTCTAAAATGTTTTCATGGTCCTCTACTTGAAGCAGCTGGTCGGCCTTTTGAAAAGACAACTAATCCTTGCTGAAATGATGCATTTTTTGCAAGACAAATGTTCCTGTATGCTCCTTTACTGTAACAAAAGACTTGAGTAAGACAGAAAAATCTTACATTAACATTTATCTCCTGTGCAGTGACAAGTCGTAGTTTGCACCTCCCGGTTATTTCAGCCAGACTGTCAAAGCAGACAAACAGCCTGGCACAAACAAGCCTTCTGCTCCGTGTAGTAGTGTTACAACAGGCTTGAACCCATAATGTCTACAGAGAGTACTACACTTCACACTTCGTATCGCTCAATGAATACATTTTAGCATGAAAGTATTAGTGTAGAAAAAAACCTTCTGAGCTGCATGAGCGCACTGCCGGCTCATGTTGAGCTTCTCGTCTATCAACACCCCCAAATCCTTCTCTTCAGGGCTACTCTCAACCCACTCTGTGCCAGTTTGTATTTGTGCCTAGGATTGGCCTGACCCAGGTGCAGGACCTTGCATTTTGACTTGTTGAAGCTTATGCAGTTTGCACTGGCCCATTTCTCAAGCCTCTGTCAAGGTCCCTCTGGATGGCATCTCTTCCCTCAAGTGAGTTTACTGCAACACACAGCTTGGTGTTGTCAGCAAACTTGCTGAGGGTGTACTCGATGCCACTGTCCATATCGCTGACAAAGATGTTGAACAGCACTGAACCCCGAACAGACCCAAGGAACTCCACTTGTGGTCTCCATATGAAGATTGAGCCGTTGACTCTTTGAGCATGACCTTCTAGAGCATTCCTTATCCACTGAGTGGTCCACCCATCAAGTCCATGTTTCTCCACCTTAGAGACAAGGATGTCATGTGGGACAGTGTCAAATGCCTTGCACAGGTTCACGTAGATGATGTCAGTTGTTCTCCCCATATCAACCAGAGCTGTAACTTTGTCGTAGAAGGCCATCACATTAGTCAGGTACAATTTGCCCTTAGTGAAGCCATGTTGCCTGTCACCAATCACTTCACTATTTTTCACGTGCCTTAGTACTGTTACCAGGAGGATCTGCTCCATGATTTTTCCTGGCGCAGAGGTGAGGCTTACACCTCCATCAGTTACAACAAACCAAACTGAGTCTGTCACAACGAACCAAGCTGACTTCACTGTGCCACAGAAACTGGAAGTATTTGAACTACTCAAATCAACAGCCTTTCAGCAAACGCGTTTGTGTTCCCTACGGAAAGAGGAGGAAATCTGAAAGTAACAAGTGGGTCATTACGATGCCACTGCAACAGATTAAATCTCTCCATTTACAGATGATTTCATCAGGAAATCTTCCTCCACCTTTTTTTTACTTGGTAACTGCTGCCTCAAAACAGTCAGCTCTGAGTATTGTATACAGAAAGCTGCCTCCTGAAAGTAGTCCTCTATTTCAAAATACACCTCCTTTCTACTTAAAGCAGCAATTTAATAGCAATTCTATCCTGTTGTCAAATGCCTTTTCCTAAAAGCCCTTCACCTCTCGAAATATTATGAGAACTTTGTAGTCATTCTGTAAACCTCCTGAAGCATCTCTTGGACTTGTACCATAATTTACCAGTCTCTGTATCTATGAAAACCAAGTTTATACAAGGTTGGTTTTCGGTGTTTTTTTTCCTGTTTCTTTTGTTTACTCTCACGTATTTGGAAAAGGAAGGTAATTTCTTCCATTTGTCTACGATATAAACACAAAAGAAACAATCCATTCTTTTATTCAGTTCAATGAAAATGACCATTTTCCTTCCCCAACAAAGGCAGATTATTTATATTTTATACTATTAACTGCTTCAGATCTGTTCATAGCTTTCATTTATTTGTTCATGCCATAATTGAAAACATTTACTTGAGTTTAGTCAAGTAGTTATATGTATGACAAAGTTTAATAAGTAGTATATTCTTGTGCATTTTTTTTTTTTCATTTCCGAGCAGTCTTAAAGTATACAAACTGCACTACTTTTTGATGAAACTAAAATGGAAGATGTGCTCCAACAGTAATTTACTGTTCCAAGATTCCCTGGAAACAGAGTAGAGTCCGCTCAAAGTATTATATGTGAAAAAATACAGGCTGTGGCCAAGTGCTCAGCACCCACTGTTTTTCTTCTATGGATCCATTCCCACTGCAGATTACTTGCTGGTATGGATACACCCAAAGTTATCCCAAGCTAAAGAAGTTCTTGGACCTCTGGTTGTAAAATGGTCATGGACCTCAACACTTTGATTGAAATAATTAAAAGAGTTGTCACTCTAACACCAGTTAATCTCACCTAAATTTATTCCATGAAAGTTAAATTCCATGATATCAAGAGAGATTTTTTCCAAAACCTGCCTTCTTAGGATAGTAAAACTGATCAGATAAAAATCATCAAAACCAAGAAGTGACTAGACATCAGAAATACTTTTGTAGGAGACAGTGAGCTCTTCCACAGGGCTGAAACCATGCACTTCTTGAGCAAATTAACACCTAAAACTTAGAGGAGCCTGTAAGCTCCTACTGCATAAGGACCTCCTGTCTTTGAGACTCCATAGCAAGCAAATTACTAACCATCTACTTACACAAACAGCGAATGCACAGAATAATTATGTTCCACAAATAAATTCTGAAGAACAACTTACAAGAAGTACAACTTTCTCATTTAGATGAAAAGTATTCTAATTACGTGGTTCAATCGTAATGCATTATTATGGGAAAGACTGCTTTGGAGCCAAGAGCTAAGAATCAGATAGGATAATGAAAGGCTGATGGCTGTTTAATTCTCTCAACTATTCATGCTGCTGAACTGGTTGAGATATATTTGGAAATCACAATTCGGTTGTGCTGCTTCAGGGTTCTCTGATTCAGACTCCAGCAAGGTCTGATGTAAGACAACTCCTTGGGCAGGATACTCCAACTGAAACGCCACCAGTTTTTGTCACCTTGGTAGGACAACCCGCACCTTAAGGCCCACCGCTAACAGAGGTGGTATTGCTCAGCCCTTGTATGAGTTTGTAGCTTATTATAGAGAATCAGACTGATCAACCACTCTCTCTAAAGAAACACAGATGTATAGTAAAACCCCTGTGAATTGCAAATGCATTAACACAGCCCTCAGCTTTGTAGTTGTTCCACTCAGCACATTCGTGGGAATTGGTGCTGACACAGAAATACCGTCCCGAATAAAAAGCCCTGAATATCTACTCCTGTAGGTACAAAACTTGCGTCTACTATGACAACGCTGATATTAGGCCAATATACATGCCGTTGTCACACACATTCGGCTTTCCAGCACAACAAACACTTTTCAACCCACTGACTTGAGCTCAAAGACCCCCAAAAATTATCTTATAAGCAATAAGCAACACCCCCCCCGCCACATTTCTCCTAACTGTGCTTCCTGTCAATCTTTGTAGACATTCCATTTTTTCTCTTCGTTCACTCAACCCTGCTCTCCCTTTGCAGGATGGCTGAGGTTTAGAATTTGATGTGACCTTGGACACATCTTGGAAAGTGTTGTATAAAAATACTGATGCATACCATGACACGTTCTGTCCAAAATTTGCTGCCTTCACCAGAGCTGGCTCGTAAGTCTGTCCTCACACTGCCTGAAAGCCTGCATTTCAGGTTGTTTCTAAAAAGCCCATTAAGCCTGTGATGCAGAAAATCACTTTTTCCAGAAAGACACCAAGTCTTAAACTGAAAACATCAACAGATGAACAATTTATCCCTTCCATTAGGAGGTTTCCCCTGGCTTACCACACTTTCAAGATTTAGATGCCTCTTGAAGTACTTATGTAACTCATGGTAACTTGAGTCCATTATTTACCATCACTCTTCTGATTACATAAAGCTGTAATTGCTGGTCCTTCTTTCCGCCACTTGTTATATGAGACTATTTTTGCTAAATATGTTACTTTTTTTCAGCTTTGGGAAAACAGCCCTTTTGAATAGCCAAGAATATACATCAGGACTTTCTTATACTGAACACAATTTCTTATTTTTCTAAGCAACCAATACTTTAACATCATTATGACAGCCCAAGATGACTGAATTGCTCAACTAGGAAATTATAATTAAATCATACTTTATATATTTCAATATATTCTACAAAGTAAAATATCTAAATTTTTAGAAACTAACATGTTAATACAAGCTGCTAAGATTTTCAGAATAAGACTACTGTACCGAAGAATATCAGTCTGTAACACATTTTCCTTTATATTAAATACTTAAGGAGTAAATCACTCTTTTCTTCTTTTAATTTTTTTAAAGTTTTCTAAAAAACTTTAAATAAAGAGTTGAAGCTAATTACATATAATCTCTCTGTTCTCTTCTTCCTTCCAACCCTAATTAAGGTCCTCTCACATTTCCCAATAGACTAAACTTTTTCAAGTACAAAGTCACACTGATCCTATTTCATCATCTATAACAGTTATGAATCCTGGAGGAGACAGAAGCCAGGATGTAAAAATAAAAACTGAGAGACCCTGCATTAAAAATCTTTCTAACACACAAGCTGTTGTTTACAACAATATGTAGGTAATTCCAGTTAAAGAAATGTATTTCCAATATTCTCTATGTTGGAAGCAATCTCTGAGAAGGCATTTTGTAATCTGGGATTCTCCAAATCAGAATGGTTACACGAATGTTACCATTAATGTCACTGCACTGCACCAAAGCAAGATCTTCTCAGTATCAAAGAAGGGTCAAACCACGTAAGCACAAGTGCTGCAGCTCTGCAAATACAGAACTTGGATAGGAATAACTGCACTTGTGACAATTTTCATGTGCTCCCATAATTCAGTCACATTATTCCAGTTTCCATGACTTTCAGTCTTCTGATTCTAGTGTCTATATCAAAAGGCTGCTTTACAGTTACTTCAACATAGACTCTGATGTATTCACAAATAAATTTAAAAGCCTTCTAGCTATGTGTCACGGGTTAGGGCTGGGCCGGCCACTAACGCGGACAGACGCTCTCTAACCCCCTCTTCTCCCCCGCAAACAGGAAGAGAAAAGGGAATGAGGCAGAGAGACTTACGGGTGAGAGAGGAAAAAAAAAAAAACTAGAATAGCTTTAATGAAAATAATAATGGTAAAAAGATAAAAGTAAAGAATTATATACAGCTATAGATAGTAGCCCGATATCAAACCCGACTCCCTCCCCTGATAGAAATCACCACTGGTGCTGCAGAGCAGGAGGCACTGGGGAAGCCCCAGGATCAGTGGCAGCGGGAGCTGGATACAGGGAGCTGGATTCGGGAACTCAGGATCCGGATCAAAATCAGGAGGTCAGATGGAGTCCTCTCTGGACACCGGCCATTGCAGGAAAAGGGATGGAATACTCTCGTTGGTCACCTGTCCTGTCTGTTACCCCCCGGAGGTGCCACCTTTTACTTCCTTGTGCCCCCCTCTTACTACCCAGCACCCCCAGCGTGGCACACAAGAGCCAGTAGTGGCCTTGGTCACTATAGGAATAAGTATAAGCAAGAGCCTTTCTGCATCCCAGTCCCAGGCCGTAACTGTAAACATCAGGTGTTATCACTGCCAGTAGCACACACTGTCTGCAAAAACATGCTGCTGACTTCAGAATGTGCAGCCTTTTAGAAGACACTAAACTGGAAAGTAAAAATCACTAAACAGGACTGGGTTTTCAGCTAAACCCAGGACACTATGAAAAAAAGTCCCAAGAGGTAATGATGCAGTTTCAAAATCTGAAAGTTAAAGCTACCTCTAAACTTGCTTTTTTTTTTTTTTCCTTTCCTTTTTTTTTTAACCATGAGTTTTGGAAGGCCCAGCCCCCTGCACCACCATCCTGAATGCTCTGAGATGCTGGTAACAAAGACTAAGCAGTCTTGAACCTTATTAATGAGACCTGAAGTACAAGAAAGAAACAAGCAAACCATGTAGTGCCACATACCTTTCAAAGCATGCTTTGTCTGTTCCGCAGGCAACTCAAATCTTCCCTATTACTAGACTTGACTGAAGTTTTCTCTAGATCCCTTAACAGTCTTTATATAATTTAGGAAAGAAAGGTCCAAGCAATAACTTTCTGTGATAATGATCATATCCTTATTTACTAAAATTGAAAGACTTTCCACATGAAACTACTTTCTTCAGTTCCCTGGATTCAACTTGCTAACTTTGCAGCCTGAGGAGGAAATCTAAACACAAAAAAACAGCCATGGATTTTTTCTTTTATTCAAACACAGCTTAAGTTGGAAAAGTAAGGCTATTACAGTTCTTTTTCCAAGGTATCAATAAAAAGAAACTGAAGTAGTATGTTGATTATCATAATTTCTTGATGATGTTTCAAAAAAATAATATAAGGTCTGTAAAGAACAAAATTAAAATAATTTCCAAAGCATGTCTTCATTTTTTATTTACAGCTTTTTGGGAGACCCTAAGAAAACTGTCTCGTGGTACATATCGAGGCACTTTGCTTGTAGTATGCCTCCATTTTGGTTAGGCGTCAGTGTGATAAGCCTGCAGTATAAACAAAATTTCACCCTCCAAAAGAAATGAGTACAACATCACCGCTTCTAACTATTCTGCTGTATTGTGTGCACACGCTTCTGAAAAACTCATTTATCATCCATGCATCAGACAAAATATATTGCAAATTTATTACACCGCCTAAAGGAAATCAAACCTATTACCTCATTATTAAAGTGTTCAAATTTAATATCTTTACAGTTTTTAAGTCTATGTTAGCAGCTTATAGGTATTTTAAACTTCCAGATCAACAGTAAGTAAGTAGCTCTACGTAAAAATGGCAAATCTTGGCAAGATGGTGTCTCCAAACCTCCTTGCATCACACTCTATTTGTGCTCCCAGACTTTCAGCTTGGAGTATTAAACACATGCTCCTATTTCTTTTCACAGAGCTACACTGTTCAGCAGGTTAGTAACGTAACGTTTGACAGCTGGCTTTTCCAGTTAATTTATTTAGACGTTATGACAGGTCAGAAACTGCCTTTCCTCTCTCTTGCTTTAAAAAAAAAAAGAAAAGAAAAAAAAAAAAGGAGAGATCTTTCTAGAAACACACCTAAATTGGTTTCAGGCAGGTCAACATAGCACTGGCTTAAATGGCCTCTGCAAATACACCTCTAATTAGTTACAAGTAAAAGCTTCTCCAGATGTGCAAAGCATAGTACAGCTTGATTTCCTAAATTCTTTTCACAGCTGATGAAAGCTTCTGTGTGAAATGCTATTTAAATAAACTACTAAAACATATTCCGTAGCAATTCAATCTACATCTGTAAAATTGCCCCTAAAACTAACTATACACAAAAGCCCTCTGTTTGAATTTAACGTGAGTCTTTGAACATTGTACAGAGGAGGTTAACATAAAAACGTATCAGAAGCAATTGTATTTTATAAATAAGCAATGTCATCAGCACTGTCATCATTACAAATCAGCATGTATTTCAAAAGCATGGAATTTATTTTCTTTTAAAATATTAAAGACAACACTAATAAAAGCCACGCATACTTTGGAAACTTGTTCTAAACAATAATTGTTATTGTTAACATCTGCTCTAAACATGCGTTTAGAATATAAACCTTAATAATGTGGATGAAAATTCCAAGATCTGATCAGGACTTTACAAACAACAAAAAAAATCCAATTTGTATGAAACATTCCGTGTCTGCTATGGAGCCAAAGGCAATTTTTAGCTTCGTTACATTTGAAAGGGAATCCCTGTGGTCTTGGCCAGCTCCGTTCCTCTCTCTATCAAGCTGCATTAAAACAAGCAGGCATGCAAAAAGGCCGAGTGCCATGCTCCACGCTAGTGCCATCCTCCGCCTGGCTCTCCGTGGTCTCTGGCTACTCACCGAGGACACACAGAACCTGACACCAGCTACAGGCATCCCTTTTCCAGACGGCTGGTGGGGGACATGAGAGCAGTAAGGGACACCGGCAAATCCCAAATACTGTGAGACCAGTTAACACAGAAGACATGAAGTGGCATCGTAGGTCATCGCAGCATTGGTACAGGCCTAAATCTTAGACTAATGAAAATAAGGAACTTTCTCAACTGGAGGAGGCTTTGAGTTGAACCGCCTTTCAAGTTACATGTGCTCAAACTGGAGAAATAACGCAGATGAACTACTCTCCCTTAGCCAAAGGAACAAAACCAGCTCTTTCCTTGGCTTCAGGGTCAGTGGTTTGACTGTTGCAGCTTATCATTAGCTAATACTCAACATACTGAACAAAGGCCAATCAGCCAGTAAAGGAAAAAATGCTAGAGAGTGAACATCCAGGCAGAGGTACCAAATTAACAATTACACTGTAACCACAGCTTCAGCAACACACAAGCTGAGGGAACAGAATTCACCTGGTCTCCCTAGGGAAAGAAGAGACCCCCGCTTCCAGATCACCCCAGCATGCACCAACCACTTCAGTTCATTTGTGCCCATTATCTTATACTTGTGCTTTGTTAAATGAAACACGCTGCCTCAATAGTGAGTTACAGATCCATCCTCCCCAAAGAAAAACTCCAAGCTGAGCGGGGAAGAGGGCAGTAATAGGCAGAACTCAGCCGCATTAAGACAACCACCAAAATCCAGCCTGCAGTAGCCCTGTGGCTACCCGAGCGATGGCTGCTTTGCTTCCCAACACAGGGGATAAAACATGTGTCTCCTATCTTAACTCATAACTCGCTCGCCACACAGAAATGAAGTAACGTGTTTCACAAATTGAGACAAGGCAGCCACAGAGCCTAAGGACTTCCGACAGGCTGCTCAGATGAGACGTGCCCAGCTTTCAAACCCCATCCCGCACAGTGCCAGGGAGTCGCAAATACCCTGCAGGTCAGAAGAAGCTAGGAGCAACTCGTTATTCAGCTGGCTCCTGGTAAGGACCCACACACTGCCATGTAAAAGCTCACCTTACAGTTTCTAGCATAAACCACATTGCATTGACTTTAGCTTGGTCTGCATTCTCAGGCTGCATCTAAAGACTTTAAATTTGTCATTCATTCACCTGAAATCATTTACTGCTGCTTGAATTGTTACTTTCTGCTATGTCGACAGGGCTTCACAGTGAGTGAAGCAGGCTTACGTCCTAAAAACACCAGACAGACAATAATGGCTGCTTCTAAAACATCCTGTCTTATCATGCCAGTGAATTTCATGAACAAGCGCAGAGAAAGCTGTACTTAAAATATCATATATAGGATACAAAGTCTTGTACAAGAATTGACTTTTCTCCCACTCAGAACTCCCCTTTAGAGAAAGATCTCACACCAAGTCGAGGAAAGCAAAGGATCCCACTGCAGTTACTCTTCAAAGAGATCATCATCTGACAGGTCATCATTGAATCATAGAACTGTCAGGGTTGGAAGTGATCTTAAAAATCATCTAGTTCCAACCCCCCTGCCATGGGCAGGGACATCCCCCACTAGATCAGGCCGCTCAGAGCCCCATCCAGCCTGGCCTTAAAAACTCCCAGGGATGGGGCTTCCACCACCTCTCTGGGCAACCTGTTCCAGTGTCTCACCACCCTCATGGTGAAGAAATTCTTCCTAACGTCCAATCTAAATGGATCCATCTCTAGTTTTAATCCATTCCCTCTAGTCCTATCACTACCCAACATTCTGAAAAGCCCCTCACCAGCTTTCCTGCAGGCCCCCTTAAGGTACTGCAAGGCCACAATAAGGTCTCCTCGGAGCCTTCTTTTCTCGAGACGGAACAACCCCAACTCTCTCAGCCTGTCCTCACAGGAGAGGTGCTCCAGCCCTCTAATCCTCCTCATTACTGGAGATTTTCCAAAAATGCAGCTGATGTTTGGCCACATAGAATGTACTAAACTACTTGCTTTATGCAACCATAGTCAGATTATTCTGCCATTACATCATTCCCAGTAGGTCCTTTTAATGATACTTGTTTATGCTTCCCATTGCTTTTACAAAGGTTCAGCTAAAAGGCCAAGTGAAACCTGCTCTTCTCCTTAGACTAGATTTTGACACCCAAGTTACCCAAGTAAGAACTCAAAGCTGAATTGCTGAGCCTTGTTTTACTGTATGTACACATTACATTGCACTAATATACTTACTCAACTTTAATCATTCAAGATTATTTCAATAAAATGTGAAGTAAAAAGAAAAATGAACCAGAACAATTTCGAATCTATTTGGATTACGTAAAGCAGAACATAGTTCTTCCTCTCTCCAGTCAGTTTACCATCTTTTTTTTTTAATATATATATTTACACATACACAGAGGTCACAATACAAAAAGATTCGCCTGCAAATATGAATGTAGCAGTTGAAAAAAAAAAAAAACTTGAAAAAAAAAATAAACTCATCTCAGAAATTGGTTGTTATTACATGCATAGTCAGCATCTCTACTATAGCAGAACTTGTGCAGTTTATTATACTTCTGCTCGCTCAAAAAAAAAATCTAATTCTCATTCTTCTGTTTCTTAAAACAAATCAGCAATGTAAGGTAACGGTTTAGAAGTTAGTCAATGCTATCATAAGCCAGAAAGAACATGCATTTCTTGGTGAAGAAGCGTTAGTACTCTTCCATATTTTGGCACAAGCTACCTCATTAGCAGCTTGACAGTAAAAGCAGAACAGCAGCTACCTGCAATAAATACCTACTCTGCTATTACAACACAAAGCATGTTTCACATACAACAGAAAAAGGGAGTATTTCAACATGAGTTTGAAAATGCACAATTTTCCATTCCGATCCCTCAAAACATCTAGAGAAACAAATCTATGCAGTAAAAATGTAACTAATTTCCTTGGGAATAGGCTTCCATTTTGCAGAAGAAATAAGAGCTTTGAGTCTTGGAAGGAAGCACTTGGAGAACGGTGAAGGTTAGAGCTTGATTTGTTTTCTCTGAATATTTGTTACAGGGAACATAGGCTCTTTGGAAGAAATATGCTTTTTTTTTGCTGGCCCTCATTTTTCCCAGCAGACAACAGCTGCTACTGTCCAGCGTTTAAAGGACCTTTGCCCTGCCCTCCTACTTTGTTTCCCTTAGGAATGTCATTCATCCTTTTGTAACCATTGCAACTCATTACTGCCTTATTTTTTCCTGTCACTTTTGTTCTGGTCTTTAAAAGAGAACATATACACTCCTCCAGCCTAAGGAAGAAAAAAAAAATGAAAAGGAAATCATTAGGACTTGGGAGAATGCTCAGGGTCAAACATTCATGTTGTACACCAATGTAATCTCAGAGGTTTTGCCCATAAACTTATCAAAAGAAGTTAATGACTTGGTGAACTAATCACAGACACAATGAAACATCACATTAAATAGAATATTTAAGGATATTTCTATTTTCTCTCATTCTTTCTTCTTTCTCATTGCTCCCTTATCTTGATCAACATTTCATCATATGTTTGGTAAGGGAAAAGGGGTTGCCTCTCTGTCCATCCCAGGCCAACTCCTTTTAACAGGAGAGCCTGTTAGCTTTATGCTGCTTAGTTGTTATTCCATCCAGTCTTCTTATTAATCTTGCTTATCGCTGATTTTGCCTTTCATTTTCTACTTGGTGACCTCCTGTTCCATCATTATTTTGAAAAGGCTGGCCAACGATTACAGTATTTTTAGGACAATATGAAGGATCCTTTGTCTCTACAAACTGCTAGACTACTAATATTTTAATATAATAGCTAAACCAGATTGTATCCAAGGCTACCCTCCTAAGAAATAATAGCAATTGGTTACGAAAGTGCTAAGAGAACCCAACAGGTGGGTGAACTCATAGATGTGGGACCCTGCAAACCCAAGAAAACATTTACTTGTCAGTGTTAGGTTAATGATTGGACTCGATGATCTTAAAGGTCTTTTCCAATCTGGGCAATTCTGTGATTCTGTGTTCTTCATATGCTCACACCTTTCCTTAGGAACTCAGAAGTTATCTAAATGAGACCTAACCCTTATCTACACTAAGACAACATATACGCACGGTTGCTATTGCTACTCCTGATACACTGGCACCTCCCACTTCCGTAACACACTGATGCAGCCAAACCAGTATTAGCAGTGACTGAACCTTTTTAATGACCACTCCTCACATATAGAGAGGTACAGAACACTTCTTGGAAAATTTCTTTGAAAAAGGACCTGAAAAGTATAATTTTAGCTTAAGAGTGTAAAATACAAATGGCATTCAATTTCCTCAACTACTACACAACAGCGGCATTTTCAAAGCCAGTAATACAGACTAACATAATTTTCCTTGACCACAGTTCTTTGCTCAAGAGTAGCAAAGACGTTATTATGAAAATATTAAAACATCCAAAGATTACAGGAAAACGACAGCTGTAAAAGCTCAAAATTTTAAACTGCCCTAGACCTCCTACACATTAAAATGCACCTTGGTAACTAAACCTAACTCTCAGAAACATATAGAGGGGCAATACGAAGACTAAAATAATTGTTTTGAATAGTCCTTTTTAAAAATAAACATTGCATGCAAATACTGTTATTACTGTTATTACTGTTATTACTGTTACAGAAATGATGCAAAATATTAACAACGCTGTTCACTCTGACAGTTTAGTCAACCAGGTGAGAAAGGCACAATTTAAATCTCTGCCAACAGCAATAAAAAAAAAAAAAGTTTCGAGAGGATGTGGATGAGGAGACACTGAAAAGATTCGATATTACAACCATCTACTGCAAACCAGCAACCCTGGAGGGAAAATCGTTTCTCCTCCTTTTCTTCTAGTTCATGAGCTATTTTAAATCGTGTCTAGCAAGAAAGGCACAGTCTTTGTTTCCCCTTTTCCTTTTAGTTCTGTGGCTCCAAAACCTCGCAGTCTCCTGCAAACAAAACTGCCACATTACAATCACAAAACAAGGTACTTCCACACATGATGTCAAAACTGCTTGTTGTGGAAAACCAGCGGCTTCTCTTACAAAAGGATAGCTGATATGTTGAACACAGCATTCTGTTCTTTATCCTTTTTCTTTTCTGCTTTTTTTTTCACAATCCCATTTAATAACCCAGCTGCCAGTCACCCACTGGTAAGAGGGTTTACACGCAGGGGTGTTAGCTGGTTCAGACCACCGAAGCCAAGACTGGGATACAAGACGGGCCCTTCTGCAATCCCTGCCTCATTTCAGAACGTCTCAACTTTTGCAATCAAACCAGTGCAAAGATCAGCCCCAGTCACTCAGAGCTTTGCCAACTGGCTCCTCCTTCCTCAGGCTCAAACCCTTGGCAGTTTAGCAGAGCCGCTCTTCTTGTCAGCCCTCCAGCTGCCTGCTGGGGTGAGCAATATTTACCCTCGTACTCTTCAATCAGAGGGCAACAAAAACCAACTCGAATTAAAAAAGGACCAATTCCAATCCCCACAGGAGCATTTGAACTACTGTCTTCAAGGGGAAAGATTCAAACAGCCTCCTACATACTCACCAAAACACCACGGAAGAGTAGCTTTAATCTTTTAAGAGCAACAGCGAAAATCTCCAGCCACTTCAGAGGAGAAGCAGCCAACAGCCGAACAGCGCGCATCTTCTCTGCAGCCCAGAAACCTGCTCTGCCACGAGTTTTCTTTCTGGAAAACTGTTCGGCATTTTAAATGCTGTAACACGACAATGTGAATCACTCCCTTCGAGGGCATCGCTTCATTTCAGATTAATAGGAACCAAGGAAAAATTATGTCTTACAATTACCGGTCTTAAACTTCATGCTCGTAGTCGACATTTGGGATTAGACGGGCACAGCCCTAAACACTTGCAAATCAGTGTAAAGGGCACGTAGGAGGAAGGTTCAAGGGGTGATTACACCCACTCCTGCAGCTAAAGACAACTCTGCCTAGCTAGCAAAAATTAAAGTTCTAGTCTTTTTTTTCCAGCATATAGGTGAGGGAAGACTAAATTCCTTTCAAATAACACTGCTCTTAAAAGTCGATATGGTTTATGTGTTGTGACCACCCTCAGTCAAAAGATTTTTTTCTGCTCAACCCCCTGTGTAAGGTAACATTCACACAATCCATCAAACCGTAATTCTAATCATATTCGATGGGATTTGAACTGAATTCTATTTTTGGATTTCAAGAACTACAGATAATTAATACAGTTTTCTCCTTGAAGTATCTCATCTGCTCTAACTACGTCTAACAAAAAGCTTTTGGCTACCACCGGATGACAAATAAAATAAACTAAAACCACAAGAATGTCTCATTAAGAAGAATTAGAAAATGACAGGACTCACTTCCGCTTGTTTTATTCCTTTACTAAACAGATACTTTTGGGAAGCGAAACACTGTGCAGAAGTAAAAATAAAGTGTATTGTGTCAGGATATTTTGCAAAAATTAATTGAAATTTCAAGAATGAACCTAAAAATTCAGCCTACATTAGACTTGCCTGCTGGAACTCGCCACAACGTATGAAATAAGTCTGGTTTTGAAGGACAAAATGATAGTATGAGGCATATAGCTGATAGCCCGTGCATTTCTCCCATGTTTCAGTGAAGAATGAGGAACAAACTTGAAGAAAAACAACACCTTAATGTTTGAATTTCTTAATTAAAAAGTGAAATTTACGTAATAAATAACTAAATAACTAACTAAATAAAAGTAGTCAAACACAGGCATCATTGAAATGGTTTTCACAGAATACAGAAGTTTCTGATTTTGGTGACTTAGTGGCATTACTTCAAGTAGCAAGGGAGCTTAAAAAACCCACCCTCAGTTTAAACAAAAATATTGGATGCCACAGCCCACGGTTTACATTTTCTTTATCCAAAGTTGCCTAAAGCAACCCAAAGACATTTGATCCTATTCCTATTTTAGATGTTTGTAGTTACTCACAATACCATGAGATGCTAACAGTTGGTGTTCAAATAAGGAGAGCAAAACCTCTGAATTTTATCAGCCATAATTATTAGTAGCAACAGGGCATAATGCTTCTTGCGCTTTTGATGATCACTTGAGCAAAATTTGGTAGCATCTTTAACGTCATATTCTGAAATGGTGCACACATACTTATTTTTAGGAAAGATTATACTATAGAATTTTTACAACCAACATGGTAACGTACACAATTGGTTATTTCAACTCTTTCTGTTTCGTAGGATAAAACTTTCTGTATTTAACCTCCAGACTGCGTTAACTAGACCAAAATAAAGCATCAAGCTCTGTGTGCAAAACATGCTTATTACTTGCACATTTAAGAATATCTGGCCTTCAGAAAAGCGCCAGAAAAAAAAAATCTTATTTGTACCAATGGTAACACACCAGTTATTACATCTACCACTTATCTTTAGGAAACAGTATAAAGTTACAATTTGTACAGCTAAATGCTCAAAAAGATCAAGAAATGAACTATGCAGAGAAGTTTGATTCTCTTCTATTATGTATTATAACACAGAGAAAACTTGATGTTGAAACTTGGGTAATCTCTCTATTCAAATTTTACGACGACTGTAAGGTACTGCACTTAGCCCTCAGCACGTACCACAGTGATTTACTGTGTACTTCTCATGTGACTGGTTACAGCTTTATTGATCCAAGCAGAGTAAATCACGACACACGTGTATCTGGGACACAATATAGTTTGAAAAACAATTACAAGATGACATAATGCAAGTAATTAAGAACTGCACATGAAAAAGGCTAAACACAAGACTGTATGCTAGCTTAATTAAAACTTAGAGATGTATTCTCAGATGTATTACATCTTAGAGATGTATTCTTATTAGTAAAACTTTACATGTACAGCTAAAATAAGAAAAAAGACCATTCTTCTTTTCACTGAATGTATAATAGAAATACTTCAGCATTAATAACAAAAACATTCACACACATAGCACTCTATACAGTTAATCTAATTCATGCTAAAAAAATCTAATTTATATTGCTATAATCTACAGGGGTTTTGTAATCAATTTTGCCAAGACTTGCCTAGGTCCTTCTAATACTCCGCACGCCATTGGGAAATTCCTGTTCATTTTGTTTCATCAGTACCACGATTTCCATTTCAACAAGTATGTAGATATAATCTTTAAAAACTCATTTATGAGTAAACAACCTTAATTTCTTGTGTTACACAGTTCAGGAGCAACATATATCGTCTGAAAAATACCACACGATATTCTAGCATAAACACCATCAATATGCAGTACTTCCATGTTTGAGATTCCTTATCTATTACGCCCACAAAGGAGATCTAAATATGTTAGAAACTAAATGTTTTGTAAGTATACAAATTATACGTGCTCATTTCATTAAAAAACAGAAAGAGATATGCAGTGGTTTTTGAATGACAAATATCTGATAGCAAATAGAACTGCTCTGCTTGCTACTTGAAAAAAATATTTAAACAAAATCAAATTAGGCCTCAAAACACAATTAGAAAAATTGTATTAAACAGCTCTCCTTCTGTTTGCTACTTCCAGTTATCTCATTCCTTGCTTTAGCAGTGCAAGTCCAATATTGCAATCAGAAATCTACAGTTTTGGTAACAAATACCTGTTCATGTAAAACTGTACTACTTTTAAGACTCGTTTTATGCATAGTATTTTTTTATTAAAAATTTAGCATAAAAGAAACTACATTTCATACATTTAATAAATGAAAAATAATTTATTTCAACAGGTTTTCTGTAAGTACAACAAGTGGATAGATTTAATTGCATAAGCTAGAGAAATGCATGACTTCTTTTTTAGGGCACCTGGATATTCCCTCATTCCAATATCTCAACGTAGCACAAGATGCTTTCTGACCCCCCTCAATCTTAGGTACAAAGTAAATAAGCAGTGAATAAAAAAAAAAATTATAAAAAAGGAAAGCTATTATATTAATTTTGCAGTTAAAGAACTAAAGACTAATTCATCCCCCCTGGAAGACATTTCTATTTTCTCCCCCATTTTCCCACGGAATATTATTGTCCATTTGGCAAGAACAACAGCAAAAAACCCCAGCGTGCCAGCTCATCAGCAGGCAGAGTTCATAACCTGCTATACAGCCTAACTTGATTTTTGTCAGTGACCTTTAGCAGGAGGCAGGAGCGATAACAGTTTAAATTACCACTGATAAACCTGTCAAAGATCATGATTTGGCTCACAGAGAGACCAAGGGATTTGCCCAGTGTCAAATATTCAGCTGAAGAGCTGGAACTTAACAGTATCTCACAGTCTTGACAACAAGATAGCATTCATTAATGCCTTTTATTTCTGAGCACAAAAATGGAAGTTTCTGAATTCATCCTGGAATTTTCAGATTTTTCTAAGTGCTTCTGGTCATTCTTACTTTTCCACATTGCACAACTCCACCCAAGCATACTACAAAAAGCTACAAAAACTCCACAGCTTACCTAGAAAAGTCTGTCTTGCAAGACACAAATTTTAATCAAATTCGTGCACTGCTGTATTTTTGTGTGGCTGGGCTAGGGAGCAACCTTGACCACATGAACCTGAACTGAAAGAATACTCCTGGATTCATTCTAGAGCTCTGATACAAGGTCATCTTATTTAGGAAGTTCAGTTGGAGTTTATTCTTTTTCCCCCAAAGTACTATGTTTATTTTTCTTTTTTTTTTTTTTTAAAGTACGAGCCCATCAGCAAAGAAAAAAACACCTGATAAACAGAAACTAAACCGAGAAGCAATAGTCTTAGCTGTGAATAAACAAAATTAAGTTATACAGCCACCATGAAAGAGTTTGTTGGATGCAGCATTGTACAAAGATTAACTTTATTCAGCATTTTTTTCATCTGCCCATGAAATAAAATGTGCATTTTTTTTTCAACAGACTAAACTATTTAATTCCATAACATAATATTTCATTCTTTGCTCCAAAAATAAGCCACATTTATTCAAGACATGTATTTGAGCTTACCACAGCAAAAAGTATACTGGAAACGGTGATTCATCTATATTGGTTTCTCAAACAGTAAGAGAACACAAGAAAAACACATCATACAAAGATCCCAACTCACAATGTGTAGCACTAGAAAGGTCCCTACACATAGGTATAACCAAAGCATGGGAGAAAACTGCCAATACTGTAGGAAATAAAAAGAGTATAGGGCAGATAATGTACTAAGAGATACCTTGTATATACAACATTGGCTGAACACATAAATATACCAATATTTATGAATGTATGATTACATTGCTTACTAAAATATAGGAGTACATCGAGAGCATTGCTGTGCCTCCACCTTCACACACACTGAAGTGAAACCAACTTTCTAGTACAACATATGATTTGTTTGAAAGGATAATAATAATGGGCTTCAATCATATTTCTGAAAACAACATGTTATTTTAACAGCTTGCTGTACTCACTGCAATGGATGGTAAGATAAACTAAACTACTCTGTTAAAGTTTAGCAGAGGAGGAAAGTTAAAAACCAAATGAGAGGTATGTAAAATGTACCTTGACTATGAGAGAACCAGATTCAGTCTAATTCCCTGTTCCGTTGGAATGTACCTCTTGAGAATTATGGGCCTCATCTCCCCATTGGCTGCAAAAAGGATCTATATAGCAATCCAATTCATTAAATATGTTTTAGAAACTATTCTGGTATCGTCATTTTATCTTTCTACCAAGGGCTAAGACTCAATTGGAGAATCCAATAAGAAAAAAAACACACCAGGAAAAAATTGTCATTGTCAAAATGCTGATACAGTCTTACGTGAAACTGATTTCCACATCTAATTTCTTGTCCGCCTTCCAACAAAAAAAATAGGAATATTTGCATCACCTCTTTTACAAAGAAATAACCTGCCCTAATTTTATCCCCCAAGTGAATCGCTAATAAGAAAACAAAATTTTATTTGACAATACCTTATCATGCCTTTTCAAGTTACATACAGAACATGCACACTGCAACTAATTTTTAGGAACTTCACTTACACACTAGACAAAACAAGAAATACTAATTTTGCCACTGAAGAAATTAATACTTAATACTTTCTTACTACTACTAGTCATACATCTTTAAGAGCCATGTGGTTTTTTATGCATTGAGATGTAACATAGACCTGAAATCATGATCGATCCAGTGGCTCTTTCCTTATTTATACCACTTAAGATTGCAGTTTAACCTCATGTTCAAGGCTCCTTCATCTATGTATTAATTTATAAATGAGACCAGTCCATTCAGGATGAAGGCAGCACTATGTACAGTCAATTACTGCCACACCCCAAAATAATTTAGGGGTAGGAACTGCAGAATAGCTCATACCTCCGTAATATCCCAAGCAATAACTGAGTCAGAAATATTACTAACAGAGGCAATTTCTACAGTAGTTTGGAATCCTAAGCTCTCCAAGCATCTGACACATTGGGGTTTTTTTACAAGGGATTTCTCCCCCACATAATCTATAAGAAAGCTGACTAGTAGCATAGGATGTCTTCTTTGCCAATGAATATTTCACATCACATTCTTTCATATTAGCCAGTTTTGATTTTTAAAATGTTTATAGTAAAATAGACTTTAAGTCAGTTTTGAATACTGAAACTAAAAATTGCTGTTGAATACAAACACAGTACCTGAACGGAAATATAAGTGATCTTAAAAAGTTAAGATGGTAAGGTGACTGGAGGCGACTCTTGTTCAGTCAAGTCAGCAAGCTGACTTCTCTTTCCCTTCCAGCTTCTGTTTGAGTTAATCAAATAGACTGACTTTCCATTCGGGAAATCCAGATTAACCTATGTACCGTCAGGCGTTCATTTACAATTTGTTTTCTTAAAACTGTGCCCTCTAAAGTCAACTGTGCCCTCTGAAGTCTGTTTATGAAGCAGAAGAGATACAAACAAAAACCCCAAAACTTTAAAACCCCAACAAAAACACTTATCTCACTGTGAGTGAAGGAAGACCTGCTTAACACACAAGTGATTTGATAACATTTGACTACAATGCAGTACAGATGATCTTCAGCTACAGCTGTTTCATGGTTCTGTACCTGATCAAAAAAATTTGCTTTTTACTATCTTAGATCCATTTCAGCTCCATCAGATCAGAATTTCAGCATATTGCCACCAGTGGCACCTAAAACACTCACCATATTGAGCATTAAAGCAAATTCAATTTTACCTTTGAGAAATTAAGGGCAGAATTCCAGCCCTCATGCTGATTTTGAGTAACAGTCAATGTGTAAGATCCAAATTTGAGACACCTACCAGCCCTGGTAGCTGCCCTACTCCCTCTTTGTCTTCTACGGACCTTTTGCAATTGAGTCCATCAATTTGTTTTTTTTTTCGTGACATGAACAAGAGGGCAGAGATGTCTTACAGCTCTTCAGCCTGCAGGTGGGTGGATGGTGCCCACTCTCCAGATGCAGAGTTGAGTCTACACCTCCACAAGTGGAGAAGAAAGGATCGATGTATTTTCTACAGTTTTATACTTAGTAGTTTTTTTTTTACTGTTGTTTTAAGTGACTGCCCTGTTTTGGGGGGAGTTGTTTTGGTGTTTAAAGTAATAACTTTTGAAGGAAACATCAACATAACCATTGAGCTCCAGCAATGGATTTCAAACTGGTGAGAGGTGGGATTTCAGCCATGCTGTTCTTCATTGCTACCTATGGGCTACCTGCAGCAGGTCCCTTTTGGAATACCCATAACTAGGGAACGTAAATCAAAGCCCAGCTTTTGAGCAAGGTTTTGGTCAGTCTAGCACAAGACCATAAGAATATAAACCCAATTGGGTCAGAGAGCCAAATCTGATGTCGCCCACCCGACTGCATCAACAGGTTTCTGCAGCACAGCACGTGGGATAAACATCTGCCTGCTGCAAAAAGCATGCCTAAAATTAGTTTCAGAAAACAGCATTTAAATTAAGATCCTTCACCAATAATTAACAAGGAAAGCACACTGAATTTTAACAAGACTGAAGTGTGGGGCAAGGCTTCAATTAATAAACTTTATCATTAAATCTACTGCTATTAAGTCTATACTCAAAAACTCTACTGCTTATTAACTGTTCTTTCTCATCTCAGCAACATCTTAGATGAAGAGATAGTTGAACAGCTTGCTGTTCAAGTGCTAGAGGCTACATTTATAGTTTGTGACAGTCACGGCAGTTCTGATATGCCTTGGTGGCACATTTCATTGCAGCCACATCGCTACAAACGGAAAAATCCAAATGCTCAAAGCACACGCAGGAGAATGCTGGTGGACGGGCTCAGCATTTAAACGGTCTTGCCCATTCGAGGGTGATTCACTTCAGCGAAGCTTTCAGCACCAATATACTCGCAGCAAGAATTTGTCCAAATTCTGCCACCCTTGGTCTAAGCAACATCTAAAGAAGAGCATGTAAGGTAGATTCCAGTGTTTTGGGTTCTGCTTCTAGCCAAGAACAGCCTGGGTCACACGCTGGCAACAACCTTGGCAGCACACTCCTTCTGCTTCTCTTGCTGCCAATACTAATGAAACAAAACTAGACGCAAGAGGTTTCTTAGAAACTTGGTGTTAATGCTGCCTGGCTGGGACTATCTGTAATGCTTGTACTAATTATTCCTGAGTAGATTAGACTGGAGAGTGCCAAGCCAGCCCAGCAGCCCTTTCTGTGCACGCTCTGCTGGGTGGCCGCGTTTCTAAACTCAAAAATTGCATTAAATGGTTGACACTAACACATACTGCAGCGAAGCTATGAGGTGAAGAATTGTTATTGCTGTGGTAAGACAATCACCACTGAGGCACCTTGAATACAAGAGATTTAAAACTGAAGCAATACGTAGAAGTAATTTACACAAATAAAAATCAAGCAAAACATAAAAAGTAGTTTTATTAAAAGAAAGCAAACCGTAAAATGCATCCATAAAACTCCCAGTTTTGCTTTTTATTTCAAATCCTGCACAGAGTATATGGAGAACACGGAAGGAGAACAAAGGGATGATTTCTACACACCAGCAGCTCAGCTTTCCAGTGCCAACATTTTATATAGCACATTACAGTCACTTTTATACCCTCATCTGCATGCATCAAGTCGAACAGTCAGTCTTCATCTAGAGCCATAATATGAGTATGTACTTCTCAATAATAGTACATTTGTACAGCCGCAGTTGTTCTCTCCCCCTGGAGGTAGAAGATTGTGGATCTATTTTGGTTTTCTTTTTAAAAAAGGAAACAACGGGATATTGCACTGCTCAGCGTTTCTTTTTAAATACAGACTCACTACTCAGGATTTCAAACACTTTTTGCTGTAGCATAAAGCACACAAAATTTAATCATTTTTTCTACCACCTGGAAAGAACATACCTGACACTCATTTCTTATTAAGAGAATTAAAAAAAGTGAAAAACTAGATGCAAAAAAACTTACGTCCACACATCTCAATGAAACTTGCTGGTTATCATCACTTCTAAGGAAATAAAATTATAATGAAGTGACTATTTTTTGTTATTTTTCCCCTCAATTTCAATAGCAGACATTAATTCTCACAAGATCATAGAGATATAGCTAACCTGAAATGCAATATTCTTTTAAAGCTGTCCTTTAAAAAGTGATTTAACTTGCGAAAGAAACAACTTAATTTAGGCTTAGATAAATATTAGTTACTTTCGAAACAGTAGTGGCCCAACATCTGAAAGTTTATCCCAAGAGATCCTATTTTCTCATTGAAAACAGAAGTCAGAAACAAGCTATTTTCTCCTAAATTAACCTCATCTTTACATTAGAGAGGAAAATGAGAAGAGAAATATCACAGCTAAGCCAACACAAACAACAAATGTTATGTTCCATATCTGACAGGCAAAAAATAAAGGAAAACCACACATCAGGTCATACTTTTGTGCTATGTAATCAGATTTATTTTATCTCACCAAATAATTCACTGGAGACAAACAAGGAGATGAGGAAAAAAAGAAAAGAGGTGTTATTTCCATAAAAAGACATCATTAGTACCTGCAGTACATGATCCAACATGACACGAGATCCAACCACCAAACCATGGATGTCTCGGCATGGATTCCCCTTGACGCGTATTACAGCACCGAAAGGGATGGCAAAACAATTCTCTGGCCCAATGAGCCAAGCACTCACCTGGGATGTGGGCAGTTGAGGTTCAATCCTCTTCCTGGTGGATATTTTATTTTCACAGAGTGGAACAACTTCAGTTTTAGAAAGAGGGCTGAAAGTCTACATGATTAAGCTACAACAATCACCAATACCAATCTTCACAGTATGTTAAATACTGAACCAAAGGCTGAATTACCTTAATGAAGGTGATTCACTTAGGGCAGATTTAATGCATATTGACAGAATGATAAAACAAAAAGACACAGGAATTCTGCACCCAAAGCTGTTTTTTCCAGTGTCTTTTGAAAGCATTGTATGCAAAGACAAACAAAAAGCATAGGGATAAAACATAAATTATTTGTTAGCCCCTGATCTGAACAGCTAGGCAACACATTCACAGGTCCTTGCTTTCTTATCCATTGGAAAGACAATGGAATTCAAAACAGTACTTATCAAGAACATTCATAAAATCATGATTTTCCAAAAATAACACAACCAAGAAGCAGCACCCGCATACATTGCGACTGTCACTGCTATGAGCAAAGCTCGCGCTTTCCAGAGGGTTGTCTGTTGCCTTGAATGTTGAATGCTGCTCAGCTTCTTTTTTTCCTTCTTTTTAACTATCTCCCAGAAAATCCACTTGTCTTCAGGCACTAGTCAATGACCCAGCTGTGGTATTTAAGTTCAGTTTTATCAGCCCTCATGGGGTAGTCTCTGCTGCTCCAGATTTCTTATGCCCATCAGTGTCTTTAGCAGCAGCTTCTATTGCCTCAGCTACCACAGGAACGTGAGGACCAGCGTCCCTCTGTTGAAGGATATCTAACGGCACTTGCTGATTTTTGCCAGATCTGTTTTCATGGAAGCCATTAACACTCTTCCGTATTCCAACGGATTATTTTCCAATGTATATTTTAATAGCAAAGCTCAAAACTTCGATTTTATTTCTACAGCTACAAGACCTTGAAAACTGTAAATACAGTGATTGTTTACATAAAACCACTTTGGATAGATTTCTTCTTAAACTTAATATGCTGAATAGAAGAAAGAAATCTGACCGCTTTTTTTCAAAACACAGCACAAATCAAACGTTATTTCATCCATTAAGTACTGCTACTAAGACAGATTATTTATCCTAATAAAAATCAACCATCTTCTCCAAAAAAACAAGGTGCAGTTTGGCATCTAATGGTACATCCAACCTAGAGTTCAGTAATTGGAGTCCGCACCCAAAACCAGAGCTGAGCAGCGCTGACAAAGCCCTGCAATTTGAATTCTGTTTCTTGCTGACTTTTGTTCGCCTTTGCCGTACACAGTGACAGGTTTTCCCTAAGGCAGAAAGACACACTCTACCAAAAGTTTCATTGACTCTCTTTGTCCAAAACAGTACACATAGAAAGAACGTGAATCTGAGTTTTTAAACACATTCATTCATTCAAACCTAGAAAATGAGTTATTTATTTTGGCTTATCTGAAATGTTACAAATTCTTACTAACGTTCTAGCTTTGAGAAGCAGACGCATCTGACTTCCCAAATGCTGCTTCAAGGAAGATGTGGGGTCCTAATCTTACACTGCAAATAGTAGTTAGAAGGCAGTGCCACGATTTTCTAAACAAGACTGCAACCAATGTCTAGGTCTGAGGGTGAGGTTACCTGTTTAAGCACGAAGAGGATTTCTCCAGCATCATAAGGTATCTTACACAAACAAAATGTACGAATTCCTGGAGACAACTATTTAACCTTTGCTTGAAATACATGACTTGGAATACTCTGCTTTCCATTTACTATAGGTGAGACTAACGAAGTCCAGCCATCAAATATGCTGTGGTTACTGCACACGGGGCTACAAGAACTTTCGAGCTCTGAGACATACCTAATTATAACAACCAATTAGTGCTTCTGCTTGATTCACATAAACTACCTTGACCTTCAATCTGGCTATGTGCAACTACGCTTCAATCTGACTGTATCTCAGTGAAGCTGCACTGAAATGCCCTTGTAAGCAGATGAAAAATTTAAGTAAGTTCTTCCAACCATTTTAGAACCACAATATTCCAAATGTCACGTAGTACATGGCACACTATTCAAAATAAACAATGAAAAGGAAAATACACAGTATTTTAAAATTAAAATACACACATATCAGACGAAAACAGACAGCATGTGAGTCAACTTGCTTAATTATTGTTGTCATCTCTTGTCCAGCCAACTCCCCCATTTAAATTTTTCTATTTTGATGCTCTCCAAAACCTTTCTCAAACATCGAGCTACCTCTTCAACTTGCTCCTCATGCCTCATACTCTGTGCACTCAGCTCTTCTGCTGCCCTCCCCTAATGCAAAGTTACCCTTGGCATCTCCTGGACCTGGTTTGCACCCTCACCCACCTCTGCTCCTATTCGACTGCTGTGTGTGAAGAAGTCTGACAGGGATCCTAATATCAGGTCGAATTCTTCCACTTTAAACTATTTTGGGTTTGTTTGAGGTTGGGGTTTTTTTGTGCCTTTTTTTCCCCCCCTTCCTTCAGCTCCCCCCCCCTTCCCCAGCTCTGCTGGGGAAATGGACACAGCTCGAGTTCAATAGGGCTAGAAGACCCAAAACTGGACACAAGCAGTGGTGGCCAATACCACATTATCTGCATTCATGATTTTTTATAGTTCTAGTCCACAGAGTACTGATTGCCTGAAAGAGTTTCAAAGACATCTTGTGAAACGATCACAAAGAAGCTTTTAATCTGCATATGCATAATGGCAAGGAAACAAGCTTATTTTTATTTACCTCATGCTATATTTAAATTTTGACCCAATTTTACTGGGTTGTAAAACCCCCCCAAAAAACCAGTCATAGTCCTTGCAACATCTTCCTCAAGATGCAAGTACTGTGGTAATGCAGTTCAGATTAGCATTTCTCAACCTTTCAAAGCTCAGAGTGGATATCAACACATTTCTGGAATACCTATATGTCTTCTGAAAGATTATCTATTCATCTGCTTATTGACTATCCCTGTCCTGCTTAAACTGAAGATCTAAGAGGATTACAGAACCTGGTGGCAAGGCTGAAGGCTTGTTAACTTAATAAGGCTGTGGATTTAAAACTGTGTTAAATTAAACAGGTTTTGAAAATGGCTTAACTCTGCTAGTGTGGATAAGATTTAAGAGTCTCCTCTCAGATTTTTATCTAGCTCATGAAAAAGAAGACCACATGAAATAGTAAGGCACCGGCATACACAAACAAGTTAAGGTCCATGAGATGCCGATCTTCATTCAGCAGGTTCTGTTTCAGAAAAGAAGCTTCATATTTACTTAGAGGCACATTACCACAGCACACTGAATTCATCTTTACTGGATTTGTTTAAAATCAGCTTCTAGAATAGTTATGCCCTATATATATGCCAACTCAGATTGTCATCTGATCAGCTTTGAATACTTTTCATCTTAACACTTTTTAATCAAAAGTGCCTCATTTCTCCTTATTTTTTTGGATCAATTCTTCAGGTTACAGTCTGCATCTTACGAAGATAGCATGCTAATATAGAATAATTGAAGAGACTTGCTTCAAATTATGCACTATTGATCCTCTCATTCCTCTGTGCAAGTAAGACTACATTCCTTTTCTTGAGTTCAGCAGCTTCAAAGTCTGGTAGGAGTGAGTACTTTTGTCTCTAACCGGAGCTTTTCAAAAGCTTGCCTTGTAAAACTGTAGTTCACGAGATAAAAACAGTACTTTGGTTCTTTAAAAAGCTTTCAACGTACATGTGTAGTTTGAAAGTTGAGCTGCTGAGAAGAAGTCAGGAGAGGCACATCTTTCCTTTACAAAAAGGAGAGCAGAGCTACCTCACCTTAATGCAACACTAATACCATGGAACAAAATAAGCTTTATTAACAAAGGAACACTGAAGACTGAGGAGTGCTTCAGGTGTCGTGAAGTACAACAGGACGCCCTCTGACACCTGGCTTATCTTCTGTGCAACACGGGCAGCTCTCCTTCACTTCAGAGAGGAGAAGAATGAGATCTGCATTAATTTTTGAACAGCACTGAAATGCTTACCTTTGATCAAAATGCATGTATGATTAATTGCCTACTTCCCAGCTAGAAACTGTAAAATTGTATTTTGCACATTTACAGAGTAAAAATGGGCAATCTACATTGGACTCTGAAAAATCATGCCAACTTGGAAGACAGAAAGAAGAGCTAAGCACCAGACCAGGAAATAGCGAATGACATTTTAAAGATATGCACATGAGCATCATATGCCAAAAAATTCCAAATACTGGACTCGGTTTCTCTCTTTGGAGTGATTCATCTTATCTCCAAGAGCATCTTCCCAACTCCCAATGATTTCCTGACTTTTAAGAACATGCAGAAAACAGACTTAACTGTTTGCCTCTGTACTGACTAAGACCAGTCAGGGTCTTCGTGCCCAAACTGCACAGCAATATCAATGCGATGAGAATAAATGAAAGCAATTATTCAGACACTCTCAGTGTGGCAAGGCTCTAACTAGGATGAGCCCCACTGTTTAGTCTGACGGTCAGAGGACAGCGCTGACGCCTCCTCGCCCTGTACCCAGGGAAGACAAGTGCAGGAAAGAGCACTTGGATGTGCAATTCTCCCACCTAGAGCCACTTGCTTTATAAATCAATCCAGCTCACCTCAAAGCAGCCATTCTCAGTCCAGACAGACCTGCTCTCTGAGAAAGATTCTGATTCGATGATGTGCACAGAAAAGCAAAGAAACTGATATAGTGCAACTGACCCACAAATTCACTGCCAGTTTTCCAAGACCAGCTTTTCTCTCTACTAACAAAGAGGCATCTGACAGGAATTGAGACTCAACAGACGCATGGTTTTCCTTTGTGCACGCAGCATCGAGGTGTATGTATGAACAGGGCTGATTGGATGATGTTTCAGCTTTAGTTACCAAGACACATTCTTGGCCACACCAGGATGTGCATATAGGCAATGATTTAAAGGACAAGGAAAAAAAACACCACAACAACTTTGAAGCCAAGGAGGCTAAGCAATGCAGTAATAATAACCCACAATTTATGCTCTTCATTCATTTAGTAGATGTCATAATAAATGCCACGAGAGTGTTTGTAGTTCAGATACTTTAACAGAACATTTTCTTTCATATTGTTTATTTTCTGTTCTCTGTGTTTGACACAGGGAAGAACAAATTGGACACAAGAGGGAAGAAAAATACACGTGTTCTTTTTCTTGGAAGTAGTACACTAAGATCAGAGGCGAGAGAATGTTTGAATAAAGGACAATGATGGAGCCAAAGAAAAGACTACGGAAAACGTTAAGCACAGCATAAAGAGAAGGCCAAATGCACTGCGAGAGGAAGTCCACTGAAAGACAGACAAACAATTGAACATAATGAGTCTCCAGTTTTATTATGACAACTGCGGTTTCAGGCTTGCTGTTTTCTGCAGCTCCTATCCACGCACTGAACACAGGGGTATGAAGAGGAAGTACCACGTGAAAATTGGTTTGCTCAAGTAAAGGAGAGGGGAGGAGAAGGATTTCTGGCAGACCCCATCCCAGTCAGACCCTTCAGCTCTTCCTACCACAGGGGATGTCTATTAAGCCACCGACCAAGAGGTACCCATTGCAAAGAGCCAGGTGCTCTGCACACAGAAACACAGCAGTAGCACTGCTGACTGACTTTTCTAACCAGACTCTGGACCACCTATGGAAAGAAATTTTATTGGTATTTGATTTCTATCATAATAAGAGAAGATTTAGAAGATTTTTACTCCCACTGCTCTTTAAAAAACCCCAACCTGCTCCCCTCCACAAGCCCATGAACAGTAAGGGCTTTAGACTGCCTTTTAGTGCAGAAGTTTAAATTTTCTGATTGAGAAAAGCTTTTTGAGCAGAGCAATAACCTGTAACTCACTGACCAAATTAAAGTGGAAAAAAAAAAGACACCATTTTATTTCAGGTAGGTGGTTTTAAACGAATCTACAGAAATGGAAGAATACAAGTTGGAAAATGAATGGAAATAAAGATAATTCCCTCCTCCACCTGAGAAGAAAGCAATCATACAGCACTATTTTACACTAGCACACACACACAAAAAAAGACACTGGAAACAAAATAAAAAGGTGGTATCACAAATACTGTCGATTTGTGGGTTTTTTTAGTTTATAAATCAACTTACTTCAAAATCTAATTATTTTCAAAATGAAGGGATTACACTAGTTTTGTGGCTATTTTATCAAGCAGATTAGTGTTAGCTGGCAGGTTAAAGATTGCTATCAAGGTTCCAAGTATGGAATTAAATATTTCTGCACTACCAACACCATGCACATTAGATATTCTCTTTTCATTCTTTCCAAAACACACTCAAACCTATACACCAGTAAGCCAGTCAGATGCACATTTTTCTAGCTGAAGGATGGAACACCAGCTTCCACGGATTTTTTTAAGTGGCTTTTCCTCACCGAGGCATTTATGCGATTCCTTATTGAACATCCAGACAAAAAGGAGTCTTTTTAACAACATAATACTAGGCACCGCACCATCTTTGGTGCGGGAAATGGATTATGAACATCTCCCCAGTAACGTGGAACTCGACGATTTAAGGAGTGAACAGCACTGTCTACTGATCTCAACCAAGACTGTGGACCCATTGTAAAACATACTATAGATGATAAAAAAGTCAATCTCTGCCCTAGAGAGTATACAGTTTAAACAGCAAGTCAAACAAAGGAAGTATTATCAGTCATATCTGCAGATGGGAAACAGAGGCACAAAGAGCTTTGGATGGCTCTGTACAAGGCTATAAAGGATGTCTGTGGAAGAGCCAGGAACTGCGCCCGGAAGCTCTCAATCCTAGCCCAAAGTCTTTGGATACTGAGACAATTTTTCCTTTTGCTTATCCTTGCTCTCTTCACTTAATTACTTATCTCTGAGAGGAAATGCATTAACATCACGAGACAGTCTATTTTCCTTTTATATTTATAATCTCCATTAAATTTCCTCTAGCTTAACACAGGATACAAAAGTGTTACAGAGAAGTAATTAAAATTGTACAAGCAATTGTAAATGTAAAGGCAAAATCTGGCATTTCAGAAAGCGTGAAAGAAAAAAGCATGCATAAATGATTTAGAGAGACTTCCCAAAGTGTTTTCTAATGATAACTCCAGAACATGAATAGACGCCTATCTCCAGATTCTCAAACTAAGATACTTCATATGGTAAAGTTGCACCTCAACATTCCTTCCTCTTATAGGATGGAACCCATGCAGGAATACGTAGCTAAAACTACACGGACAACAACAGGATACGCTTTTATTTCCTCTTTTTAGTAAGGGAGAAAGTAGATTCAAAGTCTTCAAAATCAGGCATCAGTTCAAGATTCTCTACATTAGTCACCATTTCTTGAATATTTTCACAACACTTTCGGGAAAAAGCAGCATTCTTTACAGTCTGATCTATTACCACAATGTGAGCCTCTTCTAAGGGTGGCTGACCAGCAGATGCTTACTGATATGACATTTCTGTGTACTGCTTTATTCTGCAAACTCTTGTTTAGAGAGATATAAACATCTGTTCCAGTCTACATCTGCTGCTATGCTTGGCAATCCCCATATTTGTTTTCAATCCTTTAATGAAGTTATTCATCTATGGATGCACATTTTCAGTCCCACTGTTGTTTTCTGATCATTATAAATTGTCTAATCTAAGAAGTTTCCCTTGATGACCAATTTCTGCCAGGATCTCAGCAGGCATGGGAGTGCCGTGGCTGCAACGGCAGGACTTGTTTCAGCTCCTATGAGATTTTGAATACTGCTAAATAAATAGTCAAATGGTGCGAGTTGCCACCCTCAGCTCTCTTCTCCAGGGGAGTTAGGATAAAAAAAAATAAAATTGCCATCATCATACATTGAGCCCAACAGATGGAAAATCCTGACCCACTTAAGTCCTCACAGACCAGAACGTGGCCCGTCACCCCTAGGGCCCCAAGCTGCGTGCAGAGTTCAAACACCACGGATGGGGGAAGAGAACCTGGGTCCATTTATCTTCCTTTTTGGCAATAAAGCTGCTTCAGCAGTTCCCAGGCAAGCCTACTGGATCACAAATGACTGCTGCTGCAGCAGTATGGACATGGGAATTAAAAAATTTTACTGTTGCTTTCCTGTGTTACACAAGCGTGAGAACGGACATGTGGGTTTACACTACAAGGCAACACAGCTGAACATTAGCAGAAAGTCATGGAACAATCTCCTGTTTGTGAGATTTTATGTTCTCCTCAGTTTAAAATAATTTATCACAAACATTTCAGATGTTGGTGGTTGCCAATAGAAAAAACAAAGTTTTAGGAATGCACAAAGCAATAATCTATCGATGCAGCTAGAGAGCCTCCTCTAACATCTAAATGAGCATCTTCTAATAACCTATAATGTTACTTTACCCTCTCATTTCAAGAAGACTTCACCACGAGTGACATCACTAGAGGTCTCTAATAGTTTTCCAGTACAAAACCAAGAAAAAAGGGAAAAGCTTTAGGACCTTCCCCATTGTCTGCACTGTAACATTTCTCAGTAAGATTTCCCAATGACATACAGCATAATATACCAAAATTACACCATCAATACTTACTCAGCATAAGCATCAACCCTATTAGTCACAGTCAACTTTTGAGCTATTTAAGCTTTTCTTTTGAAAGGGACATAATCTGAAATATTCGCTTACCTCTTCCTGCCTACACTTCGTCCAGAGAACAGCTGAAAACATTATTAAAGAAGTATTTTCAACAGTGATGATATTTCGGACTCTCTAGAGAACTTTGCTTTATGTCCTGCTGAGAAGACAGCCCTAATTTCAGAAACTCGGACTATAAAGAAACTAGCACAAGAATTGCTATGTCTTAGGTACATACAAATTCAAGCGAAAGCTAAAGGCTTATCATCTTAAATCTGTCCTTTAGTAAAGAAATTAGAACAGCTCTTCAGCATCTGTCAACTTATACACACAGCTACATTTAAGACTCCTGCAATAAGCACACCCTTGTAAAACTACCATAAGGAACTTAAGATAATACCTTTTCGATACACTTTGTGAAAACAGCAAGATGAATAACATGGGCATAAATTTGAAAGTAAGAACCCTAAAAATTTCAGACACCCTTTAGCAGGAGACAAGGTTCATGCGATCATGCAAGTCCCTCAACAGCTCTCACTAACTTGGTCCCAATGACCAGTCTCAAGCAGATTTGACAGCAGGCTGCAGCTCTTAAAGCTCATCCAAGCCGTCAACTTAGCTGAAGGTTTTCAACCCCCACCCCAAAAAAAGGCATTAAAGTAGCATCCACACCAGAGAGGAAGCTGCAGCATGAACATAACTACTATTTGTTCTCCCAGGCAAGCTGGCTGCTCAGAACAGAAGAGCTGGGCAGTAAAGAGAGTCTTCCATCAGGTACAGCACTATGTGCATTTTTTCCTTTTGGTACCCGAGGAAAGGCACAGAGGCTTCATGCATCAGAACAGCAGGGAACAGAAAGAGGTTAAGAACTCGCAGGGAGCAACTGCAGTTGTTTTACAGTGGTGAAAGATTACAGAGGTTACAGAAAGAAACGGGGTTATTGCAGTGGGGGAGACACAAGGCATGAGATCCGTTAATCCCCACCACCCACCCAGCTTCATTAGTTTTAAGACTCAAGGAACCATTTGTTTGTTTATTGCCATGTGTCACCACATACATACATACAGAGAGTGCAATATACGTAGAACTGTGCAATAACAGGGCTGGCAGCTCCACAGTCACTGATACAGTTCAGGAAATCATGCTGCAGTACATGCTGGATTAACCTTTTCTGAAAATTATGGCATCGTCTGAAAGGGCATTTATGAGCTTAGTATTACTTCAGGGTATAAGCAGAACGTTTATGACTTGACAGCCTTCATTCATGTTCACTTCATCTAACGTAAGAGCAACCTTCATTTACTAGTTCCCCTTCAGCAAAATCAGTTTAGGAAATCTGACTCTGCCACTCATCTAGAAACAGATTTTCCTCTCCAATTCCCAGAGAGGAACTATATTTGCAACCATCTTTATGTTGTAGCTAGCAAAACAAATAGGGCATTCACTGCAACACTGTCCATTAAATAGGCATTTTGCTTTCTGGACTTTTTTTTTTTTTTTTTTGAAAGAGAAACACTTTTCATACAGAAAAAGAAAAAGTTCTTATCTCCTCTTTATCCCTCTGAGTCAGCTCGCGTTCTTAAAAGCACTGCTTTTCCAGTTAAAAAAGGCTCTGGACAAAGTGGGCAAAAGATGAGAAGATCATCATTCCCTATCTCCCAAAGGACAGAGGACACAAGAACGTCTGTGAAACTCCAGAAACAAAGATGTATTCATAATTACTGTAAAATGTTGAAACGTATCACTAACACACACTGAGTATCAGAGAACTGAATGAGGACTGCACATGGTCAAAACATTAACGGCACACGGTGCAGCGTAACTAATAAACTGAAGCAACATTCCATATGTTGTCACTTCATACTCCACACAACATCTGGGAATGCAAATGTTGAGCAACAGGATATTATAGACGTTAAAAAGAGAGAAACAATATTCTGTATTCAAGTTATTTTTTCTAGTAAGGCTTTGAGAAACTCTGAAGTGCAGTCATTCACATATGCAGACCACGGCTGCACAGGAAGGCTTTCTGGAGGAGCAGTAGTCTCTTAAATACAAAGTTACTCAAAAAGGTCGACAGGAAAATATATAAACAAGTTATATGGGTATTTTGCTTTGTTTTAAGGTTGCTTTTGTTTAAGGTTCTGGGTAAGACCAAATTGGGTTTGATACCGCTTAAGCTTCTCAGCAGTATTTTTTAAGGTTTACCTTCCAGAAGGGAAAAAAAACCCAACAAAACAACACATCATCTTCTCCTTTGCCAATTAATTTATGTACGGAACAAAACTCATTAACAGGAAGTGGCAGGATAATTATTATTTTTATATTCTGAAGCAAAGAACTTAATGACAGTCTCTACCAAGCAGAGAAAACAATACAATCTAATGGAAGAACACCCGTATTTTAAATCCTCACACAAACTTAAGAAGTGTATCTGAGATGTTTTAGAGAAATTCCAATCATGTAATTAGAAATACGGACAAATCAGTGTAAGGCTTCCTCGACTGGGTACGTAAACTACATCATTCGGCTACACTTTAAAATAAAGAATAGTCTTGCCAAACACATGTTTAAGACATCTCCTTGGAATCTCTTAAGACATTTCTTAGAAAAAAACAAGCTTCCTAAGAAGGAAACCACATAAACCATTTGTAAACTACACTTCAAATGAAGGAACTCTGAATAAGCAAACTTCACAAAATGGGTGGCATGACCTTTCAGAGAAGCTGTTCCACCTTGTCATTAGATAAAACAGAGCAAGGTCAGTCACCTCATAAAATTATGTATCCCAATACAGGCTCAAGAACAGATAATCATAAATGAGGCTACTGAGTCTTGATTATAAGGTACGACAGACTCTACAGGTTGCATAAATCCGAGAGAGAAACAGGATGATGGACAGAAGGCAATGTCTTCCCATCACTGTACGTGGATTTTCCAAAACACTTTGAAAAAAAACTGTGAGGAAAAACTAACTAAAGAAGGGGTGAGGACTGACAGTACAAAGAACTTACCAGACCACAGTAACTGGAAGATTTCTTTTTAAAGGAATAAAACTGTAGGTCCTTAGAAGTCAACAGCAAAGTCTTCACTGACTTCAACATGAACAGAACTTTCCTGCTCATGTTTAACATTTCTTATATCTAACTCAAAGGAAATCTACTGATAATCAGAATCATTTCAGAAAGCAGAGGAGCCAAAATGTCATCTCTAATCCTGCAGTTACCAAACCAAGAACAATTTCAAGTGTTCTTCACAAGATGTATATCCTTAACATTCACTTAAGCTTTCCACATTAACTACTTTGTTCTATTTGGTTTCCTTTTAATAAGGCAGTTAAGGTATTGAGATGCTTTTCTCCTTACCTCAAAAACTGAGAGTTTTAATAAGGAAGTATTACCATGGATATTTACAAAACAGCAAGCCAAGACTGACAAGAACACTGACATGTTTTGCTAGAAACGTACAATTGTCAAAAACGCTTTGTTTTGTCGTACTCATGATTTAACTGCCCTTATCGTGAAGCAGAGGCCATTGATCATTTTGAAATGGTGCAGGGAAAGACACGACTACAACAAAACACCATCAGCAGATGGTACTTACCCTAACAGGCGGGCTCCGTGCTTGCACCCTTTGCTGCTGTCCAACTTGAGAGCTCTGCAGGTCCTTTGATCCACAATTAGCTACAGTGTCAATGGGGACCCTTAAAGCATTTGTGCTACCAGTCCCACCACCGGCGCTGGGTTTTCGAGGCCTCTGTTTGATGCCATCCAGTAGTCTAACAAGCAAAATATTACTGGGAAGTTCGTCAACACTGCAGTCCACTAAAGTTCTGCACTCTGGGCATCGGAGCTCATTTCGAGAGCTCACAATACCCAGCAGACAGCGTTTACAAAACGTGTGTTGGCAAGGCAAGACTTTTGCAGAAGCATCAAGGCGTTCTAAGCAAACAGGACACTCCAACAGATCCAGCAGAGCAGATTCATCCATTTTCTTTGTATTACTCAACCAAAAAACAAATCTTTGCAGAATTTATGTGTTTTGAGCGCTCCAAGGATATCATGTCACATCCATCCCTCTTCTGACTACGCTCTGAAAGTTTTTGAGGGGAAAATGGCATTAATAAGCTGGGAAAAGAGTCAGCAAGACTATTTTATATGAAGATGTTAACAGAAAGAGCAAAATAAAAGAACTCTAGACTAGTTCAGTATTTTCAATGAATTAAACATCAAACCAGCAATACATGGTAACAATAGCACTCTACATTAATGTACCTATTTAGTTAAAATATTACAACAAATGCCAACAGCTAAGGTTTTTAAATTCAAGCCCCCATACATTTTTCATCTTGCATGATTGTTTTCTCAAATTACTCCAGAATGAAGAGCTGTCCCCAGTATAGCATTACAACAAACCTTGCTTTTCAGACTTCTAGCTTAATGCACCTGCATCTCCGCACATTTATTCAAAATTAGCTTCTTTCACAACAAGAAGACGCCGAAGGCAACTACAACTGCGTCCAAAACCAACACAGCGTACACCAACAGGGCACGGCGCGAGGAATTACGCTTACGCCAAGACTAACCCAACAGCAGGCGACGTTTCTACCATTTCTGTGAAGAGCAACAAGCAGCACGTTTCACACACCAGCCCTGCAAAGAGCCTGTAGCTCGCAGGGCTTTAAGCTTTTACCACATCCACGGGCAAGAGGGTCCATGGCGGTGCCGCCTTTAAGGAGCGCTCTCAAAAAAACTATCGCGAAGTGATTTACAGCAGGAAGTGCCACCGCCACGGCTTCAGGACAACGCGGCGCTGCGGGAGCGGCCGCCGAGGGAAAAGCGCTCGGCCAGCTCAGGCGCAGGGAAGTGAGGGGCTGCGAAAGGGAGGAGAAACGAGGGGGGAATAAATTAAAAAAAAATCCCACCACCGAAAAGCCACCTAAAAAAAAAAAAATATCACTCTGCGGGAAGTCACGCCAGGCTGCTCCGAAAGGGAGAAAAATGACTTGCGGAGCTCGGCAGCTCCCAGAGCTACGTGCCCGCGTACTCGGCGAGGCAAAGCAGCCCCAGCCCCGGCCCAGCCCCGGCCCGGCCACTGCCCCGGCGCTTCCCGCGGCGGCCCGGCAGGGCCCCGTCCGGCCGCGCAGCCCCGTCCCACCCCGCCGGGGGCTGCCGAGGCCGGGCTCCGGGTGAAGTTGGGCTCCTTCACCCTAAACCCCCCGCGGGCGGCCTGCGGGAGCGGCTCGCTGCGCCGCCCGGACGCGTGTCGAGGCGTTCGTCCCTCCCACCCCGCACCTACCTGCCTTCAGGCTCCGCGTCCATACCGGCTCCTCGATTTATTTCTCTTTCCTATTCCCCGCCCCCGCCCGCTTAAACGCGACCCGCAGGCAGGCAGACCCCACGGCAGGCAGCACGCGCCCCTCCACCGGCCCTCTGCGGAGAGGTGTGAGCGGGGACCGGCACCCCTGGGAAGCGCATCCCGCGGCAGGGCGGGCGGCAGGGGGCGGGCGGGGGGCCGGCCCCAGGGCACGGGGCTGTCACCCCGCCCCGAGGCGGTGAGGGGAAGAGATAAGGCGGGGGTAGGAAGAAGAGGGGGATCGGGCCTGCGGCTACTCCGCCGCGCCGAGCTGCCCCTCAGGGGGCGCGGGAGGGTCCCCGGGGGAGGCCGAGCACCGCCCCGCCTCTGTCCGTCCCACCCCCGGCTCTCACCGTGCGGTGCCGCAGTGGGGCCGGAGGGGCTGTGCCGCCCCCGCTTTGTTCCCGTGACGAGGAGCCGCCGCCGCCGCCGCCGCCAGCGGGCCCACCGGTGCCTCTCCCGCCGCGGCAACGCCGACCCTCTCGTTCCCTCTCCGCCCGCCGCGCAGGGCTGACGCGAGGGGCGGCACCGCCCCGCCCGGCACCGCCCCGCCGAGGGGGCCGCGGGAGGGCGGACCCCGCACCCGGCCCGGGCCACCTCCCCTCAGCGGCAGCACCTCCCCTCACGGGAGGGGGCGGGACCGCGTCGCCCCGGCCCTCCCTGCCTGCCTTCCTCCCCACTGCCCCCTCGCCACGTGCCGTGGGGCTGCAGGGGGGTGCTCCCCGTTGCGGGGCGGGGGGTCCAGGCAGGCACCCGGTGCGGCCGCCGACAGCGTGTGGGCGACGGGCGGCGGGCGGGTGGTCGGAGGTCTCCCCCCTCTTCCCGCTTCGCTCTCTGTGGTATACGGGGCCCCGAGTGCCGGCCCGCGGCTCCCAGGCCCGAGGGAACGCTCCTTAGGCGGAGCGGGCTTGTGCGGGGCGAGAGGGCCTCTCCCGGCGGGGGCACCGGGGTTCGCGGCCCGGCCCTGCGCGCTCCGCTCCCGGCGGGAAGGGGCGAGGCCGGGCGGTGGCGGCGGCGTTTCCCGCCTCTGGGCGGTGGGTGCGGACAGAGGAGAAGGAGAGGTGGGGCCTGTCCCATCCAGGGACCCCCTCCGTGCTAAGCTCGAAGGCAGCGTTAAACATGGGTGCCGGGGGTGCGTGCCTCCCTCGGGGGGACACGGAGTTATTCTGTTGGTGTTTCTCGATCGAATAATGGAGTGAGGTCAGCAACTGCCCCCGGTTGGTGCATGTGTCTCTCTCCTGACGCACCACCTGTGCTCAGGAGATGAGGCGCCGGTTTTGGAGGCGTTCTTCGTGAGGAGCTTCTCTGCAAAACTGTGGGAATGAAGGAGGAAGTGAACCCCGAGGTACTTGCAAATTATCTTAAAGGGAAGCAGTAAAAAAGGGCTTTGAAAAACGCACTTCTAAAATCAGATGAGGCACCTCGTCAATGGATGGTGAAAGAAAAAACTACCCCAAACTGGAGAAATTTATGAGTTCTAGTTAATCATCTTGCCATCTCCATCTCAGAAAGGAAGCATTCCAAAGGCTCCCTTCTTTCGAGTTTGTTGTTGCTCTTGCTGAATTTTGTGTGCATATAAAAAGCTTTTTCCCTTTTTTTTTTCCCCCCATGGGTTGTGTAGGTTTGTGCAAGTTGGCAGCATGGCAGGCTCTCTTGCTTTCTGCATTTCTTAACGTGGTTTCCTATGATAATGATAATCTGTGATTATTGGGATTTCCAAATAAGTGCTCACGCTGAATGCTTCTCTATTTTTTTTTTTTGTTTTGTTTATTATTATTGGTATTAGTAGTAGAAATATTGAAAGTGCTAAATATCTAGAGTTCATTAAAGAATAAGGTTTCCTCCCCTGTGAATGCTGGAGTTTAGGAAAACTGATACAGATGGGGTTCTGGTCTGTGTCTGCGCTTTCCAGGGAGTATCTAACATAACTAGATGAGAAGGGTATAAACATCTGATATATAAGAATATTCCCGTGTCTCATAGTATTCTGCTGTGTTGCCGTGTCAGCACTGCTGCTACAGAATTCTGGAAGGAAAATCAGTACATTTAAAATAGAAACTTGTTGAATCTAAGCAGAAGTTCGCCTGGCAATTGGATTTCCCTTTTGGCCATACCTTTTCCAAAAGATCTCAGCTAGGTTGCATGGTAATAATTTGCCAGCCTTTCCCACGTGGTTTTGTAAACAGCACAGTTATTGTTGTCTAAACTTAGTTTGCTGCCTAAGGAATGTAAAGTATCTATTAAAATAGTAGAAGAATTTACAACACAGGTGGAGCACCAGGGCAGCAAGATGAAAGTTCAGGGAGGCGAAATAAAAAGCTCAGCCCTTTATCAGGGCTGGTCTTTGATAGTGTTTTATGTAAAGTCTGTGAAATACTAAATAAACTGCGGGATAGTAACCAAAGCAGCAAACGTTCTGAAGAGTGTCAGATAAATGTGATACTTCCTGAGCAGCAGCAGTGGTTAATTTTCAAACAAATAGAATGTATGTGGAAGAACGGTGGGTGTGTGTGCTGATGTACGGCACTGCCCTCTTACGGATGAAGTGTTTGACTCGGAGTGGCTGGAAGAGCCTGGTGCCAGGGCTGAAAGGTACAGAATTGCTCTTTCATCGAAGCATTTACTCATTCTCATTTCCAGCCAGAAGCAAGGAACTGTACACTTTGCACATTTTTACACGAGGAGAACTCCCTTCTTGAAACCATTCCATTCTTGTGTGCAGTTAAATTTTAGATCTTGTTCTGGATATGGCCGCTGTTTTCCATAAAACCTGTAGAAGCTTAATATTCTTGTAAATATATGGTCAGATTTCACTGATGAATTATAAATAATTGGGAAGAGCAGCTGACAGAGGTACTCTATAATAATTTACATATAGTTCCTTAGGAAGTATAATTAAGAAATAGTATGAGAATTCAGAATAAGATTCCACTTGTTAGCATGCAAATCTTTTGAAACAAACACATGTTTGTAAACTAATTCACAAAAGAGCAAAAGCATTAAAAGCGTTGCAATACACTAATGCACTGAAAAACAAACCCAGGCCCAGTGTGCATTCTAATACTACAAAATATGCCTGGAGGTTGTGACCCTGCCTGAAAAAGTCGTATTAGCAGTCTGTATGTTTAGATTCATAAACTAAAACTGAGTGAATGCAAAGTACAGACAGTGGCCTGTGAGAATAAACATGTGAAGGTGTGTTTAATGTATTTGTGAATTCCACCCTTAAAATCTTGAGATGACTGGAAAAGACTTCAAGGTAGTAAGAATCATGGAACAAGATGTGTTATGTCCTGTCAGAAGGAAAATGCAACAGAAGGTAGTGTCTTGTGGCAGTCATAGTCTGATTATTAGTAGGTTCAGAAATCAATTTTAACATTATTTCTGCTGAGAAGCATGAACGTTTTTTAAGACACATTCTTTGTACTAAACTATTTTTATAGGTATTTTTTGTCAGAAAGGGTGATGTTTTCCCCACTTGTAATGTCCACATCAGCCCATCTTTCCCATGCAGTAGAGCTCTCGGGCACAGACCAAAGAAGTTAATCTTATTTCCTTGTAAAATATACCCTGGAGATGCGGTGAGAATTTCCTTTCAAAGACCACGTAAAATTCCCACTGACATCTGTTCAGTAAGAGTTTACCACCGATTAGCCACGATTGCTGGCTCTTTTTTGGCACGTACAGCACGTAGCGAAGCACGGCCAACTTTCCTTAGTCTCTGGCGGAAATGAGCAAGGTTGTTCTTTGATGACTTTGTTCTTTTTTTCTTAGAGTTGGGGATTTTTTTTGCCATTTCCTTTTTTTGGAGGGTTGAAGGGATTGTGATTTGGGTTTTTTTTAAAGTTTTTTTGGTACATTGCAGTTAGTCCAAACTTTAAGTGGCTGAGCTTGGTTACTGTCGGTGGAATCTTGGTGGCATGGAGCTCAGCGTGGTTGATACCGATCCAGTCAGTCTGCTGGCAAACTGAGCTTTGTGCTACCCCTGCTGCACTTTCTGTGTTGTGAACTAGTTGTAACTAATACAGATGGACTTCTAAGGTTTCTGTATCTGGCCAGAAGGGTCTCTGATGCACTTACATTTGTGAGGAGGCAGGAGAAATGGGTGGTTGTGCGCTCTCAGCATCTTTTGGCTTCTAGTTAATATATCTTTATTCTGCATTCTAGGCATCTACCTTGGGGTATAGTCTGCGTCTCAAACCTGACAAGACAGAGATGATATTTGACTTTTGATTACTTTTTAGTTTCTCGTTTTCTTGAGGGGAGTATCATTTGTGTTATGTGAATTAGCTCGCTCTTGACAGTGTGAAGCTGGACGTTGTACCTTTGCACATACCAATGCTTCTGTAATAACTTAGTTTGTGTTGCAGTGAGGAAATATGCAACGGGAAAAGTTGCATTAAAGAATAAAAGTGGCATTAAAGAATAAACATGTTACAGATTCTTGGTGTTTCGGTGAGTTCTTTGTTAGCATAAGACCTTTCCCCCAGGCCAGTCACAGGAAAACATTTACTGGGCTTATGGGTGCTCATGAATCCCCCCATGGCCTCGCTACAGCATCCACTGCTGTACCGTGTAGAAGTGCAGTAAGGTGTTGGTGTGTGCAGGTGATTAAGAACTTGATTTAATTGATTGTTACCCTGGTGGGAACATAGTGCCTGCGTCTTATTAGCCAGCAAGCTTGAAATTGCCCTTACTACAAACAAGGTTGAAGAAAAAGCAAAGGAGAATAATTATTTGAAGAAATGAAACTATATGTCACAGCTGTGAAGATTTTAGACAAGGTACAGAAATGGAAGAATCTGTTCTTAATATGTCTATTCTAAAGTCGAATTATCTTTTTCATTCCTTGCAGGCAGCTGATAAGCCACAGACTTTTACCTGTGAGGCTGCAGAGTAGATCCTATTACTTCTTTGCCTCTGGAATTTGTTCTGTGTCAACAGGGGAGATTCCTGTGGGGACAGAGCATGCTGGATTCTCTCTTCAGTCCTTTCCTAGGTATCTCCCAATCATATTTAGATCTCCTCTCCTAAAGATCTGTAAATGATTCAGGATGTACTTTGGGAATTATTGACAGCCCTAGACTTGTTGGAATACTTACATGCTGTTTTAGTAGTTTGCTATATTGTTAGCAAATTTTAAGCTATTAAAATGCTATTAATATTTTCCCCACGTGCAAAGACTCTCCACAATTCACAGGGTAAAGCTGTTTTATGTAAACAGTAAACCAATAATCATAGAAATGTTTAAGTAGAATTTTTGTGCTACTGACTCTAGACTGAGATCAGGCAGAACTGTAATCAACCACTTCAAACGATAGTGGGCTGGAGTGACTAAACTCCCATTTTATCTTGGTGTCACATTGTGACAAATGTTTTGAGCTTTCCAAACTCAAGCAGATGAGTTGTGGGGCCCAAACAATTTTTTTTTTGCTTTTTAAATAGATGAAAGCATTGTATCATAAAGGTTATTCAACATTTGTAAAAATTTACTTAGCTTTTACTACCACACCTCATTACCAGAGTATCTGAAAGAAACTGAACGTCTGGAAACTGGAGAGTTGGCATATCTACTATTTGCAGAAAAAAATACAATATTAGATGGGAGGAGGTGGAACTGCTGAGGAGAGTCAGAGGCACTTTTGCATGTGGACTGTGCAGAGGGAGGTAGGTTGTGAGCAGTGGGAGAAGTCTGTATCCATCTGGTCAGGTGTACAATTCCCAGAGTCTGCCTTTTGTTGTTTTGGGGTTTTTTTTTGTACTTCTAGAAATGCAACACAGCTGTACTTGCTAAAATCCTGTGGGACAGACAAAGCTATTCAATAAATTTCGTGAACAGGGAAGAGTTCGTGGCATTGTACTTTTTTATCTAGAGGGATCCTGCATTCAAATTAACCCTCTTAGAGCAAACATCCTTGGCCAAAGCCTCAGGGTCCTCTCCTCGCAAAAGCATCCTCCAAAAAGCAGCAGGCTGGAACCTCAGGTCTCTTCATGTTTTCATACTAAATACATCTTTAGCACATACTAAGCACTCCCTTCAGTCCTTCTAGATGAGGAATTTTCAAGTTCACTCAGAGCGTAGGCTCTTTGACAAGGGATTTAAGGGATGTTATTTCTCATTTGGGCAGTTGCATGATAGCATAATGAAAACTCAGAAACTTCTGCACATTTTAACAAACACCTTATTCTAGATGTCTTATTCTAGGAGCAGTTACTGGATGTGCATGTACAGAGGAACAATTCTTAAAAACTGCTTGTGTTTTTGTGGTCATTAAAGCATGAGAAATGTACAGTAATGGCAATGATATGTCTGTACTGTGGTTTGTGTGTGTTTTATGGTGAGCCCTGGAGTTCCTCCTCCTGTCCAAATCAGGAGATCTGCTGAAAAGCACCGTACTCCCTTCCACTAGATCTCCTCTGCAGTGAGAGTCGGTTTGGATTTTGTCCCAGAACAGTCTGAACGTAACTGCGCCACATGCCCAGGCTTAGGAGCAGGGACTGGTAAGATGCTCCAGGATAAATATGTGACATCTTTCCATATTGATCTCATGTGTTTTCAGAGCAAAACCTACAAGAAAAAATTGGTATTTTGTTTAAATTCTAAACTAAACCATTTTAGAATTTTCAGTGCTGCAGCAGTTTGATAGTTTGCAAAAAAAAAAAATCCCAACCAAAAAAAAAGGACTTGTCATGTTAGTTCTCAAAAACATGCTCAGCTATTTTTTTTCAAAGAGATTTATTTCCTTTATTTTCCTACTAAAACTGCCTGCTGGGCAGAGCTATCTGGCAGGCAAGAAGAATTATCAGCATGTTTACTTTTCAAACATCTCTGCCACACTTAAGCAGTTTTGCTGTGGTATCAAACATACACGAGTGATGAGATAGGTTTTGTAAGTGTTTGTGTACTAGGCTGTAAAAAATTAAAATATGTTGCAGCATTTAAAGTACGCTAACATTCCCATCCCAAACTAGTCGAAGCAGTGTTCCTTATACCCAGGTAAAGCATTTTCTTTGATTGAAGTATCCCCTTTTTAGAATGTATCCTCAGCTGCAAGAAAGGTTGCATTCCCCTTAGCACACATTATACTTCTTGTGTTGTCTGAAAGCACCTTTACAACTTCAGTTATCTGCAATTTCTAGTGTGCTTGCAAAAGGATGTAGGCAGAGGTTTGGATGTGATCACTGTACCACCCATGTACTGGGTTTTTTTTGTGTGTGTCTGTGATATCTTAGAAGCAGAAAGAAAGGATTTCCAATGTAGCTTGACTCTGGGAGTTCTGAATTACGTTGGGATGAAAGTAGAGGAATAAAGGCACAAGTTCCCCAGTGATTTTTTTTGTGGAATCAGCATCATTCTGCTACCATGGTTCTTTACAGAGGAGTGTATGTAGGGGAAGAAACCCGCAAAAAACAAACAAAACTCCCCCAAACGTTCTGTCTTCAAAATAAGATTAAGGGAGTGAGATAAATTTATGAGGTATTCATGGCACTACTTGGTATTTTTTTTTATAAAGCTTGGGACTTGGCTTTTAAGTTGATGAAGACATTGAGACACAAAATGAATTCTCTGAGGGTGCTAGCGCTACAAGGCTATATAATCACTCTGGGATTGCCAAAGATATTTTTTTTTTTTTTGGTAGAGTTGTGTCACTTTCACTCCCACACATCTGGCAAAAGACCTCTCTGCACTGGCTTAGTTGAAACTCTTATCTCATAGATCATTACTAGCAATAAACTCCAACCTTTGTGCTTACTTACATTGTCTCACAGCCTGGAGTCACTGATTTTGTGAAACTGAAAATTCAGGCTGTAAAATATTTACTCACTAACGCACACCAAAGGAAAAAAAAAAAAAAAGCCTCTAAACCAGCCCTGTAGCTTTTTCTTTGTGAAGCCAACTCTGAAAATGTAAATCATATCAAAGTGACTCTCGGGGCCAAAGAAAACAGACAGCTGGATTCCATCCCTTTAGCTAAGCATCAGCCCTTAAATACACACTTTATATGACCTGTCGTCAAACTCATTTTCAAGTATTGTTTTCCCACATGTCCCAGAGAACGCGAACAACAGCTCTCTGTGTGCGGATGTGACTATGTGACTGGGGCGCTGACAACGGGTGAGTGTGCCAAAAACCTGTTTGCAAGAATCACTGCAAACTGCTTATGTGGTTCTGTTACCATTCGTGTCTAAAGTCACACCTACATGAAAGAAAAGGATGTATTTTTAATTTATGTCATAGTCCTTAAATATGGCTAAGCAGCTGTGCTCAAAGCAGTTGTCGGCAAATGATCTGTGCCAGGTGTTTTCCTATGAGCTAGTTCATGTTATCAGTGTTTTTCCGATATTGCATTCTGGAAGCACTCTTATTTATGGTATTTATTGTGCTGTTCCTTTTCTGTGTGACAGGGATGGGGAACACAGTGGCAGAGTTACCTCGTACATTGAAGACTTTGCAACTAACAATGAAAAAATCTGGAAAGGTAAGAGAAGAGAAGACAAATGAGGAGAGAGAATGGCTGTCCTAGATGCAGTCATCTCCACAGGATAAATTAAATAATTTGCTAGGGAGGAAGCAAAGGGCCCATTCCCAGAACTAAACCACAGGACTCCAGTTTAGTGGCCTGTCTCATGGAATCCTTTTAATGAGCAGGACCAGAGTTGATAATGACCAGCAAGTGTTGCTGGGTAGCAGATACACTCTCTAGGTGTGCGGAGAAGTGCAGGGTATTCTAACATCTTTCCATTCCTGATCATCAGATTTCAGCAGAGAAATTGGCAACTGGCAGATAATAAAACTAGAATATTTTCTGAGAGTCCCAACAATCATTCTTTAGTAACTTACCCCAGCAAAAACATGGCCAAATTAACAATCAGGGTGTAACAAGCTCAAAGTGCCCCTTTTGCTTTCATAGGACAAATTAACAATGTGTGACTCTAGCTAGTGTTGCATAGTGTAAAATGCAGTTTAAACCAAAATACCAGGATAATCCAGGAACAAACTGTAGATTAACTTTTGTCATTTTTATTTTCAGTTTCCTGGGTGAATACTAGAGAGAGTGTGGAAGTTTTTTTTAATCAATCCTGATGCATATCCACATACACTGCTGTCTAGAATGAGGTTAGTGCATTTACAGCTGCTATGGGAACTTTAACTTACTTTCATTGACTTTAGGAGGGTTAAGTCAGAAACAATACTATTTTAATACCATTTTTTTTGCATTTACTTGGCACATAGTCTTGTCAATTTAAAGTTTCCCATGGGAGGTGTCAAGAGGTCACTCAAATGTCCCTGTGCGAGGGAGGAAGAGTGGTTGAAACCTCAGCCTCCCTGCTGCTTCCTTCGGTGTTTTTCTTCATGTCATTAGTGCTGTCCCAGGCACTTTTCTCCCAGCTTCCATTAGAAGAGCGAGTGAGTGAATGTAAAAATGTTATTGAGAAATGGAAGCAAAGAACACAGAGAAGGCTTCCCTGCCGTTTTATTTGGCTAATTCTAGGCCTCAGTAACAGTAAACTTTGTCACAGAAAGTGAATATAGAATATATTGTCTAGTATGCAGAAAAAAAACTCCCAGATGCTTTCGGCACATTTTTTCCCTGGTTCATTCTATTATTCTACACAGTCGTCTGTCCAAGGATCACAAAGCCTTCTGACCTCTCTGTTATCCTACGGCAAAGAAATACAGTTCCCCAAGGCTGAAAAAGCATCAGGGTACCTGCAATTTCCATGAACTTCAGTGTAACTTAAGTGAGCAGCCTATTTTTCAGACACCACTAAGACAGAAATGCAGAACGAATGGGCAGGAGAGATACTTTACATCTTATAGGCCTTGTATACAAGGCTTCTGAATTTAAGCTGAAAATACCTCAGCTGAGGTATCAAAGACAGCTCTGTTAAAGCTGGTGACTGTAGGAAGGAATCCAACCTGTTTCATACTACAGATTAGTGTGATCCCTCTAACAAGCCCCCCGTGGTTTATCATATGATAAAACAGGCAATTTCACAATTACTAGAGTTTTTAAACTATTTCAGTTATACATTTCTCACATTTTTAACTGCTGTAAGGCAGGATAAAGCGTCAGTGGGGAGTTTTGCCAGAAAGTGAAAACAGAAATAGTGTTAAGTAAGTACATCATGACTTGATTAATGCAAGATAAACATTATACACCGCACAGCTTTTGCTCCTCAGCAGACCTATTTCACATTGTAAGTTCATACAGAAATTCCTCTTACTAACACTGCGCAAGCAGTCTTGCACCATCTTTGACAGATGAGCTTTAGGAACTATTACAAAGTGGTGTAAGTTATAGCTCCATCTGTTATACCCCATCCTTCTGATGGAGATTGCTTTGACTGTGGCAGAACAAGCAGAATGGGAGATGTGTTCATATCCTCACCAACTGCAGCTCAGAGCCTGGTGACTTGGCTGAAACCCATCCTCTCAACAGTTTAATCAGCGACGTTCTGCTTTGTGCCGAAGCACGAGGGTGGGCGCACGTTTCGTTCTGCTGGTCCTGGTAATCATCAGCAGAGGGAAGGCACAGACAGCCGAGAACGGGAGCATCTTAGCAGCTGACAGCGGGGTTTGACTCAAGCTTGCTTTAACTTTTACTGGGAGGAGGGAAGCCTTGGGACCGTGCTCATCCATGCTCTGCTGTTGTAGGTATGGCTAGATACTGGTATTTATGGTGAAAATCCATCTGTTACTGGTCTGAGCAGACTAATTACTGTAGAATGACTGCAGGCCAGGATTGAACTGTGCTCCCTCTCCCAGATGGCAGTGCATAACCCCATTGTCTGGTAGAGTCAGAATTCGCTGGAGTCTTTTCCTGGATAAAAAAAAAAGATGATTACCCAATGTAGAGAAAGCCATAGTGGTCATCGGAAGAGAGGAGGCACTGCAGTGAGTTAAGTGAATACTGTGAGCTAAGTTATTCAGGGCCCTGTGATCATCAACTGATGTATTAAAGTCTGCGGTGGAACAGGATGTACAATTCAGTGCAATCAGGCTTTTCAACAGCTGAAAAAACTGCTGGATTATTAATAGCTAAAAATGACATTAGAGATGTTTTACTGCCATGGAAATAATTATCCACATGTGTTTACTAACAGTAAAATACAGATTTACTAAATCAGGCTTTGAAACTACTAAGCACGGAAAAATAAAATGAACTAATATTTTTTAGAATTAAAATGGCATAGAAGTATGTCCAGCGTTAAGTTCAAATTTACTCTACTGAGAAGCTCAACTACCACAATCTTCACTTTTTGGTTTCCTCTTACGAAGTTTAAAGAACAAGACTAAACTACGCTGCTGTCTAAGGTATCAAAACTAACATCAGTGGGAAGGGATCAGCTAAGTGTGCTACAATAATGGTGAATTAGATGCATTTTATTACCATCTTTTAGACATCTTTATCAAGAATTGTTACAGCTCAATATAGAGGAAGACACAGAGTTTAGAGGAAGTACAACAGCTTATAAAAAGGAGACTGACTGACCAGTTAAGCAGTGGTTGTGTTGCTGTGGCTCCACAACAGGCAGAGTTCTAGTTCATCAGCCATGGCAGCTCAGGTTTTCTGTCTTTTCTATATCGCCATCAAATGAATCACTTCTTCAGAAACAGGCCACATACCTTACTTTTGCAAACCTGCTCTGATAGCATTTAAAATAGTCCTAGCAGTGGCAAAACTAATGGGATGGGGAAGGTGGTAGAAGGAAAAAACAGCATCCCTGAAGTAATTGCTTGAGATATAAAATCTTACTAAGAGAGCTAGAACTACAGAGTTCTTGCCTAAAATTTGAATCTGGGGAAATTTTATCCTATATTGAAGACACAGCAAAAAAGGAATACTTCATCCCTTCCCCTAGAGAACGGATTACTGGCAGGACTGTAAGATACAGCAAAAATTCGGGTATGTCAGGGAGATGATTGTGGTTCCATTATCCTCAGAGCGTGTCTCCACCAGCTCGAGGCACAGTGCTATTTAAAACTGAACCCTCTTTTCTCCTGTCTGACTATATAGTTCCTGAGGGAACATCCATCAGCCAAGCAGAAGTGACGCGCACAACGCCCCAACCTCACAGTTGATACAGTCAACTTCAGGGATGGCTTGTCAAAGACTTGTTGGAGCCGTCCCGAAACTGAGTAAACACTCGAGTTTTCCCACTGTGCAACCTGCCTGTTTTTTTGGCTTTCGTTGTGCGGCTAATGTGAAAAAAACACACCTCTCCAAGTCTTTGGCTCTGTGAGTTTTTAAACTGTATTGTTAAAAAGAGTGCTAATGGAATTAGCTAAATCCCATCTTGGTTTAAAAATGCCTTGGAAATAAAATCTGGAAGAGTGCACCAGATCAGAGGTGCTCAAGGCAAGCAATTTAGCAGGAGCAGCTGAACTCCAATGTATGTATCTTGCGAGTAACTACAAATTAATATATCTTTATGGAAGCACTTCAATTAAGGTTTTAGTTGCTGAAGAAGTGTTTTTAAGACTCTTGCATAAGCTAACCGTTAAAAGTGCTGCTATTTGAAATGATGAACTCATCAGCTTAGCTGGAAAACATATCGACTTGGAAATGCATTTGAAGTGTGTATTGCATTAACACACAAATTTAATTTAAAGGAAGAAGCTCTTTATGGGTTTTAAACTAATACTTAAACTCTGCAAATCGCTCCATCTAACTGGTATGATAAAAATAGCAAAAAAAAATGTTCTAGGAATGGTAACCATTAGTTTCTATTTTATGCTAAATTTTAGTCTACAAAGCTCATGAACAAACAAGTGTTAAAATAAGATTTGAGAAAGCGCATAATTATTGGAGAAGAAAAACGTTTAGAAGGATTGAAAAAAACAAATGTCTTATGTTTACTTTGGTTAATCACAGTTAATAAAATTAAGTAGAGGCCAGCTTAATTTGAGCCTTGATGAGGTGCTTTTTTAGTGGAGAGGTAAAAGCAAAATCAGGAATTTAGGCAGGAGCATCCTTCTACCTCACCCTGTGGCCGAGGGGAAGGTTAAGTCCAACATATACAGCATCATAACTGTTCTTAAAGTGTGGTATTTTATTTAAATGACACTGGCCACCATACGCTGCCACCTGGTGGTTCCATGGCGGCACCGTGAAAGAACCATGCAGGTTTGGGATGTATTACATCCAGCAGGACTACGGAGGTTCTCCTCCCCCTCTACTCTGCCCTGGTGAGACCACACCTGGAATACTGTGTCCAGTTTTGGACTCCCCAAGTCAAGAGAGACGGCGATCAACAGGAGAGAGTCCAACAGGGAGCTACGAGGATGATTAAGGGACTTGAACATCTCTCCTATGAAGAGAGACTGAGAGAACTGGGGCTGTTTAGTCTTGAAAGGAGACAGCTGAGAGGGGATCTTATTAACGTATAGAAATATCTGAGGGGTGGGTGTCAAGAAGAAGAGGCCAGTCTCTTTTCAGTGGTGCCCAGAAATAGGACAAGGAATAATGAGTATAAGTTAGAACATAGGAAGTTCCACCTCAACATGAGATGAAACTTCTTTACTGTGAGGGTGACGGAGCACTGGAACAGGCTGCCCAGAGAGGTTGTGAAGTCTCTTTCTCTGGAGACTTTCAAAACCCTCCTGGACGCGTTCCTGTGTGGCTGCCCTAGGGGATCCTGCTCTGGCAGGGAGGTTGAACTAGATAATCTCTAGAGGTCCCTTCCAACCCCTGACATTCTATGACTCTATGATTCTATCTTAAGAGCTCACAGTTGAGCTTGAGTTGCAGACAGTCAAGAGATTTAAAAGTGTGCAGTTTCCCCTGCAGACAAACGTGAAAAGAAACAATCTTACAAAATATTTGGGAAGTTTTCAACATATTTAGGCAAGGTTGTTTTCATGGGTTGACCCTGGCCAGCCGCCAGGTACCCACACAGCCGCTCTCTCACTCCCCCTTCATGGCCAAACAGGGGGAGAAAATATTTCCAAGGGTTCAGGGTTTGAGATAAGGACAGGGAGATCACCCTCATTTACCGTCCCGGGCAAAACAGACTCAGTTTTGGGGAAATTAGGTACATTTATTAAGAGACCTAATCAGAGAGGAGTAGTGAGAAGTGAGAAAGAGCAAACAGATCTTAAACAGAACACCTTCCCCCCATCCCTCCCTTCTTCCCGGGCTTAACATCAATCCCGGTTTCTCCACCTCCTCCCCCCGAGCGGCGCAGGGGGGACAGGGAATGGGGGCTGCGGTCAGTTCATCCAACATTGGTTCCACCGCTGCTTCATTCCGGGGGAGGACTCTTCACTCTTCCCCAGGGCCATTGTGGGGTCCCTCTCACGGGAGACAAGCTTCACGCTCTCTTCTCCGCGTGAGTCGTCCCACGAAGGGCAATTCATCACAAACTGCCCGACGTGAGACACCTCACGAGGGGCAGCCCACCCCTCGTGAGTCTGAGGCGCAGTCCTTCGGGGGAAACTGCTCCAGTGTGAGCCACCCGCAGCGTCCCAAAAGTCCCACCAGCCAACCTGCTCCAGCGTGGGCATTCCTCTCTTCCAGGGGCTACAGGTTCCGGCAGCGACTTGCTCTGATGCGGGCTTCCCACGGGCTACAGTCCCCTTTCAGGCAATCCACCCACACGGCGTGGAGTCCTCGGTGGACATCTACGCGGTGATCCTCACGGTGGACATCTGCACCTCGCCCATGGGCTGCAGGGGGACAACCCGCTTCACCATGGTCTTCACCACGGACCCGGGGGACTCCCTCTGCTCCGGCTCCTGGAGCTCATCCTCCCCCCCCTCCTTCTTCACTGACCTTGGTGTCTGTACAGATTCTCACTCCTCCATCTCTGTGCCAGCTGTTATGGCGCAGTTCTTTTTCCCTGTTCTCCCTCTTCACAGAGGCGTTCCTCTGCTATCACCTTACTGATAGGCTCAGCCTTGGCCAGCGGCGGGTCCCTCTTTGGAGCCGGCTGGCATTGGCTCTATCAAACTTGGGGAGCTTCTAGCAGCTTCTTACAGAAGCCACCCTGCAGCTCCCTCCCCCGCCGCTGAAATCCGGCCAGGCCAAACCAAAACAGTTGTAAAGCTTTAGAACAAAATGATTCATAGAGAACACGTTTGAATATGCACACAGCATATATGCACAAATCAGAGCATATATGAAGCACTAAAAGCTCAAATAAGAATAGCTGATAAATGGTGTAGATGTCTCAAGAGCACAGAGAACCTTGTCAGGAATATGGCGCCTGGGAACTTGGTTTCAGTCAGCCCTTCACTTACCAGACCACAGAAACATTAGTCATCTGCTTCACCTTGCCCAGCCAAATAATACTGTTTTCTGAAGTGTCTCCTAGTAGTAACCTCAAACACACACTCCAAGTTCAGCGGCTGAAGAGCAAACACCTTTTTGGGCTGTGTTCTTTGTAAAGTATTTTAGGCACTGATGCTCTGGGTAGGATTACTGTACCTGCCCAGCTCAAAACGAAGCCAGTTCGTGGTTAAGACTCCATCTTCCCACCACAGGGGTTGTGTTTCAGTGCGTTTGGGTATATGTGTGGTTATTTGTGGCTGGTTGTTTTGGGTTTTTGTTGGTTAACTTCTTGTTTGAACTGCAAGGGTCAAGAAGAAAGATTGAGGGAGGACAAGGATATAATGTGAAAGAGTATAGAGTAATTTTGTGCCAAAAATGCTATTTTGTATTTCAATTAGCTACTGAAATTAAACCAGAAAATTCTGTATGTAAATGTAAATGAACACAAATTAAATGCTCAACTAATTTCAGTAAGTTACTATGTACAAACCAATATATTATCCTGAAGTCACACTCTTTGATGGCATTACAGTGTACATTAAATAGGGATTTAAAATTTCAGATAAAAGTATTTCTTTAGCAGACAAACTTACTTACTCTGTCAATTTTAAGCCAACTCCTGAGGGATTTCAAGGTTATCCAGTACCGGCTGGCAGATTCGAAGATTCTTGACAAGCTGTGCACAATCTGTACATATTTTTCAAATAATTGTTAAAAAGCTCTGTGTGACATGGTCTAAGGATGGGCCTGTGTCCTAGTGTGAGAGCACCAGGATAAAAGTTCTCTGGGGCTCCTGGCACAGGGGGCAATCACAGTGGGGCAGGGTGGGCAGCTGTGCCCATGGAGAGGAGAGGATGGGACAGGTGACCCAAATGGACCAGTGCTCAGTATATAAGGGCCCCCAAGAAAAGCCCTGGGGCCTAAAGGCCTGCTGTGCTGGGAGGACTGCTGTCACCTGTTTGTCACCTCTCCCTGTGCTGCTGCCATTCCTGCCTCCTGTTTCTACACTGCAGAGGAGCAACGTTTGATAGAACAGGTTGTCTTCCCCTGCCTCCGTTGGTGGGAGTAGCACAGCTGCTTCAAGGCTTCCTTTTCTGTTTTTTCAGACTGTTTTCAGGACTCTGGGTTTGGGCGCTCCCATCTGCTGCCTAGTCCAGACTGGGACTTTTCTGTTTGGGCCCCAGTTGTCACGTGGAGGGAGTGAGTTCTGTACTAACATATTCTCTTGTATCTTTGAATATATTTACATACTTGTGCATGTCTGTATGTAGTTCAACATCTTCATTGTTATTGTTAATATTATTTTCTTTTTCACTAAACTGGTTCAAGTGGGTTTTTTTCAACTTTAAAGTCTCTCTCCCTGGTTCCCCTGTTATCCTCCTCTGGGAAGGTGAGGGGGGATGACAGAGAGTGTCTGTCAGAGTTTAGTGGCTGGTCCAGCCTTAAACTTTGACAACGTGGCAGTGCTAGGTTAACTGTTGGACTTGATGATCTTTAAGTTCTTTTCCAGCCTAAATGATTCTAGATTCTTCAGCAGGCAAAGGGAGAATGGAAGAGAAGCCCAGTAAAAAGACCCAAAAGTTACTGTGAGAGGTTAAAAAAAACAAAAGAGGAAAAAGAAAAGAAAAAGGAGAGATGGAAGGGGAAGAGAAGCAGCATAGGCCAGAACCAGTGGTACTTTCAGCAATGATCATACTTTCACACTAGATGAAGCAACAGGTGGTTATCAAACAAATAGGGATATAAAAAATAATTAAAGGCATTTATGATTATTAACTTTATTCTCATTGCAGGTTCCTAGAATACAGCTGAAATAGAGTAGGTTTGGTCTATCTTTAAAGAATCGTATGTTTTTAAAAAAGCAACACTTGTCAGTGGGCAAAACCACCACCATAAAACAATTATACAAAAATCATGTACATATTTTGACAGTCCTAATAATACATATATATATATACACTTGATTTTACTTTGTGGAAAAGTAACTTTTGACAGTTTTACATTGTGACTGGCTGTAGCTGAAAAAATAAAATCAAATCTATCTTCTCCAGAAGGGCAGCTGGAAGTTTGACAGTTCATCAGATTTGTGACAAGAAACTTAGTGCGGGGGAAAGCCAATAAAGCTGTTCCAGGGATGATGACTGGAGAACAACAGCATGCCCTAGTGACAGGGGCAAGGAAATGTGGGTTAGAAGAAACCTGTTTTTTCTTTTGGGGTGGGGGAAATCAATCTACAAAATGAGCCAAAAGATGAGAAGTATTACACTTGCATCTGCCATATTTCACTTTCTGCTGTAGCTGCTGGAGCAAAGTAAGAACTGAGGAACAAACTGGGAAAAAAAACCCCCACTCCTTCCAGTTCAACAGCATACAATATTGTCATTGACCAGGTAACAAAATTCAGAAGAGTTAAATACTTGGGATTTTGGGAAGAGGCTGGGGCAGAGGAAGAAAAATATTGGAAAAAAAAGTATTCTAGCTCCAAATGGATTTCACAAACTACTCAGAAAAACCCCCAGACATGTCAATGGTGACTGAAGTACCAGTTTGCCTTGATTTAGAAACACCCTTAAGATATTTCAGATGACATGAGTTAAAAAAGTGACAGAAACCTTCAGTTTCAAAATACAATATTTTTTTTATTAAGAAAAAAGTGAAATACTCAAACTGGACCACTAGATTAAGATGCTATTAAAATGCAACCACAAGGGTCACTAAAAATGAAGTAATTCATTTATGTAAGTGTGAAGAGAAGCTCTTTTACATATGTAAGTGACTAGCTAGGTGTGGACACTTCCACCCCACAGTAATGCGTCCACTTGCTTAACTGTGCCAGGCACCTGCTTGATATGGCAGAAATTCTGTTTTACACTATAGGTCTCACATTCATATCGAAATATCTACAGGTATTCCTTTCTATACTTTTTTTTTCTGGAATTTGAGAGATTACAGGGTTTGAGTTTTTCTGTTTTGTTGTTTCTTGGTGTTTTAAGTTTGGGCATCTAATATTTAATCAACACATATACAAGTACACACAAGAGAAGTGTATAGGTATCTCAGTTTTAAAAGGCATGTTCTTCCTCTTTTCCATACAATCAACATTCTTTTTTGAAGTCTTGCTTCTCTTGCCCCATGTTACATTCTGTACTACAATTTCTTATTCAGCTGTGCAGACTTCTAATGCTGATATGCAGCATTAAGGAATTTCCGGAGTCGGGTTTATTCATCATTATCTGTAAAAAGCAGGAGAGAGGGAGAGACAGGGTGAAAAGAAGCAAGACACACACACGCACAGACACACACACGCACAGACACACACACCCGCAGACAGACACACCCGCAGACAGACACACCCGCAGACAGACACACCCGCAGACAGACACACCCGCAGACACACCCCCCAGACACACACCCCCCAGACACCCACACACACCCAGACAAAAAAAAAACAAGCTGGGGTTGCAAAACTACAAAATTAGAAACAACATTTTGCTAAGCAATAATACAAGAATACACTGAATCAGTCTCTGATGAGGGGACTGTCAGCAAAACTGCCTTGAATATCTGGTGTACAAATATTGAAGACTGGATCATCTTTCTTTCATTAGTGAATTTATCTTATAAGATAGTTTCATCTCAAGTGGCCTGCTGCAGTTAGAACAGTCCTCTCCGTAAAGAGCAATACAAAATTTTTTTAACTTGTCTTATTTGGAGAGTACAAAACTTTCAACATAGCAGCTTACAAATGTACTTCTGTCACTTGTCCTCTCTTCACCTTTATTAGCACAGGATTTTTTCTTTAGATGTCTGAAATTTAAAGAACTACTTGAAATGTACCTTAGTACCAAAGTACTACATGTCTGAAATGTAAAGAGCTACTTATTTTTACATCTTTGTACGCTACCACAGATTTGGAAAATGCAGAATTAGAACTGAAGCTATTAAAAATAGCCACTTATTAATCAGCAGTTTGCAAGATGAAAGCTGGCTCCTTTTAATAGGATTCACTCAGACAACAGCTTACAATTTGTATGCCAACATTTCAGCAAAATGTCATTTAAGCCTTTTAGCACTAGTTTTAAAATATCTTTAAGGGAAAGTGGGAAGGAAAATAAATTGGTAACACTATAGTTACCATTTTCTTCTTGTTCTATATTGTTAGTTCTTTGGCCACTTGAAAAAGGAACTGCTACAATATATACTTCCAATTCTGTTATAAACCCAGTAAATTTGTGATAAAAAAAATATTTCTTCGGACACTTTTCTATCATACTTCTATAAAATAGCATAAAACCAGCATGGTTATTCTTACTGAGTGGTTCTCTATCAGTAGCAAAGAAAAATTGGGAACCTGTAATATGTATCACTTCTTTTTAATTACTGTGGTTTTAGAACTCTTTTTTTTATGACTTCTCCCGCCCCCAGCATTTATATTTAAAAAATATAGAAAGCTGTAATCTTATTTGACCCTTTACTCACTGTTATTGCAACATATTTGTATAAGAATTTAACAGATGCATTAGTTAACATGCCTTAGAGTATTTTTTTAAAATTGAAATACATTAGTGATCATTGCACACGTTATATAATTATTCTGATTTCTCTAAAAATAATTGAGATTTCAGGTTTTTATTTTTCTCTCCAGTAAAGACTTTCATCATTAGAAATCTAAAAATCACATAACTGCAGTTAAGTTTTTGACATAAGAAGAAAAAACCCCAAACAATCCCCAAAGCATTTCTCACTGATAGCGGTCTCTGTGGTATTTCACAGCATGACTCTGAAAGATCTAGGAACTCTGTGTGCCTAGTCATCTCTGCTAAGCTAGGCAGGGCTCCCAAGTGAGATAATTGTCTTCATGTATCACTGAGCCACCCGAAAACTAAGACAGATGGTACCTCCACATCCAGTTCTTCTCAGAAGTGACAATTTGCGGTAAAGAGTCTCATGAAATTTTCTTTTCAGAAAGGCAGTGATACTGCAACCCACTGAAGGTAGGGTTTTGGAAAGAACAATATTGTTCTAGCTAAAAATTCACTAATTGTCAAGATAAAATTTTTGTTAATTCTGACAGATTTGTTCTAGGCTTCTATCTTTCCAATCCATGTGATTGTTTAACAGAAATTAAATAATTATGCTGCACCTTTCATAAGACAGCTCTTGTTACAGTTGAGTGTATATGTACATCCTGTTAAATCGGAGTGGTTTGCATGCTTAATCGAAGTTTGCCATGTTTTGTTGCAGAAATAAAAATATCCCTTGTGAAAAAAATATTTTATCAATTTAGCCAGTCAATGCAACAAAACACAGGTATATTTTAAAAGTATATTAGAACCTACTGTATATGATCAAGAAGGAACGTAAGACAAGCCGTAATTGCCAGGACCCAGTGAGATTACCTTCTTGGTAGGCTCCATCTGCCATCACTAAGTGAAGTATTTTGGCATACAGGTGCTTGTGTTCGTTTCCAAGAATATTGTGAACTATGGTTGAACAAATATCAATATTTTCGTCTTCATCTTCATGTATAGCCTGGGAGAAAGGATAATCCATGTTGCCAAAATTAAAATGGGTATAGAATGAAATGGTTCAAATATATTAAATGCAATTCATGGTTAAACCCTCAGTCTTCCTCCTTCATTCACTGGCATGGCATTTTCCCTGTTAATATTTTAGCACGTCGAAATAGAATAAAAGACAAAAGAAACAAGCATTGATTCTAGTCACACGATGTGATTAGTTACTGGCACAGTAAACAGCCCTAGGTACTTGTTTGTTAAAATATTCCACAAACCTTTATTTTCTCATAAACTTCAATGAATTTATCAAAGCCTATTTCCTGCTCCAGGTTGTATCTCAGCTCTTCCAAGTGGCTGAAGATACTATCGCATTCTTCACATTCACTGGCAATCTCTCCATCACTATTATCTATAAAGAAACAAAACAACAGTAAAAACTTATCAATTTTCCGTCTGTCTTAAAGGTGCTTCCCTGTCCCTAAACTTGATAGCCACAGACTTCTAAAAGAACGCAGGTAAGCTCAGGAGCACTAGGCCATGTTGGCAGATGTTTTGAACCTGGCAAGGGAACAAGAACAGTCCCTTTCTTGATAGCGAAGAAATTCTGAATCCCCAGTGGGAAGCTTCTAGCCATCTCCTCTAAAACTCCACTCTGACAGTTAGCCATACGGGTATTCACACCGAAGGAAAAGGACGGTGTGCTCTTAAGCCGCACCTTTTATTTAGCAAAGCAATGTTAGTAGGTCAAGTTCCATTGAACCATTCGCCCCGTTTCTGGGGTGGAACTGCTGCAGGGTTCAGCAGCTGTCCCACACTAGGGAAAAGAGCTCCTTAATGAAGAAGCTGTCATCTAGCAGAAAATAAGGATGTGTACATTAAGAATTAGTTATTTAATTTCTGCACTGAGATGCATCTCATTCCATGGAGCAAGTCTAAAAAGAACACAGTACTAATTTAGCTACAAAGTCCCTCATTCTTTTATGAACACATCCCCTTGGTCTAGAAAATTCAGTATGCCAATCGATGCAATAGGTGAGAGAAATCAAGATGATTTTGCTTATAGGCTAGAGAAACCTTACAAATAGATTTGTAGCAGTCAAACATTAGGTAAGTTTAACAAAAAAAAAGGATCTATTTAAAAGTACAAGATAGAATCCCTATGTAAAATCCTATCATAAAATGCAAACTGCTTTTGCCCAAGAAAAATACTTCCCTTAATAAATATTTGAATTATGAAAGGAGTTATCTACCCAGGGAAAAACAGACAACTTTTTAGATTTCAGGGTTTATATTATCACATCTTTAAAAAATAAATAATATTACCTGGTAGGTCACAGATTTTGTGAGCTAAGTATCGGAACTCTACTACTTTCAGTTCCTATGTATGACTACTGTAAGGTATAATCCTGACAAAATCCTGTATCAACAGTCACATCAATAAAAAAATATCATTGAAGTTGTATATGGGTTAAAAACTCATTAGCTGACTTCTAATCCTGTACAGATGAAACTTTTAAATCCTTTAATAGATTTATTTTCAAGTTCCACCTGCTCCCCAGGGTTTTCAAGGCCTTCCTCCTGCCCTAACAATGAAACCTGCAATTCTGATGCAGTATCATGAATCGAGAAGGTGAGACCCCGACACCAAATACCGTGATGCTTGCAACAACAGCGGACAGTACTGTATGTTATCAGTGTATAACAACATCAGGGTCATCAAAAGAAATAATAGAAAATGGTATTACCTAGGTTTAGTTTACCTTAAGATACTTATTGGAATGTATTATATAGTTAATATCTTACAGGTATATTCCAGATTTTCAAATTTTTTGTCTTCAATAAACAAAAATTACACAAAAGCTGTGCTTTAGATTAGTTAGTGGGTTTTATATCTTTTTATATCTACATTTCTAAATGCTTATTATTTTACATCAGTAGTGAAATACTTGATATATCAACCAGAATTTAAAAACATAGAACTGTGACTTCAGGACACCATTATGTACAGCTGATACTAAATGCTAAAAGCAGTTAGGAATTTTTCTGTCTCATTTTAGTTTGACTGCATTAATAGCTATTTTGGGCTAAGGACAAGGTTAATAACTGCCTCTTAAATTACTTAATTGTAATGTAAGCTGGATCCCAGATACTCCAGTCATGTCAATTGCTATTTCTTTTTCACTCTTTCATTGCAGTCATGAATTATTCAAAACATATGATGTGCACAGTCTTTGATCTTCCTTGAACACAAGTTTTAGACAGCTAGAGAAAGAGTGACTTATAATCACTGCCTAACAAATAGCCAGCGTTTAATTTGCAACATTGACTGTTGCTTAGATGCTGATCTTAACATTGAAGAAGCCTACATATCATCTGATTTTTTAGACTCCTGTACAAAAACTATTAATTAGAGCTTTATTTCATTATAAGTATGCAATGTAAAAACATTATTATGTGTTTGAATTGTTAACATCTATAAATAACTTATAAAACAGGTGTAACAGAAATTGTACCTGACTGCCATTCTTCATTAAGTGCACTTTCACTGCTGGGGTTATTTTCATCTCCTTCATCCAGCTCTGTACCATTTGTTATGCATTCAATGACATTGGCCTTTAAAGTAGATTCCTCCTCTTCACTGAATTCCTCAATAGGCTGCTGCCTGAGCAATTGTTCCATTGAGGCTCGGAGTTCCTGCAAATCTGTATCTGCCTCCCCAAACATACTAAAAGAAATTGATATATATAATTTTAGAATTAATACTTTACAAGTGGAACGAGCTCATTTCTTTTGTTAAGCAAACAAACTGGAAAGCCAATGTTGCTGGAAGGGAAAGGGGAAAAAAAAAAAAAAAGAGAAAAGTATTTGTGCCCTCAGTCCAACATGATTCAACTATTTGTGTCCTCAATCCAACATGATTACAGCACTGACACCATTATATCATGCAAGACAAAGGGAATAAGAATTAGCTAAGCAGATACCAGACTATTTCATAAAAATATGATGATGCTAATAAAGCCTCAAATCAACTTTATTAGTAAGATAATTTCAAAATCTTTGTATTCATGCACTGTTACAGAACCGTGGCAATTACAACTTTCCCAATCCAGATAAAAATAAGAATAGACACACCAGATGGTTTCATCCCTGCAGACTAGCCAAGCTCCAGGCAAGAGCCAGGGTCAAATTTTGAAAGAATTTGGGGGACTTGAAGGACATCCCAATACAACAGCAGAGAAGATAGACGAATGAGATTACCAGAACCTACCAAGGAAGGAAATATTCAAGAAATCTGTATTTCTGTAAAAGTGGTGGCCATCAAATTTGATCTGCTTCAGCAGAATGCAACATGCACAAGCCAGACAGAATAGTGTTTTGGATGGATTTTGAAAAGGCAATTCAGACAGCTGCTGTAAACAGTACACTCCATTAGCTTCTCAATTCTCTGAAACATGACTCAAAGCAAATGGTGATTCCATACAGAATTTTTCAAATTCAGGTAAAAGCCCCATGCTGGCATACTGTGTATAATTGTAAGTGTCTAACCAAAACTATTCTTGATCTAAGATGCCTGCTGAAATACTTGCTAAACTTGATATACTCACATATCCTCAGAGTCCGAGGGTCCTTCTTTGGCTTGCTCATCTTCCGTGTCATCTATTTCAAGACTCTGTTGATGCTGCACATCAGCTACACTGGGAACATCGACTAAAGTTCTGTAGAGTTTATACAGATCTGGGAGCGAACACGTTCTCAACATCTACAAAGGTAATAGAAAGCCTGTTTGGTTGCAGTACTAAAGACAGTCAGAGGTTACAAAATACTTCAAACTGGGATTTGTTTGGTCGTTTTTCATTTGAAGGGCAATTTCAAAATAACAATGTGTCCAGCACAGATACTCCAATTGTTGAAAGTGTGACATCTTGAATTTTGTATCTCAGCTAAAATGAAAGCATTCTTTTTGCCTTTACAAGTTAAGAGTAATTGAAAAGCTTTTACAAACATCAGCTGACATACAGATCCTGGTTTTGTGCCAATTTGTTTATTACCTTGATGGCTATCTAAAGAGAATGAACATTGCAGTAGATAAATTATATGCAATTGTTTATAATGTATGTATGTATGTTAATCGCTTACAGCTTAGAACCATTTTACATAGCTAACAAAGGAATATTTTCTAAATTGACATTTTACTCTTTCTCTGTTTGGTCACTGAAAACAGTAACGTTTGTTTAGGGCATATTTCAAGGCAGTTCCATAGTATTAGAAATAAATTCATTACAAGCAGCATTAGAAAGAAGTTCAAATTACAACAGATATTGCAATGGAAGTAAAGCAACATGGAAACAAAATAACTGTCTGCTCAGTGATCTACCAGATCTCTATTTTAAGAAGTCTAAGAACCCCAGAAAATTACTAAATACGCACCAGAGTATTAATAAACCGAGAAACAATACCTAATCTGCACTAAGATGTTTTACCAACAAGCCTCACATTCCTTCAGCAGAGCTCTAAATACATGCATGTTAAGGGTTTGCTCCTACTGGAAACCTCTAAATTTCAATGAAAAAACAGTTCCTCAGGTGCAATTTATACCAGAACACTGTATACAAATACACGCTCAAATATCAATTCTGTCAGCTACAGCCAGAATATTATTGCCATCGAAGGAGTAACCACCCTTTTTGACTGCTACTACCAAAGTGAAGGAACAATTAGAACACTGACTACCCCATCTGAAAGTTCCCAGGTGTTTTGAAAAATGCTGCTTTTCCTATTAGCCTCCTCCTGTTAGCATACACACCTGCCTACCGATAGGACATTAACTCTCTCTGCCCAGCTCCCTGCCAATGTTTTCCTTAGTTTCTGGGCAAGAGCTGCAGCAGAGGAATATTTGGAAAACTCCAGAAAGTTACATTTGCAGATACTGCAAAGCAGTACTGAACGTCCTCTTGATGCAACCAAATGAGGGAAGGGAATTTGTTGCTTTCTTTCATCAAATCTACTGAGCAGTAACACCACCACATCTGTTGCTTTTTTCCAAGTTCTGTGCTATTATGTAGAGCTCGTCTGGTACTGCATTAACAATTCTGAGACAAACACTTATGGACCAAAACATATGCCTTCAAGAAAGGACTTAGTTCCATTCACTCTTCTGCATTCTTCCAGCTTCACAGCCAGAACCTGTGCTAGTTGGTTAAATCCTACAGGAAAAAAACCCCAATCACTTGGTCACCAGAAATGACAAGGTACCTCTGCTGCTCTGGTCAGCGTTTGTGTTTATGAAAGCAAAGAAGCAGTAAGTCTGAAAAACTGCACAAAAGCAAGAAAGCAGTTAAGGAAAGTTAGAAACTTCCTCATGGAACTCCCTCAGTTATGTCTCAGAGAAGTGCTGGAATTCCTGCATAAACACCTGAACACAGAATGGTGAAACCAGAGACCCTCACTGCTGTGCAAGTCCTGCTGATGCAAGGAACACGGTGCAGTCACTCTGCAGGGCAGGCAGGGCTAGACAAATACAAACACTTGCTCCAACAGTTAGGCAGCTCTTCTGGCCTCATTCAGCCTCCATAAGAAAATAAGAACGATACCACTATAGAAAAACAAGTACTCCTTTTTAGCTTTTCAAACTTGCCTTTGGGTCATTTGCATCAAAAAGCCCTGTAGAAAGTCCAATTAACAATGAACTTTTGCCTTTAGTTTTTGCTGGTGATATGGAACGAGAACGAGGTACAAAAGGCTCCTCCTGTGAAGACTGAGCTGACAGAACTGGTGAGGCTCTTGGCACAGCTGTGGGCTGTACTACCCTCTGGAATAAGGGTTCAGGTTGCAGAGGGTCACTGGAACAAGTTCCTGAAGTGATACAAGAAAGTCTGTTACAAATCCTAATAGATGAAAAACCCCAAGTTCTTAAACAGAAGGCAACTAAAGTGAATAAAACTAATAATTTCTGTTGTACAGTTAAAGGGAAAAATAGAAAGCACTGTAAAAGTATTGAAATATCTTTGGATTATTTTAGTAAACACATTATAATGTGAAATTTTTCCATTTTAACTTTTTGACAGTATACAGCCCTCGGCGATAGCCTCTTCTGTTCTTATGCCTTCTAGCTTCTCATTGTCCATGATAGTGCCATCCATTTTCATCTGTTGCTTCTTGCCTTGTACCAAATTTCTTCAAAGCTACCTCAACATAATTTGCCCAAACACTGGGAAAAAAGCGCCCCAATTTGCATAAGTATTGCGGATGTATTTTCTATCCTACTCTAAAATATGCAGATCTTCTGAAGTTACTTCAAAGACCTCCAAGAGCAAGCAGTTCTTCTATGCTATGGATAAAGGATTATCATTAGCAGCTGCTTAAAACAATTTTTATCCAAGCTGCAGCTTAATATTAATTTGAGATGTCTATAAACAAAGCAGCATTTTAAAGTAAATAATCAGATTTTGTAACATTTTAAATAGACATTTTAAAAGGTTGCAACATTCAGGAACTTGACATTCCCTTTCAAGTATCAGTGTGGACCACTGTCCTGTTACTGTCCTGTTCATCTATACACGGTGTAGCTTTGCTATTGTGTGTTTTCTTTGCAAGCGACGAGAACATAATTTGCGATTTTGTCTTCCTAATACATCAGAAATTTGCTTTTTAGAAGTATGAACTAAAAAAGAAAATGAAAATGGAATACTTGCTCTTTTGGGGCTAGTGAAGAAGTGAGATAGGATGGTTCATGCACAAAACAAAATAGACTTTGACTGACCTTCTGGAGCTTCCCTTTGTGGTTGCACCTCGTCAGACGCTAGTTTCTCAGAAGGTGCCTCAGCTTTTCTGTCACGTTGTGCCCTATTATAAGATACCACATCCAGAGGAAACACCACATAAAAATAGTCATTAGTCTACAGCAAAACTAATATGGCAGACAAGCAATGAAGCTTTTAGCTAAGCTTAACATTTTAACTGGTGTATCTAAGCCCTACTCAATTAAGGCTAGTTGTTTGAACTGGAGGGAGAGAAATCAGTAGAGAAGTGTACTTACTTATCCTCTTTCTCTTTTACCCACACTTCATTAACAGTGATTGGAAATTCCTTCCTGTTCTTACTCTGGTGCTTTTTATCTTCTTCTGTTTCTTCCAACATCTCTGTTTCCAAATCCTCAGGCTCTAAATTTAAGTCATACACCTTATTAAAAATGAATCCCCAACAAACAAAAACAAACAAGACAGGAGAGATTATACATGTTAAGATTACACTTGAACCCTTCAGCTTTAATAATTTTCTGCATTTTGCAGAAACAACCAAAGTTTTGTAACCTCCCCTGATACAAGGAACGTATGTCGAAGCTCCAGTGAACTAGGTCTTCTAAAAACCTCAGTAACATTCCCCCACGTGTCAGCAGTGTGCTGGTATCATGCAGAGGAAAAGATTCCAGCACAGCTGATGAGGAGAAACAAACAAAAACCCAACAATTTGAAGTATTTTAGAATTCCACTTGTATTCTAGAGAGTTTTCTACAAATACATAAAAAATGTTTCTAGGAATTTACAGAATATATTAGCAAATCAAATTACAACACAGGCATAGAAAGCACTTGGTCTTACCTAAAAAGTGTTAAGAAAAAATTGCACATTACTTATGGGAAGATATAAAATATACAGGATCATTACTTCCCTCACTGAATTGGAAAACAGATTGTAATTGGAATTGCTACTGAAATTACTTACGATCTAGCATAATAGGTTTGCTTTGCACCTGAGTAGGTCCCCCTCTTTGAGATTCTTCTGGTATGGTCACATCAGCCTCTGTGACACCAGCTGGCACTGAAGACTGAGCTCCAGCAGCAGCGGAAGCTTTCTCTTCCTTCTCTGATGAGGACTGGTGATCTCCTTCAAGAACTTCTCCAGTACCTAACACAAAATTATTCTATTATTTGAACAGTGCTTTGACACATTTTGATAATAAACTACAACGTGGCTACAAGGTAAGTTGAGAATTTTTGTTTCTTTAAAGGAAAGCAGAATAGAAAAGTCTTATTGTAACTATTACGAAAAGCTAGAAATATTAATTGAATTCTACTTGCTACATTACCGTTAATACTAACTTATACCTGGAATAAACATAAGTCCTTTTTTTTCTTGGAAAGGACAAAAAAAGCAACAGCCTACCAGAAAAAAATCCCCTGATATGGTCAGTTTCATACTAACAAGGTGGCTATAGGACCTATCTAATACACTATTCAGTTGGTGACACCCTTTTTTAAAACAGACTTGTTTCTATCAATAAGCAGAGTCTGAGACTAACAAAAAACTTAAGATACTTCCCTTTCAGCACTTCCCTCTTAATTTAATACCACTAAGTCTGAAGTATTTTGGTGTCCTCCAGCATCAGCTTGTGTTGACATTTCAAACATTTAGAACTGAGGCAACACCCAGAAGTGGAAAGCAAGAGTGAGGACAGAAAATGCTTCTATGACTTCAGAATTGTTCTCAGTAGACAAACTGGCCATCTGGCATTTCCTACACTTTGTAGTGCAGATAATTACCAGCTGTGCTCACCATTTACTATGTCTAATTCCTCAAGTAAGTCAGTTTGCAGCTGCAACTCTGCTTCTCCTAGGATCTTCAAGACTGAATCAGTAGGGCTTTTGCCCCACACTTTCCTGTGGGGTTCGCCAAGATCTAACTTAATTACTTCCCCCAGAGTTTGACCTGTTGGGATGCAAACAGAAATACAGAAACTGTTAGAAATTAGAACCTTTTGTTCACTTTCTATAAAATAAACAAACAACCTCAACAAAACTAAAAACTACAAAGCCAGAACTCATGTCACCTCACTCCAAGTTCGACGACTTAAAGACTGTGCCCTCAAGTCCAGAGTCCTTCTTCTGCCAATTCCATTTAATAATAGGGGTTACTCAATGCCAGTTAACATCTGCAACTTTATAGCAGCAGATCATTTCAGCAATTCCAGTACTCCAAAAGCAAACAGGATGAAAAAATGTTTTAAACTGGCATGAGTGGTCTTATTTTTACCTGAAATGGGAAACTATAAAGTCTCTTGTCCTGCTGTCCTTTGATACTTGTTTCTGTTATTTCTCACTCCAAGAAAAACAGAGGATATAAAGCAACAAAGAAGAATAGAGGAAAAGAGTAAGCTTCTTGATCTTCAAACATCCTAGCTGTGTATGTATGAAGTAGGTCTGTCACATTCTCAATGATTTTTTCCTTCTACAATGTGGAACAGACCCTTGATAAGACACACAGAAACAAGGAAAAAGGTCTTTCACCCAAAACACAAAAGAAGGCAGGTAGAAAATTTGAATAGACAGTTTTGATTAAAAAAAAAAGGAAAAAGTTAAGAAGGACACGGTAAAATTAACAGAAGTAAATTGAGAAAACCCTCAGTTTTTATTGTTCTACAGATAAGATAAAAGGATTTAAATTAAATGAGAAACTTTCATACATCTTAAGTACATTTTATTCTTTCTGTTAAATTAGTGCCTTTTTAAAGACACTCACAGAGAAAGCTCAAAGAAAGGAACCATGCATTTAGTTAGATAACTATTTGCTGAAACTCAGAAATTGTTTGCTGAATCTCCTGCAGTCCATTTAATTACCTTACTCCTTATCCAAGGGAATACATAACCACCTGTTTTTTAGAAGCAGATCACACAAAACTGGTAACAAGACAATAATAATAAAGAGTACTTGCTTTACAAAAACAGACACTACACGTGGTGAACTGACTTACTAGTATCACTGTAACAAAAGAAAAAAAAAAAAAGCACTTACAGTCTGTTCCAGAGAGAGAATCTTCCATTGATAACTGAGCTAGAGGAACCACCAACTCAGATGCCACAGATTCCCATTTCTTGCGATCTCCTAGAAGTGGATGGTTGCCTTCCTGTTGCTCCTTGCCATCTTCAGACCCAGCTGATTCAGAGGTATTTTTATACTCTTTTTTCCCTTTCTCATTTTCTTGAGCTTTAAGATTTTTATTTAATCTTCTCAGTATTTCTCTTTTATTCTGAAATAAGAGCCAATATATATTGGTAAAGGCAATGGTATTTTACCCTAAGAAAGGCAGAACAGTACCTTTCTTAAAATAAAATCGATGAAACTAAATACAAGATGACATACTTGCATTGCAACGTCTGGCTTTTTTATTTCCTCCTCAGCTTCATGGATAGCAGTTACATTTTCTTCCTTTATGTCCAAGAAGCGTGAAATACAACGTAAAAGAGTATGTCAGAAAAAAATAATCTTGAGAATATTAACAGATGTAATAATGAAAAATCACCTCTAAAACCTTTTAAAGGACAACTGCAGGCAGACTGAAACAGAATGCGTGATATTTCTGTTTTTATGGGGCTTCCTAAAGACGGAGTTTCAAGGGCGGCTTCCATCTTTGAACTGTTCACTGATAGTGGTAAGCAAATGAATCAGACACAGTTTAAGCATACAAGTGAGAGTCCAGAGCACAAAACACGTAGAGATGAAGCTAGACATGACCTCTACAGCAAAATGCTACCCAGTGCCAATGCTAGAACTGAGTAAAAAAAAGTTGTGAGGACAGAGTCAATGAGCACCTGTAAAGAAAAGTAGAAGGAAGAAGAGACAACTTTAGCAATGTGTAAAATAATCAAACTAAATATTGAAGGCAAAAATGCAGAACTTATAATCGTGTACAAGGCTCATCTTCTCCAACTCTTATTGCACCATGTGCTTACTTTCAGTCAGTCACAATCACCAGCTTGCACAAACTATCACAAACTTGCACAAACTATCCATGTGGGAAAAAAAAAGGTAATCATTTAACTATTTGTCAAAACACAATTTGTTTATTTTTTGATCCATCAACCAACATATTTCAGTGTATTACATTTTACATACAGTCTGTAGCACTAAGTTTCACTATATTCCCTATGGTCAAGACCTGCAGGGTTGTATAGAGTATATAATCCCACTGAAATCTGGAAACAGATTAGGAAAAACCACTAAAGTTAGCATTCAAATTAACACGAGTTCTGCTGAAAACTCAAGTTGTGCAATGACTCATTCATATGCTTAATTTCACAACTGTTACTTAAATCAAATGGTGGTAGTCGAGGTAAACGTGTGAGCATTTACAACATCAGGACCCAAGATCCCAGAAGATAGAAATTAGGAAGCTTCTAATACTATTATAGACAACAAGAGACAACACTATTAGATTCAAGTATCTTCAACTTTATATTCTCTGTTCTATTCAGCATATACTTTCAAACTCACTGCAAACAAGAATGAATAGTTCTATCACTCAAAATTAATTTTCTCACTTCCATCAGGCTACAAACTTCTTAATTTCCCACTTGAAGAGGCTGATGAAAATGCTGTTAGTTGATGTCTTCTTCCACTACTCATGACTGCCTTGATCAAAACTGAAATTGCAGCCTGGGGTTCATAAGCCAGTTTGTTCAAAACTGACTGAATTTGAGTTTCAGTGCACAGATATATTTCAACAGCTCCCAAGTTTTGGTTTCTTTCCACTTTATTTTTTTCCCTTTCCTTAATTATGAGCAACAAGCATCCTGAATGATTTTTTCTATCTCTTCTACCCATTCTTCTAAAAATTCCTTTTCATATCAGTTTTTATTGGTTTTTTTCATTAATTTCAAGCTCTTAGCAAAAGTACCTACCACACCCACTTCCTTCAGAGCAGAAGTCATGGAGATGACTGGTGTACTGGGCTTCACTGGAAGCTGTGGCTTGGGAAGAGCTGCTCCAAGCTCTTGTGGTCCATGCACAGGACTGTGTTCTGTAGCTCCCACACTAAAAGGCACATTAGGATTCTTTACCCCTTTTGCTATTAGCTGTATGGATTCAAATTAAAAAAAAAAGTCCAGTTAAAACTTTGGACATTAAACACAGTATTATCAAATAAGCTCCTGTAAACCTTAGAAAAGGACAGTAATACAACTGCATGTGAGCTATTTCCAGTTTATCAGCTTCACAACATTCTGCTTTTTGTGGCAATATGTACCTAGTTGGGCTTATCACTCCACTGCACACAAAAGCAAAAGAAGATTAAATACAGTTTAGTAAGTTACAGATTGTTAATAAGATACTTAAGGTGATCTTAATAAGTCTTAGATTTGATGTTCTTAAACCCGTCAGCCAAATTCTTCACTCAAGTATACCTAAGATTAGGTTTCTAGTGAGGGAATTCTGGCTGACAGATGCTCTCCTCAGTTTCAGAAGACAAACTAATTATCGAAGCCTGAAAAATCACAGCATAGGATTTTAGTTATACAAAGACAGCGCTACATACATGGAGCATATGTAACAGATTCATTTTCTTACATGTTCTTCCCAGGCTCTTCTCTCTCTTTCATACGCTTCCTTTCTCTTTCGCTCTAACTGTTCTTTCAGAACTGCAGCTCGAGCATTTGCTTGTGCCTACAGTAAAAAAGCCAACCAACCAAAGACCAACTTAAAATCATAAAAAGCATTAGGAAGCCATTCCGTTAAACATTCTAAAAAGAAACATTCTTGGATTACTTCATATTCCTTTCACTCACTTATTACGGTGTAACTGTGAAGGGAAGACTCCAATGACAATCAAAATCACCACAGAAGTATAATAACTGATCTTCTAAGTTGAAAATAATGGCAACTCCTCAAAATTTACAGTTCTTGATTTGTATGCTTATATTTTTAGTGTATGTAGTAATCTTAAACAGCAATGTAAAATTAGAATCTCTACTTTAAATTTGAAGCCAAATGCATTAATCATGAAATATTCAGTTTAAACTTTACAAACTTACTCAACATAAACACAGAAAGCTTCAGTTGCTGTTTCACCTCTAGTTTTAAGATAAGGCAAAATGGTATTTTGGTGATACCAAATTGCCTTTAGGTCTAAAGCTAACCTAGAAATACATGTCAAAGGCAGCAATAGGAAAAATCCTTGACTTGCTATGCTATGTCACAATTTACTTTAAAATTTCTGAAATAAAACAGAGTTGTTACCTCAATATGGTTAAAATAAAAACCTCTTCTTGTGGGTGTGTGAACAAAGTATTGATAGCAAAATGAAATGTAAGACACTTCATAAGATATGAAAAATATCTGAAAAACGTAAGTTCCATTTCCTCCCTTCCCACAATTACCTTCTGCACTTCTATCTTTTTGCGTTTCAGTTCTGCTTCCTCGCTTGATTCTTGACCATCAGAATTGGCAGCTTCATTCTGCAAAGTAAGAATTCTCAGAGAATTATCATTAATTCATGTATTTAAAAGGTACATGATTTAAGTGACTACTTGGATCACTTAGATTGTATGACTAACACGAGTCATAATTTCATTAGGTAACTCATTCAAACATAATGTTTGCTTGGACAAAAATTCATCTTTGAGATTTGTAGGGGTTTGTGGTTTGTTGGTTGTGTTTGGGTTGTTTTTTGTGTTGTTTTTGTTTGGTTTGGTTTTAATTTTAAAAGACACGAAGCTGTTGCAAGCCAGGAAGAAAAGTAATGTGCCTACTGTTGCAAGGGAAGTGACCCAAAAATAATGAACTTTCACCTACCACCCCTCATCACTGTCACATGCTGTGCAGGTAAGGTATACAATAAATGTCTGATGCTCTAGAGTCCCAGTTTCTTCCACTGCACGTGCTCCAAAGAAGTTGCAACAGGCATGGTGGGGGAAATGGTAACAAGTAAGAATATATTAATGTCTACCTCTGAAATCTCTGGTCTTTAATCTCTCTTACTTCCTTCCATGGTCTCTGCACATTTCTATTTACAAAAGACCAACAGAGCTATGCAAAAACTTTCTGATTGGAGTTTTTTATTGTTCGTGACCAACTCGTGCAGATCTTGTAGTTCAAACGAACTATTTAGAAGGCCTATTTAGTAGGCTACTTGTAGTATAAGAAAAAGAATATAATTAGAAAGAATTTGGCAAAACACAAACAAGAATTTTAGGTAATTTTTAAAGTGAAAGTACAACCAGAAAGAACACTGGAGATAGAAAACTTCAGAAAAATATTTTGACACTCTTCATAGGCAAACAAATTAATACATCTATCCATCTATTGTACGTAAAATAGGATACTATGCAGTATAGGATATTATGCAGTAGTGATAGGCATAAAATTTTTAATTAATATAAGGAAATAAACATATCAGTGACGAGATTTAGTCTGAAATGGCATTCCTCCAGAAGTGAACCTCCATACCAAGTTTGCATCAGAGGTCATCAAGAAAAAACATCTTAAAGCTTGGTCTCTGAATTCTGAAAATTAGTTTAGTCCTACTTCCTGGAAAAAATATTGATCTATTCTGTGTTCGTTTGTAGCTGCCATACCTGCTGAGGCATATAGCACTGCCCCAGGTAAACCACAGCCACTGGGAAAAGAAGTGAGATTCCTGATGTGCCTAACAATCCATACAGAGAAGTAATGTCATGGTCACCCTAACTACTTTTGCTTGGTTTTACTAGCACAGGCAGCCTTGGCCTCCAGAGAAAAGGTTTACTTCTGCATTTAACCGTATTGCAGGTAAAGCATAGATGCTCCTAATTTTGAAAGGAAGTACTGAAGTTGCTCAGTGAAACAAACTGAAAGGAACAGCACAGCAATGGCTCTGCACTTATTAACATTTTAGCACTGTTGTCAGTATTTTAAGAGTACTGAGGACACACAGTAAGATTTTGTAGGGCTGCATATAGAGATGACTAGCCCCACTGCAGCAGTTCTGAAGCTTGGAGAAGCAGCAGAGAAAGAGTTATGAGTGAAATTAGCACCCAGTATAATTAAGAAAGCATAGGCTTATGGTGCAGCAGCTTCGCATTTTATGAGTCGGCACTACTGATAAATGTCACTGACCAGCCCCTACAGCAACTTTATAGACTCACAAGACCTTGATTTTCCTCATACCCCTGAAGACAAACTTAGGAGAACAGCCCATGTTGGTCCCATGCCAGACTTAGTCACTAGCACATCTTATAAAGTTTGCATAGTTGTCTCAAGATAGAAACGCACCTAATTTTTGCTCTGCATCATTCATTTTAGATTTAAAGGGGCACAGCTTCCTCTTCAATGCACTCAAGTTTTGCACCTCAATCAAGAGATTGAATTTGGCTCTCTTTTGTCTCACCAGAGACACAATCAAGGTTAAAGAAAATAAATAAAACAATTCAAAGGAAGTAACTAATATAGAAAAAAAGGCTAAAAAAAATAGCAGTACTTCTGCATTAAGAAAAAAGAACCCAAAAGCTAGAGCATAGAACTCTGTCTAGCTGGGAAGGTGGCCCAAGGAAAATTTGTGATGGTGTGCATGCTCCTGCCTCGTGTGTTCACTCACAAGACCTAAGATGCCTGAAATATACCTAATATGGAGTCTGAAAGGGTGAGACAGGCCAGAAACATTTCTCTGATTTTAAACAATGTGAGTATATAAGTAGGTAATCACTTCAAGAAATTCATTCTATTAAGACAAAGGGACAGAAAGGGGAAGAACAGCCAGGAGTACAAGACCACCCGGTAGGTTAATGAAGATGGAAACAAACTCCAGAACATATTTACAACATAGATTGCCTCTCATATGAAACCTTTTTAAACAAGTAAATGGATTGTGTGCCTTGGATTATTCATTTGACATCTTAAGGGGTGTTCATTCTGGATCTATATCATGAACATATTATTTTGGTTTTGTTGTATTACAAACATATTTTGGAAAAGTTATGTTTAAAAAAAAGTGTATTGATTCAACTGAGCTTATGCCAGTGACTTCCAACTTTTATACGCACTATGCATATTCTGGGTAAGCACTGTCAAAAACTGAATTCTGGAGAAGCTGCTATAACCAAACTCAAATAAATATAAGCATTCTAGTGCTTGTTGAGAAATTTACATATCAAACTGAGATGTAACCTGTTGTCTTGTTTTTAAAACAGTGTTAGCTTACAGGCACTGAAGCTGCACGCACAACACTGAAATAACAAACAGATCTTGCATATTCTAGAAGATGGAAGTACAGTAACTCTGGAAAGAATTATATGTCAAAAATACTTCTCTATATATAAACTGATTATGAGAAAAGTCTTCCCACAGGGATAAACGAATATATCCCACAACCAACTTCCTCAAGTATTTAAGATTATTTTTCAAACCAACCTTCTCTCCACGAAGTTTTGCTCTAATCTGTTGACGTTCGTTAAAGTTTTGTAGCCGGATCTGTCTTAATCTTGCCAAGTATTCCTAAGGCAAAGAAAGAAAATAAATTTCAGTTTTACTGAAACTGTCTCCATTATAGTTAACTTAAAATATAAAATATTCCACAAGAAAATAAGATGGATGAAAAAAAAACCTACCGACACTATTGCTATTACTGTATCAGGATTTACTAATCTCTAGAAAAACTCCCATCGAACAAAACCAATCTGGAATGTATGTTTCTCAATATTGAGCTTTCATTACATCTTATGTCATTGAAAGCTGGAATTGTTATACTTATCACAACAGGACTAAGATATACAGAGTCATATCTATATTATGCACATTCAAAAACCTCTGAAATAAAGTGATGTAGACAACTATTATTTTGATTATTAAAAAAAAACCCCACACAACAACAAACACATCCAAACTGTAGCACTTTACACAGTAGATTATTTCCTAGCAATTTATAAAGTCCTTTTATTTTGTTACACAGATGAACCATGCAGGGAAAGTAGCCACAGTCAGGGTCAAAATAATGCCATTTGTGTGATGAGCAAAGTGGCAAGCATGCAGCAAGCATACCTCTTCCTCCTTGTTTCTGGATTTCCTTCCTCTTGCAGAAATGGACCTGCTTCCATAGATATCTGCCACGTTTTGCATTGTACCCTGTTTGCCATTTAATGGTATCACATTTAAGGTGGCTGGGGCGATAAAGTTGACTGCTTTATCCAATAACTGTTCACTTTTAAGAAACCAAACCCATGAATGATCTGCAGTTGTTTTGAGGTTAATGGATAATCTTTTTGCATCTACATGAAACATGACTGTAGTAACTAAAAATCCTGAGTAACCAAAGACACAGACTAGAGCTTTGAGAATATAATTGCTTTCTTCCTGCAATTCTAACCTTCTGCTATGTCAGAAAGCCTAAATTTTGATGGGCATGAATTTTTCTACATCTCAATCATATACAAATTGGGGCACACAGTTGGCACTTCTTCTGCCATTGTTGAGCCAAGCCTAAACTAAAAGTGGAATCTTTATGTGTTCTTAGATTAAGCTTTTTCCACAATTAAGACTTGTAAAAACATATACTACAAGTAGAAAAATCAAAACCTTAAAAAAATACTTAAATATATATATTACATCTAATAAGCCATGTGAAATGCCTAATATGTATGCATTCCTATTGTTGGTTAGTGGGATGTACTCAGTGTCTTAACTCTCACCAAGAAGATTCAACCTTAAAGGAAGTCCAATGCAAAACAGTACAAGAATCACTCAACTCCATGCTTCCTACTTGGATTAAAATCCAAACTATTAAAAGTATTTTGCTTATGATATACTATAAGCCTCTGCTGAACAGGTTAAAAATATCTGGATTTGTTGACTCAACATACAGTAAAGACAATAAGCATACATGTAAGAGTTACATGGACCTTCTGCCTTCTATAATAACAGGGCTTCAGCTTTCTCAAGCTTAAGTGTAAAGAACTGTTGGTAATTAAATACTAGTTAAGTTCTTGATAGAGTCAAATATTCTGGCTAGATAGTCTCTCACACTGAGCAAAAATCAGTAACTCAAGGAAACAGCACATTTCTGCACTTTTGTGGTTTAGTAACTGCGGGATCAGAGAACAAATTACAGGAATCATCCTGTGGATAAGGAGGAATCCATGAATTCTTGTTTCAGCTAGAGCATTAAGTCCTACAAAATGGAAAGTATTTTTCCATATTCACCTTTTCTGAAAATATTTGGGTTTATTCTGAACTTTTTAATGCATATTCCTGAGCTTTACAAAAGCTAACTGGCACTATTCAAGTCATCTCATTGCTCTTCACTCTAGCATTCAAGACAGTTTAGGTATTTTCATCAAACTGAAGGAGATTTATGTCACTGATCTTAAACAAGAAAGAAACTGGAAGCAAGATTTTTGAGAAACGATTTTCTTTCTGTAGATTGTTAACTTTTCCTCCTCTGCTTACATTAAAATTTTCCAAGACTAGGAGGCAATGCTTTGCAATGCCACACAGCTACAGTGAAGTAGCAAATTAGGTCAATGGCCATCTGAAAGAAGAGATGACTGAAAGCATCATCAACTCAACTACAGAATCAAACTTTAGACTATCACTTGAAAATTAAAAACGACAGCAACTATATTTAACAGAAGCTGGATAAAGTTGGGTAAATCAGCGCAAGTCATTTGGCTTACAATTCCCTATACGGCAAAGAGCTGCATATTAGTTGATGATTCCTACTGATCTCTCAAACAGTTTTATCCATATTTGATAACTACTGCCAGATAGTCAAATTATTTTCCTGCCACGTAGAAGGAAGCTGCTGAGAACTTCTACTATCAACAGCAAATGATAGTACACAAATTTGGAACCCTGGCTTTGAGTTATAAGTCTTAAGCATCTGGAAGGTACTTTTACAACCATTCAGTAACCTCGCTGTTTTATTACGACAGTCCATTTGGGCTCAGTTGAATACATTAAAGAAATCTGAGAAATATTAACTTGAACACTTGAGTATCTTGCACTAATTGATCTCATAGATTTATCTTAATGCCAACAATGTCAAGAACAAAATGGAAGCAAGTACTGCTGAAGACTACTAAGAAGAGGCAATCTTAACAAGAATTATTCATATTTTCAAAACTACTTACTGGTCTTGGAAGTTTTAAAAAACAGAATCATAGTTTTGAAATGGAAGATTCATGCTTTAAAACATACAGACTATTCTTAAGGATACTTCACTATCCAAGCAGCGATTCTAAGAATTGCTTACTGGAAGTGAAATAATCCCTGAAACAAAGACCTGCCTGTAAATCATGACCTGATATTCAGACAGAACTCAGGAGATGCTTCTGTAAATCTGCAGTTGGTCTCATCACACTGCGATGCCAGCAAGGTCAGTCATTTCAGCAGCTGACAATGATACTGTGATTTGGTTGTACATGAATAGCATGGAGAAGCACTCAAAAAGCAAAACTTTCCACTTCATCAAAATACACAGCTCAACTAGTGCAAATGAGTAACTTTCAAGATATCTTTACTGTAAAATAAACTTCCTAAAGGAATAGTGAATTCAGAACTGCAAGCATAAAGAACAAAGAACATCTCATGACATTGCTCACTAGTTAATCTCTAAGGAGTAAAGGTTTTAAAAGCATCAATCTTAACAGAGAGATGTCTTTATAATACCTTCCTATAAGCAGAATGTTTTTGTAAAACACAATATCGTATCTGATCATTAGCCATATTGGTTTTATCAAACTTAATTTTAGTTTCAAGCTATTGAATAGTAGTTTAATTTTGTCCCCAAACCTTAAAGCTATGAAGAGAAAAAAAATGTAAATGAATGTTCTAAATTTCACAATCTCAAGTTAGACACACGCAAAAAAAAAAATTTCCTTTGTTAATAAATTTACAGTCATGAGAAATGCATTGTACAACTGTTATATTTTAATAAAATCAGTAACAAAGTGCAAAAAACCTACCTCCCATTCTCTTTTTAATATTTAGGAAAATATTTAGCCAGTTTTTCATGGTTATGATATTACTTCAAAGATGCATAAAACATGCTGAAAAAGTAATATGCATAGGAAGACCAGATTCCGTACCATGTGTCCCTCTGCTCGAGCTTTGTTTTCCATGGCTTCTCTCTTTCGTTGCCAGAACTCTTCAACTTGCTTTGCTCTGTCTGCAGCTATCCACGCTCTTTGCCTGCGTAATCGCAAGACATGGCAAGGTGAAAGTCTCTGAAACACGTCATTCAATGCTCCTCCCTGCAGTCCCAGCATTTATTCTAACTAGGACACACACACAAAAAAGTAACTTTTTCTGTCTAAGAGGCATCTTCAAATAATGCCTTTCATCAGCCAAAATACAAGTCAAGACTTCCACAAAACGGAGGAAAATGGGACCAACTAAAGCTAAAACAATTTAAAAAACAAACAGAAAACATTGTGTTATGCTTCCAGAGTCTGGTCATCAAAACAAAAATGAACGTCAAAACACCATCTTAGTGTGATTATTTCTGAAAATGTCTCAGCTTGCTTCATTATTGTTATAATTTGTGAAAAAGAAGACTCCTTCAAGGTTTCCCTTCAGAGGTGAGCAAGAACTCACCACACGAGCCAGCCAGTAAGGGCAGTACTGCAGCAGTCCTTCAGGACTGACCTATGTTTAGAGTAAGAGCTTCTACCACTTCGATAATTAATACAGTGCTAGTATTCTCAGGGTGCTCTGGCAACTCCTTTTAGGAGATCTTGGGGGATTTTTTGGTTTGTTTTTAAAGGGACTATGAAAGAATTTTCCTACCTTAGAATTAGCCAAAACCAGAGGGTTTTGGTTTTTTTTTTCATATGTTGAATCCCAGGTCAGGGACCTGCTTGGATACATCCCTGTTCAAGTGACCGTAACTGGGCATCTGGCAAGTCCCCTAGTACATACATACAATCTTTTTGTCCGTTTCTGACAAACTGGTTAGAAGTGGGCTCAGAGGAAGATTTCTATTAAAAAAACACCCACTTACACCCAATGGTGTAAGATATTCTAAGAAATAGCAGAATGATGAGCCAATCCTCTTTCTAAGGTTTCCCTAGTCTCATTTGACTGAGGAATATCGAGGTCCAGCAGCAGGCAGGAAGAAAGTGGATTAAGCCAAAAAATCACCCAGCAGGTTGAGACGGTTAAAGAAAAGAAACATTTTGCAGTACAGGAGCTATTGCTAGCAATTCATAAATGAATTAGCACACTAATTAGTTGTCCTGGGTTTAGCTGAAAACCCAGTCCTGTTTAGTGAATTTTACTCTGCAGTTTAGTGTCTTCTAAAAGGGCTGCACGTTCTGAAGTCAGCAGCATGTTTTTGCTGACAGTGTGTGCTACTGGCAGTGATAACACCTGATGTTTACAGTCACTGCCTGGGACTGGGATGCAGAAAGGCTCTTGCTTATACTTATTCCTATAGTGACCAAGGCCACTGCTGGCTCTTGTGTGCCACGCTGGGAGTGCTGGGTAGTAAGAGGGGGGCACAAGGAAGTAAAAGGTGGCACCTCCGGGGGGGTAATAGACAGAACAGGTGACCAACGAGAGTATTCCATCCCATATACGTCATATTTAGTATAAATTGAGTGATCACGAGAGTTTCGTCCCTTTTTTGCCTTTTTGTTCGTCCCCTTTTCGGCCTTTTTTGGCCCTTTTTGCCCTTTTGTTTGCCCTTTTCCTGCAATGGCCGGTGTCCAGAGAGGACTCCATCTGACCTCCTGCTTTTGATCCGGATCCTGAGTTCCCAAATCCAGCTCCCTGTATCCAGCTCCCGCCGCCGCTGAGCCTGGGGTTTTCCCCAGCTGCTCCTGCTCTAAATCACCAGTGGTGATTTCTATCGGGGGAGGGAGTCGGGTTTGATATCGGGCTACTATCTATAGTTGTATATAGTTCTTTACTTTTATCTTTTTACCATTATTCCTATTATTTTCATTAAAGCTCTTCTAGTTTTTTTTCTCCTCTAACTCGTAAGTCTCTCTGCCTCATTCCCTTTTCTCTTTCCGTTGGGGGGGGTGGGGGGGGAGAGGGGGTTAGAGAGCGTCTGTCCACATTAGTGGCCGGCCCAGCCCTAACCCACGACAGATTTATTGGCGCCCAACGTGGGGCAAGAAAACAAACACCAATCAGGCTCAGACTATTTTACCAGCTATTTAGACACAACTGGACTCTGATATATTGCCCGCATAGTTTAAATTCCATCCGGCGCATTTGAAAGCGTATCAGACCTTTTCTTTGAGAGTTCTGAAGGGTTAGAGGAGAAACACCGGACAGCTCACATCATGTTATCGGTCGGTGAAATGTTATGTCATGTTCTTTTAAATGTGGGTTCCTCCCTGGGTGTCAAAATTTTGTCCAAACTCTCGAGTGTGATTTGGTATATCGTTCTGTGGTTTGCCTGTTTTGGTTTCATGACAAGATTTCTCACTGTACTGGTTTTTTTTGGGTCGGTGTATTCTGCAGTAATTTGGGTGATCGGCATACCTGAATACCTTAAGAGCACAATGATGAATTTTGTTTTTAACTACACTTTCAATTTCACCTTAGGAAATTATACCAATTTGTTTGCTAATCTGAGTATACCAGGTTTTGAGGATTGTGATTGTGAATGCAGTTATTTTAATCGAAAGATTGCATTGTTATTGATTCTGATGTTAATGCCCATGAATCTCTTGGCATTGTGGCGTTTCTGTAGGAATTTGTGCAAGTCATTGAGTATCACTGTGTCCTTTAACACTCAGTGTGTATCAGCAAATGTCGCCCCTGTGACTAGAAAGAAACATCGGAAAAAGTCAATTGCCCTAACAACAGATAACACAACTCCAGGACAAAGTCCTTCTAAAGTAGCACCATCAGATGACTCAGACTCAGACTCAAAAAAGAAGGCTGGTCCCCCAACAGATTCAGTATTAGAAAGGTTAGTTACGGCCTGGAAGGCAAGTCATCCATCATCAGATGATTCTGATCCAGGACAGGGTCCTTCCCAATCGAAGTCATCAGATAGTTCAGGGTCAGAATCAGACGCAGTTGTCAAACCTTTAACTCTGAGGGACATGCGAGATGTGAGAAAGGACTTTGGCCGTCGTGAGGGTGAATCATATTACAAGTGGTTACTCCGATGCTGGGATAAAGGAGCCGAGACCATTAATCTGAACGGTAAAGAAGCCAAACAGCTGGGATCCCTGTCTGGAAACGCAGGCGTTGACACGGAACTTGCAAAAGATGACAACAGTCTCAGCCTCTGGAGACGACTCTTGACAGCTATTAAGAACCGGTATACCCACAAGGACGATATTCCTATCCACACAACCAACTGGACCAGCATGGAGAAAGGCATTAAGTTCCTGAGAGAACTAGCAGTGAGAGAGGTGATTTACAGCGATCCACAAACAATTTTAAACCCTGATCAAATGCCCTGCCACAAACACATTATTCAGATGTTTGTGAGGAGTGCCCCACCAGTGTATAAGCACACCTTGTCAACAATGGTCTGGGCATTAGATGGAGATGGTCAGGTACCAACAGTGAGTGAAGTGGCCAACAAAGCACGACAGTATGAAGACAGTACTGCCAATCCCCAACAAATTCAGATTGCTGCCATGGAAAAAATAATTGAGGAAAACAACAGATCACTGGAGAAATCAATTGAGAAAGCGATTGAGATAGCAATGGAGAAAACTAATCAATCCATTGGGAAAGCAATGGAGAAAACCAATGAAGCAATGGAGAAAACCAATCAAGCAATTGAGAAAAATAGTGAATCATTTGAGAAAACCAATCAATCATTAAAAGAGCTGATTGACACATTGTCCAAGAGAGATGACAGACCTCAATGGAGCCGCGTTGATGCTGTTAGAAAATACAGACCTTTAAGATCAACTAAAAATGATGGCAACTTGTCACGGAATGACTTGTGGATTTTCCTACGTGGATATGGTGAGGACATGAGAAACTGGGATGGAAAACCTACTTCTGCTCTATGAGAACGAGTATCCAATTTGCGAAACACCAATAGAAGACAACAATCTGCCACGAGAAGGAACAATCGGAATGTAAATGTAGTTAATACTAATACTGTGAATCAGGTAAACCCCGTGAATCAACCTCAAAATTAGAGGGGCCCTGCCTCCAGCCAGGTGGAGGAGAGGGACAACCGAGTTTATTGGACTGTGTGGATTCGGTGGCCTGGCACATTAGAACCACGAAAATATAGGGCTCTGGTGGACACTGGTGCACAGTGCACTCTAATGCCATCGAATCATACAGGTACTGAAACTGTTACTATTTCTGGAGTGACAGGTGGTTCTCAAGAACTGTCTGTATTGGAGGCTGAAATGAGCCTTACTGGGAATATGTGGAAAAAGCACCCCATAGTGACTGGTCCAAATGCCCCGTGCATTCTTGGCATAGACTTCCTCAAGAAAGGGTATTATAAGGATCCAAGAGGGTATCGATGGGCTTTTGGCATAGCAGCTGTAGAGACTGAGGACAATGATCAGCTGTCTAGCTTGCCCAAACTTTCAGAGGAGTCTAGTGTTGTAGGGCTGATGAAAACTGAAGACCAACAGGTACCAATTGCTACTAAAACAGTGCATCGACGACAATATCGTACCAACCGAGACTCTGTAGTCCCCATCCATAAGCTGATACGTCAACTAGAAAGCCAAGGAGTGATCAGCAAAGCTCGCTCACCATTTAACAGTCCTATCTGGCCTGTGCGAAAGTCTGATGGAGAATGGAGATTGACTGTAGACTATCGTGGCCTAAATGAGGTTACACCACCGATGAGTGCTGCCGTGCCGGACATGTTAGACCTTCAGTATGAGCTGGAGTCAAAGGCAGCTCAGTGGTATGCCACAATTGACATTGCTAATGCGTTTTTCTCTATTCCCATAGCAGCAGAATGCAGGCCGCAGTTTGCTTTCACCTGGAGGGGTATCCAGTACACCTGGAACCGACTGCCCCAGGGGTGGAAACACAGCCCTACCATCTGCCATGGACTGATCCATACTGCCCTGGAGAGGGGTGGAGCTCCGGAACATCTGCAATACATCGATGACATCATTGTATGGGGTAACACAGCAGAAGAAGTTTTCACGAAAGGTAAGAAAATAATTGAGATTCTTTTGGATGCTGGCTTTGCCATAAGGAGAAGCAAGGTCAAGGGACCTGCACGAGAGATCCAGTATTTGGGAGTGAAATGGCGAGATGGGCGTCGCCAGATCCCAATAGATGTGATTGACACAATATCAGCTATGTTGCCACCAACTAACAAAAAGGAAACACAATCCTTCTTAGGTACTGTGGGTTTCTGGAGAATGCATATTCCTGGTTATAGTCAGATTGTGAAACCTCTTTTTGATGTGACTCGAAAGAAAAACAAATTTCAGTGGGGCCCTGAGCAGCAACAGGCCTTTGAACAAGAGATTGTACAGGCAGTAGCTCTTGGGCCAATCCGAACAGGGCAAGATATTAAAAATTTGCTATACACTGCAGCTGGGGACAATGGTCCTGCCTGGAGCCTTTGGCAGAGGGCACCAGGAGAAACTCGAGGTCGACCCTTAGGATTCTGGAGCCGAAAATATAGAGGCTCTGAGGCCAACTATTCTGCAACTGAAAAAGAAATACTGGCCGCATATGAAGGAGTTAAAGCTGCTTTGGAAGTGATTGGTACTGAGGCACAGCTTCTCCTAGTACCACGAATACCAGTCCTAAACTGGATGTTCAAGAGTAAAGTTCCTTCCACACATCATGCCACCGATGCTACATGGAGTAAATGGACTGCCCTGATTACACAGAGAGCTCGAATGGGTCATCACAATCGCCCAGGACTTTTAGAGGTAATTGCAGACTGGCCACAAGGTAAAGACCTTGCAATACCCTCTGAGGAGGTGGCGACACGTGCTGAGGAAGCTCCACCATATAATCAGTTACCAGATAATGAAAAGCAGTATGCCCTATTCACTGACGGATCTTGCCGCCTTGTAGGAAATCGTCGTTAAGTGGAAAGCTGCTGTGTGGAGTCCCACACGACGCGTTGCAGAGGCAACTGAGGGAGAAGGTGGATCGAGTCAGTTTGCAGAGGTAAAAGCCATCCAGCTGGCCTTAGACATTGCTGAACGGGAAAAATGGCCAGTGCTCTATCTTTATACTGACTCATGGATGGTGGCAAATGCTTTTTGGGGTTGGTTAAAACAGTGGAAGCATAATAACTGGGAGCGCAGAGGTAAGCCTATTTGGGCTGCTGAACTATGGCGAGACATTGCTGCTCGGCTAGAGAACTTAGTTGTAAAGGTACGTCACGTAGATGCCCATGTGCCCAAAAGTCGTGCCACTGAGGAACATCAACACAACCAGCATGTGGATCAGGCTGCTCAAGTGTTCCAAATAGACTTGGACTGGGAACATAAAGGTGAACTGTTTCTAGCTCGGTGGGCCCACGATACTTCAGGACATCAGGGAAGAGATGGAACATACAGATGGGCTCGTGACCGAGGGGTGGATTTAACTATGGACGCTATTGCGCAAGTTATCCATGATTGTGAAATATGCGCTGAAATTAAGCAAGCTAAGCGATTAAAACCTTTGTGGTATGGGGAACGATGGTTAAAATATAGGTATGGGGAGGCCTAGCAGATTGATTACATCACACTTCCTCTAACTCGCCAGGGTAAGCGCTATGTGCTCACTATGGTGGAAGCAACTACCGGATGGTTAGAAACGTATCCTGTGCCTCACGCCACTGCCAGAAACACTATCTTGGGCCTAGAAAAGCAGATCCTGTGGCGACATGGCACTCCCGAAAGAATTGAATCAGATAATGGGACTCATTTCAAAAACAATCTTATAGACAATTGGGCTAAAGAACATGGTATTGAATGGGTGTATCATATCCCTTATCATGCACAAGCCTCTGGGAAAATTGAACGATACAATGGACTGTTAAAAACTACTCTGAAAGCTATGGGAGGTGGAACTTTTAAAAACTGGGACAAGCATTTAGCACATGCCACCTGGTTAGTTAACACCAGAGGATCCATCAATCGTGCTGGTCCTGCTCAATCAGAGCCTTTGCATACAGTAGAGGGAGATAAAGTCCCTGTGGTGTATGAAAGGAATTTGTTGGGGAAGACTGTCTGGGTATTTCCTGCTTCGGGCAAAGGCAAACCCATTCGTGGGGTTGCTTTTGCTCAAGGACCTGGAACTACTTGGTGGGTGATGATGAAAGATGGTGAAGTTCAATGTGTACCTCAAGGTAATTTAACTCTGGGTGAGAATACTCGATTTAATCCTGTATGATGTTGTTCCATAATACTAACAGTGTTCAATAAGTGTTTTTCAGAATAATAAACCAGTGATGACCAGAGCCAACCTCATCAAGTGACATCCAGCAACTGAGCTAGCCTTGTTGAGTGATATCCAGTAACTTCTTTGAAGTGAACCTACGACCTGTGGACATGAACTGTAAAGTATCTCACATGAACTTTCCTGCCCTGAGAGACTGCTATGATGAATGGAACCCACGATTCTGAACTTCATGAACTTACTGAACTTTTCCTATAAGTAGATCATTAGCTCGTGATCAGTATGACATAAATGGTATGGAATAAGGGGTGGAATGTCCTGGGTTTAGCTAAAAACCCAGTCCTGTTTAGTGAATTTTACTCTGCAGTTTAGTGTCTTCTAAAAGGGCTGCACGTTCTGAAGTCAGCAGCATGTTTTTGCTGACAGTGTGTGCTACTGGCAGTGATAACACCTGATGTTTACAGTCACTGCCTGGGACTGGGATGCAGAAAGGCTCTTGCTTATACTTATTCCTATAGTGACCAAGGCCACTGCTGGCTCTTGTGTGCCACGCTGGGAGTGCTGGGTAGTAAGAGGGGGGCACAAGGAAGTAAAAGGTGGCACCTCCGGGAGGTAATAGACAGAACAGGTGACCAACGAGAGTATTCCATCCCATATACGTCATATTTAGTATAAATTGAGTGATCACGAGAGTTTCGTCCCTTTTTTGCCTTTTTGTTCGTCCCCTTTTCGGCCTTTTTTGGCCCTTTTTGCCCTTTTGTTTGCCCTTTTCCTGCAATGGCCGGTGTCCAGAGAGGACTCCATCTGACCTCCTGATTTTGATCCGGATCCTGAGTTCCCGAATCCAGCTCCCTGTATCCAGCTCCCGCCGCCGCTGAGCCTGGGGTTTTCCCCAGCTGCTCCTGCTCTAAATCACCAGTGGTGATTTCTATCGGGGGAGGGAGTCGGGTTTGATATCGGGCTACTATCTATAGTTGTATATAGTTCTTTACTTTTATCTTTTTACCATTATTCCTATTATTTTCATTAAAGCTCTTCTAGTTTTTTTTCTCCTCTAACTCGTAAGTCTCTCTGCCTCATTCCCTTTTCTCTTCCTGTTTGGGGGGGGGGGGGGGGCGGGGAGAGGGGGTTAGAGAGCGTCTGTCCACGTTAGTGGCCGGCCCAGCCCTAACCCGCGACATTAGTTCACCTTGGATTTTGGGTTTACTCTCTCCTCACACACACATACCCCCCTTCAAGCAACAAGGAAATTAAATATTTTCATAAGCCACAATTCCTTAAGAGGAAGGCAGAGATACTTTGATTCAACAAAACAAACATTGTAGCTGATGCTCTGAAAAGACATCGGTGTTATTGGTAAAGAAACAAACATGCAATATATATACACACATATTTGACTCACTACAAGATTTTTACTGTTAATTACATATGAACTCAATCAATGGATGGTGAAACATGTCCAAACGTGTCATGGAGCTGAAGGTTCAGCTGACAGTGTTAGAGGAGAGGTGCTTCCCAAGTAAAACACCCAAACCTATTTGTCTCAAACCAAATTGACAGGAAAAACTTATTTCAACTAAATTTTATGACAATGGTAATAATACTCTAAATAATACTCTAAATAATACTCTAAATAATACTCTAAAGCTGAGCGACTCATTTTGCTAAAACATTTCAACTATATCTCTTCCGGGATGCATTTCTGTCCAAGAGACAATTTTTACAGATTGGTGACACTGAGTATATTTAGCTTTATGTTAGTTGTGGTAGCATAATCAGAATGATTGCAACATAAGGACTTCTCAACCTCTTTAACATACACTCTAAATTCTCTACCTTCAAGAAAGTTGCAATTATTTAAATTGTTTATTTGAGCTAAACATCCCGAACACTTATCATATTTCACCTCCATCTGAGAGAATAAAGTGCAGAAGAGAAATTCTGCTAGGCTAGCTATGATAATGAATTGTTTGTAGATAATAAAGTACAAATACTTACCACATTTTAAATGATAATATTAATTTAAGGCTAAAGATAATCCAGTTCATAAATAGAAAAAAACCCCTCTACCCATTTTGAAACTTCTGCACAGTATTTTCATTAACTGCTTCCAAGTTAATGCAAATGTATTTGAGAAATAATGAATCAGTTTCTCTTCATGATCTCCATGTTATTCATAATTTGCAGCCCTCTACTATAGCTCCTCTCAATTTTAACAAATTTAAAAGTTTACCCAGGTGCAGCCAAGTATCATTTAATATTGTCATACACGTGAGGCAATTTTTCCTAATCTAGGCAAGATTCGGGGATTGAGGCACTTGGTGCAAGGCCCTGAGAATAAACAGAGGAGGATAGGAATATGCATCTACTTCAACTGGGAAAATACACCTTCCAGTACTGGGCTGTACCAGGAAGAATTTTAATTTACTCACAACGGTTGAAATTACTATATATATAAAATAACATATTTATAAATAAAATAAATTATAGCTTGCAAAATTGTAACATCAGTGCTAAATGTGTTACTTTGCTGCACATTTTAAAATAGAAAAAATCTACAAAGGAAAAATGTATTACATTAAAACATAAAACTGAATAAAATTAGTTTAGAAGAACAAAAGTTTTTTCTGGCCACTTCCTCTCCTCACTCCATTTATTTCTTCCTCTATGGGATACATCACTGCATCTGCAGAAGTTTAAATAATGCACAAGCAAACTTGTCCCTCTAGGGAAGTTAATAATGCTCACATATTAAACTTCTAGAAAAAAAAAATATTTTCCTATTTACCATTCACAAAGGCAGACACAGTTTTTTGGGTAAATACTAACAGATCTGAAGGAGAGACAGGAAGTTTTGAAGAAGCTACTTAAAAAAGTGAAATGATTTAAAAAAAATAAAATCAATACTTGTTTACAATCCTTTTATATATAAATATACTCAGTTTATAGTAAATGAAAAGGATCTGTATCACTGAATTAGAAGTTGCACACCATTATAACACCTGGCATCCACATCTTGATGAAGAAAGCTCCAAACAGTTCCACTGATCAATAAACAGGATTCAAAAACTCTGGGAGCATTCTAGACACTCCTATGCTAGAGTGGAACCCATGTAGCAAAGGCGGTCAGAATGAGATGACAGGAGAAGGGAAGCATCTTGGCAGGTAACACAAGAAATGGAACTATGAAAAAAGCAAAGGAGGAGGCTTAGGATGTTATCTGCAACTGCGTTAAGCCAAGAATTTTGGCTGAAATCTACTCTAGTTGCAGTTGCTAGTAATCCATTTTTTCCACTACTGGGGAGGCCAAGGTTTCCATTGGTTCTAAAAGCACTGTGGTCTGCAAGGGACTAACACACGGACAGACGGCACGGTACCAATGGCTAAAAGCGATTTTGAGACGTGTCCAACTACTACATGAAACAAGACACAGAACAAGAATCTAACACGTAGGGACAGATCTATGGATTATCATTGTCCAACCTGTTCGTATTGGCTTGTTTAGACACCTCCTTCAATCTTTTCATTTTTTTCCTAACTGCACCAGCATCGGGTAAATGGTGATGACCTGCAGGCCCCTTAGGAACTCCTGGACGTATTCCAGGTGGAATTCCTCTGCAGATAAATACGTACAGTAACTTTCATTACTTTCATCTAAAGCAGACCACATGCAGCTTCTAATGGAAGGTAGCCATACCTTTCAATAATGTCTCGGCTTTGTACTTTCACTCTCAGTCTGGCTTCCCTTTCTTCAGCTACTCTAATGTTCTCCTTTTGCTGTTGCATCTGGTCAAAAATAGCATGGTAGTGTTCATACTGTCCTCTGGAAGACACAGGAGAAGGACCAACACCACCTCCACCGCCATAATATGGTGCCTGGAAATCAGAAGGTAGGGTGGAAATCTCAAATACTGGTTTTAACATGCCATTCCAATTTTCACCTCTTCGGCAGAATAAAAGCATGTCCTGCAACAATTCTGAATCAGCCCTAGTTTTATTCATAATATGCCTCCTGTTTTAATGAATTACAATATAGATAAAACTTATTTTTCTGTTAGCACTCCAGAATAATATAGCATTTTACCTCTCTCTGATAATAGTCTAGTTATACGTGACACATCTGTGACACATTTGGGAAATAACTGGTAGCAAATCCACTGAAGTGTAATTGGAGATGGATGTTCTACATCGCAAACTCCAAAGTTTTAACATAAAAACTACAACACTGTGCTAACTAAAGTACTATGGAGTGATTTGTAGACAAACATCCACTATTTTTCATGAAGCTGGAAACAGTTAAGCACACTTCTAAGTCTGGCGAATGGCACTAAGTGCACATTTATCTGAGAATCTCCATTGTTGCCAACCTACACTTTGGTTTCATCACCAGAATTGAGATGCTTCCCTACTAAAGCTCAGATCAGGAGAACATCCACTACAAGCTATGGCTTTATGCAAATTATCTATGTTATTCTCAAAGAATCAGAATTCCTACAGAAACTTCATGTGAAAACAGGAAAATAAAAAATGTTGCAAGCAGCCGTGTATAGTAGTAGCCAAGGATGGAAGCAGAAAATGTGAAACTGGCAAAATAAGGTTAAGGTTGTCAGCACATGCATAAAAATGTTCGCTTTACACCTGGGGGAAGTAGTTAAATAGCCCATGGTAGCGCATCTATGGAACTTGTTTTAACAATAGTGTCAATGTTCCTTCTAGAGTGGTCTTAAGGATTTCTAATAAATTTAAATAGGTGAGTGCAGACATAACAGGTTTAAGATTGCCTCCTTAAGTTTCTTGATCAGATTGTATTTGACAATGGATTTTAGCTCGCATTCTGAGTTTCAGTTCCACAACTATTAATGGTTCCCCATAATCCATATGATAGAACACTAACTGAAAAATTTATCCAGGCTTTCAAATAAACATGCAGGTATGCTGTCCATCTGAATAAAAATAACTGACTGTACAGGACTACAGTTTCTACGAACAGAAGTAAAAGTTTTTTTATTCGACAGCATCATCAGGTTTTTATCTTGAAGAAGGAAAAGGATCATTAAGTGAAGATTACTACAATAATATTGAAACCTGGAGTGACGATAACCTAGCGGCCTGCAGTAAGATTTGTACTAAACTATCCAATCTGGAGAAGACATTTAAATGAATTTTAAAGCATGCCTGCCATGACATTTTACTCCAGTGACACTTAGTGAAAATATACAGAGACACTGAACCTCAGTTTCCCTAGGTGACTGACAATGCTGGTAAAGATGCAGCTGTAGCTACAACAGAACACATTATACGTTTGCAGAGTCTAATGACCTTGCAATAAAACTCTCAAAGTTAACCAAAACTTGACTGTTTTCAGGAACATAGGTAGCTCTCATTGAAACATGATGATACTGACATATTGTGTTGTATGGAAGCTTGTATTGGAGCCTGCCAGTTTCAACTTGAGACAGCGAGATGGGCAGCACAGGAATCAAATGAAGTTCTTTGATTTTTCCATTAAATCAGCACCTGGTAGTTTTCAAAGTCTGGTATGCTCAAGTTTGCTTTTATATTTAAACTTTACTTATATAATGTGTGGCACATCCGCAAAGATGAAGTCTATTCTGAAATAACACATTTAATAGGCAGCTACTGAAACCTGGCCAAGCACTTGTGCATTGCTTGTAGTCTTGTACAAGGAATAGAGAATAAAACCTCCATTCGTTTTGCCTCTACTGTGCAGTCAGAGCCTGTTTACAAAAACCCTACTACACGTTTAGGCAAAATATTTTTTTAAGACTCACTACCACCACAAATAGCCATGGTTTAATCCATTTTCTATTGTCAGATAAGATTTACACCATGGCAGTTCCCCCACTGGTGCTCTCTAATGAAAGTACCCAGTGCCCTTTATGTTCAACTAATTTCATGAGACTACTTCCTAGAACAGTTACATTTGCATGAAATAAGACACACACAAACAGGCAAAAGGAAACTGTCGTAGGAATTGGATTAAATTAGGGAATTAAATTATGTAGGAAGTGAATGTCTAAAGAATTTCTGCTTGCAGAAAAAACCAATTAGATTTACTGAGGATTTTTTATTCACTGCCTGAACAACTTATCGATATATATAAAACATCTACGTTACTAAATAACAACCAATGCTTAGGAGCAGGTGTTCAATACTGGGAATAGGTCCATTATCATAATATGAGAACATGTAAAAAGACTTCAACTTAAGTATTCAAGAAAAAAAACTTGAATGTGAAAGCAGCTGTTCATGCACAGATTTAGCACAGGAAAAGGAGCAAAAGCAGGGGTGGAAAAAAGAAAGTGGTGCATGAAAACCATTACTGGCAGAAAAAGAAGAGATTCAGAAATTTAGTAAGAATTAAAAATGAAAATTGCACATAATCTCCAAAAACTCAGAGAAGAGAGTGTGTTATACAGTTTCTCTTAAATCATCCATAGATTAGTAAAGGACAGCCCCAAGAGTTGGCCTCCAAGAGCAGATCTTTCTGAAAAGAGAGCACCGTGCCAAGAAACCAAAGCTCGGGGTAACAGACTACACCCCATTTCTGCATCTGCTGCCAACCTTAACATCACCACTTCCACCTGAACCAAGCACATTCCTCCATCCTTGTTCCCTGGCTCTGTTTATTCGTTCCATCTGAAGGAGAAAACAATACAGGAAAACATAATTCAAGGAATCACTAAGTAAAAATAGAACTTCACTATTAATACATTTTAAACATATTTTACCCTTTCTTTTTCCACTCTTCTCATTTCATCTGCCCTCAGTAAAGTGATCTGCAATGTGTAAGGATTAAATATGCTTAGTAATTAGGAAAAGGAACCACTCCATATTCATAGGCAACACATAACACATGACAAGATATTTGATTAAAATTACTATGAGTGGAAAAAGAAAGTTTCACAAACCTTGTCTCCCTGATCTCTCCGGCGTTTTTCCTTTTCAGGCAATTCTAACCTTTTCCATTTTGAAGGTTCCTGAAAAATAAGTATATAGTTTGGTATTATTACTGAGCCATCATTTTGTCAAGCCTCTGTCAAGACAGATTACTGCTCTGATTGCTTGTATACATCCATGAAGATTAAAATTTTTTTTTTTTAAAAAAAAATCACTGTTACATAATGTTTGGAAAAAAGATACGGAGGAAAGGTTTGAAGGTTTTATGTTGTCATTCTTCTGGATTTAGCTTTTGCTTAGTTTGAAAATTAGCAGATTATTTCATGATATCTCAAACATTTTCCTCCTTTCTTCTCCTGGATTCATTTTCTTCATTGGAGTTGGAAATGCCTGGATAAAAGGTGAAACTTCAAATTAGATAGCACAATGCCAGAAAAATTCTAATCAGAAAAAAAAAATAATTTCAAACCCACAATTTAGCATGTGCAAAATGGGGTTTAAAATACTTAATTACTCAGGAGGTTTTAAATTAAAAGCATTGCTAGGATCTAGGGGTAAATTCTACTGTAACTTGTTGATCTTCTACTAAAAGTTCTCTCTTGAAGGCTGAAGGTAGTAATTTTTAAAACTATTTTGTCTTAACTTTTCTTCTCTGGCAATATGATTCTGCATTACAAACTTTTTGCACTATAAGTCATTGAGGGTTCCTAGATATTAAGATTCTGTTTTATTTGGAGAACAGATTTATTAGGCTATGCTTATACTCTTTTACAAGTAAAAGAGTTCCCCTTACCTATGGAAGAGAATGCAGCCACTGGTGAACACCTGGTAAAGAAGCAGCTCTATGTGATTAAACCCTACTGTTTAATCTTCTCAAAAGAGTGATGGTTACTTTTTTTCTGACTGTACTAGAACACAGAGAGCTTCACAATATTTCTTCTGATAATCTAAATATTTTATTTTGAAGATGATGTTTGGAACAACAGCAAAGAGAAGGAAACTTATATTACACTGTAGCCACTGTTTCTATCCTACATCTTATACCTTTCACCAGCTCAAATCCACAAAAAGAACGTCTTAAAATTGCAGCATTACGGACTGCTTACATGCAACAAGAGGATATTTTTTCAGTTCCTACCCTGCCACTTGGAGTCTCTATGCAAGCTGGATTGGTTGGCTGATGAAACTGATTATAAAGAGCAGTAGACTAGCAAATGGTTGTGGAACCAAGCCTAAAACATAAAAATGCTCACGGTCTCTTAAGTATACACAAGAAATCTGTGTATTCTCTTCTTCTTGCTCTCTTTTTTGAACTGTATATCATAAAAGCCAACAAGGCTTGTGCGATCAATGAACTTTTCCCTAAACCTCTGATAATTTTTGAACCTCAAAGATAATGTATATCTCAACAACATTTTTCTATCCACCTATCAAATTTACTAAATAGGTAAATATCTCAGTATTATTTTCATTGCAGTGCCATGGGGAAAGGGAAAAAAAACCCCGAACAACAAAACAAACCCACAAAAACTCCACAACAACAACAGAAATATTGCTTATTTTGAAGAAAATTTGAATTAGCTCTCTTGCTGAAGTGGGAGTTAGTTGATTGATAGTTGTTTGGTATGTGCATATAGCTCAAAACTTGTTGTACCATAAACATCTCCTGGCCATGCAGTAATTAAAGTGAGAGAAAAAAAAAAGAGTTGTATGTAATAAGGAAAACAGAGAAGATGACTGGAAGAAAGATCAAAAGAACTGCATAAAGGTATACAGAAGACTATTTCTCATCAGCTCATAGAATTAAGTCTGTGAAAGTCATGTTTCAAATGCAAAATTTCTCTGGCTGACAACACTTTAGAAAATGTTTTTAGTAATTTTCTATGTTTTGAAAATTTGAAATTATTTTTGAACAAGGAAGAAAGATGCTAAGATTCTTATCGTGTCAACGTCCTCGGTATACCTGACAGATTTCCAATACTTCTAAGGGTGGTCAACACCAACAAAGGAACTGAAAACATGCAAAACACATGTAACTTAGGAGTGGAATTAAAAACCAAACCTAACATAGTAGTCTTCAAATGTCATTATATTAAAACCATCTGAATAGCACCACCATCAAAAAAAGAAAAATCAATAATGAAGTAAGCAGAGCATTTAAACTACTACTACTTTCTTTGCAGATGTACATGTCCATATAAAAGACATTTTTTAAATGAACGAATAATATTTTCATAGCATTCAAACAAGGTATGAGCAAACCAGTTCAATTTAAGTAACTTGGCTTCTTACTTGTCTAGATTTAGCCAATGGTTTCTTCTCATTAGGCTTTTTGTGTGCATCACAAGACTTCCTGATCCCTAAAGGCACTCCGTATTTTGCAGCAGGTTTAGTAATTTTCTGAGCTGGTGCAACTGAAGTCAGTATCTGTTCTTGAGCTGGTCTTTTAGCTAAAGAGAAAAAAACAAAACCCCAAAACCAAACCGTTTGCAGCTATCCAGGCTGGTTAGTGTATCACATTTCCCTTTCCCTAAATCTTGGAACAGCAAAGCTGGAGGAAAATGGGTGAAGTGCTAACATTTCATTCACATGAGGTGATGTGTCAGTGCAACATACCCAGTTGTCCAAAACAGCTTGTCTAAATTTCATGCATGATAAGAAACAGCAGAACACAATCCCTAAGCTTTTCACTCTCAACACTTCAAACCAGAGAGCTGAAGCTCATTTCAAGCTGCCATGCTTTATTATACAGTTGTCACGGACACAGGGAGAAATTTTCCTGCTGGAATGGAGAGACATGCCTCAACACTAAATTGCAACCTGCAACGCTAATGTCAGCAGAAGATGAGTTCTGGGAGAGCTTTAATGGCCTTCAGGGATATTTTTTTTTCCTCTGTAGAGCTCCTGAAGATACGCCAATATTGTGGATTTGTTAGCAAGGCTCTCTTACTACAAAACAGCAGGACAGCAATGAAACAACACTCTCAGAAGACACCAAAGTACTTGCTGCAGCTTCAAGCAAATAGAAGGAAATAAAATTTTAAAAACGGGGAGGGGGGAGAAAATCTAGGAAAAAAAAAGGCAAACTAATACACAAAAATGAAATAAAGTAAGACCATCTTGACAAAATGAAAATGAACCATGACTTAATTTGCTACCAGAAGAAGAAATTCTACTCCTTTGGGCTGAAGACAGGGCTTTATCCTGGAATCTCTAACGATATCTCCCACGCTTTTCAAAGAAATGGTGTTTCTTATTACACATTTGTCATTACTGGGGTGAAAAATAATCATACAATAACAATATACAAATTACTTCCAGTATTTGCAGTCTTCACTGTCTCCTTAAATTTTGGAAGCATAGCCTACCATACAAAGAAAAATTATAGCTAAAATATTACAGGATCATAGTTTGTATTTGCATCATTTGTACCCTACATACGTCAAACTCCTGAGGGGAAAGGAGAAAATTGGCTTCCTCTCTTTTTTTCCTGAAACTTCTAGAATTATGTACAAGAACACATCAAATCCAGTAAGAGAACAAAGCTACATACATTATCTTGCCACAGCTGAAAGCAAAAGTACTTTACACACTTACTTACCTGGTGCAGCATGTGGTCCAAACTTCTGGAAGATTTTGTGATTGAATTCTTCTGCAATAAGCTAGACAAAAAGTTGAACAGTTAGCCAACAGTTATTTATATGCCTGAAGCTACAATGAACTCTTTTTCAGAGAAGTCTGCCTCTCCCAGTAAGCATCTCACTTGACAGTATTTACAATAACTTTAATTTAAATGAATATTCAACTTTATGCTGAATATTCAACTTTAGGCATTCATTTCAGTATCACTAATATTAATATGAAACTAGATTCAGTATTTTCAAACATTTTTGGCATATTTATATTAAATATTTTAAGAGAATATTTTAGTTTGACTTCTGGGTGGCACACATTACCTCATTTATGAACTAACTAACAATCTACAAAGAAAGTTAATGTAAGCATCAACAGTTTTATGCATAGTTCATTTTAAACTTCTGTGTAGTTGTCAAATTTTACTTCAGTTTCTCAGACACCTTGTGTCAAAAAAACAGTCCTTCAAAAATATTTGCAGCTTTTAAGTTTCTCTATCCTTTTCAAGATGGGAAGGTGACAATACCTATGTGGACATCTAGGAACAACATATACAGTGTGGTGTCAGGCATATCAAATTATTATAATAAAATGTGGAAAACAGTCCTACTGGGTAAAAATTGGAGTCTAGAAAAATAACATTCAAACATTACTAGACCATCATCTCCAATATTATATGTAGATCTGAATTCAACACCTCGGAAGAACAGCAAGGATAATTAGAAGTGTTATAAGGCTCCAGTACAAAGAATAAATAATCTTGCTCTTTAGTCGACAAAAAAAATGACTGAGATGTGATGTGACAGGTCTAGAACATAACATGCAATTTTGTAGAGAAACACGCAAGGGCAGCAAATGATAATATCAGTGTAAGAAATGGGGTATCATTGAATAGAAAGAGGATCCTACTTAACTATGAAAATTAAGAAAGTATTCATATAAACCTGGAAGACTCATTCCCTGTCGTTTAAGAGCAGGATTTCAGCAATAGTTACAACATGTTGAAGATGTCAACTACAGAAGATGTCTTAAGCTTAGACTAACGAAAAGAGAGGACAACAGCATTAGCCATGGATGAAACTAAAAGAAAATGGGTGTTACAGCTGTGTCACAGAATGATCACCTCTGGCTCAATGGGAACACACCAGTGACTGCTATGTTTAGTAAAAGCTGCTTTCGGGATGTGGGGCTTTTCCATTTTTTTTAAGATTAGGTAGCATCTCATAAGTCAAACATGTCAGTGACTCAGCTGGAAAAAAAGCGTGCAAGTATTCACTCAACATAGGAGAAATTGGTATTGTCATCTGGTAGTACTCTATTACTAATTAAACTTTGCGTGACCAACTCCAAATAAAAATTTCATATCCATTCTAGCTACTGGAAATAAAACCAGATTAACCTACTACTACTGTAAAAGTAAGAATAAACTTGTCTGTAAAGACTTCCAAACCTTACCTTTCATTTGTATTTTAATCTGAAATATTATTAGCTCAAAGTTTATTTTATATACGACTCAAATTCCAATTATATATGGCCTGCTGGTCAAATTTCTTTAGTTGTGAGTTAGAATCTATTAGAATTCTTTGTATTTAGTGAGGTCTCCTTTTGCATTCATTTCCTCCATGTCCTTTCTCTGTTTATAATTATTTACCTTGTATCAGCACTATTATTCACTTCTTAATGTTGATCTCTTTTTTTTTTTTGATTTATATTAAAGGACATGAATAGGTGTCAAATGGTAGCAAGAGATTCTAAACAGAATAGTCAGCAACTTCTTTGAGGTTATATGTATGTGATACATTCAAGCATTCAGAAATTTAAAGATCAGTTTACTTAGCAGTACTCGCTCCATAGAACACACTTTCAGGCCATTCCAAATTCCAAACAAATACACTGATTGAAAAAATTATGATAAAGCAGCAATGCTGAAGTCATTGTCAGCATCATTTTATGAAAAAATGCATATGTAAACAAGTCACCATATCACTCACAATTCCTCACTATATAGAAAAAACACACGAAACAATGCACTGAAGAAAATGCCAATTTAAATTTATTTGTTAAAACCATCAAATATTTAAGCAATTTAAGATTTTTTTTACAGTTCACACTAAAACTTTTTTCCTCAACTGAAAGTATCTCTATAAAAGCTTTAAAGAACACCTTTCAATTTCTCATATTGTATATTAACATTAGAATAAAGAAAAGTGCTATCATGTTTTTAGCCAAACTAGAACTAAAACTAATTCCATACCTGTGGTGTAAGAAATTTTTCAACCCGTTTGGCTATAAAGCTTTTCTCCAATATGGAGTTTACTGATGGTCTATTCCTAGGATTCCTTTTAAATAACTGTGACAGCAGATTACGTAGGTCATAGGAGTAATGCACAGAAACAGGAGGAAAAGGTCCAGAGATGATCTTCAGTACCAAGTTCTTCATGTTACCAGCTTCAAACTGTTAACACACAAGAAAGAAAATGGTGACTACATATCACATACTGTCTTTCCACATGCTAAGCTGCAAATAAAGATGAAGAGGAAAGGAAAAAACAACACACCTTCCCCTACATCAACATAACAAAACACATTTTCTAGGCCATCAACAGTTTGCACATCAGCAGTTTAAAATAATTTCCTGCAAAGTGTTCTGATTATAAATACATCACAATACAGTTACTTCATACTACAGAAATACAAATTTTGCTAACACATAATTATCTCCCTCCAAATTTAGACTAATGATGATATATAATTAAGAAGAAAATAATTATATAATTATCTGCTTGACCTCCTCTCCCAAACACTTTCAACCATCACATGCCCTCTGCCCTTTTTAGCGAAGCCACATTTCAAATGAAAGAATGTAAAGCATTCGTACTCATTCAGTGTAAAATCCAAAGGAATGCTTAGACTTCAGCTTAAACTCAGGTAACCGAGCGTGTCATTTTAATTCCTTTGTACAATAAAAAGCAAGCAGTACATATCACTCAGTTGACAGAAAACAATCTATTGCCATCAACTCTCAGAAAGGCAACACTGTCAGCATTGCTGCCACAGAAAGGACTAAGCAATAAGAAATTATAAAAGCTAGAAATTAAATTAAACCCTTATCCTTTGGAGGTTTTTTTCATGTTGCTGTAATTGCTTCTTAAAAAAAAGCAACAACGAAAACAAATCAAACACAAACCTACATACAAAAACCCCAAAACAAGACAGAAAAAAGTGTTTTTACTCTCCCTTCCTAACTGGAAAATGGATGATAAAGATATATTCTTCAAAACAGCAGACACATATAGGAAGAAAAAAAAAAAAAAAGGCAACTCTTGCACCCTAGGAGTTTTTTTCTAAGAACTATTCCTGTTCTAAATAGAAAGGCATTAATGTATCTTCACAAAAGCTGACAGTCCAAATTCAGACTTTCATTGAAACGTCAAGTTTTTTTGAAATAAAGGAACACTATTCACAGCATCATTTGTCACAACACCTACCAATTTTTTCAACTAACACAGTTCATGAAAAAGCCACATCAAAAGCGAATTACACAGTGCTAAGATTTCTGGAGAGATTACAAAATCATATTATGTTAGTGGTTGGAAGGGACCTCTACAGATCATCTAGTGCAACCCCCTGCCAGATCAGGATCCCCTAGGGCAGCCACATAGGAATGTGTCCAGGAGGGTTTTGAAAGTCTCCAGAGAAGGAGACTCCACAACCTCTCTGGGCAGCCTGTTCCAGCGCTCCGTCACCCTCACAGGAAAGAAGTTTCTCCTCATGCTGAGGTGGAACTTCCTATTTTCTAGCTTATACCCATTATTCCTTGTCCTCTTACTGGGTACCACTGTGAAGAGACAACCACCCCTTAGATACTTCTATACGTTAATAAGGTCGCCTCTCAGCCGTCTCCTTTCAATACTAAACAGTCTCTCAGTCTCTCTTCACAGGAGAGATGTTCAAGACCCTTTTTTTTTTTTCTTCAAGACCCTTGAGATTGGCATGAACACAGATGGAAAACACTGGTCAATATAGGAAGAGGAGATGAATAGTTGAAGGTAATTTCAAACAGCCACCATGAAAGTATTTCTTCAACTTGTTGCCAAAAGCAGCAACTGCAAAGAAAGAGCTCTCTAAACTAAATGATAGTTTAGAAAGCTGACACTGGTTTATTAGCAAAGTTGGATGAGTTTGGATGTTAGATGAAACTAGCACACCACATCAAAAAACTGCAATGTATTTATTTTTTAACTTATTAGCATAAACACACCTATTTTGCCACTAGTTCTACAGTTACTGGTTAGTGATAAATACTACATTCAATATTGGTTAAGTATATTAAAATAAGCTTTGCCTTTCACATTAATTAGCACGCATGCTCCTTGTTGGTGTGAGGGAACAAGTTTTCGGTGCTCTGAATTGAGTCAGTGGTTGCGATCACCCACTGCCGCATTTAGTTTTTGGCTCACTTTGAGCCTTTCATAAATAACTTTTGATGTTGTGGTACCCTCTAATCCCCATGAGGGTTTTGACTAGAAAAGCCTTGCTTAGGTCTGGTTCAAAGCACCTCCAAGGATACACAGCTCACTAAAACTTTTGAAACAATGGCATACTTGCTATCTCCAGGTACACACTATCTTATCTTTTCTACTAACTGGATGGAAAATTTCTTTGTTGCCTTTTCCCATCCTTGAAGCAGTATTCTTTGAGAGATTTATTCTTTGAGACTGATTTACCACTCTTAAGGCATTAAAAATTGCTCTGTCATCCTTAAGGCAACAAACTGAAATACATTTGCGTAACATAAGGAAAAATTACTGTTTGAAATCACTGTTCTTTTAAAGGCACAAGAAGTTTCTACTCACCGCATGCTTGAGTGTGCACATTTCATAGAGAACACAACCAAGGGCCCAGATATCACTAAAACAAAGAGAACATATCTTAAGAATTAGTTTCTGGTTTAACACTTCAAAGTAACTTCTATCTGTGCTGTCTGTCTTTGAAAAGGAGAAGGTGGTATGTACAAGCTCCCCCTGTATGTACATCTTCCAGCCCCAAACCACAAAACCCCAAACAAAAGAAGAATACAACAACCAAAACTAAGGCCAACCTTAAAACCAGATGAGGTTATTTTGGGTCCAGATTTTCTTTAGACCTTTTCATCTGAACCACTCCAACCACAGACATTAAGCAAAAATACATACGCTTGCCTTGAGTCTTTGAATTTAACAAAAAAACAAACAACCAAAACTCATCACCTAATACAGCAAATACAATTCTCAATTTACTCTAACATTGACTTACCTTACCCTCACTTATTACAGGATTACAGAATTCTGTTAGAAATGGGTAATAAATCTTATGTAGAAGAAATTAAGGGACAAGGAACATTAATAATTTTTTACCTTTTAAGAAACCAACTGAAATTAGTACAAGGCACTCAAAGCAATGGATGCAGCAGTGCAGCAGCTTCATGCACTGTAAGACGAACTTGATAATGACCATTTAAACTACATTAGGGACACTGTTACCAGATACAGCCTACTGCTAGGACAGCAAACATATAAGCAAAGTACCTGTGCGACTTTGTTATCTGAAGCAAGCTGAGCCACCTCACAGCACATGTGCTTAGAGAATCCAATTCCTGGTTTTGCGATTTCACCCTTAACACATGTTCACATTCATACTGCGTAAGACAAGCCAGTACAACTAGTGTGCAGTTAGGCAAAAGTAGAATTGTAATTAAGAACATGGATAGACCTAAAGTCAGACCATTAAGCAAAGTCATCTCTGCATCACGGTGCTTCGTACTGCACAGATCTACTAAGGTCCCACCCACACAGCGAGACTCTGCACCTCCTGGGGTGAGAGATGAACTAACCCCCAGTCACCATCATATGAGTAGAACAGTCTTAGATTTCTAAAAGAACTTGCTCTCTTCTCCTTACCCAAAATGCTTCATAAAGTGCTTATTAGTACCTTTTATTGTTGTAAGGTTTGTTCTGACATATTTCTGGTGACAAATAGTATGGTGTTCCTATGCAAGTGCGAGCCAACTCTGCAGTACTAGGGAAAAAAAATAAGAATGAACGTTAGCTAGTTAACTCACCTGACACAGACAGATTGTATTTTCCTAGATTCAAGTGATTTAGATTAAGTCTGAGAGAACAGTATATCAAAAAGGAGTTACCTGTTGAGAACTCTGGCGATCCCAAAATCTCCCAGCTGTATTGTTCCATCTTTGGTTAAAAATATATTCTTGATATAGAAATTTTAAGAAGTCTGTTAATTAAAACATTCATACAATTGCACACTTTTTGTTCTCAACATATTTTGGGAAGATTAAAGTTTTCTGCCATTCAATCCCTCTGAAGTCATTAGTGTTATTGACTATTATGAAACACCAGACTACTCTAGTCCTACTTCACAAAAATTAAACACTACTGCACATTCCAAAATGTAACATTTTATGCCCCCATACATAAATATACAAGTAACACTCAAACAGCTTTATCAAACAGCCTCATCTGTTTGTACAAATATCTTATAAATCTTTTCCAGACAATTCTGAAGAAAAGACGTGTTTGCAGTGTTAAAGTGTTTGCATAAAAAGACTATTTTCCATAATTTGCCAGCTTACACTAGCACCATATGAATGTAATCACTTTGGAAGTAAACAAATAGTAACTTACATACCTGTGACTTTATGTCTCGATGCAAGATTTTTCTATCGTGTATGTGTTTTAGTGCTAAACAGATTTGTACAAACCAATCCAGGATCTATGCATAAAAGAAAATGCAACGTCAGCATTGTTATTTATCTGAAACTTTCCCCTGTTACATAACTGAAGATATTATCAAATCAGTTTTGTTATAACTCAAGATTTAACCCTCTTCCCACAAACCTGTCTTCACTTATACTGTAAAATAATTAAAAACATAACAGTACTGTCAGTATAACGCAAACTTTTTAAAGCAATATGCATATTATCCAGATTTTAAGCCTGACACTACTAGTGTTTACCAAAACACTTACCATATAGTAATTTTATCTATTTTATCTCAAAAAGCAAAATAGTACAAAGCAGATATCAATAAGGAAAAGACTCCAACAAGATACAACTAGAATATTATAAACAAACCAGCAAAAATTTCTCTTTTGTAAAAAATGCTATATAAAAGTGAATAACGGCAAGAGCTCTTCTTATAAAAATGAGCCCAAATTAGAAAAATGAAAAGTTTTACAAACTATATCCAAAATGTTTCATGACTACCCTATCTGAAACACAATCAATAGACCTAATATACTACTAAGCCTTTCCAACCATATGTAACTTGAGATCCTACTGGATGCGGACACAAAAGCATAGAAACAATTTATAAACAAGGAAATATATGTCGCTTCTAAACAAAAAATTCAATCCTACATTATCTGGTTTTATTTAATTTAATTAAACCTGTATGTAAAATCCTCTCATCTATTGCAAATTCTCCCACGTTACAAATGACCTCACAACTGGTACCATGGAAAAAGAAAACCTGCTGGTATACTTCCAGTACAACATTTCTTTTCTAATGGACAAAGAAACTTTTGAATGACGTCGTCAACTCCATATTGCCATATTTCACATTATTATACTTGCAAAGTACGCTAATTCGTACTTCTGATAAATGAAAATCACTATCACAAAGCAGAAATCCTGTGCCGTTATGTCTTTAAAACAAATTAAAAGTTTAAAAAATATTCATGTTGTCCTTCCATATTTCTTACTTCTCAGATGAGGTTTACTTTGCAAGAGACCTAACTTTTTTAAAGCACCTTACACATACAGGCAAAACCACAGTTAGCATACTCAGGATTCCCAGTTACATTTGTTTTTAAGGTACTGCTATGACTGATGGCAACAAGAATCACAATTTGAGAATCTCCTTTTAGATTAAGTAACTATATCTGCCAAACTGAAGAAAAATAATTTAAAACTCATGAAAAAATTTCATGCAACAAAACATTATAGCAGTAGCTTGCTGTTACCTGATCTTCAGAAAATAAGATTCCTTTCTGTGCATTTATTTTCTTAAACAGGTCTCCTCCTTCACAGTAATCCATCACAATGTAGAGACAGCCATTTTCTGTAAAATAAAACACAAATTATAACAAAAACACTCCTCATTTTTAACATAACTTTCCAAATATCTTCACTATAATCCCAGAAAAAAACAAGACAAAAAAATAACCTTTTCACACATGGCTTCAGATACAATTCGTTCGCCCCTTTTTCAAACCTCAAGCAAAAATGCTTTTATTATTTTGAGTTTCATATCCCAAGTTTTCAATTTCTGGTAATATCAGACTATTTTGATATGAAAAAAAAAAAATAAAAATCACATCTGCTGAACCAATGCCCCAAAATGGAGTTCAAAACCACTATGACGGTAAGGGTGTCCCTTTATGAACGCAGCATAAAACCACTCTTCAAACCTGCTTTCAAACATCTTATAGATCCTCTACCCTAAAAATAGGTACCTCTTAGTTCTGATTTAGGTAGTTGCCTTTATTTGGCTAATTTGTTCTTGAAGTTCCACTTGGGCAAAGTATTACACTAAGTGCAAGAACGTTACATTTAACAAGCTTTCATACCAGACATACAGTTCATGTCAGAGACTGAAGAACAATAATAAAACTTTCAGCAGACAATGACAGATGGAAACAATTATCTTCTCATTTTTTAATTAAATTTGTGGAGACTTCCAAAACCCCCATGGCAAGTTTCCACTACGAGATATATACCTATATAACAAATTTCACACTAAGTTACAGTTTTGTTCCCCAATGCCATTTCTTCCAGCTACAGATTAGGCAGAAGCAAACTGCAGGTTACCAAAACCACAGGAACTACACTTCTCATATATTAAGCAAGATTTTAAGAAAAGTTGAATAAATGCATAAAATGACATGCTGCTCGAAAGAAAAACTCTTATTTTTTGAAAGAGTCAGTCCTAAGCACTTTAAAAAACCTGTAAATAGAGTCAAAATTAGTTAAATCACCTAAATTGCCTCAGTTTCACTCTTGCAGAGGGCTTCTGAAACTTGTCTTTCAAAACATCAAGCTCAGGATTTTTCTTTTGTGCTTACAATTGTTTGTTGCTTCGGTTAAGCTTTATAATCGGTATTATTTTAGAAGATGATCCTAGAAGTCTAGATTTCTTGCAGACCTGTTGCTGAAATAATTCTCTTTTATAAATCAAATCATTACGTTCAAAGTCAACGTGCTTTAGCAATAAGGATGCAATATCAAGTCTTGTGAACTACAGATTACAGGATCTACCTTGTGAAAATAAAAAGGGAAAAAGCAGTCTTAAAGGACAGGCCTCTATTACAGAGAAAAACGAAGCATGATTTTATAAACCAAAAGATTATGACTGTACAATGACTATGGCACAAAATTTTAACTTAATGCATACAAAAAATAAAAGTCCCCAAAAGACATATGAAAGTCAGCAGAGAGGAAGGAGAAAGGAGCAGTGTCCCTGAACAGTATCTCAGATGACTTTTAGGCTTTTAAACAGTGTTTTAACCTATAAGACAGGCTCCTGGAATCTTTTATCTGTTCTGCTCATTTTCCAAGACATTCAGTGTGAAAACAATGTGGAATTATATCTCTCCTTGAGACTGCATTCTAAGACAATAAACTTTGAGATAAAAATTGCTCTTGCTAGATTATCAAACCTCAAATTTAGACCATACTCATATTTAACATACACAAGCATCTAAATCATCAGGGTATACACAAGTATTCAAGGACACTTACACTTTGGAGAAAAAACAAGAGAACATAACCCTTTCATTTCAGCATCAAACACAAGTGATGCATGAAAGGAAGAGACATGAAAAGATTGATTAAAGAAACGCATATACTTTTAAAATAAACACAATAAATAGTGCACAGATAGTCACTTATTATTATTACTTCAGATTCTACTGTTAATCTTACCTTCAAATGACTCCCTATACAGGACAATATTTGGATGTTTCATGTTAGCCAGTACAGCAACTTCTCTCCTCGATTCTTCTCTCTCCTTGTTTGACATCTTCAAAAAGAAAATAATGATTTTTGAGAACAGAAATACAAAAAAAAGGAACAGTAATTAATAATAATCACTCACCTTGGAGATGTTTATTTCTTTAATGACATACTGTTGACCATTTTCTTTAGCTTTGACAAGAATTGCTTTCCCAAAGGATCCTTCTCCAATCTTTCGCACTTTAATATATTTATCCATAGTTATCCTCTTAAGGCATCCTTACTTGAGTACTAGGCAAAAAACACAAAGCAAAACAGATTTAGGTAGCCATACTTCATAATCGAGCCTATCAGGTCATGTCATTCTTTTTTTTTTTTACTTTTATTTTAAACACACTTTGTAGCTTTTGGATAAATCATCTACTCTTACGTCTCAATTGTATTTTGGTATAGGTGGCTCATTTGGTGTAGAAAAGGGACTGCATTGCTAAAGCCATCTTAATCTTTCATCTTGATGACAGTATAAAACAAGGATGTGTTTTATATTTAAAAAAAAAAAAGCAGTCACTGCCATAACTTCTGAATCAGCTAGCACATAAACAACAATGTCTTGAACACCATCCAGGCATGGATGAGGAGCAAGTTGAGAGTGTATGGGTTAGAATTAAGGGGCAGGCTGGCAGGAGAGATACTGTTGTGGGTGTCTATTACAGGCCACCAGATCAGGGTGAGGAAGTTGATGAGGCCTTCTACAGGCAGCTGAGAGCGGTCTCACAATCACAGGCCCTGGTTGTTGTGGGGGATTTTAACTTCCCTGATATTTGCTGGAAGGACAACTCAGCCAGTCAGCCACAGTCCAGGAGGTTCCTCCAGTGCATCGATGATAATTTTCTGATGCAAATGGTGGAGGAGCCGACTAGGAGAGGAGCACTGCTGGACCTCATCCTCGCTAACAAGGAGGATCTGGTTGAAGCAGTAAAGGTTGAGGGCTGCCTTGGCTTCAGTGACCATGAAATGGTGGAGTTCAGGATCTCATGTAGCAGAAACAAAATAGCAAGCAGAATTGCAACCCTGGACTTTGCCAAGGCAAACTTTGGATTTTTCAAGCAATTACGCGAGGAAATCCCATGGGCAAGGCTGTTTGAAGGGAAAGGGGCCCAAGATAGTTGGTTAGCGTTCAGGGACTGCTTCTACCGTGCTCAAGATCAGAGCATCCCGACACGTAGGAAGTCAAGGAAGGGAGCCAGGAGACCTGCGTGGCTAAACAGGGATCTGCTGGGTAAGCTCAAGGGCAAGAGGAGAATTTACAGCTCTTGGAAGGCAGGGCTGGCCACTTGGGAAGAATATAAGGCTGTTGTCCAAGGATGTAGGGAGGCAACTAGGAAAGCAAAGGCCTCCCTTGAATTGAACCTGGCGAGAGGGGTCAAGGACAACAGGAAGAGCTTTTTCAAATACGTGGCAGATAAAACTAACACCAGAGGCAATGTAGGCCCACTGATGAATGAGGTGGGTGCCTTGGTGACAGAAGATACAGAGAAGGCAGAGTTACTGAATGCCTTCTTTGCCTCTGTCTACTCTGCCAGAGGCTGTCCTGAGGAGCCCCGTTCCCCTGAGGCCCCAGAGGAAGTCAGGCCAGTGGAGGAGTTTGCTTTAGTCGAGGAGGACTGGGTTAGGGACCAATTAAGCAATCTGGACATCCGTAAATCCATGGGTCCAGATGGGATGCATCCATGGGTGCTGAGGGAGCTGGCTGATGTCATTGCTAGACCACTCTCCATCATCTTTGCCAAGTCTTGGGAGACGGGAGAGGTGCCTGAGGACTGGAGAGAAGCAAATGTCACTCCAGTCTTCGAAGAGGGCAAGAAGGAGGACCCGGGTAACTATAGACCGGTCAGCCTCACCTCCATCCCTGGGAAAGTGATGGAACGACTTATCCTTGGTGCCATCTCAAGGCATATCAGGGATAAGAGGGTCATTAGAGACAGTCAACATGGCTTCACCAAAGGGAAGTCGTGCTTGACTAACCTCATAGCCTTTTATGAGGATATAACAAGGTGGATAGATGATGGCCGAGCGGTGGATGTGGTCTACCTTGACTTCAGTAAAGCATTTGACACAGTCTCCCACAGCATCCTTGCTGCTAAACTGAGGAAGTGTGGTCTAGACTCTCGGGTAGTGAGGTGGACTGCGAACTGGCTAAGGGGAAGAAGACAAAGAGTTGTGGTCAATGGGGCGGAGTCTGGTTGGAGACCTGTATCCAGTGGAGTGCCTCAAGGGTCGGTACTGGGACCAGTATTATTCAATATATTCATTGATGACTTGGATGAGGGACTAGAGAGTACTGTCAGCAAGTTTGCTGATGACACCAAGCTGGGAGGAGTGGCTGACACACCAGAAGGCTGTGCTGCCATCCAGCGAGACCTGGACAGGCTGGAGGGTTGGGCGGGGAAAAATTTAATGAAATACAACAAGGTGTACTGGGTTCAGCTAGGATAGGGTTAATTCTCAGTAAAGGAGCTATCTGGGCATAGGGGGTCGCTAGTCAAAAGGGGTATTCGATACCATCGTGATGTCATGCTCGGGGTATATATATATATATATAGCGGTCGGGGTGGGCCGCGCGCTCTTTCCCAGTTTCCGGTCCGGTCGGTAGGTGAGCTCCGCGTTACATGTTACTCGCGTTATATCTGGTTAAACGTTACTGTTATTTCACTGTTATTGTTACCATTTTATGTTCACCATTAAACTGTTTTTATCTCAACCTCTGGAGGCCTTTGCCTGAGCTCCTCTCGGGCTCTTCCCCTCACTCTCGGTAGGGGGGGAGGGAGCGACCGCGTGGTTCCTTTGTTTCCTTCCTGCCGGTAACTCGGCTCGAACCACAACACAAGGGTAAATGTAGGGTCTTGCATCTGGGTAGGAACAACCCCAGGTTCCAGTATAAGTTGGGGAATGACTTATTAGAGAGTAGTGTAGGGGAAATGGACCTGGGAGTCTTGGTGGACAGCAGGATGACCATGAGCCAACACTGTGCCCTTGTGGCCAGGAAGGCCAATGGCATCCTGGGGTGTATTAGAAGGGGGGTGGTTAGTAGGTCGAGAGAGGTTCTCCTTCCCCTCTACTCTGCCCTGGTGAGACCCCATCTGGAATACTGTGTCCAGTTCTGGGGCCCTCAGTTCAAGAAAGACAGGGAAGTGCTGGAGAGAGTCCAGCACAGGGCAACTAGGATGATTAAGGGAGTGGAGCATCTCCCTTATGAGAAAAGGCTGAAGGAGCTGGGGCTCTTTAGTTTGGAGAAGAGGAGGCTGAGAGGTGACCTCATTAATGTTTACAAATATATCAAGGGGGAGTGTCACAAGGATGGAGCCAGGCTCTTCTCGGTGACAACCACTGATAGGACAAGGGGTAATGGGCTGAAACTGGAACATAAGAGGTTCCGCTTAAACTCGAGAAGAAACTTCTTCTCAGTGAGGGTGACGGAGCCCTGGAACAGGCTGCCCAGAGAGGTTGTGGAGTCTCCTTCTCTGGAGGCATTCAAGACCTGCCTGGACACGTTACTGTGTAGCATAATCTAGGCATTCCTGCTCTGGCAGGGGGATTGGACTTGATGATCTTTCGAGGTCCCTTCCAATCCCTAACATTCTATGATTCTATGATTCTATGATCATATAGCACCTAGTTAACAAACTTTCATTTAACTTTACTTGGAAGAACAATGACAGTACGGGGGATCTCTACATGATGTGTCTTAAGAAGCACTAAATCCAGTATTTTGGATGTTAGTCATTAGCAAAAAATGGACCGATTCAAGAGAGCCCCATCAAGTTTAGAATCATTATTCAATATAGAAATGTGTGTCCTTTCTTCTGACTGAAAGCTTAGATATTTTTCCAAGTTGTATATCAAATAAATCAATTACAAAATGGTGTGTTTTTAATGTGCTATCTGACCACTCTGACTACCATTTGAGATGAAGCAGATTACTCAGATGGATGTTGATGGCATTTAAGTTTCTAGATTAAAAAATACTTTGGCAAAAATGAGACACTACTGAGCTGCATGCAAAAGGTAGGATAACACAGAGAAGTGTGAGAACAGCACAGAGAACTAGCAAAGCAAATACCAAAATGATGTCAAAACAAATTCATGATGAACTAAAAAGTAATTTTTTCTACAGTAGGAAGAAATTCCATACCCTGAGGAAGCTTCCACAGGCTGAAAAAGACAAAAGGTTACTAAGCTTTTCTGCATCCAAACCTTACTTGAGAGCACTAACAGCATTTGTTCTTTGCTACACCCAGCTTCCTCTCAACAGGAGACCTTAATAGTTTAGATTGATACTTCACAGGCATCTCAGGTGAAGATCTTACTCATGATTTGGGACATTTATTAGTCATGTCATTACCACGCACCAGACAGACACTCTGCAAAAGAGTCTCAGTAAGATGAAGATCTATACCATATAAGCAGACCAAAATGAGTAAGCTTGATTAGCACAAAACAAAAGAGAACTGAATTAATTTTCTCTGCAAAATAGACGATGGAAAACCAACCAGGACTAAGGATAACTACCAGGAATGACAAAAGTGAAAATGACAGGCCTGCAATATCTTTGTGGTTGGGTTTTTTTTGCCTTGAAGTACAAGAAGATAATTTAGTGTGAAGCTGCACTTCTAAAAAGACTCAGCACTCTGTTTGGGGTGAGAGCAAAACATAACACGTGAGGCACAATTTTAACATTACATGGCTTTACTAAGTTCTCTTCCTACTCCTGCTTTTTTCTATGAAACAACCTACGCTGTACTACTGTTAAGCCAGATGCATTACGTATAGCTTAGAGCTTAGCTGTTCTGTGCAAATATAAACAACCGATAAGCAGCCTGTGGGTGAGAAAGTACAGTTCTGTCAAAGAAGGAATGTAATTTCCTACGAGTTAGATGGTTTATTTTTACCCGTGGAATGGGAAATGCGAGTCTCGAGAAAAAGACATCAGTGCTAACAGGGCGTTGGCTTTTCAAGCCCTGGGTAATAAATCATTTCATCCCTCACGGACCAGCACACAAGCAGTTCGTGCGCCGGGGCATAAGTCACACCCCGCGACTGCCCGACCAACCACTGGGCACCGAGAAACCGAGGCAACAAACCCGAACCGCACGATCAGGCCACGACCAGGCGCATGCAAAGCGTCACCGTGCAATGCCCGCCGTCCTCGGCCCAGCTGCAGCAGAGGCACCCGGGCAAAGCGTCAGGCCGGGCCGCGTTCCTCAGCCGGGCCCCATCAGGCCGCCACCCCCGCACAGCTAGTGCAAAACCGGCGCCAGGGCGAGGGGTGCATCCGGGGACCCCGCCGCCTCAAGACAAATGAGACAGGCGACCCGCCACCACGCCGGCCTGGCCCCACCAACTGCTACTGGCACCACATCCCAGCCGCCTCACCCCGGCCATACCTCGCCCTAGCGCCCGCCGCTGCCACCGCCGCTCAACCCAGCTCACGCCCTCCGCAGCTCCGCCCCCTCACCACCTATTGGCAGGCCCGCCCCGCAGCTTAGCTCCCATTGGGCAGCCCGTGCGAAGGTGGGGCAGCCCGTTCGCCTGAGCCAACTTTCCGCGTTAGCGCCGCTTCACCGTGGTAACACGGGGAGGGGGGGGGGGGGAGGGCGCGCGTGGGAGTCACGTGACGTCTGGGGGCGGGGAGCCCGCGGCGCTTGCGTGCAGCGGCGGGCACCGGGCGGCTACGAGTCGCTCACGGACCAGCTGTGACCCCTGCGCTCTTCCCCAGAACAGGATTTAGAGTAAAGCGTGTCCTAGGGGTCCGGCCAGGGTGTGCTCGACACTTACAGCGGAGGGTAAGGCTGCTTAGGGCAGCTGGCTCCGGGGTGGCATCTGAGGGTCCTCTGCACCCTCGTCAGAAGCGCGTGTTAATCAGCACGCACGAATAAAGGCCTGTGATTCACATCGCTCTTTTTCACTCTTGTTTTGGCCCATCATTGGTGCTCGTCAGCCTTGTTAGCCTTTGATGTAAACGAACCTACTGTGATCAGTTTTTACTTGAGGAAGAAACACCACCTAACTTGGGACAATATTTTGCTGAAACCTTCATTCTGTCCATGAAGTTAATGCTTTATGGGCCTCGGTATCTCGGCAGGCGCTAAAAGGCCACTGGCCTCCCTCAAGTGGCTCGTACAGAGGGGTCCGGTGCTCATCCTCCTCTCTGCGTTTCAGCTGCAGATAAAGAGCGTTTTTAAGCTCTTGGGAGACTACGGTCAGAGCGTGCTGTGCCCGTGAAACTCGGACGCGTCTCGGTTTAGCATCGTTGGATACCGGGCCGGCTCCTCTGCTCAAGGAACCCGCCTTATCCCCGTTCCGAAGCGTGGGGATTTCCTGCTTCCCCCATTTAGCGCCCCCTCTGCGCAGCGGCTGGGTGTAACCCAGGGCCGTTACCCGCTCTCGCGTGAAAGGCCGCTTCCCGCCGCGAAGGCGAGCTCGGCACTGGAGCGCGTTCAGGGCCAGCGGATCCAAGAGGCGACTGCGGCCCTTCCCCACCCCACCGGGCACGACCCTAACGGCCGCTCGCCCCAACGGCCGCCGATAAGCCACGCTCCTCCGCGCGCTCCCACGGGCTACTCGTGTCGGCAGCGGCCCGCGGGAACCGGAAGTGGCGGCACTGACGCTGACTCCGGCGCCGCGCCTGCGTGCCCCGCCCCCAGGGCCGGGGTTGGGGGGGGGGGGGGGGGGCGGGGCGGGGCCGGCTGGCGGAGCGACCGTTGGGCTGGGGGCCGAGCCGGTTGTCCGCGGCGTCTCCGCCCCGCCGCCGCGGGAGGATGAGCCAGCGCCTCCCCGGGGAGCAGCAGGCGGCGCCACCCGGGCAGGTAAGGGCGGGACTCGGCTCAGCTGGTTTCCCTTCCTCCCTCTCTTCGGCGGAGGGCCGCGGCACGGGACAGTCACCGCGACGTGACGGGAGGGACCGCGGGGGGGGCCGCTCGGTCCTGTCCGAGAGCGTCAGAACGAGAGGGGCCGAGGTGGCGGCACCGGCCCGACCGGGTCTAGAGGAGGAAAGGAAGAGGAAAGGATAGCCCCCTCCGCCGCACGGCACGCCCGCGGAGCGGCTGCTGCGCCTTCGTGAGGCAGACCTGCTTCGTCCTGCGGCCGGGAGGCGGGAAGGGGCCGACATGGCCGTTCCTTGTGGAGCTCTCAAGTTGACTGTGCTCCTCCGCTGAAACGGGAAGGCTGGGGTGAGCGGGAGTACCCTCCATGTTTACCCAGCATGTAGCCTCTTGTCACCTGATCTCGGTGTGGCTCTTCGGTGGCAGCTCTCGTTCGCCTGCGGGAGCCTGAGAGGCGCTGCGACTGGGAAGATCCAGTCTCCTGCCCACGTAAACAGTGTTATTCTGCTGGAGTAGTAGTTCACTTCGTTGTGACTCACGGGTTTGGTTGGGAAGGCTGCTGTTATACAAGAGAGGGAGGCGATGGGCTCTTCTTGGAACCTTTTAAAGGAAGATACAGGTCAGCGATGTTAAAACTAAAGATTGACTGTTCTTTCATAGTATCTTCTCTGCTTGGTCAAAATCCTTCCCTATCCAAAAACGTGGAGCTGACTGTAACACAAGGATGTATCAGTTCTCACCTAAAATACAATGTATTGCAAGTGTGACAGTGGATAATCACGTGCTGGTAGTAAAATATGTTCTGTGTTGAACAGTAAATTTGCTGTGTCACACCTTAAGGTATAAAATAGATAAAACAAGGCCTTAAAGATAAAAATGCTTCTGGTGCTAAACTGTGTTAGAGTAGACCTTAAAAATATTTTTTGAAAGATAGTCCTAAATGGTAATCGTTTAGATTTTAGGACTTGCACCTCCTTTTTGATGTGGGACCTCGGAACTTAATGGTGCAATTTGAAAGAAATTGTGTGATTGTCAGATGTATTGGAGCTTTTTGCTTTCAGATGCCTTTCTTCTTGGTGAATCTGTGAAGAGTTTTATGTTCTGTATCCCTTGGCAACATAGATGCTTCTTCGCAAAAAATGGCTGTTTGAATGAAAGACATGTTGGCATGACAGTTTTGAAAGGAAATAGTTATCAATACTGTTTCTCTATTTAGGGAAGTTTCAATATGCTGTGATGTAAAATTAAACAAAATCATTTGTGAATTATAGGAAATGTACTTTTGTGAAGTAAAATAAGCCCCTAGAGAATTCACCAACTGTCATTATCAGTTTTTTCTGAGATAAAAGTCTTACACTGGCTAACTGCTTTAAGTTTGATGTCTTGTCTCATTTGTAGACAAGCAGATGTAAACTTTCTGCTCAGAACTCTTAAGCTGTCAAAATGGGAAGCAGTTCTGCTGTAGGAAAGCTGCAGCAAGCTTGAAACTCACAGCTTGAAACAAAATGACTATGCATCTGTCTGCAACCTGTGAATTATAAAAGGTGTATAGTGCCCAGAAAAATGGAACCCGTTTCTTGTTTGCTCCTCTTTAGTTTTGGTATGTCAGTCCTAAAAATCTTTTGCCTGACAAAAGTAGATGTCGTGCACAATGTGTGTTGCACATTGATTTTCGAGGCTGTCTTTGCCTGAATGTTTACAGGGTCCTATCTGTGAGTGGTTTACAATACCACTGTTCCCCCTGTGGTGCATACTTTGAAGTTGAAGTAGTCATGGGGCATATCTCTTCTCTCTTGCACTTAGTGTTTACTTGTAATAAGAACAAACCTATCCAAATCCTCAACGAGGAAGACACTTGAAGCTATTGTTCTTTGCTCTTCATGGCTACATTGCTCTAAGCCACTTTATTTTACGAGTTTGCCTGCATTTTTCTCTCATGACTCTGTACTTTCTCTTGTGCTCTCTTCCACACCTATTTGTCACAACCCTTGGTCAGTTTGTCAGTAACCTGCAAGTGAGAACCCACTGTGCACTGGTTAACTGGTTATTCTGTGAACAGCTGGATCTAGCTGTATAATGCATGTGCTCTCGTTAACTGATGATACACTCTGGCGCTTTTTTTTTCACCCCACCTCTTTGCTTTGGGAGCTCTATGTGTGTTTTACCTTGGTATTTAAACAGCAGAGTTGTATTTTTTGGAATATGAGTACTGGGGCAGGTCTTCCAAGTTCGCAGGCATTGCCAAAGGCATTCAAGGAACATTCAGAATTTTTTCCCCTCTCGTTTAAGTGACTTCCTGTGCAGGAGGATAGGTGTTACTGTGCAGATCAAGCTCTCAGGGCAAAGTAGGGATATTTTTAATTTGGTTATACTAAGAAAGTGGAATAGAAGCTCTACTGTTGAAGAGATTTGTACCAGAAACTACAGTGCCAGATTGAATTGTTTGAAGAGTTCATTTACTAATTCTTGGTCTCTGGGTTGCGTATTCCTAAACTTCTTGCTTTGACATCTGCTTGGCAGCAGCAGTAATTTCTGAAGGTGGTCAGCGGTGGCAGAGATTGTGCATGTGAAACTGCTTATACAGTCTTCTTGTTCATTTCCCCCAGACTGTGATTTTAACTTATACTGGTGTGCTCTGAGAGGAAGTTCCCAATTCTGTGCTTCCTATGTCAGTCTTTGCTGAAAGTGCAGGTTCAGTATTGGCTGACTTCCTAAAGCTATTCAGGTTTCAAACCGTCTTTTCACCTGTGTTCCTGAATGAGGTATGCAGCGGTGCTCTGCTACATAGTACTTAGTGCTTGTTTCTGTGCCAGGCTTTGGAAAATGAAGATGCTCAGAGTATGAGAAAGCTGACAGTTGTAAATTTTAGTAGCTGTTTAAATTCCTTCTGAATTTTTGGAAGCCTTCACAAAGTAATTTTGAAGATTAATGTTCAGATGAAACAATGATCATTTAAATTGTTGCTGATAAAATTTATAAACAGGCTGTAAAAATAACGTTTGCTGAGACACGTGCTCTGCTTTAAAAAGATAGAAACTGAAAAATCAATATAAAATGTTAAGGTAGTGGTTACACTTAAGGAGCTGATAATAGCTGTTACTCTTAAAGAAAAGAGAGTTGACAAAGTAGTTCCTGGGCTTCATGCATAATAGAAAGGATTCTAGACAGAGCTGTTAAAATAGTTGTAAATGTGTTTAGATCTAGAGTATCCTTATTTATTTTTATTGTGTAGTAAGTAATCTTGGATATGTATTCCTGTAAATGAATGGAAAGAAGAGAATTCATAGCTTCATAGTGAGTACCAGTATTGTTTATTATTTTTTTTAATGACTTGTGGAGAGTCAAGTCAGTTATTTCCCCGTGAACTTTCTACTTTCTAGACATTCAGCTTTTTTGTTTGTTAAGCGTTTTACTTAGGCTTTCTAGTTATAGGAGTAGACTCTGTGCCTACCTTGGGAGGCTAAGGAGGAATAGTAAATGAAAAAGTGAATTAAGTTTAGTCGTTCGATAAAAATAACCTTTGCTGATACTTTTTTTCATATTTTTTGCGGCAGGCTGAAAGGCACGGATTCAGCTCTTGAGAGAAGCTAAGACAAAGTTTATTAGCAAGAAGCAGTATTTATAGGTTACAAACAGGAGACCAGACGATGCATCAAGGATTGTTATTAGCTCATGTACTCTTTCAATCACCCTCTTACCACACAGGGAGAACAGACTTTCCCAGGTCTGTTTTGATCATACTCTCCTGTTCGCTCCCATGCACATCTTGTGTACAAGAAGTGTCTTATTCTTATCTGTTCATTCTCATGAGCAAACTCCCAACATGAGATGTACTTCGCTGGTCACGATCTCTTTTGATTATTAGGAAGCAAGAGTTATGTACTTGTTTAGAAAAGAGCTCAAGGACGAAAGTCTTAATTCTGCAACGCAGTGCTGCCGGCACGGCTAGCTGTAAAACGTAGGATATCTGAAATTTTTGTTGTATTATGATCTATGTTTTTTTTTTTCAAAAAAGTTCATGAAAAACTATTCAAATATGCATTTTGCGTGTTTGTACTGCAATACAGTATACTGAAAAAACATTTACTAATTGAAGTACTAAAAATGTAATTTCTCTTCTGTAATGTTTAAATTACAGATAGAACTACTGAGGTGACTTAATATTTTGACATCCTGCCAGTTAAAAGTCAAGTACTTGTTTTCCTGGAAGATAAGATTATGTTTGAGTTCCTTTTACTCTTATCTCCAAATTAGTGTCCTCTGCCAGATTTGTTGATTTTCATGTGATATCTGCAGTTCTTGATCTACTACAGTTATTCCCCTGAGGTTTCTATTATTAATTTGTCTCGTATATGTTGGAAAAAATTAATTAATACAGTTTTCCTTATGTTTCAAAACACACTATTTTTCTGGTTCTGAAAAGCAAATCTAGTGATTTCTAAAGGGGGTATCTCTAGGAAAGAAAACTGTAGACTTTTTTTTTTCAAAATTATTATTATTTGACTTTTTGCTTCATATCTTGCAGAGAGCTTTTATTCTGGTATGGAGCACTACAAGAGTGAGTAAACACTTAAAATTATTATCAGTCTTATGGATTTACTGGTTTTCTTCTGTTTTGTGCCGAGACGTGAATATTATTTTAAATAACCCAAAAAGGCTTACAAGACTGCAGGACACTTGAGGAGACATATCAACCTGTGCACTGAGTGTTATTATCACAGTTAGAAAAATCTCAGTGTTTGTTCCTCTCTGACATAGAATCATAGAATGTTAGGGATTGGAAGGGACCTTGAAAGATCATCAAGTCCAATCCCCCTGCCAGAGCAGGAACGCCTAGATAATGCTACACAGGAACGTGTCCAGGCAGGTCTTGAATGTCTCCAGAGAAGGAGACTCCACAACCTCTCTGGGTAGCCTGTTCCAGTGTTTCGTCACCCTCACTGAGAAGAAGTTTCTTCTCGAGTTTAAGCGGAACCTCTTATGTTCCAGTTTCAGCCCATTACCCCTTGTCCTATCAGTGGTTGTCACCGAGAAGAGCCTGGCTCCATCCTCGTGACACTCACCCTTGATATATTTGTAAACATTAATGAGGTCACCCCTCAGCCTCCTCCAAACTAAGGAGCCCCAGCTCCCTCAGTCTTTTCTCATAAGGGAGATGCTCCACTCCCTTAATCATCCTAGTTGCCCTGTGCTGGACTCTCTCCAGCACTTCCCTGTCTTTCTTGAACTGAGGGGCCCAGAACTGGACACAATATTCCAGATGGGGTCTCACCAGGGCAGAGTAGAGGGGAAGGAGAACCTCTCTCGACCTACTAACCACCCCCCTTCTAATACACCCCAGGATGCCATTGGCCTTCCTGGCCACAAGGGCACAGTGCTGGCACATGGTCATCCTGCTGTCCACCAAGATTCCCAGGTCCCTTTCCCCTACACTGCTCTCTAATAAGTCATTCCCCAACTTATACTGGAACCTGGGGTTGTTCCTACCCACATGCAAGACCCTACATTTACCCTTGTTATATTTCATTAAATTTTTCCCTGCCCAGGTCTCGCTGGATGGCAGCACAGCCTTCTGGCGTGTCAGCCACTCCTCCCAGCTTGGTGTCATCAGCAAACTTGCTGACAGTACTCTCTAGTCCCTCATCCAAGTCATCGATGGATATATTGAATAATACTGGTCCCAGTACCGACCCTTGAGGGACTCCACTGGATACAGGCCTCCAACCAGACTCCGCCCCATTGACCACAACTCTTTGGCTTCTTCCCCTTAGCCAGTTCACAGTCCACCTCACTACCCCAGAGTCTAGACCACACTTCCTCAGTTTAGCAGCAAGGATGCTGTGGGAGACTGTGTCAAATGCTTTACTGAAGTCAAGGTAGACCACATCCACCGCTCTGCCATCATCTATCCACCTTGTTATATCCTCATAAAAGGCTATGAGGTTAGTCAAGCACGACTTCCCTTTGGTGAAGCCATGTTGACTGTCTCTAATGACCCTCTTGTCCTTGATATGCCTTGAGATGGCACCAAGGATAAGTCGTTCCATCACTTTCCCAGGGATGGAGGTGAGGCTGACCGGTCTATAGTTACCCGGGTCCTCCTTCTTGCCCTCTTCGAAGACTGGAGTGACATTTGCTTCCCTCCAGTCCTCAGGCACCTCTTCCGTCTCCCAAGACTTGGCAAAGATGATGGAGAGTGGTCTAGCAATGACATCAGCCAGCTCCCTCAGCACCCATGGATGCATCCCGTCTGGACCCATGGATTTACGGATGTCCAGATTGCTTAATTGGTCCCTAACCCAGTCCTCCTCGACTAAAGCAAACTCCTCCTCTGGCCTGACTCCTCTGGGGCCTCAGGGGAACGGGGCTCCTCAGGACAGCCTCTGGCAGAGTAGACAGAGACAAAGAAGGCATTCAGTAACTCTGCCTTCTCTGTATCTTCTGTCACCAAGGCATCCACCTCATTCATCAGTGGGCCTACATTGCCTCTGGTGTTAGTTTTATCTGCCACGTATTTGAAAAAGCTCTTCCTGTTGTCCTTGACCCCTCTCGCCAGGTTCAATTCTAGGGAGGCCTTTGCTTTCCTAGTTGCCTCCCTACATCCTCGCACAACAGCCTTATATTCTTCCCAAGTGGCCAGCCCTGCCTTCCAAGAGCTGTAAATTCTCCTCTTGCCCTTGAGCTTACCCAGCAGATCCCTGTTTAGCCACGCAGGTCTCCTGGCTCCCTTCCTTGACTTCCTACGTGTCGGGATGCTCTGATCTTGAGCACGGTAGAAGCAGTCCCTGAACGCTAACCAACTATCTTGGACCCCTTTACCTTCAAACAGCCTTGCCCATGGGATTTTCTTGAGTAATTGTTTGAAAAATCCAAAGTTTGCCTTGGCAAAGTCCAGGGTTGCAATTCTGCTTGCTATTTTGTTTCTGCTACATGAGATCCTGAACTCCACCATTTCATGGTCACTGCAGCCAAGGCAGCCCTCAACCTTTACTGCTTTAACCAGATCCTCCTTTTTAGTGAGGATGAGGTCCAGCAGTGCTCCTCTCCTAGTCGGCTCCTCCACCATTTGCATCAGAAAATTATCATCGATGCACTGGAGGAACCTCCTGGACTGTGGCTGACTGGCTGAGTTGTCCTTCCAGCAAATATCAGGGAAGTTAAAATCCCCCACAACAACCAGGGCCTGTGATTGTGAGACTGCTCTCAGGTGCCTGTAGAAGGCCTCATCAACTTCCTCACCCTGATCTGGTGGCCTGTAATAGACACCCACAACAGTATCTCTCCTGCCAGCCTGCCCCTTAATTCTAACCCATACACTCTCAACTTGCTCCTCCTCCATGCCTGAATGGTATTCAAGACATTGTAGTTGCTCTTTCACGTAAAGAGCGACTCCACCACCTCGCCTGGCTGGCCCGTCTTTCCTGAAAAGGACATAGCCACCCATGATGACATTCCAGTCACGTGAGCTGTCCCACCATGTCTCTGTAATTGCCACCAGATCATAATCTCCTGCCCGAACCCAGGTTTCTAGCTCCTCCTGCTTATTCCCCATGCTGCGTGCATTGGTGTATAAGCATTTCAGGGAGCAAGCTGAGCACACTGATCTCACCCTAGGGGGATGGGAGGCCACCCAGTCCTCATAATTTCTAGAGCACTGCCCCGCTGCAATCCCAGCTATAACCCCACCCCCCTTCATATCTAGTTTGAAGAACGCTCTATGAGTCCCGCCAGCTCGTGACCAAGGATCCTTTTTTCCCTTTGTGTCATTTGAACCCCAGCTTGTTTCAGTAGACCAGGTGCCCTGTAGATCTCTCCATGGTTGAAAAATCCAAAGCTAGACCGCTGGCACCACCCCTTTAGCCAAGTATTAATCTGCTGCACTTTGTCAAACCTACCACTATTTTCCCTCATAATTGCAGGAATAGAGGCAAACACAACCTGTGCGCCTGATCCTTCTAGCATCCGCCCCAGTGCCCTAAAGTCCCTTTTGATTGCTTCTGGCCGTCTCTCTACTATCTCATCATTACCGATCTGCATAACCAAAAGCGGGTAATAGTCCGTGGGTTTGACCAGACCAGGAAGCTTCTTGATAACATCCTTAACTCGGGCCCCAGGGAGGCAGCAGACTTCCCTGTGGGTCAGATCTGGGTGGCAGATAGGGCCCTCTGTTCCCCTCAGGAGAGAGTCTTCAATTACGATTATCCTCCTTTTTTTCTTAGATGAAGAAGTCCTAATGTGTGTATCCGAGTGACTCACCCTAGACAGCCCTATGGGTGAACCCTCCACTGACTCTTCCTTTGCCTGGCTCTCATTGTCTAGAGCCCCATACCTGTTTTGCAGGGGCAGCCGGGCAGGTGAGGGAGGCCAGGCAGGGATTTTCCTTCCTCTCCTGGCAGGTACCTGCTTCCACTCCTCCCTATCCTTTAGGTCCCCCCCTTTTGCCTGATGGCCAGAGGTGGGGGGATATTCAGCTCTTTGCAGAGCTTGCTGCTCGCCATTCAGGACGTGACTCCACCGATCTGTCTCTCTCTCCGACTCCCTAATGCTCCTCAGCCTTTCTACCTCCTCCTTCAGTTCAGCCACCAGGCTTAGCAGATCGCTCACCTGGTCACATCGGACACAAGCGTCACTTCCATTGCCCTTCATCGCCAGTGCCAGGCTCCGGCATTCTCTGCAGCCCGAGGCCTGAACACCCACATGCTTACGTGGGGCCTCTGTCTGGGTGCCCACAGCTTTTCTAACAACCATTGACCTGGTGGCAACCATAGTTGGCCCTACAATACAAAGACTCTCCGGAAAGCTATGCACGGAATAGTTTACAAGTCTTTTAAGTACTTGCCTTTTAACAAAGACTTACCCTTCTAGACCTTTTGTTCAGTGAACAGGGACTAGTCCCTGCCCTCCCCAAGGCTTCTTATACCCTGAGGGCACAGTTAACAGCTGATCACCGTGTTTAAAATCGCCGCGCCGCTGAGGGTGGCTTCGCCCACGCTATCTCGAGTGTCCGCCCTGGAGCTGCCGGTGCGGCCTCAGGTTTTGGTTGCTGTAGCCGGCTTAAAAAAAGCCCCCCAAAGAGCTTTTTGCCAGCCTTTTTTTTTTGCTTAGGTTCCTTCCCCAGTGCAGTTTTACCTGCTCTGAGGCTGGGCTCGACAGCAAAGACAGTTTTTTTAGAAAACAAAACCTTTTGTTTCCTTGGATAAGGAACAGATTATTCTTAATAAATTTGTTCTGTGAAGTGATCTAATCTGTTAGCTCTGTACTGTTAGTTAGAAACCTTTCAATAAAGGATTGCTGAATCTTTTTTTCTGTCATTTTAAAAATTAAAAATCTCCCACTAAGCCACTTTCTATTTTCCCTAATAAAATATCCAAGTTGATTCTTGCTTCCAACTTGATACCACTATTTAACAGTAATAATTTCCCTCCAGACTCTTCTGCCAGCAAATTGTCTACCAGGCTCTGACAAAGTACACATAATTTTGTACTTACCAACTAGCCACCTAAGTTTTACAGCTGCAGAGGAGCATGTTCAAGTGTGAGGGAAACTTGCTGTGCATTCAGAACTGCTAACACTTGATTTAGTGAATGCTCTGCTTTTGGTGATGTTTGTGCATCTAGGGCTTCATTGCCTTTTGGTTGTTTTTTTAAATCTTTGGTTCACTTTTATGTTTTTATTAAAAAGCAGAAACAAGCCATTAATGATCTTAGTTTATTAACATCATAAAGTCACAGGTATTTCTTAACTGATTTATTTACTTCATCATTTGAAGAAGACAAGAATGACAATCAGTAAGGGTTGCGTATGTTGTATTTACAAAAATGAGGTGGCTTCTGTCTAATTAGAGCCAAGAAGGTCAGCTGTGAGCCAGGTCCCGGTGTTGATTGCAGATCACTTCAGTCCTTCCTCACCTTGCAACCCTGATGTTGCTGTTGCTGCTTCAGAGGATCCAGAGCAAGAAAAAGAGCAAGCCTATTGCCAGGGCTCCTTGCCTTGGAGTTTGAATGTCTCTACATAACAGCAGCTGTCAATTTATCTGTCTGCTAGGCATTCCAGGAAGAGCCCCTGGCCTTTTTGATGTCTTGATGATCAAAGAGTTGCCATTTCTAAGCAGAGTGCAGTGGACTGGATTCCTCATCATCTGGTGTTTCTTCAAAATGAAGTTTGAAAATCGGTACAGGGAAAATAAGTAAATAGGAACCACCAGGGGTCCCCACAAGGTTTCATACCAGTGGTTGTATGCTTGCTTTGTGTTTTGGAGAAGGTAGGATTTTCTTGCTGATCTCGTAAGATTTTACATGTCTGTGGAGAAGTGGGAGTTCAGTAAAAAAAGACCTTAAAAAAAAAAGTATCTCTGATTGCTATTGTTATCAAGAAGATATTTAAACTGGGGATAATAGTTTCAGATTCTAATTTGACAACCTTGAATTATAATTTTGCCTGACAAGAATGAATACTTCTCATGTCGTTGTCTTTTTGCTGGAGTCACTGCTCTCATATGCTCTTTGTATTGGATCACAGAGCCTCTTTTCTGTGATGGTTTCTTATTTCTGTTATATTTAAGGTCCTTTTTCATTCATGAGTACTTTCAGATCATTCAGATACAAATACATTGAATTTAAATGAATTTATCCGAAAGACACTGATCTAAGATGTGACCCTGAACTTGTGGATCTGTTCAGTGTATTTGTCTCAAAGAGATACAGTACTACAAATAACAAGACTTCTGGTCATTTTGGTGGTGTGTAAAAACTCTACACCATTGTTTGTATATCCCTCAGATGACTGAACACACATCCACGTTCAAAAGGAAGAAGATGCTTTAAAAACTGTCAATATAAGGTTGCACACTGTTGCTGTGTCTTTTCAAACAGAAGATGAGCATCGTGATCAAAGACTGAATAGACAGAAGTTACATTTTCTATAGTGGAACCTACAGTCATAGTTCCTGTCCTTCAAAAGAGGAGTATGGGTTTTTCCTTTCAGTTGGCTTAACAAGTTTTCTTATTACTTTCATCTGAATATGACCATGGAAAGAACACCAGAAATTTGTTTTGCTGAGGAGACTCTCCGTCTTTTCTTTCCTGGACAGAATATTTGCAGCTATAGGTACTGTTCCATTAGTTTAGAAACTAGTACTGTATCTTACATGTGTTTTAGATGCACACCAAAGTGGCAGCCATGGACATGGTTGTTTACTGTGACTTAGCTAAGGATCAGTACTTGTCTGTGAAGCTTCAGCTTTTGAGTTATATTTGCTTTTATATTTAGCTCAAGTTCATGCTAAGGGATTATGTTCTCAATAAATAAATAAATAAGGTAACTAAAAAAAAACCCCTTAAATACTTTACAACTCATGTAGCTACTTATTACTGGGCCTGTGGGAGTCTACTTTTCAACTCTGAGAGCAGAGTTGTTTCTAATGTATCAATAAATGATGTTAGGTTAGTAAATTTCAATCTGAGTTTTCAGCTAATCCAGATAGTTTTGGTTGGAAGCAATAACGATTAATTAGTAGTTTGGCGAATATGAAAGGACCAATGCCTGCCAGTGGGTAGGCTGATATATTTGTATGAGGTGGTACAAGTCTTCAGCCGTCACCATTATGGGTAACTGTAACCTTAGTGGTTAAGATATTTTGAAGAGTGGAGCTGAAGTAGTTTTGAACACCTTATACAAACTGAAGTCAATGCCTGTAATGTTTGAAATCATATGACCAGAAGCATGAGTTCATGTATTCATCCTGTTAAATAGGCTGGCAATTTTCAGTTTAGGGTTTTTTAAAGCTGAGGAGACTAAAAGTGCTATCAAAAATGAATATTTATTCTTGACTCTACTTTTGTGAACATCAAATATAGTGGTCATATTCTGTATTGGTATGTATCATAAAAGTGAAGAAACTTTTCGGGCCGTTATGCTATATTAAGCTTTTATAACTAAAGAGGTAAGATTCAAAAGAATCTAGAAAGTACATATGGGTCTTATTTGTTTCAAAGCTAAGATTGTCTTCATGTTTTTCAAGTATTATCTTTTCATGTAGTTTTGTCTATGTGTTTCCGTTCTTGTCCTTCCTTTCTTTTTTGTTTAAAAAATACTTGTATATGTGTCTCTTTCCTCCTTGAACATTTAATTTTATTTTGAAAGTAGTTGTGAATGGAACTAGACTAAGTTTTAGGTATACATACTTTTGGAAATGGACTTTTTATTCTATTCCAAGAGTACCTACTACAGAAACTTGAATAGACTTTTTTTTCTTCTTTTTTTTTTTTTTTTAAACTCAAGTAGCTTCAGTTAACTAGCAGTGCACCTTTGTGAGTTTATTTTGCTGAATATGACCTAAAAGTTGACTAAGATTCTTCCTCACTAAATGGCTGCAATAGGAGCAGTACTGTTCTGGAGAGTTCTGTAAGGTTACCATATGCATTCTCTAATTTTCAACAGTTTGGGTTCTTGCATATCCCTTTATGGTCTAAGGTGACTTAAGAAACTTGATATTTCACTCATCTTCCCTTCTGTATTTTATTTGAAGTGTAAGGTTTTTTGAGCCTGTTTATGAAGAGGTAGTCTGCTAGTGATCTAAAAGTTCCTCACAATTCATTTACCCCATTTCCAAACCTGGCTAAGTAGCTACTCGTGACAGGGAAAATAAATAAATGGAGGCTAGATATGCTGGGCCAGCTATGAAAATGGGAATGTAATTTTGACACTGATGAGGCTAAGGATGAAAGATTGGGCACAACATGGCCTTCGTTTTAAAACTTGTGTAAAAGGCTTATAATTTCTAAGTACAAAATTTCTTTCTGAAGGGCAGGGTTATTTAAATAAAAAAGCTTACAGCATGGTATTTTAAATTAATGTAATATGTGAGGTTTAGAATTAAGTGGTCAAAGCTGTTCTTGACTGCTTCCACCTTTTGAGTAATTATTCTGGCATATATATATATATATATGTATATATATAAATAGGACATGCGTTAAAATTTTAGTCAAGTGTGTGTCTTGGGCATGTTTTTACCTGTTCTTAAAGTGTATGGTAGTTGGATACTTTTTTTAAAAAATAAGATATCTATAGAATTCCTGACTATAACACATAATCACTCTTGAAGGTGCTTACCAGTTCAAACCTTTAAGATCTTATCATTTTTTGAAAAAAAATTGTCAAATGACTCTTCTATTGTTATCCCTGCATTTCCTTTACTATAGAACAATTCTTTTACGTAAAGATTGTATTCTTAATTTTAATTTCATCTGTTTTGTTGTACATCTGTGTAGCATTTCACACTAGCTACTGTCCTTGTGTAGGGTTTGCAGGAAGGTGTGTATGAGTTAGGAGACAGATGACTGACTGCCTTTTAGCTCTTAGTTCTTAGTACAGACCAGAGATACTGAACATTACGTTGGTTTTGGGGTTTATCAAGGTTCTTTGTTTGGGTGAGAGCTCTTCTGTGAGCAGCAGATTTACAATCTGGAATCTGGAAGAGTACTTATAAATTTTCACGCCACCCCCCTTCCGGAGAGATGGCAAACTTAAGATGCCTTTGTTTTCTGCCACCCTTTGGTTGTAGACTAGTTTTTTTATGGAACAACAGAGCACGTACCCCAGATGTACAGATTACTCAGATTCCCTGACAACAAATATCCTGTAAATCAGACTTCTTACTGTCCAGCTCTGTCTCCTCCATAGACACTGCAGTGGAAGTGGTTCCCTCAGCTGACTTGCTTCTCTGCTTGACCTTTTATTTGTAGAGCTTGAAAGATCAGCGGGATTTCTGGTGTTTGAAAGCAGAAAAGTGCCTGAGGTACTAGTCTGTGCAGAAAACTGCAACAGCCTTACATGCTTTTTCTGCAATTAATGCAGCTGATTCTGTGCTGCTCTCCTTTACCGGTGTACCACTGCCTGCGCTGTATTTAATTAGATCCTTTGCATTTCAGTATACTTGTATGCTTATTACTTTCTTCCTTCTCTCTCATCATAACAGGTAAGACATCCTGCTTTAGTTTCTTCTTTGTTTAGTTTCTTGTTTGTTTTACTTTGGTTTTTTGTTGTTTAATTTTTTTTAGTGTCAGAGGCTTCTCTCTTAATGGCCTTTGTAGAAGAGTTTTGGTGGATCAGGACATTCTGGAAATACCTTAGTAATGGAAATGTGATGGGTTAGTTATAACTTTTTGTGAGTTGAGTCAAATTCCTTTCCTGTTCCAAGAACTCCCTGAATATCATTTACATTTTCTTTTTTTCTTATTCTTACAGTGTGTTACTTCATTTTCTTTTTTTTTTCCCTCAAGGTTGATCTGAAGCATTTTTTTAGTGTATTTTCTGAGGTATCTGGACCAGATTCTGGGTCAAAACTGTGATGCTTCATAGAAATAAGTTAAATGTATTATCTTTAATGTTGTCATTAATCGTTTGTAATGTCTCTTGGGTCTTTATAGTAGTCTAGGTTGAAAAAAAAAAAAGGTTCTTAAATATGTACTGTAACTAGTGGTTGTTGGGAACCTGGTGTAGACTTTTTTTTTTGTTTGCTTTTTTAGGTTATTTGGTTTGGCTAGCATTCATCCAGTACCTTTTTTTCCCTTTTTGCAGTTTCTCTTGAGTGACTTCTGTCTTTCCCCACTTGCCTTTTATTCCCTTTTGGATAGAGCAGAGAATCTGTGGAATGAATCTGACATTAAAAAAATCGCAAGTTGGCTGGTGAGTTCTTTCTTCACAACTCTATAAACACTTGTGCAGGCTCTGTTGTACAAATGTACTCTTCCAGTATCCACAAAGGATAATCGGCACCAGACTGGGTTAGGCACAGTCCTGGTTCTCTTCTGGCTGCTGTAGCCGTAGAAAAAAACATGTTCCTGGCTCTTCCTTTTCTTTGCTATTGCTGTTCCCAACAATCTGTTTCCAGGGAGGAGTCTACTCTCTCTATCCGCGTCTCACAGTTTCCTTCACTCGAGAGGCAGATCTCTTGCCTGCTAACAGCTTTTTGAGGTCACAGGAGCATACACTTTTAAGTTGTCTTGAAAGTTTAACACAGCTCAGGGTAGCGCCTCCCTAAATTTGTATCCTAGTGTGTTAAAGAAACCCTTTTCTTAAATGCACAAAAGGAAATTTGTTTTATGTTGACCTAAGCTGTCCTCTCCCCCATGAATTGCAGGTAGTGGTGGCAAATTAGTGACTGATGTGCACTCAAGAAGTAAAATTTTAGTCCTGCATGAAGCTTATCAAACAGTTAACGTTCTTTAGTTTCCTGCATTCCTGCTGTTGCTGCACGCTGTTGTAAGGCAGTATCCTTACAGCAGTATCCACAGTGTCAGATACAAATCAGTTGGGGTATTTGACTCTGTGGGAATGCAGAGAATTAATGTAGATTCTTAAGAATCTTGGTTAGGGTCCTCAAATGAATAGGTTTGGTGTCACAGCTTTGGCTTGATTGTTGGAGAGGTCTGTCAGCAGCAGTAGTCCTATAGCAGATGTATAGTGTTTTAAAACGGGAAGAGATGGCCTGTAGTGTCGTGCCTGTCATGTAACTGTAGGCGTGTGGGTGCCAGAGGAGTTGGCATGTGGAATCCCGTGTGTGGAGAGATGATGCAGGGATTCTTCGTAGTGTGCTTGGTCTGGCTCTAGGGAGTCTGTTGGTTTTGTCAGTTACTAATTGATGAAACTTTCCCTTCTATTGTAGCCCAGGTTGAAAGCATTTTCTCAATTATTGGGAGATTTAATATCTGTAATCCACTGCTCTGACATTTTTCTGAAGTGATTTAAATTACATCCAAAGAGAGTTATTTCTTTTCACAGAAGTAGTAGTACTTGTGGGGTCTATCTCTTTGTTTTTCTGATACATTTCCAAATAAGATTTTGTGATTGCTAACTGAACAGTGATCTTTCTCTTGCTTATTAATTGTTTTCTCCTTTGCAATAAAACTTACTATATATGTGGAAAAAATATTTAAAAATAAGTCAGATATACGATAGGAAGGGAACACAATAGACTAAAATTTAAGCAGTGTGCTACTAGGAGAGGTTTGTGTTTTGTTTTTTTCATCTTCTAGTGCTACTTTCATAGATAAGGCAGAAGAGTTTTCTGTCTCATTGCAAACCTCATGACAATATAGGAGAAATCAGATGAGTGTAAAAGTAACAAAATATTTCACCAAAACAGGAGACCAATTGGCAGTTGAGAGTCTAGAATGTAATTTTGGTGCATGTAGCAAGTGGAGGAAGGTAATAAATGATGCAGTGAGTGGAAACACTTCTAGGAAGTCCCAGTTTCTCATTTCAGCTGTGCTGATCCATTTATGATAGTATCCAACTCGTACTGGCAGAGAGATATGAAGAGGACTTTCTATGAGCATAATAATGAAATAGTTGGACTGTTTGTGATCTCACTTCTTTGAGGGCATGTTCTTTGTAGTTACTGGTTTAGTGGGAATGCCGAAAGTTAGTGTGTAAAAAGCTTGTATCTGTTGAACAGTTTCAAATATAGCTGCTGCATAAATTATAAATTGTGACCTGATTCATTTGGGGAAAAAGTGGAGATGCTTCCATTGTTTCTAGATATAACCAACTGTATTTTCCAATAGGATAAGCTTCATGATACGACACTGTGAAATTTTTTTGGCTGTCCATTAATAAGCTTTTCTCAATGCCTTTAAGCTGTAGAAGATCAAGAAAATTTTCCCGTAAAGATGAACGGAAGAAATTTATTTGAAGAGAGAGTGTGTTTGAAACAGTAAATATTCTAAATAATTTTTAAAGGAAATGAGAATGAGAAAAGCCAAAGGGATCTATCTTGCCCAAAGCAGATCTCTAGGGAAGAGTATAAGAACAGAATAAGCGTATGCATGTCTTCAGTATACCTTCCTAGCCTCCAGCATTTCCACCAGAGGTGTCGTCTTTAATAGCTTCTGATTATTTTATTTATTATTTTTTTTAATTTGTCAGGCTACTTTATGAACTACTGCGTACTTCTGCGACGTGGCACAGAATTCTACCACTTCCCTACATGTATGCTGTGTGAAGAATCATCCATTTTTTTCTCCACTTGTCACTTGTTTCAGTTCTTCTATAATATTTTTGGACTTTTGGCACTAAGTAAAATATTTAAGGTATGGACAAGCTGTGGATTTATGCAGAGGTTTAATGAAGTTGTTCCTCTTAAGTGATAATTCTGGTCTCATTAATTTTGGGACTGCTAGTGCATGCTGAGCTCTTTCTTGTAACTTTATTACTACATTTGTGAATGGTAGTAGTCATCGCAGAGCCTATTGCTTTATAGGTTAATTTGGGGATGGTTCTGCTCACCTCACCACATGATTTCATGTTTATCTGTACCAAATTTTATTTCATGTTATGAGCTAGCTGCACAGTGCTGAGAGTTTCATTTACAGCTGCCCATCAAACCTTGTTGCTTCATTTTTTCACCCCCTTCTAGGTAACTTCAAGGATTGAGCCATTTGCCCATACGGGAAAGCTGTCCCAGCTCTGCTAGTAACTCTTGTTACTGGCCCACCAGTTTGGCTGTACTTCACAAGGCTCAACAACTGGGCAGGGGAGAAGGATCAGAATTGGAAGCCCCGTTGTCTGCTTTTATTGCTGCCAGCTAGCTGACTGTTTACACTGCATATAGTTTAGTAGCATTTACAGTGGGTGGTTACAGAATTTGCGAATAAGCAAAGGGAAAAGGATGTAAGGAAAAGATTTGGAGTTGGATTGGGAGGCATCACCTTTGCTTGGAGAGAGTGAGATATTACTACTGAGAAAAAGTGTATCGGGTAGTTGTATGTTAGCAAGGAATGATGATGCCTGAGAAATGGCAAACACAAGACTTTCTTTGGGTGAAGAAGAGAGTGGAATCAAGGTGTGATCATGTCTTGTTCTGCTTCCCACTACAATCACGACATTATTTCTGTCAGTTTACAAGGCGAAGTAGGACTTGGCCTGAGTCTGTGAAAACCTAACATGTTAGTGTTGTACTGAATGTGCAGAAGCATGTGTTGCTGGCACCTCGTTGTGTTAAAAATAACAACCAAACAAAAGGCATATAAATGAGGGTTTTGAAAGCTTTATGTGGACACCAATGTTTTGAACTATTTTCTACTTCTTATTCTTCTATGCAAAAGAGTGTGAACAGTTGCATGCAAGGGGTTACAGCTTTTGCCTGCCATTTGTTTCACTCCAAGCAGACACAGGACGAAGATACCATGACTAAAGAAACTCATTTTTTAACCTTAACATTGGCTGGATTTTGCACCAGCTCCATGGTGCAATGCCCATTCATACATACGGGTCACACACTTTCCAACCATTGGTAATGAAAGTGAAATACTTTTTTGATGATAACATGGAACTAAAGAGAGTCCAAGGAAGGGGATGAGAAAGCATCATCCAGCTAAAAATTACTAAAGATGTGTGTAAAATGTTCTGTATATAAAATGTTCTGTATTACTGCTATTTTTTTTTTTGTAACTTGCAGTATTGTGACCATTATTTTTTTTTCCAAAAACATGAAACACGTTTGTTTTGGTTTATTTGATATAAACGTCTCGGTGCTTTGTACATGTTCAAATAGAAAATAACTCTTGTTCCTTTATAGGTTATAAAGCAGCTAAATGGAGTCTGAGCAGCTGTTTCATAGAGGCTACTATCGAAACAGTTACAACAGTATAACTAGTGCAAGCAGCGATGAGGAGCTTTTAGACGGAGCAGGTGTAATTATGGACTTTCAGACCTCTGAAGATGACAATCTCTTGGATGGTGATGCGTCAATTGGTAAGTTAACATTGATTTTAGCTTAAAAATTTCTCTGGGTTGTATTGCTGTGGTTTTGTGGGGGTTTTTTTTGTTGTTGTGGTCGTTTTAAATAAGCAAACCCAAGCCTTTTTCATAGCTGATTAATATTTCTCTTTAGCTAATCTATTGTTCAGAGGGATGCATTAAATCTGAGTTTCTGTATGCTTGTCTAAAAGCTACATTGTATGGGATGACTTCTGATACAAGGCAGATGTTAATTTCTGGCAGATGACAAACTGGTGATCAGTAGGGGAAGGATGGCTATTCTGTAGCTAATTGGTCTTTCCTCACTGCAGCAGGATTTTGGAAGTATAGCAATCTTCTGTATTTATTCTGGCCAGAAATTAAGTCTCTTTTAGTTGTTACTTGGACATGTAGATTGTTTCTGCTTGATTCAGCTTCAGATTGTAGATATAAAACAGAAAGTAATTTCTGTTTAAGATAGTAAACTTGGTTAAATATATACTCTTTTTACTTCCTCTTATTTGGTTTAAAATCAAACTCAGCCTCTTGAGTTTTCTTTTTTTTTTTTATCACACTTTCCTCCCCCATTGACATTGAATTGTCCTCCTTCCCTACAGAATCTCTTCCTTCGTGCATTTTTCCCTTTGCCACACTTGGCAATTAAATACTGGCATTGTATTAGGTAGTTGTGTCATATCATAATAAACATATGTCTCATCTGTATTCCTTCTATCTAATTAGATATGTCTTGGATGTGGAGGTATTTAACCTGTATACCATTACAGGTATCAAGAACCAGGACAACTTCAATCTACATAAAAATTCTTTCTGCCAAATTACTTACAGAACAACATGATGAAGTCAAGCACTTGATAGTTAGGAAATTAAGTAAACAACTGGCATCTGTGTGTAATACTTTGTTCTGAAAGCACGTATGTTACCTATCCTTCTCTATGTCATCTGAGAATAATACGGAAATTGTGAATAAGTAGTGTTATATACTAAATAAATGTGTATAGTAAGTATATAAAAACTATATATATAGTATATATCATATGTTTGTAATGTTCTCTACTAGCTGTGTTCTTTGCATAAGTTTCAGACTTTTAGTAGCAGTTACGAAGAACAAATAGGTGTCATGAAATTGTAAATTATTTGAGCATAGCGTGTTTTAACATGCTAAATAGTTAAATAGCTGTGCATGTGGAAGCGTGGATTGCTTGCACCAAAGCCCTGCTTAGGAGCAGGCAGCTTAACTGCCTGTCAGCTTTCATCAAAATTTCCTTTTGTTGCTTATCAAAACTAACATCTTTGTGGCACTGAAGTTAGTTTTTTTTGTCATTGAACTGCTGTCTAATGAGAAGCACGGTGACATTAGACTGATAACAGAAGTATCCACCTCTCTGTAGGGAGGACATGCCTGTCTGTGCAGTACACTTCGTGTATGCAATCTGTGGAGATCATTTTCATCATGACTCACCTAGGTTTTATTTTTGCCCTGCTTCTTGCTAGGCCAATGTAAACATGTTATACTTACCATTGAGAAGCTATCCGTTCTGTAATAGTTAAGTCATATAAGCTAATATTTACTGATTTAAATTTTATAGGAGGAAGTCTATACTATTTAGTTCTTTTAAGATGATTATGCTACAGTAGTTTATTGATTTCCATCGCTTTAACAAGAGAGAAAAAAAGAATTTCCAAACTGAATTGAAATTTCCAGAATTTAAATATATTATCAGATTAATATCTTAACTGGGGATTATGAATGAAAAGATTAAATGTCTAATCCTTTTTTTTTTTTTCCTCTCAGCATAGGCTTGCCTTGCCTATCTCTACAGTTAGACACACACACACGTTTGGACTACTGTCTGGGCTTGCAGGGTGTAACAAGTCTCTTCAAAAGTTCAAACTTCTTTGTCTTATAGCTCAGGATTAGCCAATTGGTGAGGTAAAACTGAGAGGACTCCATAATTTTGCTTAGAATTGAGGGTTATTTATATGATGTAAGAGGGGACTGCATCAGTTTTCACTTTTTGTGTTATTTAAGTGTAGGGCAAGCTCAGCAGGTGGCAGATTTTTGTTGTCAGACCACAAGTTTTTCAAGGCACTGACCGAAATCAGATGATTAAAACTTATTTCCAGTAAAAAAAAAAAAAAGGTTTGCAAACAAATGATTTCACTGATGTTTACATCTCAAGGTACTTTGATCTGTCTATGGGAGTCAAGAGTCCTGAATGAGCTTGATGTTCTTTCCAACAGCTGTAGTGATTCCCGCTTCTGTTGAAGGAGCTTCGTTGCTTATATCGCAGCTTCAGTGTGGAGACAGTTTACAGTCTGGCATATGGTGTTAGCATAAAATTGGCAATAGTTAACCTTAATTATGACAACCTGTAAACTGATACTTCAACAGCTGCTGCTACAGCCGCTACTATCTCCTTGCAGTGATGTCAGCACCACTAAAAAAAAGAATATGCCAACAGGTCATGGTGTAAAACACTGCAGCTCTCTTAAACTGTCCTTAACCAGGAGTTGGAATCCTTTTCCTAAAGTGAGAGACAAAAACAATTTTCAGCACCCTAAATAATTGCATTAAAAATGTGATATAATAAGCTAATATGGTATTGAGGAACAGCAAGTGCAGATAGTTCTATATTACCAAGAAATTCATACCACACCAGAGGTTAATATTTCAAGCAAGGTCTAGACAGTTATCTTTTGCAACAACACGTGAATGTCCTTTCACATGTGTGTTTGTTTCTATTTAGCTATCACATTTCATAAAGAGAAGAAAGAATACAAAGAAGGGAATCAAATCACTTGTTTCCTGCGTAAAGATGTTAAGTTCCTGCTACATTCTTTATGCATGGAGATTGCATTTGCAGATACTTCTTGTTGTCCACAGCTGACATGAAGAAGGGTCTTAAAAGGTCATTTTGCACCACTGGCATTGTTTGTGTTTTCCATGCATGTGATATAGAACTGACTTGTTCGAATGGTCATTATGGCAGTTTGACACATCTCTTTTCCTAAGTTACATACAACCTATTTTCCAAGTTAGCAATATTTGCATTAAAGGTCTCATTGTTCTTCTTCAGGAAGGAATGTAGTTGCTCTCAAATGTTGCTATACAAATTGAAGCATTAAATAACATGACTTGTTCTGGTCACAAGGGCAAGCATGAGGCACAGCTAGTTTATTTTGAGTAGTTAAGTTGTCAGTAGCTGGTTATCATTTACCTTTTTTTCTATTGGATTGTAGCTGGAGCTGCAGACATTTTGCCTGTGCTCCATACCATTAATGCAGCTGAACAGAGGATATCTAACAATGCAGAACCGTGGGTTTTTTTCTTTTTTTTATATTAATAGAGCATGAAGTTGATTTTATCCATCTATCTGCAACATAAGTTGTTATACATTATGTTTACATGGAACTGGGCTAATTAACAATTTTTTTCCTTCAAGGTTTTTAAAATTCCTGGCAGAAAACCAAAGCACCTTCATATTTTTTTTAAGGAGAAAAAGTGTTTTATCTTAGCTATTGGATATCATTATTGAATGAGTGAGTTTCAAGTGTTTGAACTGTCTTTTGCATCTTACCTGTTTATTGTGATAGTGATTTTCTTGAACTCAGATGTATTTTTATAAAAAAAATTATTGTCCAAAATGAAAATTCACTTAATAGTGTTTTAGTTGAACAACTTGTAACGGTGTTAGGTGTTAGCCTGGGCCTTCAGGTTGTAATTGGATTGGTGTGGCATTAGACTTTCTAAGGGACTGAAATTATGACAGTGTGTATGTAGAGTTTTAGTAACCAATTAATTTCTTGTTCTTTTAAATCTTTAAAAGCAAATACTGACCATTTCAATTTCTCACAAATGCCATGGTCAGTTCTTTGAAGACTTGTTTATACAATATGAAAATCGTGTTGGTTTTAAAACTTAACCCTACCAACAGTCTCACCAGTCTTTCCTGCCAGAGTTGTATTTACAAAATTAGGTTTCATCATCTTCCAAAACACACAAGCATGTGTATTTCCAGCCTGATGCTCTGGAAGAAGATGAATTGTAATACTAGTAATTCATTCTTTCCATCGTTCTGATATTATATAATATGTCCTTCTCCCAGGCGTGTTGTATGACTATTGTAAAATAAAGGAATGAAAGCAGAGGAAATGTGATGGCATATATGTAGAAAGAAGAGTATGAAGTGCACAATAAAATAATTCTGACTGGAAAATTTTTAGGTAGTAAATAAACAATTTTCGCTACAGCTTTAATAATATATCATTTATTTGTTTTACCTTTGATTTGTTCTCTCAAGTCAGCCAAAGGAGATACGATTTTAATCAAACTGGTGTCAAGCTGCACTCTTGTTTTCTATCTTTGAGAGTATTCTTGCTTACCAGCATTTTGAAGTGAAAGCTTTTTATCTGCTTGGATTAATGTTATTCTGAAAGAGGATATCATGAGGTCCCTGAAACACAAGAACAGCTGTACTGGGTCAAACCACAAATCTGCCTGGCTCAGCATTCTGTCTCTGGCTGACAGAGGTCAAAAGTCAGTGCTTAAGGAAGAGCAAGAACAGGGTGAGTAAGTGACAGGCCTCTGAGTACTTGCACAGCAGTTCTGTATGGCTGAGGGCCTCTCAGCTGAGTGGTGGTTTTTAGAGCAAGTCTTTAGCACCCACACCAACCATTGGCAAGCTCTAAGAGCTTAGCTTCCCTATTTTGTGTGAGAAACCTCTACCCTCTATTTTGAACTTAAATCCAAACTGCTGGTAACAGCTGTAACTGATGGAGTCTTGCTTAGGCTAACACGAGCCTGAGCGTTAGCATGGACTGACATGTGGGCTTCCTTGTCACTCACCCTCGTACGGCGTAAATGCTTACATGCTTTTGTGGTTTTTGTTTATAGTTGCAGCCATGAAAAATCTTTCTGCTGGTATTTTAGAGGATATTATTAGCTTGTTGAAATGAAACTGCTGTTGATACAAAAAAGATTTGATATGAAACTAGGACAGCGTGACCTGAAACTAGGATGACTTGATTGTGTTGCCAAATACACGTGCTCCAATAAGGCCTATAGCATGCTGCTGTCAGTGTGAAAGGTGGTAGTCCCTCTCACTTCTAAGAGAGGAAAGAATCATGAGTTAAAATCCCAAGTTTCCCAAGTTTCCTGCATTGGAGCAGTGATTTAATTACAGCGAGTCAGTGAGTAGGCTTAGTAATGATCAGTGTGAGGTGTCAAACTGTTTATAGCTTGTGTTTTGCTATACCTGTATACAATGCATATGCATTAACAAAAATTTCTTGTCCTCACCCTTGTCTTTTGTGGTGATCTTGATCCTCTAGAACAATAGCTATCTTAAGAGCCCTTTCATTAGAAGAGATTATGAGAATTTAATTTCTGTTGCTACTTGTTTCTTTTCCTCCTCAGTTATCTTTCCCAGGTTAAGGACTTCTGTTTTCTTTCAGTGGACCTTGCAGCTGTCTTATGCTTTGGATCCTTTTTAGTGCTCCTTTCTGAACCTTTTCTGATATCTGTAACTTAAAGTAGGGAACACAACTTCACACAGCATTTGGAAGGTGAGCCTGTCATGGAAATAGAGTAGCAGGTGTTATTCTGACCACTACGAAGTATTGAGCTCACAGTTTCGTGTAATAAAATATGCCTCACATAGTATAGTGTTATGTATGAACAACATACAGAATTGCTGTTGGCACTATGTTCACACAGGTTATTTATGTATGGAAATGTACTATTGTTGAAGATAGCAGGTAAGCTTAATAGCATATCTAGGGAGGAGTACTTGTTAGTGCTGCAATTTTACTCCCAGCACATACTTTGAACTGAAAGTTGGAAATAGTGGCCAAAAATAAACAACCCTAAACCAGAATAAGGACAGTCTAGCAGACAAAACGTATCTCCTTATATGCATTTAGGTAGGAGCAAAACCAGAAAGATCTTGGTAGCTGAATTTTGGTTAGTCCTAGGAAAGGGAGAAATAAACTTTAGGAAAGCTGTTAAGTAAGCTAGGATCGCTTCCTGCTCAGGATGCCAAATCTTCTTGTTGATGAGTTGTAATTACAGGTCTAGCAGATTGGAGTGTGAGGAAAGGACACAATATGCAAAGGTGAAAATTCAGCAGGACTTCCTTTCTTAGGAAAAGCCTACCCTCTAAAGAAAAAGAGCAGGAAAAAGAAAGTAGTTAAGTTGCTCTTAGAGTATCAGAGAAAGTAACTTGTTTGCAGGAAGCAGCCTGCTTTTCTCTCCAAGTTTTCATTGCATGAGTAGTACAGTAGAAGCAGATATTTTTAATGTCACTGTAAAGCTGATCAATTAAAAAAAAAAAGGAAAGGAAACCCACCTCTCACAGCTGATAGCTTATGTAGTCTATTGGTGTTGAGGATTTTCTTCCAGCACCATTGGGTTATAGATCAGGGAAAGTGTGATGGACAACCATAAAAAGAAGTGGAAGGAAAACTGAAGAGTAGTCTTGCATTCAGTGTTTTGTACCAAGTTGTCAAAGTAGTCTTTAGGAGCCAAACACTTGTGGATTTTTTCCAGTGTATTTTTTATCTTAGACAATGTTGCATCATGATTTCATTATTTCCCCTTTTTACTGTCTATTTCTTCTCCTTCCCTAAAGTTTTCTATTGCAGTGGGGAGCCTTTACTTGTATTTCTCTGATAGGCAGTGAAGGTTCAGCTGCCCTGGGGGAAGTCAGTCTCAGAACTGATTACACAATATGCTTGCGGCTATATGACCTGTTCTGCTGCATTCTCTTTGCTGGTTGGGTTGGACTTCAATTATCTTCCATGTCTGGACAGTGAGTAAAAGCACCATTGAAGGTTATACAATATTGTAGAAGCATAATTCAGAAACCTGTGGTTGGAGAGTGAAGATGCAAGCTTATTAGGCTACATCCTGGAATAAAGTGTTCTCTGCTGGGTGAAATGATTGTGAGAAAAATTAAGTAACTGATTTGTGGGAAGCAAACAATTATGAAAATAAGAAACTGATTAAGATGCTGCGTTTTTTATTCTCTATAATAAAATGCAAGTGGAGAAAATGTTATTGTATACTACTGCTAAGTAATTCCTCTGGGGTTTTTTGACTCCTGTTTTATTTAAACCCCATCTGCCTTAAACTACTCAACAGCATATGTTACAAATTTGGTTTTTTTCTGCTTTTACATCATGCTTGATCTAAAATTTTTCATGTCATTGTCTGTCTGCCTCATTGAGGCTTTTGACAAAGTGTCAATGGAAGCATCTTAATGGAGATGGATTCTTCTGTATAGAGACCGATACAGTGTTGGGACCTTTTTTGCTAACATCACTGTGATCGAGCACAGAGTTCTATACAATGCTGATGAATGAATGAAATTTGGGACTCCATAATTTAAGGTGTTTTTTCTTTTTTTTTTTTTACACTGTGTATTAATTTGAAGCTATATGTAACTGAACTTTTTCTTCTTTTTTTTTTTTGTTTTCTTTGTGGTTGCATCTTGATTTATTTTGACCTGGACCATATCTTGGTACTAGAACTGGGAGTAGGATGTGTCCTTTTATCACTGGCTCTATGTGACCCATATGAGAAAGCTGTATGATTTTATACAGAAAGAACAAATTTATACTGAAAGAGCTGCCAGATCAGTAAATGGAGACAAATTAAGATAAATCAAGCTGGTAGAGGGATTAGACCTCTGCTTAATTTTGGCAGGTGGATTAAGAAAACGGTAAATGAAAGAAGAAATTGGGGAGAAAAAAAAAAAAGCAGGAGAATAAATCTGGAAATAAAACGAATGGAAGGAAGAGGAATGAGACACAGTAGGTTTTGAGACATTTTGTGTATACTTTATGCACCCTGTTGTAAATGGATGCTTTTATGCTCAACCTTGAAATGGTTGAGCACATCTGAGTTAAATTCTGCCCAGAACGGCTGAAGATTATGGCTGTTTTGAGGAATGCTCTACTATATAGCATTTTTTAAGAGAACATCTTCTAGCTGTGCTGAAGAGAAGCTTTAGTTTTGAATAATAATGGCAAAGAAAATGACAGTTAAGAGTCACCGAAATCTTTTGCATCAGTCACGCTGACATTTGTAATTATGAGACACATTTTTGGCACCTTTTGTTATTTTAATGAAGTCATTCAGTGAAATTCCAATCTTATATTTGGAATTTCATAAAAGACACAATTTTAACTTTTGCCACCTGGTGCAATGAAATTACGTATTCTGACACCAAAATAAACCAAGTAGTTGAGAGAATTGAGAGAATATGTTTCGTTTATATGTAACAAGGTGCTTGGCTGTCTTCCTTAACTAGCTTACTTTTTAATATGAAATGGTGGAATAGTGCTTTAGATCCTACCTCAAACCTTGGCTAAGCAGGTTGACATACCTCTGGTTTACTCCGCTTCTTTTCAGTGGCCTTATTCTGTCACCTAAAAACACCTTTCCCTTGATGTATCTGATTTGTCTAGCCTCTGACCTGTTCTTACATTTTCAGATACTTTATCCTGAATAGGTTTCTTCTCTCTCCCTAAAAGGGAAAAGATGAGGTGTGGAGGGAGGATTAAGGTCTTTTACTTCGTTCTTGATATGCTTTAAAGGTGTGTCACCTGTATGCATTGTGATATTTCTAGAATAATGAATTTAAAGCCCTTTTCTGCAGGGGTAGATGCATCTTAGTGATGGTTAACAACAGTATGTGCCTGTTGAGAACAATGGGAGCACTCAAATGCGTGAAGTTATTTGGGCATGGAGGATTTCTGGGATTGAGGCCTTAGTCTGTAATTGCTGTGAGGAAATCTCCTCAAGATCAAGCTGCTGTGCAAACCTGCTGTTTACATACGGGCTGGTTTATGTACTAAATAGGTCATTTTAAGGGGTTCTCAGTCCTTCAAAATCAGGCTATTGTAAAACTAAGTTTAGGCCTTAGATCAAGTGTTCATACTGTTATGTGCTGCATAATACCCAAAATACCTAGTTAACTAGAGACACCATTTCACTAACTACAACTTTGGGATTTGTTAAGCCTCACAACAGAAATAATTGATATACTCCTTTGAATATAAAATTGTCAGTCAGTTAAAATCAGGCACTATTTCAGACCAGGTAGAAAAAGAGTAATTTGGAAAGATTAAATTGTATAGTCTTTTAGATATTTATAAAAGGACTGGCTTAACTAGGTCAGCTTAGCATGCATAGTATCTGTGTCTCTTGCTAAAAGAGCCCTGCCTCTCATGGAGGAAAGGGAATAGAAACAGTGGTAGTGATCACAAACAATAAGAATACAAGCTGCTGGTAATTGAGGAGGGAAAAGGACTGTTCTGCTTTTTCAGACTAGACAAAGGACTACATTTGGCAGCCAGTCTATAAGCAGTGACATTGGAAGAGCTGTTGCAATTTAATATTAGGTAGACTCTTGAAATTTTTATGTAGCAAATATGGAGTTATATGAAGCACTGCAGGCTTCTTGTTATTATTTTCCCTCATATCTTAAGTTGATTAGATACACTCTTCAACTACTTATATACCCCTTTATCTTTTCAGTTTGGACTGAATTTTAGACTTGTGTAGAAATTTTGCATGTGCCTTGGTCTCGTGAACAAGTTTAGACCAACAAGTTAGCCATTTCTTTGCTGTGACCTATTTTTATTATCAGTTCTAAGACATTCTAGGCTTTTGGTAACCACATCAGACTCATAAACTAGCAGTGATCTTCCAGACTTTGTTAATACAAGTCCTTTATATTCCTTGTTCCATGTTCTTTTAAATATGGAGTTGAATTTATAGTGTTGTCTTCTATAATTGACATACAATAAATACACTTCATTTTGTAATAATTCTTACTTCGGGTTACAAAATTGTCATATTTCTTCCTGCTGTGAATGGCCTTTATTTAGAGCCCTACAGTAAGATTAGGGACTCTTTCCAGGTGCTGAGATAGGGAGTTCAGAACGCTCGGGAATTTCTGCTGTACTTTCTTAAATCAAAGTAATGTGGGTAACTTAAAGTTCAGAGGTGCTTAGGTTTGTTTTTTCACAGGCAAAAATAATTAGTGGCAATGCATAATGCCTCTGAAAGTCACACTGCTTTTGGATATTCAAGATCTTAAAGGTTCAGTTGCTCATGTTGAAAAGGTGATTGTAGGAGGATGCTCTTCAGAAAGCCTTGTATAAATGATTGCAAAGAAATAATACCATGAATAATAAATAAAAATAAATAATATAAATAAAACAATAAGTACGCCCTTGTATAGATGACAGCAAATGGAGATGTCTGTTTAACTCGGAAGACACCAGTATTTTAAAACTGAGTGTCTGTGGCTCTCTTTGGGAGATAAGATAGTCTTTCAGGTTTTTAAAAATACTTTACTGTATGCTTGGATTTTTTCCCTCTTTATTCTCACCTGGTTTTCCATCTATAGAGCATTTTTTCAACATTTGTATTGGAATCATATTTTCAAGATTTAATATATTGACAGGTCTGTGCAGTAAATTTATTGTTTCTTTGTCCTGCCCTGTGCTCATAAAGGCCATTTACAATACACAGCTTGTAACATTGGCATTGGTTTATAAAAGAAATAACTTCCTTAGGAACTTGGGAAATTATTTGAGAAACTAAAGCATTTGAAAACTAAAATAGTTGTCTGTCTGTCACACAGAGGTAAAAGGCATACATAACAAAATTTATTCACACAGGACACAAGAGAAGGAATTCAATGGAAGCTGCGCCTTGGTGCTGCAGGCATGTGATATTCCCAACACTGTAAGCCTGAATAGTCTCCGTAATTTCACTGGGACCCCTCAGTTATATAAATCATGCTTATTTGTATGTACACAGATATGTACATGGTATATTGAAGTGTTATGCTGAGGCTATATTTCAAATGATTTACATACCCATTTTTGGCTCTTGAGAGCATTTTTTTTTCTTTCGTGTACTTTGACAAAAATGAATCTCTGCAAGTTTAGTGTAGTTAATGTATGACACATTTTATTGAAGCAGAACACTTAAAATGACTGAGAATAATAAATCAGGGAACAATAATTTTGTATTACCTACTGGAGGGAAAGGAAAAACAGTAAGCAGGTCTTACATAAATATTTCATTACATGTGATCTAACTATGGAAATTGCATGTAAAATAGTTTTCTTATCACTATTTGCAAAATAGGGCTAGTACAAGATCATACAGTAAACATAAATTAGTATAGAGATACCTTATATAACAACATCTGTTCCAAATGCAAACAATTATGTCATCAGTTGAAGATTTCCTGTATTTAGATTCTGGTTATTTGACGTGCTTGGTTTTTGCCAAAGCTGCAGCAGTCACTGTTTAATGATGTATCACATGATGATGTATCCCAGTGATGATTGCCTTGGTTAGCATTCATGAGGGTCTTTGCCAGTTTTGAGCCTGTGATTTTTAAGGGGCGTGAGAGCATTTTGCCAATGTGTAGAGTAATGCAAGCTCAAGTATGGGCTTGTGTTTATTACATTTGGTTCCCTCTCCCGCCCACCCAAGCTTTTTAATACGAGTATGAATGTTAGGCAGTTCTAATACTAGAATAATCATCACATTTGCGGCTGTAGAATTGAAAGTTCTACAACGTGAGTGGGGGGGGGGGAGGTGACACTGGGGTCAGTTCACCCCGTGGAGCGGAGCGGTTGGCACTTAGCAGGTTACCTCGTTCTTCCCCGGTGTTAATCACTTTGATATTTGAGAAGCGTCAATAAAAATACTGGGCGACAGGCTTCCCCCCTCACTACTGGCAATACCTGATTTTCCCCTTCCAAATAAAATACGATTTTAATTGTTTAAAAAGCCTCTGCTGCCGTGGCTCCAGAAAGATGGACGAAATAATACCTCTTTTTACCGGCTCTGTTCCAAGGGCAAACCTGCAACAACCCACGGCTCACTAGTGGAGCGGGCTGGCAGCTTCACGCCCGGGGGTGCCTCTCTCCTGTCGTTCCCCCACGCCCGCTCCCGGAGACACTTGGGCCGCAGGGCGGGGCCCGGGCCGCGTCGTTGGCGGGGGCCGAACCCCCCGAGTTGCGAGCGGGGCCTTTCGCATCTTCCTTCTCCCTGCCCGCGATTAGAGGCGCGCCTTCCTTTTCCCGGGCGCGGATGAAACAGCCCCGGGCGCGGCAGCGGCGGCGGCAGCGTCCCCCGCGGCAGGAGGCGCAGGTAGCGGCGGGGCCGCGCCCGCCGCCCGCCCGGGCCGCCACTGGCCGCGGCTACCGCCGCCCCGCGCTGACATCAGCGGCGGGGCCGGCCCCGGCTCCTGCGCCAAGGCGGCGGCGGCGGCGTCGCGCAGGCCGGATCCCGGGCGAACATGGCAGCGTCCCCCGTGGCCGCCCTTGCGTGAGGAATGCGGCGGCCCTCCTGAGCCGGCAGGCGGGCTTTCGGCTGCGTCGCGTCCATGGATGTCTCTTCTGACCCGTATCTGCCCTACGATGGCGGGGGAGGGGACGGCATTCCGCTCCGGGAGCTGCACAAGCGAGGTAACGCCGCGGTGACGCGAGACTCGCTGGCCGGGCGGCCGGAGTGCGGGCGGCCGCCGTGCCCGTCGGAAGCCGGGGCCGGGCGGGCTCCGTCATGAACGCGGCGCTTTGTACCGCCGGCCTGGCGCCTCTGCGGGAGGAGAATTCAGTTGCGGCCGGTTCCCCCTGCTCTCGGGGACTGTGCTCCGTGGGCAGATTAGCCCTGTCTCGCATCTCAGCGGCTTGTGACTCCATCTTCAATACGTGGCTGGCTTTCTCTTCTCTCTCTCTCTCTCCCCCTCTTTTCCAATCAATAAAACCACCTCGGGCGCAAAACCACGCCCACCAGAATCGCGGCGGTGACCACCTCCCTTGACCAAATCGACTAGAGTTTAATAAACGGGCTATTTTCGCGCCTTTTGCTAACTTGAATGGCAACAGTGTTTGTCTGGCTTTCAAGTTGCCGTACGTGCTTTTGGACTTGACTCTCCGCTGACGTCTTCGATACACGAAGGGAAAGCTGTGCAATTGCAATATCTCAGTTAAGCCGGCATTGATGAGCTCTTAAGAAGCTGGGGCTTTGTGGTAGGTTCTTTACACTGTTGCTTGCGAGGAAGCAGACTTGAAAAGAAAACAGTCTTACCGATATTCGGGGGAAAAAAAATCCTCTCTTGAGTTTGGCTTTCCCTTCTAACTGCAAATTTAAAGCAGAACACGTTCCATAAAGATTTGATTTTGTTCTGGGAGAAGTTTTAATACAAATAAATTAAAGTACTGCCTTCAAGTGTTGAGGGTATGAGTCTTTTTCTTGAATGGATTTGATGGCTACGCTTTGGTGTTTAAAACGTGGTAAATTCTCACTTTAGTTTTGTTAAACTGGCAAATCTAAAATTAGAAAGTAATCAACATTTATAGCTGTTGGTGATGGCAATAGCAAGGAGGTAGGCTGAGAATAAAGGTGCAATTTACATAAGATGACATTTTTTTTTTTCTCTCTATTAATTGATTGTTTCACCTTTGCTTGTAAAATCTTACTTCTGTAAATAGGTCACACTTTTTGATGCTCATCTAGCATCAAATATTTTGCATTAAAAAAGTTATTTGTTGTCTTTTCATGATTCTTAGAATGTTTTGAGCTTGTGTTAAGAATATCAACAAGTTCCAATACGGCTTAAGACAAGTGAATTTTTCTCTGCCCAGACCACTGTGGCGTAGCAAGTGCTGGATAGTTGTCTTAGTCAGATTTTATAATAATTTCTCAGAAATCAAGGATGATATTTTCTTATAACATTTGCAAGGTGGAGAGATCTTACCAATGTATATAAATACTTGAAGGGGAGGTGCAAAGAAGACAGAGCCATCCTCAGTGGTGTCCAGCAGCAGGACCAGGGCTAATGGGCACCAACTGAAACATGGGAGGTTCCCTCTGAACATCAGGAAACAGTTTTTTACTGTGGGGATGACTGAGCACTGGAACAGGTTGCCCAGAAAGGTTGTGAAATCTCCTTCCTTGGAGATAGCACAAAAGCTGTCTGGACGTGGTCTTGGGAAACCGGCCGTAGGTGGCCCTCGTTGAGCAGGGGCTTTGGACCAGATGACCTCCAGAGATCGCTTCCAAACCTCAACCATTCTGTGAGTTTAGATTTGTAGAGAGACGAAAGCTGCAACCTAGCCCTTATATTACGCTTTCAAACTCTGCAAATTGTATTTAGACTTTGATATGCGATCAGTTGTGTATTTGTGGAAATTACAAGATTGTAGTTGATTTTAGAGTAAAAAAAGTAGATATTTGCAGTGCAAAATGGTGTCTGTCACGTTGGAGTATTGCTATTAAACATACAAATTACAAATACTGTAATGAAAACAGTCAGGAGTTCGACTGGGTGTTCCCATTGTGATAACAGCACTAGGAGCCAGCAAGAGAACTCCCAGTTGTGACTTGTCACTTTTTGCAGTTTAACTGAATTGTGTGAGGACTTGCCCTTCTTATATTCTAGTATTGTATTTCAGAATCAGTATTACTGCTGCTGCTTGTGTTCGCTATAGTGAGCCTAGATTAAAGAAACAAACAAACAAACCCCCCCTCCCCCGACAGAACCACAGAAGTGTTGCCATAATCTCTCACAAATCTTTATTTGTCGAGTGCATATGATTCATAAGAAAATTGAGTCTCCAGACCAGTTTGCTTCATAGATTTCCTCAAAATTTGTGGATATTTCCTGCTGATTTACACTACTGCAGTAATGTTATTGTCATCCAGCTATCAAAATAAGACTTAAAATGCTAACAGACACAATCAGAGCCTTAAAGTAAATTCTCAGTTTCTCTTTATTTTCTGTCTGTAAGAGGATACTGCCAAGCTTTTTTTCTCCTCTCATGTAGGTTTCACAGCATTGTAATAACAAGCTAAGAGAAAAGGGATAAAAGATATTCTGAGAGAAAAAAGCTTGATTGTTAAAGCCTGTGGAATTTTCCCCCTTATTCACATACTGACAGCTCTTCTGTCCTGCAGAGTAATGTTCATGTCATGCAAAACTGCTTTGTAACATCAAAGCATTTGTTACACTAATTGACTGCAATGGCTCACCCAAAGTGGCAGTACCTCAGCAATGATGAAATGACTGTTTAAATCATTAGGGGTCTTTGAGCTTTAATTAACGGCCTTTACTAAGGTTCAGTGAGATGAAGTATAAAGTATTATAATATGTTATTATTAAAAGCCTGAACCGTTGGTTTGCATTGAGAAGATGTTTTATTTTTTTCAGTGCTAATACGCTGTGAAACATAAAATGAACTAATTTTAAAATATGTATTTATTGTGTTTATCTTTAAATGTTAATTACTCATCATTATCTCTTTGAAAAAAATACAAATATTGTTGAATATTTCTTATCAGGAATTTCTTAACCATCTTCTGTCCTGAGATTTCTCTATGTGGTAGTAGTAAATGCATCATTCCAGACCTCCTTATCCTTGCTGATATACTGAAGTAACACTGCAGGAACACAGTTTAGTTCCACTCTCTTCTCTGGTCTCCTCAGAAAGGATTTTAAACTCCTGATTTAGGAATGCCTATATCGTAACTAACTGACATGTACACTTTTTCATAAGAATTTTTATATAATAAACCATATGCTGAAATTTATCCTACGTAAATAACTTATTTGTATTGCTGAGTCTTTTACCCTTGGATTTATTTTTGCTTCATTTTTGTTAGCTGGACTCTTTGAAAGTTCCAAATATCAGTATCTTGCTTGTCTTCCAACCGTTCAGAGACATGCTCACATTCTTTGATTCCCCTCCACCCTTTTTTTTCCCAAATAATTATGCGTTTTACTATTCTTTTAAAATTTGAAATCCAATCACATAGCCAGAGCACATCTTAGATTTTAGATTTTTGAAAGTCCTCAAGCAAAATTGATGAAATGCTGTTCCACTAATGATCCGTGATTGAGTCAGTAGCCAGGAGAAATGAAAATTATGTATATAGGAGCACATCAGATTTATTGATGACTTAGTTTTGATTAACCGCTTTTGAGAGAGAGACACAAATTAACTCACAGTTTTATTTACTGTGCACCAGCCACTGCATGTAGGTGCAACTCCTGTTACTTGAATTATATCATTAACTTTGGGGAAACCTCTCCACCCCACCTGTTATCGCAAGCTGTGGGGCAGGGGATATTTAATAATATCCTAGGAGGAGTGTGAGACAGGTGCATACTGAGCCAGTTTAGATCCTCTGAGTGCTAAAAGCTTTGCTTTTGTATTCTAGGCTGTATTTCTGCTTATGGACCACTTACGTATAAGTATTAGTAATAAATTAAAAGCCATTAGAGACTGAAATGCTTAGTGTGACCTTTGAAGTACATGGGTGTGAAAGTTGCTTATGTATCCTAAGAGCTAGAGTTTGACCCTTAAATTTTATTGGTAGCAGAGAAAGTGTAATAAAATTAATTTTTAGACTAATTACAGGTTCATGACGAAAATGTAATCAAGATTATAACTGTCTTAACAGTGAGCATTACTTGGAGAAACTCAACATGATTTGGCAGTGAAATTCTGCTGCACTCTATTTTAAGGTTTCTAAACTTTCTATTACGAGTTTAGTGTATTTGACTTCCGTGATTAACAGAAAGTGCCGTGACTACAGTTCTTTGTAGGTAGGTAGAGGTTATCTGTCTGCACGTGCTGTCTGTCAGGTAAGATTCTCTGTTAGGCATGCATTTTTCAAATTTGGAAATCATTGGAAAATTTTGAGATGTGCTGTTATCTGGGATATTAGAAAGCTAATGAGCAAACAAAGATTATGCCTTCCTTGGGCCTGAATGTGGCCTGATTGGGATAATCATATTAGCAGAATTATTATTTTTGTTGCATCCTGTCTTTGCCCTGCAAAACAATGCATAAATAAGTAGCTCTTAAGTACATGCAGCAGCAGAGCTTAGAAATCTGATTATCTAAATTTCTGTTGTTCTGACTCTTGGCTATTGACTCTGCCTTGGCTATTGTTAAATGATAGATGACTTCCCTTTGTGTAATGTTTGCTTTACCAAACTTCATGTATCTTTATAGCTTCTGTTTTTCTATCTCTTTCCTGCACTGTTCATCTTAAATATAAGTTGTAAATTTAGTAGTGTCGGGATCCTCATAACACTTCATTTGCATATCTGAAGTCCCTATTTGTTACAGACATAGCTAAATAAACATAGCCCATTCTGCCTTGTAAGACTACAAAAGATCTGTAATAATAAAGCCATTTTTTCCACTGCAGTGTAGAAACGAGAGTGTTTCTTCCATCTACAATAAAAAAACCAAAGCTACTTCTGTGGCTTTTAAAAAATTTTGCTGTACACACTGAGCAATATTTGACTTTCATTTTGCTGCCTTCTCAGATTCCTGTGTACTTGCAGTGGATGCAAGTCTTTGAAAGTTTTGGTTTAACTCTGAGGTGCTACTATTCAACTTTCATTTAACTGCTGCTTTTTGAAGGGTTAGTTTTAAAACTAAATTTTAAAATTTTAAATTTTTTTTTTTCATTTTTTGAGGGGGAGAAGAAATAGGAGGGGATTATAACTCAGTATGTTGATAAAGCATTTTATTCTGTCTGTTCTTCAAAGATGTTTCTCACCTATTAGATTTTTTCAGCTCATTTTTTCAGCTTGTGTATATATATATATATATAGTTTTGTCATTTTTGTATCCGTTTTGATTTGTGCAGAGAACAATTTGTGCCTGTGAGCCTTTGATGCAGTTTAGAAGAGCCAAATGAAAATTTGTAGTTAACACACAAAGAGGGACGTATTACTTGATTACAAAGACTAAAATCATTAATCATCATCAGTAGCAAATGATAGTGCTCTGGCATGGCATGCTGTGCTTCTGAATCTGAAATATAAAATATACTTCTAGCCAGGAATAGTCAGTAGTGCTTAATGACTCTTCTTCAGTGGTTACAGGCAGATTTAAATAAACTGTCAGTTGTATTTTTTATTTTTTTTTAATTGACAGCTTCATATTTTGAGATCTGAACATGGAGACAGAACGAAGGTGAGGCACTAACACATACCTTATGTATACAAATCCTCTTTGTTACAAGTGTAATTGATCCGTATGGCGTGCATTGCATTTAGGCTGCTTCCCCGCCTCCCTTCCCCTTGCCACCTAACACCCAAGGACACACGGGTGAAGCAAAGCTTTGGATTAGTATCTGGCCCCCGGAAAGCTGCAGCCCCTGCTGGTTTTACCACTCAGCAGGTTTGGATGGTTATGTCAGGGAGAGCTTATTCCAGCCTTTGGCGTAAACTGATTAGCTTCATTTTCACTCACAGAGGTGCATTTATTCCTTCCCCCGTCTCTTCACACTGCTCAGATGAACAGAAATGAAACACGCTGCACTGCTGTCAGCTAGAAGGACGGGTGCTGAGGAAAATACTCGGTAGTTGTGCGCTCTCTGGAAAAGGGATGTGTGAGCAGCGGCAGACTAGAGTATTCTTCCTGTAAGAGTTAGCAATTATGTATCTTGTCGAGAAATACCTTTGAGAAATTGAGTTGAATTGCTGCTGTGCCATCGACTCCAGAATTGCCATTGCTTATCTGCTGTTGTGTTTGCAACTCTGAAATGTTTCTAAACGTAGCCACCTTTGGGAGTTTTGAGCTCTGTGAAATGGATATTACTGTATAGTGTCTGGATAGAAGCTTTGAAATATTTCCAGCAGAAAGGTGTAATTAAAATCTAAGAAGACCCCAAGGGTGCATTTATATATTTCAGTATAACTGGTCTCACATTTTTTTGCTATGGAAGGGGATGAACTTGTGTGTTGTTCCCCATCTCTTCTCTCAGTTCTTGCACTTGCTTTGTTTCTTGTCTGACAGCACAGGAGCTTGATTCTGTATCATGGCAGGATTAATATTTTTGTTAGTTTTATCTGCTTAGTTGGATTAGCACGTTTGCTCGGTTTACTGTGCAGTTGGATCCAAGGATGACAAAGTTGATTGAAGAGTGAGAGTGGGATTGTGTGACCAAGAATGGGAGGGAGAAACAGGGGGAGCAAGACCTCCTCCTTGGGTGGCAGCAGTCTCTTACATCAGCTCAGCCTTACTGTGTAGTTATATCCTGAGAGCTATGTCTCATTTCATAGTATGGAGTGAGCTGATACATGCTCAGTTTGAGACAGACCAGTGTATTTTGTGATGTGCATTCAGAAAATGTATATCATATGCTGTATAGCATGGAGAAGGGATCTTAAACTTTAAAATCATGGTCCCTTGTTAACTCTGCTAGTGACCCTCTTGAGCCTGTTCATGTCTTATTTTTGATGAAGGCTGTAGCTGTGTGGATTTGTTTTCTAGGTGATACTAGGTAATTATTCAGATAATCATGTGGTGAGGAACCACATAAAAATCTTGTGCACTGTTTGATTACCCAGGATGCAGCATTTGTCTTAAGTCTTCATGTTTCCTCATTATTTTTACAAGAGAAGGAACACTGCACACTAGGAAAGACTTGGGAAGGATTGTCGAACAACATGCAGGAATCAGGAGCATCACCTATGTTGCAAAAACCCTTTCTTGTGTGAAACCGTATTTAGATAACCAAAGCTCTAGCTCCCTCATTTTTTTTTTAACTTGTGTTTTAAGCATACTTTCAGTGGGATTTTTAAGTTGTAGAGTCTGGAAACTGGAATGCACTGCCTCCCCGGAACAGAGAACACCATGGTCCACTGGCTCTTCAGTTCTTCATACCAGGGACAGGAAAGCAGGACCCTGAAGGTCTTTATGAGCCACTGGGTTCCCTCATTTGGAGATTTGTTCCAAGAGATCTGCAAAGTGAAAAATGTAACAGTGTATGAATGCTGGCAAATCACCTTTTGATTTGTTCATATTTTAAAATGTTTTATTGTGAAAATTTTTGATCTGTACCATAGTGAATAGTCAGTAATGTGCAGCTGATGTTTTAAAGGTATTAGTCCTTGCTGACATTTATTTGTAAATGAATTAGCTGAAAACTTACCAAGTATTTTTCTTCAAAAAACTGTGATTTTCATCAGTTGTGTGTTGCCCAGGCTTGCTTTCAAATCTAAAAGAAATCTACTGAGTTGCAAGTGGACAAGGGAGTATGGGATCAATAACAGAGGAGGTGAGGCAGCCTTCAAAAATGCTGTGCATGACACCTAATAGATGTTGTGTGTAATCTACATAAATCAGCTTTTTGTCACGTTTATTATAGTTCTAACATCAATCGAGATTGAAGATTGCTTGTATGAGGCACATGTATAGAATATGAAAGAAGAGATGTTCCTTGCCTAAGAGGGGACATGAGGCAAGGAGGAATCTGTAACATATAAAACAGCCTGTGTGAGTATAGCAGAATATTAGTTCTGTAATTTCTTTGTTCCTGCTTTATGACAGGAGGGACTAGGTAAGCAAGGCAGGAGGTTGGATCAGTGTTGGAATCTCACAGCCATTCAATACAATTTCTTGTTCAGGGAAAAATGAAGGAGTTCAATATGTGAAGAACTGTTTTTTCCGTCAAGCGTAGTGTCCTCTTAGCGATTTTGGTTTGTATGATTTTCATTCTCTTTAAAGAAAAAAACCCAAACAAACAAAACTCCCACTTTCTCGGTGATGATGACTTTTTATGGTGTTAGAATCTACTTCTCTTGTTCTGGTTTTGTCCATGTAGCATTTTTGCTTGGTTTTGCTGTACCTCATTCTGGTCAGGTGTCCCAAAGAAATGTGTGTTGCTGTTAACCTTAATGCTTATTACTTTTTTTTTTCCCCTTCAACGTGAGCCAATATTCTGTTCTTGTGATTTTTATTTTTTTTTTAATAACTTCGCTCGATGCAGTTCTTCAGCACTGCTATAGCTGATTGCTGAGAAAGGATTGTGCTGAAGGCTTGGAATTACGTGCATGGAAGGATAACAAAAGTCAGCTGCCTTCCTAGAAGGTAGTTTAGACAAGACCTACAGTGATTGAATCAGCTATGAGACAGTCTCCTTTCTGTGAATAAGTGTATCATTTCTTTTATTATCTCGAAGTGTATTTCTTTTATTATCTCAAAGCTTACTGTCTGCAAGCTTGCAGTCTGTTAATGCAGCAGTTTGCTAGTTATGTGTTGAGAATACGGGATTGCTAAAGATGCTGTTGGAGAGGAGTTTTCTAATACGGAAATGGCAAGCTACCTTCATTTGGCAAAATATGGAAGGATTACGTTGAATTTGTTTGTTAGGATTCCTGAGAGTTGTACTGAGCCTCTGAGAGCAATAGGGGTTAGTTTAGAATAAGGGTAACAATAAAAGTTCTGCCTGCTACTTCTACCATCTGCTTCCCAGTCTAATAAAGCCTTAAGCAAACTCATATGTAACAAGAGAAGTCTTTACTTTGTTTACAGCTGCAGGTGTATACATATGGAACATGGAGGCGTTGTTGTAGCTAGAGGCTGTGTCTGTATACCTTGTGTACTAAGGGCTTCTTGTGGGTTTTAAGACTAAAGGTGCTTGTGTTTTCATGAAAAGTGCTTGCATTGAGTTGTAGCCTGAAAAAGAGTCTTGAAACTCAAGGCCTGGGGAAGAGGGAAAGAAGGTGAAATAACTTGCTGAAGGTGGGGACTGAGCAGAAGGCTACATTTGCTAAATGCTACAGTATATCAGTGTAATGATTTACTCCTTGGAGGTTAGAATGTAATGAAAAATGCATGTGATGGTAAGGATTTTAAAAACTGTTGACTTGAAAGTTTATTTAGTAACATTTAGATGAAACTGGCAATAAATAATGAGAATTTGCATGTGTTTTTTGCTGAGGAGAATTACTGTCATCGTAGCTGGAAGGAGCATCTTACAGTGTGCAAAGCTAGAGAAGGAGAGGAAGAAAGAGAAGTGGAAGTCTGGAAAAGTGTTGAGTATTGGTAAAGGTGAATTTCTCCAAATTCTCCTTTGGAATAGTTATTTCCTACATAAATCATAATACTAGCTGGAGAGCTCCTCTGCTACTGCTCTCAGACTTCTGTATCTTAGATAGAGAGCATCAGATTTTTACAATTGTCCTCCTTATGGTCCTCTATAGATCAGCCTTTCTACCACACTGACGTGGGGTGTCACTGCTGCCTGTTTCTCACTTGGTACAGAACCGTAGCTGTTCAACTGGACCAGGCATTCAAGGCAGCTCCGTCATACAACAATTATCATTTATTTTCCAGTGTTTGGTGTGTCAGCAAATACTGGCGAAGTAGGAAGCTGACACAGTTTTGGTGGAATTTCTATTGTATCCAGGCAATGACCAGTCTTTTTAGTCTACTCCAGGTTCTCCTTGGGGTCTGCCGCCATGGCTATGCTGCCATTCCTGGTGATTTCCCTGGAGAGAATTCCAATTCAACACCTTGTGACATGCATAAAATCATGTTACTGTTTGTTCTGGTTTATAACTCTCAACTCTCACTTGCCTTGTGTAGCACAGGGTTGCATGCTACTTATAGCTTGATATTGCTTCATATATAGCAGGGCATAAAACCAACTCCCCCAGGGCAAAGGGAAGATTTTGTTATACCTTGGTCACTCAGGTTCAGGAAACTGCTTCATCACATTGTAACTTTGTAGGAGATTAATAATTAAATGGTGGCTGAGTTTAATTTATGCCCCCTTGCTTTGCAAAGGAGGTTCATTTCATGTAAAAATAACATTTTCATAATATATTTGGTTGTGGTTTTTTTAAATTTTGAGAGCTAAACTAATCATTCAGTGTGTAACTGCCTGTTCCACAAGATTGGCTTGCCCTTTCAGCTAGCCAGACATGTATCTTAGACTTCCTTTCTAGTTAAGAGAATTGGAAATGGCAAGAGAATTGAATCCCTTATCCTAAGGCCAGCTTTTCACCATCAACTGTATTAGCAAATCTGATTTAATTGGTTGTTATGAAACTCCATCATCTTTGGTAAGTCGTGGGTAACAGGTGAGGTGCCTGAAGACTGGAGGAAAGCGAATGTCACTCCAGTCTATAAGAAGGGCAGGAAGGAGGACCCCGGTAACTACAGACCAGTCAGCCTCACCTCCATCCCTGGAAAGGTGATGGAACATCTTATCCTTGATGCTGTCTCTAGGCATATCAAGGATAAGAAGGTTATTAGGAGCAATCAGCATGGCTTTGCCAAGAGGAAGTCGTGTTTGACCAACCTGATAGCCTTTTACGAAGACATAACCGGGTGGATGGATGATGGCCGTGCAGTGGACGTGGTCTACCTGGACATCAGCAAGGCCTTTGACACCGTCTCCTACAGCATCCTCATAGGTAAACTGAGGAAGCGTGGTCTGGATGACCAAGTAGTGAGGTGGGTCGAGAACTGGTTGAAGGGAAGAAGCCAGAGAGTCGTGGTCAATGGGGCTGAGTCTGGCTGGATGCCTGTGTCTAGTGGGGTCACTCAGGGGTCAGTGCTCGGGCCAGTGCTTTTCAATATATTTATCAATGATCTGGATGAGGGATTAGAGAATGTCGTCAGCAAGTTTGCTGATGATATGAAATTGGGAGGAGTGGTTGACACACCAGAAGGCTGTGCAGCCATTCAGAGGGACCTAGACAGGCTGGAGGGCTGGGCGGGGAGAAATCTTATGAAGTTCTTGCACTTGGGAAAAAATAACCCCATGTGCCAGTATAGGTTGGGGACTGCCCTGCTGGAGAGCAGCGCAGGGGAAAGGGACCTGGGCGTTCTAGTGGACAACAGGATGACCATGAGCCAGCAATGTGCCCTCGTGGCCAAGAAGGCCAATGGCATCCTGGGGTGTATTAGAAGAGGAGAAGCTAGTAGATCGAGAGAGGTCCTCCTCCACCTTTGCTCCGCCCTGGTGAGGCCACATCTGGAATATTGTGTCCAGTTCTGGGCCTCTCAGCTCAAGAGAGACAGGGAACTGCTTAAGAGAGTCCCTTGCAGAGCCACAAAGATGGTTAAGGGAGTGGAACATCTCCCTTATGAGAAAAGGCTGAAGGAACTGGGTCTCTTTAGCTTGGAGAAGAGGAGACTGTGGGGTGACTTCATTAATGTTTACAAATATGTCAAGGGGGAGTGTCAGGAGGATGGAGCCAGGCTCTTTTCAGCGGCGTCCACTGACAGGACAAGGGGCAATGGGTGGAAGCTGGAACACAGGAGGTTCCATAAAAATATGAGGAAAAACTTTTTCACTGTGAGGGTGACAGAGCACTGGAACAGGCTGCCCAGGGAGGTTGTAGAATCTCCTTCTTTGGAGATATTCAAAACCCGCCTGGACGCGTTCCTGGGTGCTCTACTGTAGGTGGTCCTGCTCTGGCGGGGGGGTTGGACTAGATGATCTTTGAGGTCCCTTCCAACCTCTAACATTCTGTGATTCTGTGATTCTGTGATTTTATTAATGGAAGAATAGGTAATGCTTCTTTACATCTGCCTTAGGAGAGACTAGCAGCAGCCATGGGAAGAGATTTACAGGGCTTAGCTATGGTGAATAGATGAGGGAGAACTTATGGTATAAACTAGGGAAAAAAACAATATTGAGAAAGACGGTAGCCAGACTAGCACGAGAGAATGATGTTGGCATTGCTGAGGAGTTGCCTTCTGCATTTGTATTCTCTTCCTTTACTTCAAGATTTTAAAAAAATAAAATAAAAAAGTATTTTTATAGAATTTTATAGCAGACATAAATGAGACCTCTCAAGCAATAGATGGCTGAGGCACACCTGTGGATCTGAGTATAGTGCCAGGTGTCACATTGCTTCTGGTAGATCTCAAACTTCACAAATTTAAAAGGAAAAGGCACATTTCACCAGTGTATAAATCTAATTGTCAGTTATTGGTTAGAGTTGGGGCTGGTCAGCTCAGCTTTTGTAGCATTTGGAAGTTTACAGGTAGGTCCTTTGAATCCTTTTGTTTTTTGTGGTTTTTTTGAAAAATTGGAAACTTCTGCTGACAATACCAAGAAGCTGAGTCTGCAATAAAAAACCCACAAAACACCAAACAACAAAATAAAACCAAAGCTCCAAACCTCCAACAAAAAAAATAAATTCAAAAAACTCATCTGTCTGACCATCCCAGTGTCAGTCTGATGAAATGAGTTCTAATTCCTGTCTGGACTGATAGAAGTCTTGGCCAACTTGGGCCTACATCTTTAAGAATTGAGATTATTGTGGAGCTCCATTTACTGTTGGCCAAATTATTTCTTCTTAGTCAAACAAGTGAGAGTAAATCACTCCTTAAATCCTTGTCCGTATTAACCTCATTATAAATGTTCCCTTTATAGCAATTACTGTTGCAGAACAAGTTTGTGTTGGGTGAGTGAAGGGTGGCCATGCTCTATTGGGCAGCCATCCAGCAGCACATTATATTGAGGTCTGTAAATATACTGCAGGAATTCAAAAAAGCCAGCGTATTACAGAATTGATAACCTTTGAAAGCTTAAAAAATTAAAACATTCCTGATCACTTGTGAGGAGAGAAAAATTCTCGGTACTCTTGTTGCTCTTCCTATTCAGATCACTGAAAAATACCGTTGGTGATGGTGCTGTACGAGCTGCTTATGAAGGAACTAGCTAGGGGTGACAAATTAGTAGAAGACATTTGCTTCATACAGTATTTCTAACTTTTCATGACTAAAGGCTGTTCTGTGAGTTACTTTTTAAAAAATAAGTATTTGCTTGTCTTTCTGTTACTTTTTAGCTGCACCGATAATATTTTGATGATGCATTTTAGATTTGGTTTAGACTTGTAGGAGAGATTGGTGGTCAATGGTACATGTATTTAAACATAAATGGCAACTTACGGATGTGTTGTGAACTTTATATCGGATTATTTTTGTTTTCTTACAGTCACATTTTCCTCTGGTAGTTCATACACTGTAATAAGCTTAAATTCAAATGTGTGTCGAAGCTGCTCATTTTTTTCCACTTTGTTCTGTTGAAGTTTCTTTGTAGTATACACACAAAAAAGAACAACAAGACTAGTACATTCATATTTAACCAATGGAAATACAAAGTGACTTGCGCAAATCTGACCTACGGATGAGTGATGGAAAAAAATAGTGGCATGCAACATTGAGAGACCAAAATGAAGTAAAACATGCATATTATGGGAAGTGTCTTAATTACTTGTTCAGAAATTTTATATGTCATAACGTTCTGAACATTAGAATACTTAATTCATTGCAGAAGTAGTTAATTCCTGTCTTTCCTCTGCCACAGGAACTCATTATACAATGACAAATGGAGGAAGTATCAACAGTTCAACACATTTACTCGATCTTCTGGATGAACCAATTCCTGGAGTAGGAACATATGATGACTTCCATACCATCGACTGGGTTCGTGAGAAGTGCAAGGACAGAGAAAGACATAGACGGGTACTTGAGATAAATAACAATACTTGGAAAATATGTTTCGTTGGACATTGTAATTAATGTCTCATCTAGTACCATGTACAAATATGTGCATGCTTTAAGTTTGTAAGTAATTACATCAGCTAGAACTACCTGAATGCTACTAAAAAGAGCACGGTTTCATCCATACCTGCAGCCTTGCAACAGTATTGTAACTTGGAAAGGAAACAGTAATTTAATAGAGAGAAGATAGTTGTCTGTCATCCGACTGATGTTACAGTACTGCCTTTTTCTGCATGCTAGTGTATTTTAGGCTATTTTCCGACATAGGTATATTTGTAGTAGAACAACAGTGCTTATGGTAGTGCTTGTGCAGAAAAGTGAGCCCTGATGTATATTGCTTTTATACTGACACAAGTGTGTCTGTGCTACCGCTGTGCACTGCTCCTGCTGTTTGCGTTATGAAAAGTGAAAATGCTCATATCAAACCACTTGTATCAGTGTATATATGCTTGACAGCAAAGCAGTCGTAGTATGTGTGGTAGATGTCCTTTCCGCACGTGCTTTTTGCCTCTCCTCTATTGATTTCATCTGGAGATCCTCCAAGTTCAGGCCTTTCATCTTTATCAGTGTGCTCTGCAATTAATTCTTTCATTAAATGGACTCAAGTTGTATTAGTAACAGGCTCGATATTGTCATTCATGTAATAGACTTTTTTAATAGCATTTTAGGAGGAAATATGCTATTTCGAGCCTTATTGTCAAACTTTTGGGGTGTTTATATCAATGAACTTTAAAACCAGAGCAAGTTCGGAGATGTCATTTCTCCTAAAATATTTTTAACTGATCCAAATAAATAACTAAAAATTAATTGTAGTTGTATGAAGGGGTCAGGGGAGAAGTTCCTTCACATACAACACTGTGGTGTTATTCTGCTTTTTTTTAAAATAAAATTTTTTACTTTCTAGAAGCAAATGTAGGATGTATATGCCGATTAACTTTGACATAGTTAAAAAAAGAGTCTTACACTAGTGTAAAAAACAAAACCTCCATAATTGCGCTATCTAGTGCTTTTTAAAGTAAAAGAGATCCTTAAACAATGAATCTGAGAATATCTACCTTGTTTGAATGTCTCCTATGTAATATTTTATCTCATAATTTGATGTGTATGCAGTAATTAGTGCTATCACAAAGTAAAGTAAATAAGGCTACAAGAAGAATTACTGGGTTTTTTTTCAGTACGATAACTTATTATGTCATTAATAATAGCTACCTAGAAGGATCTCAGGGTAGTTATCCAGGTTTTGGGTTTGTTTTGGTTTTGTGTCTTTTAGAAAGATGTTTGTATTTCAAATAGAAGTTCAGGAGTTTCAGTTGTATGGAATAGCTTATTAGTAGTACACTAACAATTTATTTGAGGTTCAATAAAAATAATTTAAGATTTAGGAGAGAGATAATTTTGCAATTACATGTTTTAGATGTGTATCATATAAAGTATTAATTTATCCTAATAATGCATTTCCTGGATTTTAGTTCTTTAAATTAAGCAAATTTACTTTGTCAGTTGCTTGATGTCTGAATAACCCATCTGATTTACCTATGTAAAGCATGAAATACTAGGAGAATAGGTGTAGTTTAAAGAGAGGGTGTATTTGCCTGCATCAAGCAGGTTGTATGTCATAATTACTTTTTTTCTCCTATTCATATTACAGAAACACAAATGTACATAACGATTTCTCTTTGCAGATTAACAGCAAGAAGAAAGAATCAGCATGGGAGATGACAAAAAGTTTGTACGATGCATGGTCAGGATGGCTGGTAGTCACACTAACTGGATTGGCATCAGGTAAATTAAAAAACAGGATTTCTTTCTTACATTCGTCAGCAAGTTACTGTGCTTTTCATTTGTGTGTTACCCACCAACCTGAATAAGAGCTGGTTTAGTCTAGTGCTGTAATTCCATGAGGGAAAGAAAAGGTTGACTATCTTGATTTACAGTCTTTAGCATTTTGAGGCATGAGTTTACTAATCAAATGTACAACAAAATCCTCACTGAATGTTGGGAGAATTTCTCAAAGTTATGGAACTTCCACCTACTAAATTATCAATGTTCTTTAATCCTGTGACTGAGATTGATGTTCTCCCTTTCTATTAAATTTTACTTTTTTCCTGTAGGATTTCTTGTGAAAGTGTATTAGTTGATTGTGCTAGATGTTTTTTTCTGCTATGAATTTATTTTTTTATATTTTGCTAAGAACTTTACTGAACTTATTCCATATGGACCAAAAAGTAGCTGTAGTGTATGTGTAGTTTTTGTAAACACACTTCCTTATAAAGCATATTTTTATACATGAGCAAACTCCAGCTATATGTTTATGCCAGTAACTTTGTAGATGGTTGTTACAAAGAAACATATTAGCTTTAAGAGGTAGAGTTTGTTGACTTCTTCAACTCTATCTTTTCTTTTTAATGTGTTTTAGAGTGAGTTTTACAGCTAAAATTATCTGCTAGTTTGTGGGCCCACTGTCATGGAGTGCTGCTTTGTATCAGCATAGTTCAGAATGACCAAAACATGCAGGAGTAGTAACTCACAAAGTTTGTGCCCAGTGTTCCCCCCAAAAGTATTTCAAACAGAGATCTTAGAAAAATTGAGTTAGTTGCCGAGTATGGCTATGCCTGTTAAAAAGGCACAGTAACTGTATAATCACTACTTAAATAGATTTGTAACCACTTTCACAGATCACATATAAATTAATACATGTGCAAAGTTGGTAGTGTGTTTATATACCTCAATGTACAGATTGGGAATGTATAATTACTGGTAATTGCTTTTTATAATTGAGTGGTAATGTGTGCAGTGTTGTGTTTCCACCCCCCAAGCTGCTACGTGTATTAAAATTGCTTTACTGTGTTTCTGAGCAACAAAGCAAGCAAATTCTGGCCATGAACATTCCTGGGGTTTTCCGTTTTGGTGGCTTTCTGTTGTATGTGGCTAGTGAATCTTATATGGTTTACGTATTTTAATTAATTTGGTCAGAACTTTATTCTATTGAAATACTGTCGTTGGCATTGGTTGGCCCAGGATCTCGAACTGAGGGTCTGTCAAGATTAGCAAACATAAATTAGTAAATTGGAGGTAATTCTCTTTACACGAGCAAATCATGGCTGTCTCTAAACAGCTATTTCTAGTAATGATTAATACATTTAAAATGGTAAATTGTAGCTAGTAACAGGTTTACATGTTTGCAAAAATACTACCTTTAGAAGTAGTTTTTTCAGTATACCGCTACCATGAAAAGACTGTTTTGCTTTTGTAAAATAAAGGGAGGTTTAAAATTATTTTTTAAATCCTTTGAAGCAATTTCCAAATGCCTGTTTTTTTGAGGACACTTGAGCAAGTTTTCTGCATGTAATTATAACACAGAATCCCTCTTAAGCCTGGAGTTTGTGAACTGCTTACTATCTATCCTCTTTGTTACCTGCAGTAAGAATTTTACATGCTCTCACCTGTTACAAAATTGAGTCATTTTGTGTGTGGATCACATGAGTGTTGTCAGGGTTTATTTAGTGCTTTATTTATGTTGTTCTTGGCAGGGTAACAATTACTTTCTCCAAATATGCTGTTCAGTACAAAACGTAGTAGAATAGTTGGTGAGTTCTCTGAGGCATGGTAAGGTAGTTTTGTCAGCAGTTATGTTGTCTTTTTCATCACAAAAATGTTATCAGTCCTTGGGAAATAGACAAAGTACTAGATTCTTCAGCAAATACTAATCCTACCATATTGCTTATAGGAGATATTCCTGGAAATTAGTAATATTTTAAATGTCTCTTTCTTTCGTTTTTCTGTAATCGCAATTTCCGTCGATCAATGCCAGCACATTTCTTCATTTTAGCTGTTTGTTATTCTTGTTTACCAGAATATTAATACAAAACTGTTGCTACAACAGGGGCATTGGCAGGATTAATTGACATTGCTGCTGACTGGATGACTGACTTAAAGGAAGGCATTTGCCTGAGTGCTTTGTGGTTTAACCATGAACAGTGTTGTTGGGGTTCAAATGAGACCACATTTGAAGAGAGGGATAAATGTCCACAGTGGAAAACATGGGCTGAACTAATAATTGGGCAAGCAGAAGTAAGTATATACCCATCCTTGGGAGGGGGTCTTGCTCAGCAGCTTGACTGACCATGGAAAGAAAATAATGGTCTTACGGTCAGGGTTCTAAACACGGATTTGGGTTGTACTCTCGGCTCTGTTTTTCAGCATTTGAATGGATTGATAGGTTATAGTGTAATAAATGTGCATTTCATGCACTGCAAAAGGGGCTTGGAGTGTTGCAGGTGTAAGGAAGTTATGAGAGTATAGAACTGTTAATAACAGAAGAATTTCTATTCTTAATCATAACTATACATAAAAATATGAAATTTGTGGTGTTCTCCAGTAACTAAGAATAGATTGGTTTTAGTTTTTCTACCACAGAAATTTTTAAATAAAGATTTACTCAGTATTCAGTAGACTTAAGCAGCTAACAGCTATTAAATGCCTCAACCTTGTGCTATGTTTATTTTTTCTTTCTAAAATGAAGTGTTAGAACACTTTCTGCCTTGTATAACCCAGTTTGCTAATGTGCAAGTGTCTTGACTTGATGCTTTTCAAACAAAATTCCCTCTTTCTTGGTTTACTGTCTCTCAAAATGGATGCAGAAGTGTGTTTGCAGCAAGAGTAGTTCTGGGTTATTTTCAGTAGTGATGTTGGTCCTACGTCAGATTTATTTTCTGACATTTTTTTGGTTTTGTTTTTGCTTTTAGGGTCCAGGTTCATACATAATGAACTACATAATGTACATTTTCTGGGCTTTGGGCTTTGCCTTCTTAGCGGTTTCTCTGGTGAAGGTATTTGCTCCCTATGCCTGTGGCTCGGGCATACCTGAGGTAAGGTCTAATATATGCATTATAGATGGTTCATATTAATGTGGAAATTCTTGCTGTTTTACGGGGTCAGGGGAAAGGCAAGAGGGAGCACCCTGTGACTTTGATGAAATACATTAATACAAATATTCAAATGGAAATAAAGTAATTGTGCTAATTGTTGCTGAGAAAAATATCTCAAAATTCAGAGAATCTCCTGAGTTTGTAAATTTTGCTGAGTGCTTCTAGACGGACTGCTTTTTAAGAAAGCGTTTAGCATAAGAGAGCAGAGTTCTGGAGTGATTTCCAAACCTCCCCCAACCCATACCCTCCCTACAAGTGGTAAGAGAGCAGTTGAGGCTTATTGACAGAATGTGGACCCTTTGATGCCGCAATTGATCATTTGTTGCGCCGGCTTTAAATGGCACAGACAGACCATCAGACAGTCACAAAGTAACATGTAATATCCCCCAAAACTCAACTCGCTGCTTTAACACTTGCTGTCTGCTACTATACACAGCATGGGAGGGAAAAACCCCAAGTCAAGGTCTGGTCGGACTCATTTCTCCAGTCGTTCTGTAAATATTTCTTAATACATGTAGAAGTTGAAGGACAAATTCTGCTTCTGAGTAAGCCTGGAGTAGCTCCGTGCCATTATTCCAGAAGATTTTTCATCCTAAATTGGTTTCCAAACCTTTGCTTTCTAGACACAGCTGCCCAGTGTTTTGTGTATATCCTATTTATAGACATGTTGTGCTTTCCTATGATAACTATATTATTTCTTATATATGGGCATATTTTCCAGGCTAATATGACACTGTTAGGCAAAGTAATAACTTAGGCACATGGTACATCTTTTCTACTGGGAAAAGGCTGATATTTTCCATCTTGGTCAGGGAATCTGCTGTTAAATTTTTATGCAGAGATGGTAAAACGTAATGAGAAAATGGAGAGGGGTAAAAGTCATACTGTATAATAGATGACCTTGAGTACAGTATTTTGCAGGTTAATTTTTCCTTCGGAAGTTTTTTGACTTTCACTTGATAGATTATATCATAAACTAATGAACCAAATGGACTCAGTGTAGCAATCTGAACAATACATGTTTTGAAGTGTGATAAAGTTAGTAATTTCTAAAAGCTATTTTTAAAGTTACGCAGCTGAAATGGTAAAAAGTAATTATTTTCTCAAGAAAGCAGAATGCAATAACATTATTTTTTCTTTCTTCCAGATAAAAACTATTTTGAGTGGCTTCATCATCAGAGGTTACTTGGGGAAGTGGACTTTGATGATAAAAACAATTACTTTAGTCTTGGCTGTTGCATCAGGTTTGAGTTTAGGAAAAGAGGGTCCCTTGGTACATGTTGCTTGCTGCTGTGGGAATATTTTTTCCTACCTCTTTCCAAAGTACAGCACAAATGAAGCTAAAAAAAGAGAGGTAAGTTCTTGTAAATCCATTTCTAGAATGTATTGAATATCCATGCATTTACGCTGATCTCTTTGAAAGATGATGATATTGGTTCTCTCAGACAGTCTTTAGGTTTGGATTATCAATAGTTATTTATTGTGTTAAGATCAATGTATTATCCCTAACATTCCCCAGGGTAAGTTGTTCCCATGTTGGAGTATGCGTTTCTCCCACCTCAGAAACCATTTGATTTGACTGGAATTCTTTCGGTTCTCAGTTCTACATTTTGGTAATTGATTAGTGTCTTTATTTGTGAGGACAGCAAAGGGCTTTTGCATCTGTGTACAAATCATTCCTGAAAAAGGGTTCCTGCTCTGTTCCAGTTTGTTGTTGTTGGTAAGAATGTGGTGGATTAGCCTTGGTGCCCACCAAGCTGCTCTCTCACCCCTTTTCCTCAGCAAGGCAGCAGGAGAAAATGAGAAGCTCGTAGGTCAGGATACGAACAGGGGGAATCACTCACCAATTACTATCACAGGCAAACCAGACTAGACTTGAGGATTAATATTATGTTATAAATAATTATAAAGCAATTATTGCCAATTAATAACAGAGTAGGATAGTAGAAATAAAAGCAAAACTAAAACCGCCTTGCCCCCACTGTCCCTTCTTTGCAGGCTCAGCTTAACTCCTGACTCCTCTATCCCAAAGCCGCCAAATGGGATGGGGAATGGGAACTGCAGCCAGTTTGTAACGCTTTGTCTCTGCTGCTCCTTCCTCCTCGTGCTCTTCCAGCAAGGGGCCCTCCCACAGGAGACAGTCCTTCGCAAACTCCTTCAGCATGGCTCCTTTTCACATGGTGCAGTCCTTCAGGAATGGACTGTGTCCCCACTTGGATTCCCCACAAGCTGCAGTTCCAGCCAGAACACCTGCCCCTGCATGGGCCCTTCTCTACAGGCTGTGGCTCCTGGCAGGAGCCTGCTCTGGTGTGGGCTCTCCACAGGCTGTGGATTCCGTCACGGCACATGTCCGTGCTCCGGTGTGGGGTCCTCTGTGGGCTACAGGGTGGAGATCTGCTCTGCCGTGGTCCTCCATGAGCTGCAGGGGAATCTCTGCTTCGGCACCTGGAGCACCTTCTTTCTCCCTCTTTTCTCACTGACTTCAGCGTCAGTAGGGCTGTTTCTCACACATTCTTCTCACTCTTCTCTCTCACAGCTTATCCCTTCTTAAGTATCTCTTGCACCCAGAACATTGATAAATGTGTCGAATGGGACTAGAATTGAACCCTGAGGAACACCGCTGGTGACTGGTCACCAGCCCTTTCACTACAACCCTTTGAGCCATTTAGCCAGTTCTTCCCCCAGTACACTGTGAACCTGCTCATCTCACAGTTGGACTTGTCCAGGAGGATGCTGTGAGGGACAGTATCAAAAGCTTTAATAAATTCAGAAAAACTACATCCACTGCCTTCCCTTCATCTGCTAGGTGGGCGACTTTATTATAGAAGGATATCAAGTTGGTTAACCAGGACTTTGCCTTTGTGAACCCAGGTTGTCTGTGCGTGATGATTGCATTATTCTTTAAAATTCTTTCAGTAGCACCCTGTCTAATCTCCATAATTTTTTCAGGAGCTGAGGTTAGGCTAACAGGTCTGTAGTTCCCTGGGTCTTCCGTCACACACTTTCTGTAGACTGGAGTAACACTGGCTACCTACCAGTCAGCAGGGACCTCCCCAGACTCCCAAGACTTTTGGTAGATGATTGAGAGGGGTCTTGCTGTAACATCCGTTAGCTCCTTCAGTACTCTGGGATGAATCCCATCAGGGCCGATGGACTCATGAACACCCAGCTGATGCAGCTGATCCCTTCCTTACAATTTCAGTGCCCACAAATGGAAAGTAACTGCTCCCACACTTGTGATCCTCTGCCTCAGGGGACTGAGCAGCCCAAGGTCTATCAGTATTGTTAAAGACTAAGGCAAAAAATGCACTGAATACTTCCACTTTATCCTCATCCCAGATGACCAACGTTGGTCCAATGTTTCCTTTAGACCTCCTCTTGCTATTAATGTACTTGAAAAAGCTCTTCTTGATATCTGACATAACACTTGATATCTGACATAACACTGACCAGTTTCAACTCTAATTGAGCTTTGGCCTTTTGTATCTTCTTCCTGCATGTACAAACCAGAACTAATCTTCCTGCAAAGCCTAACCTTGCTTCCAGAGATCATACAATTTCCTTTTGCTCTTGAGCTCCACAAAGAATCCAAGCAGGTCTTTTGCCCTGCTTGCTTGACATATGACACAGTGGAATTGCCTGCTCTAGCATACAGAAAGCTTACTACAATTTCTTGAAAATGAGATATCAGCAGTTTCATACTGAAGCATAGACTCCTTCGGGTGCTTCACTGGGGAGGCTTTGAGCAGCATCCTTGGCTTCATCATGGCTAGTACCCGGTCGGTGGCCTCTGTGGACACATCCTGTGAGCATTCTGATACACTTACTTGATGTTCTTCTGTTAGCAAGTCCATGTGTCCTTGGTAGAAGCACAGAAGAAACCGATAGCTGTAATGAGGTTCTGTTGTTCATGTTTGTAGCACGTCACAGACTGCCAAAAAAAACCCTCCCTGTTGTTCTTTTCCAGGTGTTGTCAGCTGCTTCAGCAGCAGGAGTATCTGTCGCCTTTGGTGCCCCAATTGGTGGAGTCCTTTTCAGTCTGGAGGAGGTATGTCAAGAGATGACACTGAAGGATGGGCATTTTTAAAAATCTTTTTTAGCATGAATGATCTCAGGCTCCTTTAAGCTGCAGAGTCCTTCCTAAGGACTCATATTTCAAAGTCAAGAGACCTGTTACCAGCAAGCTCCTAAAGATATTTTTTCTTTTCTTTGGATGAATGTCAGCTTTGCTTTAATTCTCAGTTGTGGTTTTCTGGAGAAGGGCCAAGTCAGTTAATAATTACAATTTACATACAGATAGAGATACAGAAGCTTTTCACTCTAGAGGTATATTCAGAAAAAAAAAAAAATTCATTTTGAAAAAGGCTTTAGAAACATTATTATTTAAACATTACTTTTCTTAAAGTTTCAGTTCCTAAACGCAATTGAATATGCTAATTATTGGAAAGGCGAATATGCTATAAAACTAACCTCCAGGGCTGCCAAACTCTCTTCTCCCATAAATGTTTCAAATGAAACTAGTTTTCATTAATTGTTTTCAAAATACATAAGAATGTTATTTAGATCATTACCACTTAAAAAACCCAAACCTAAAAATCTCTGAATTGAAAAAAAGAAGCAAAATACTATTTTGAGAAATTTCTTTGTTGCAAAAAATTTCCCCCAAAATCCAGAAAAAACCTCTCTTGAAACTCAAATCAGGCTATATGGAGCATGTATGAATTCACATGCTCAGTTTTGAGGATTATTTTTTTTAATGTTTTAATCACACTTCATAAAAATAGCACATCTGCCAGGAACCATTCTGTGTGGGTTGAATGGAGATGAAACAGTATCAGCAGGAAGTTCGAGAGAGCAGCTGCTGTGCAGCCTGGTTCCTACAAATGCTATAAAGAGATAACCTATAAACAGAGAAGCTCTTAAACAGAAATTATTTACTGACAGTTTTAAAACAGCAGTGGTTTCAATACTGCTTTACTATTGACCTCAAAACTGATATAAGCATGAATTATTGTAGAGCTTTTAAAAAATGTAGTGTGTGCTAGAGTGCTAGTGCTCCAGGAGTTAGAAATAACTCTGATAATGTAAGAGTATTTTTTTTAGCATATACCATATGAGCAGCAGGACTTCAACATGTGCATAAAATGGTCTTTCCAGTATTTTTCATTGATGCATTAATAATTCTCATGTGTTGTCTTTTGCAGGTCAGTTACTATTTCCCACTGAAAACTTTATGGAGATCGTTTTTTGCTGCTTTAGTAGCTGCGTTTGTTTTAAGGTCCATCAATCCTTTTGGTAATAGCCGCCTCGTTCTTTTTTATGTGGAATATCACACTCCTTGGTACCTTTTTGAACTGCTTCCTTTTATTCTTTTGGGAGTATTTGGTGGGCTCTGGGGAGCGTTTTTCATCCGAGCAAACATTGCATGGTGTCGTCGACGCAAATCTACAAAATTTGGGAAGTATCCTGTCCTGGAGGTTATCATTGTTGCAGCAATAACAGCTGTCATTGCATTTCCTAATCCATATACAAGGCTGAACACCAGTGAGCTTATTAAAGAGCTCTTCACAGACTGTGGGCCATTAGAATCCTCCTCCCTCTGTGACTACAGAAATGACATGAACGCAAGCAAAATAGTAGATGATATTCCTGACCGTCCAGCAGGCACTGGAGTCTATTCAGCTATATGGCAGTTGTGTTTAGCACTCATATTTAAAATAATCATGACAGTCTTCACCTTTGGTATCAAGGTAAGTGTGAATGCAGGGGGTGTTTCATCTGCTGTGATTATTTAATTAATGTCTTTCTCATTTTCCATCTCTCAAAGCTAGCAGCTCTGTTTATATGATTTTTTTTCTTGTGTACTTCTTTTTAAAAAGGTCTTTTCACTGTTGATTAATAATCAAAATCTTGTCGAAAACAATATTAAGTTTAATTAAATTCAGATTAGCCTTTGTTCAGCTCAATAGAAACGTGCTAAATTTAATAGGGAACTAACTGTGTAGATGGATGGCTGTTTATGTGGGCCTAATTCAACAATAAGGATGATTCTAAAGTTTCTGAGAGCTGAGTTCACCTGAGTTCAAACATAACCAGTTAGGTTCCCTAGTGCTGTTACAGGAAATAAGGGAAGACTGTACCTCTTGAAAAACTTGTAGGATTTTTTTTAATCCCATCTCCTCATTTATCACGTAAATGTAATTATTGCAGACTGTCAAAGGGAGCTGATGATGATTTCTTTTCTGAATTTCAAGTATTGCCTTTCATGACTAAAAAGGAGGCTTTGTTCATGTGGCTGTGATGGGAATTTCTTCTCCATTACAAAGGAGTGTAATTTTTGTTTTTCCTGGTCGTTTCATATATCTGTTTTGGAGCTCTCTTCAGCTTCTCTCAAAGCTGTGGCTATTTCTTGAATGACATAGCTGTCATACTTTTTATTTTCTGTCTTGTCAGGCTCCCTTTCATAGTTTTTTGCACTACATCATTATCAAATGCATCTTAACACAAACACATTGTGAATGTTCAGGATTTGTGGTTAAACTGGCTTGAACTTTCCAGTTTGTATTGCTATTCCATGTAACTGAAAGCTTGAGAAAACACTTCATTACTGTGAGAGTGGTTGAACACTGGAATAGGTTGTCCAGAGAACAAGGATGGAGTCTCCATCCTTGGAGATACTCCAAACCTGACTGGATGTAATGCTGGGCAACCTGCTGTAGTTGACCCTGCTTGAGCAGAGATAGACAATCTGGAGTGGACACGTCCAACCTCAACCTTCCTGTCATTCTGTAACTGAGAGAACAATATCGTGTTGTGTTTCTCATGTGTTGGTATTTTAGAAGATGTTGCAGTCTGTTACTTGAAGTTATTTTCCCTCTGTTGGTTGACAGGTAAGAGAAATCCGTGTTGTGTATTTCAAATGCTAGTCTTGCGTAGGTCAGCATTTCAGACATTGTTCAAACACGGCTACTGCAATCTGCTGTGTTGTTTTGTATTCACGTACTGTATTTCACTTACACTTGGGGCTCTGCCTAGGTCTAAGTGTGCATCTGGCTCTTTCTCATGGGATTGTCACCACAGCATCACACTTTGTGTATCAGAATTCCCTAGATTACAGAATGGTAGAGCTTACATTTAATTTCATTTTGGTTCATTTTCTCAGAACTTCAGCATCTGCGGTTTGGTGGAAATATGTTTGTGAAGTTGTAAGAATATATTAATTACTTTGCCAGCAGGCAGGAAGTCAGACTGCCATCACTGATGGGACTGTGCTACGTACTTCTCTCGGAAGCTTTAAAGTGTGTAGCTGGTTAAGAGTGTCAGCCAGTATCTGGAAATGAGGATATCAATTAATGTTACATTTATTTGCATTTTAAGCTTTATTTCTATGAAGGAGGAGAGAATTCAAATTTTAATAGGAAAAAACCCCAATGACTGATTTAAATCATTATTAAGAGTCCTCCGGGCTCTCCGGGTCTATTTCTGGAACTGTAGCCACGTACAAATACACATCTGCCCCACAGGAACTGTTTTTCTGTGAGGTGAGCAAGGCGCCTTAGGTGCTGCCTGTGAGGCCTGGTGATTCTTGCTGCTCTTAATGCCAGGAACAAGTGTCACCAGGAAGCTGATATGGCAGAGATTTGGAGGTTTGTTTTGTTTTTCTTTCAGGCTTTTTTGTACATATACTTTACTGCTTATTACCAGTAGACTCGTTACTGTGTAAATTCTGATGACCACCCTCTGGAGTGGGATTTCAGTTGTGCCTCACAACCTGGTGGGTATGCAGCTACACAGCTGATCAAGTGGAAAGCTGCACCCATCTTCTGAATCCTTCCTTGTTTCAAAGATAATACATGTGCCACAGAACAGATCATTTCCTCTGTAGCATAACTTGAGTTAGGCTGGCACGCACTGCAGAAGAAGGCTGAGACGAGGCAGAACCTAACTCTTTTTTTCCTTGCTGCTTAGTGAAGGTTCCTCTTCACTTTGTGACTTGTGATTCAGAGGCTTGTACAAATGAATGCAGCTGGAAAATCATAATTAGAGTTAGACTTATAACCATTATCCACATGTGATGGAAAGAAGAGGAGCTAGATGCATAAAAAAGTTATGCTCTCAAAGGACCGGAAACAATTTGGATGTAATTTCCATGTGGAGACTGAAGTTGTGGTATAATGTTGTACCAGACTAGAGCCTGAGGCAGTTTCAAAGATTTATTTAAATACTTGTGTATCTGGAATGTTATTTTTTCAGGGTGCTGTTGAACTCTTCAATAAAGAATTTCAGTCAGAAAAAAAAATAAATTGATTTTAACAGTTAGAAAGGAGTTTAGATGTATGTATGGCAAGGCTGTGTGGCCTTTTCAGGTTTTACTTAAAACCAGAAGAACAGTTTAAATAACTAAAATTGTAGTAGGAACTTCTTTCTTACAGTAATGTGCTCTCTACTTTTTGCGGTGGGAGTTGTTCTGCTTTTTTCTCTCTTGGTATATTCTATACATGCTCCTTTTTATGAGAAAATGCAGGATAGTAGGAAAAGCCTGTTCTAAAAACCACTGTTTAGTTGGCCATTTAATTTAAGGCAATGTTAGGAATCAGTTTGGTAAGGCACCCCAATGTGCAAAGCTTGTAGTAAATGAATACTGACTCAGCGGAACATGAAGTAATAAGGGAAATCAAAACAACTTCTCAGTACTGGTAGCACAAGTCAGACTGGACACTGAGGATTGTACTGTTTTAAGGATTGTGCTGTTGGTGCTGCGAGTCTAGTTTGTGGTCCTGTGGTCCTTGCTGATAGATTTGCTCTTAAAAACAAACATCCTCATAAAATGGATTCGGCTAACCAGATTGATCAAAGGTATCAATAGCATTGTGTCAAGTTTTACTGACCTTGCAAGGTCAATTTTCATGTTTTTAGCCTGGTAATTTGAGTATTTACATCTCTTTCGGGAAAAAAAAAAATTACTTGTAAAACGATGCATCGTGTGTGTTCTCATCAGCATGACAGCAGTTGTTCTGGTTTTGTTGCAGGTCCCATCAGGGTTGTTCATACCGAGTATGGCAATTGGAGCAATAGCGGGAAGAATCGTGGGAATTGCAGTGGAGCAGCTGGCTTACTACCACCATGACTGGTTCATTTTCAAGGAGTGGTGTGAAGTTGGAGCTGACTGTATTACACCTGGTCTTTATGCCATGGTCGGTGCTGCTGCGTGCTTAGGTAAATAAAATATAACAAAGTAAATAAGTAGCTCATTTCTTGTATGCTGCTGTCTTGGCATTGTTGGGATACAGTCATAGAATCAGTTTTTTACCCAGGAAAGCTGCGTTTCTGAGCAGACTGAAGTGCCTGATTCAGTGAAAACAAAGTTGATGAGACACTTTGTTTTCGTTTGTGGCCAGCCGTGGTATGTGGTTCTCCGCAGTGATCGGAGGGTCTCTCGCCTGTCATCCTCCTCCTGAGGGTGCTCTCCTCTTTGCCGTGACCATCACATTTTTGCTGGAGCCGTGGTGCTCGCAGTGCTGACATGAGAAATAGAATTTAAATAGTAGTTTTTGCTTTCTCTTTTTGGTATCAAGGTGTCATTTTCTACATCAGTCAGAAAAATCAGTTTCCTGGAATGTATAAAGTAGAGAATTGACAGAGTCAAGTACTGTTCAAATTATTACAAGAAGCTGATTTGATCAGCTGCCACATCTACATGAACTGCAAAAACCATTCTTGAAATTCATAATCCAAGCAAAACTTTCAGAAGTGTCTGATGATCTGGGGAGTTCAGCTTGCGGTATTTTTAACAAGTTTGGTTTACAAACTGTGGAAAATCAGCTTCATGGAAAGAGGCTTAAGTTGGGCATCTAAACTAGAAGAGGTTTTTAAGGCCTTGTTCTAGTTTATAACTTTGTTACCTTACAAATTAAACTTAGAAGCTATTAGTACAGATACTGCAAAAAGTAGACCTTTTCCTTCAGGAAAAGTGCAGTTGGGCAATCAGATAAACTAGTGGTACAATATAGGTTTTGGACATGTGATTTTTTTTTTTTTTAAAAATCCATTGAATCCATTTTGAATGCATTGAAAGAAGGATCACATCTTTTTATTTAATGAAGATATGGCATGAGAAACCTTGGCAGAAAAGACATGTCAAATACTAACAAAAGCGAAATATAATCCCTGTCATTTTGTCCAAGAAAGAGATTTCTTTTCATCAGCTCAGAATTCAATTTAGCTTTTATGATTCAGCAACAGCATTAAATTCCTAATCTTTTGGACAACGCAGCTGTTAAATTGCTGCCGGTGACTTCCCTGCATTAGTTCTGTTATTTTTCCAAATTCTTATCTTACTGGATTTCCTTGGATTTCATAGTATTTTTAACCTAGGTGTGACATGGAGAAATACATAATTTGATTCTTAGTTTGCATTAAGTAACTGCATATATTTTTCAAATCCCCTTATTCTCTCACTTTCTAGGAATTTTCCCTAAAGCTCTCTGGTTTACTTCTAAAGGTATCATGTTTGTTTTTCCTGTCTGCTTCTGTTGGTATTGCACAGAGCGATGTTTGTCAGATGACCTTTAAGGGCAAAGTTGTGCGCATAGTTCTCAACGGGAAGGCAGGAAATTCTAAATCCGTTATTAACTGATACTGGAATGTTACTGGCTGCCATTTTCCTTGCAGGTGGTGTGACAAGGATGACTGTGTCCCTCGTAGTTATTGTCTTTGAGCTAACGGGAGGGCTGGAATATATTGTGCCCCTAATGGCTGCAGTCATGACCAGTAAGTGGGTAGGAGATGCCTTTGGTAGGGAAGGCATCTATGAGGCACACATCCGACTGAACGGATATCCTTTCTTGGATGCAAAGGAAGAATTTACTCACACAACACTGGCTGCTGATGTTATGAGACCTCGAAGAAGCGATCCACCTTTAGCAGTTCTGACACAGGATAATATGACAGTTGAAGACATCGAAAACTTGATCAACGAAACCAGCTATAACGGTTTTCCTGTTATTATGTCAAAAGAATCGCAGAGACTAGTGGGCTTTGCTCTAAGAAGAGATTTAACTATTGCAATAGGTAATTATCTGCCACTATTGCATGATTCTGTATGTCAATTTAAATGATTTTGTAGCTTAAACCAGAGTTTACTATGCGTTTGTAGACTTGTTTCAGGTTCAGATACCTCACACAGGCTGTCTATTCCTTTACTGATAGCTCTGAAATGCAGAAAATTTTAATCTCTTTGTTACAAAAACAAAAGATGTCATAATGAAACAGGTCAGAACCTCATCTAGGCCAGTATTTTTGTTTGTTTGGAGGCTTTTGCTAGTATCCTTTTTCCTCAAGCGACTCTACACTAACATTCTTCTTCAGAAGTGAATAATTCTCATAGAACAGCAGGATTCTGTGAGAATTACTGTCCAAGTAATTTTTAAATTTAAATGTACATTGTACTTTTCTCTGACAGAATGCAATTTCCTGTTGTTATAGCAACTAAGATTTATTAGAGAGAGAGAAGCAAAATATTAATGATTTTAGGTTTCCATTTTTCAATTTGTCTAATGGGAAATTTGGCCCTGGTCACATGAGCACACAAGCCTTGTTTGGGCTCTGTTTCTCTGGGTGAGTATGAGAACTTCTGTGAAACTTGTGACAATGCATTGTGCACTGGCAAGAAAAATTCTGTGGATTTTGAGGATACTGTCTTAACCAGAGGATAAAAAAGGTCATTGTTATGTAAGAAAATGTTATGAAAGTGTAACATTTGGTGCATGAAATCAGTGATGGAAGTTGTGGGGTTTTTTTTGTAATTCATAAGATGGTACTTTGGCAAGTATCTCTTTAACAAAGACACTTGAGAAAGAGACGTCAAAGTCTCCTGAAACTTTTTAGAAAAAATGTTTTGTGAACACAGCACTGTTTACTGCAGTAGAACTTTTGACTGTGGTGTTAATACTGTGTGCATGCTGTAGAATTATCTATGTAGGATGTATGGGAATGTCCAAAACTTGGAAACTATTATAGACATCTTACTGGTTTAAGTTTGCATTTACTTGAGAGTAAATGCAGGAATAGCAGAATGTTCTTCTAATACTGCACTTTCCCAGGTAAGACTCGTTTCAGCTGCAGACATTGGACAGTCTGAGTTGGTTGGTCTTGGATTTTGGCTGGCCTAAGAAGAGTCATTATGCAAAATAGTTTGGGCTGCAGGAGGGAGGGAAGCTATTGTCACCAAGGTGATGAAGTCATGAAAAGGAAGAGGATCCTGTTCACAAAAAGCTATATAAATTCATTATAAATGAGAAGACAACAGTTTCAGGGTGATCAGAAAGGAGTTCTTTGGTTTCAGACCAACAGTAATTGCAGCCATTGGAGTGATGGCAGAGAGGCTGTCAATTGAGATTGCCTCTCTCCTTGACAGTTTCTTCAGCAGCCATCTACGTGCTTCCTGCGTGGTGTTAAAAAGTCTCTCCACGTCTTTAATTTAAAGTTATTTATTGGAGTGAGAAAGGTAGTAGCCAAAGAATGGCTAAAGCTGTATGGTAGATGGCTTTTGTCATTTCTGCACAAACACTTCCTAGGGATAAAGCCGTGCCTATGGAAACACATCAAAGCAGCATGTAGCAGAATTTCGGCGCCTAGAGCGTAACATCAGAGTCTGGTAGTGTTGGTTGATCTGTTTGCAGTAAATTATCTTGTTCCAAGAATGTAAATTCTTCCTTCTCTGCTGTTTCCCCCCCCCTCCCCTCTTTTTCTTAAAGAAAGTGCCAGAAAGAAGCAAGAAGGGATTGTTGGCAGTTCCAGGGTCTGTTTTGCCCAGCATACCCCATCACTTCCAGCAGAAAGCCCTCGACCTTTGAAGCTGAGGAGCATACTTGATATGAGCCCTTTCACCGTGACAGACCACACACCAATGGAAATAGTGGTGGATATTTTCCGAAAGCTGGGTCTGAGGCAGTGCCTTGTAACACACAACGGGTGAGTAAAGTGGCACTGGTGCTGTTCATTTTGTCAGATAGAGTAATTTCCACTTCCAGGATCAGAGTATTTGAACCAGGATATATTCCAGGATCATGGTATTTGAACCCGTAAATTGGGTACTGCAACTGAGGCCCCTCACTGTTCCCAATTTCTTACTCCTCCCTTGTATGCTAAGTAAGCTGGCAGGTGATTTTGGCCATCTTAAGATGTTCTGTTAAAAATTAGGTCTCGTTCAGCAAGTTTTGTGTGGGCAACTTGCACATGGAGGAGACACAACTTGTGTTGCAGAAATTCAGTCTTGCATGGTGCACAATTGAAGGCCTGTATTTCCTCATTCTTATGTATGTCCTGTGCAATGGATCAACCATTGAACATCACAGATGTCTGGGTTCATAAAAAGGAGAAAATGATCCAGTCAGTATCTCCTCTTCTGGAGTTTAGCGACAGTGATTACCACCAAGCTCTCATTTTCAGAATATTAACAACTAAATAACTGCTACTGGTTCTGGAACTTCAGTCTGTAACTTTCATTTCTGCACTTCAAAAGATTTCAAGAAAGTAATTTTAAGATTTAGAATGTTTTTAAATGAGACTTCAGGGAATTGTCATGTGACTACCCACTAAATAAATCAGCCCTAGGCATAGAAACATGACTGTTCATTTTAATTGCCTCCTATCTAAACTACTTCTTGTTTTCACGTGATCTTTTTCTGTGTAGCTATTCCTTTAACATTCTGTTTTCCTGTATCTCCTGCATTAAACACTTGACACACAACTTAGCAGCTTCTCCTCCTGCTTTCTCTTTAGCGGGTCTTTTAAGGCACCTGGGAATGAAACATTGTCTGCTAATCCATGTTATTTAGATTCAGTGGGCATGGGACAAAACTCAAGAAAACTGAAATACGGGTGCGACTTTCTTTGTTTTGCTGTGGACTGCTGCTATAAGTGGCAAACATTGATATATCCCATTGGTTTCCAAGTTTATTTTTTTTTTTAGTAAATGTTCTGCCTTTTTTTTTCTTTTCTTTTTTTCAATGCATCCCTGCATTGAATGGCAGGTAGACACTTTCAGAAGCACGAATTACTTCAAACACCTTCCTCTGATGGGGAAAGGACATCATGATCTTACAGAAGTCAATGCAGGCGTACAGTTAATGTTTTTCTGGGAGGGAAATTTGAACTCATGAAACTTCAGTGAAGAATATTTACTGTGATTATTTTTTTCTTAGTTTCTGTTGCGGCTGAGTGCTCAAACATTGACAATGATGTTAAAATCAATTCTAAAGAAAGCTTAATCATGCAAAAATATGTCAAACTGCACTAGAATTTTTTAACTTTTACGATAAAGTAACAGCCACTATGGATGGCTGTAATAATTTGCTGTTTCCATTCATATTTGGTGTCCTACTCCGATTTACAGACTTGTGATATTCCATGAACACAGGGTTCGTTACAATCAGATAGTAAATACTAGTACTAGTGGTGTTTAGGCATGGCACATAGCCGTGTGAGCAGCAAGGATTAATCTATATTTTGGCAAATTTCCTGCAAATTGACTACAGGCACATAAGGACACACATCATCTTACTGGTTTCAATCCAAATTTTAATAGGAACTGCAGAAGTTGATGCCAATAACAAACATAGAGATATAAAGACTCATCTGTGCTCTTCCTAATTTCTACCAGAATATCTATTCCAGGGAGTTGCTTTTGATTTATACTGTTGTGAATGAAAAATTTGTCTGAATTTGTCTGGTTTTAGGGATACCAGATAACCCTGCTCTACAGTACAGCTTCAAACCTCGTTTGCTATAACTTTTACACAGTTACTACTTTGTTCATCTACTGTGGCTTGTTAAAATGTGAATAATTATCTGTATGTGTGAGGAGAAATAACTATTAAACAAAGGAAATAAAGCAGATTTTAGTTTCAGTGCCTGTAAGATCTGAAGAGACGTGCATTTGGCGAGAAGGGATGAGGTATGCTTCCTTGACGCGTATGTCATATGAGAAACATACGGCTCTGGGGTGGTTGAAGATCCAGTTGTGTTCAGCATTTTGGGAGAAAGAAAAAAGTGATGTCTGGGAAGGGGTATTGACTTTCAAATAATTTTTCATTTAATTATCTCATTAGCTTTCCTGTAACCATTCCTTTTTTTTTTTTATTTAGTTTTGCTCTAATCCTTTTGCATTATGATAGAACTTTTTTTAATTTGATTTCACACACAGTTATTAGCATAACATGATCTGTTTCAGGATTGTCTTGGGGATCATCACAAAGAAGAACATATTAGAGCATCTCGAGCAACTAAAGCAGCACGTCGAACCCTTGGTGATTAGATATATCAGATCTCATAATTAGACACATTAGAAGTCAGGAAGCATGAAACTTGTGAACTGTTCAGGGATTTTATGACATCAGCTGAACAATGAAATCATCCTGTGCTAAAAATTTGTACTAAACCATAAAACAGTATGTGCACAATCCTTTTGTAGAAATTAAGCTGTTAATGTGGACATACTGTTAGTCACAACATTAAAGGAAAGTAAACAATAGACTTTCTGATATTTTTGTTCTTGAGATTACATAAATCCATCTAGTCGATCTGCTAATTTCCCCAGGTGGGAAAGCACGCAGCTAGGAATAATTTTCCCCCTGCCTAATCCAAGTTAAGATTTCCATATATGCCAATCTCTTTTTCTGATCTGGACAACTTTAAAGAGCTGTTGAACAGCCAAGTAAGTATCATGTCTTTTGAGAAGCAAAGCCAAGCATTTTTTTTATGTATCGCAGCATTAGATCTTCCCTGTAATCCCCCTTTACCAACATGATTTTAAAAAGTACTCTTTATTTTTAGTAAAGTCCTGTGATTTTACGTCAAGGCCTGTGACAGCTGTTACTGTACTCCTTTATAAAATGTTCAGTGATATCCTAAGCCACGATAGTGGCACGCTACTCTGTTCACTATTGACTTCAGAATCTAGATTTTGTTTTAACCATGATGTTGTGAACTAACCTTAGATAGCTGGTAGACTTTGTCTTAATTTGGCCATGCGTTGCCAGTTACATCCCTACTAAACATACCCACCAAGTTTAGCTGCTTATGTGCAAAACGTGCTAATTGTGTTCTTGTTTTATGCTGGTATTTCACAAGTATTTCATGCGTCCTTTAATAAGTCAAAAAGAAACGTACTAACCACAATAACAAGGGCAGCCGCTCATTCATTCTGCTCTTTGCTTCTCCTGTGATATTATCCTTTCAGACAGTCTCACCCTTTTTTTATATTTCACAGAGTTGTGATTTTAAAAGCTGTGATATGTATCTGTTTTTTAAAAACCCCGTTGTAAGAGCACAGTACCTAAATTGGAAAACAAAAATTCTTTTGTTAGTCACAATTTTTTTCTAAAGCTCTGAAATGCAAAAAGTAGTTATCTGCTGTTTATTTTACAAAAGTTTTATGGCCAATACAGTGTGCTCGTATGAATATGTTCAGCCTGAGCTAGTGCATCAGACTGGAAGGATCCTTTAGATTTAAACACGGAGGGAAGGGGAGTTTGATTTGCTGTTAGGGTTTTGGGCCATCAAGCGGTACGTCACTTCTGATGGGTAGGTTGTAACGTGCCTCCCTTATGAAATGGGATCAATATCACTTCTTTTCCATGCCTCTTTTTTCTTTGTCCCTCTTTGTTACTTTTTTGTTGGCATACACTAATCAAAAAATCATTTTTGTAGAAACAAAAAGTTAAATAAAAATTGTCATGGGCTCTACTTGTATTATTTGTATTTCATTAAAATGGACTACAGCTGTCAGAGACCATCTGATGTGGTGTCTCAGCATTGCTGTCTTTTAACAACCCGGTGGTTCCTGAGTATTTTGATTAATAAAATGTTTTTGTGTAAATAAGAAAATCAGGCTGTTTACTTTGGCTCTATTCCTGTCAACAAAAAGGACTTGGCTACAGATTTGTTCTGCTGTATTGTTTCCCTGCTTGGATTAATGTCGATCTCCCGTTTATCCTTTTCAGGCGCCTCCTTGGCATTATAACAAAAAAAGATATCCTCCGTCATATGGCCCAGACGGCAAACCAAGACCCCGCCTCAATAATGTTCAACTGAAACCCATAGCTGAGGAGAGAGAGGAAACAGAAGAGGAGGTTCATTTGTTGAGTAGCACAACACTTTAGTCAGGGGGATGATGCTTCTAAGATCAGAGACAAGAGCTGGGTTTTTGCTAACAGTGCTGCTGGAAATCGGGAGCTGGTCTGGGGGAGAGCGTGGCGAGGAGGAAGGCTGATGATGGGAGCGTGGGAAGGGAGAGCTGCGGTCCTGCACTGGATGTGTCCCACGACGTCAGGTCTGCCATGATAGTGCAGAGGGGGAGCCGTGCGAGGTGGCCCAATTCTCCAGCCCCAGCCTGGCGCTTCAGCATTGAAGAGGTGTGTAATTAGTCCCTGCTTCTGGAGGGATCGTTCTGAATTGAGCCATCTTACGGAGACTGAAAGGTCTTGCCCTTTTTACCATTGAAAACTGTTGTGTTAACTCATGAAGCGTATTAATTATTACACGTCACCTTTCTACATTCCAGAAGAGCTTTATTTCTCTCTCTCCTCAGCGGTAACAAAGCCTCTTTAAAATTGGTGTGCCCTTTTGAAGCAGTTGTTTCTCATATTGAGATGTACTGTGAGTTACCGAGGTTCGATCACAAGAAGGGAGGTTTTTCTTGTGCCATTAAACACGTGCGTTTGTACATCGTGAAACACTTGGGGCAGTACAGAGCCCCTGCGAGAAAAAGAGATTGAGCAGGTCAGACCTTGCAAGAACCACGCAAGACTTCTTTCAACCCATGTGCTGTTGTGATATGAGAAAAAAAGTAAAAAACAGCTGAAACTAGCATTTCAAGGAAAAAAAATGCTGGTTTTGCTGCAGAAAGTATCAATAATGTGACCTGGTCTTATGCAATTTTTGTATTATTGGAAACACTATGATATATACCAATGTTGTGCAGTATAAGGAAGAATACTGCTGTTCTACTAGTTAAGAGCTGGAACAATTCTGTATACGTGTATCTGGTAAAAATTGCATGCTACAACACTGGAGATCTTTTTTCCCCCCTGTAAACTTTGAGAACAGTCATTTTTTATTTTTTCTTCTCCACAAAAGATGTTCCACTGCTGACATGGTAAGAAGAAAAGTAACTCATAACTTGCACTAAATGTATATTATTTTTCTTGAAGTTTTACCATTCCTTATTTATATTTGTATGGATTAAAAAATATTAAATATGAATCAGTTAATATCTCACATAACTAATTACCTTTTTAATGTGATTTTATAGAATAATTCATAATCCTCTGCAAGTAACGGAGGATTAGCAAATGTTTACAACTAGATGAAGGGTTTAAACAAAATGGTTTCTTTATGATCCAACATGCATATAAGATCATTTTCAAATGTAACTTTCACTGCCGTTACGTTGAGATTCCTTTTTCCTTTGCTAGTAGATAACTGGAACAGTAATATTAAAATTTTATTTTAGAAAACTGCAGGGTTTTAAAAATAATATGAAGGAAGCAACTATAATGATTAGATTGCTTTTTTTTTCCCCAAGTATATAAAGGTATAAATGATACGTAGCCACAGAAAGTGAGCAGCAGGGCAGAATTGAATCTAGTACTTGAAACTTCAGCAGGACTTGAAAATTCAGCAGCAACATACATGCTAGCAGGTGAACTGTGACAGATTCCTAACTTGACTTTTTTCTTTCCAGTCACTGGATTGATTTGTTTCATATACATTTTATCAAGCCACTACCACCACAAACACATGCAGAGGAAAAAAAGGCAATATGCTATAAGCCCAAAGCAGGGATGAAAAAAATTAAGAAATCTGGCTTGCAAAAATCACGCTCCTTAAGATGAAGTTAGATAAAATTTCCTTCCTCTACCAATTACATGCCCACAAGACTGCAAAAATACCAATGGTAACAGTCTAAAATAATCCCAGGTACCTCTAAGGCATTCATCACAGTTACCTCAAACATCTTTGTTCACAAAGCACTCGGTATGATTTTATCTTAAGTACAGTAACATAATGAACTGAAATTCTGTTACTTTTGGCACGCTCCAAAATAGTCTGTGCTTAAATGCTCTGCTGAATTTTTACCGATGTTTCCGAGTATGAAACTGCTGTCTGCATCTCATCATCTCACCTCTTGCAGCAACAGGAACCAGTAGGAAGCAAAATGTGCCAGTGGGCTCACAGTGATCAGCCCCTGTATTAAAAGCAGGTTTGGAACTGAAGCAGGAAACAAGGCTGTGTGAAACTGGGAGTGTTGCAGCAACCAGCTGTATTCTTCCATGTGAAGTCACTGCTAGTGGTTCAAAATTTGTGCTGTTCTATTGGATGAGCCTGAAGAAACTTCACAAAGAGCAGGATTTGGCCCATTCACAGAAGGCAGCTGAGGAAGTTGTCCAGGATGATTTCTGTTGTCCAATTTTTTTCTACAGTGGAAGAATATAAACACACTACACGTATAAGCATTGCTTTAAATCCATTTGAAACCGCTACCATGTCTGGTATCATAAAACACTGCTCAGTGTGCTGTGTTCACTTGCACCGAATTCTACAGCCTGAACTGTCCGAATTAAAATACAGCTCACACCTCTGCTGTGTTTTACAATTTCAGTATGGATCCCGAGTGCTGCATAGAAATTGTGCATCTCCGTTTGTTCCTCTTGCTCGCTAAGCTTTCCCTGTTGACATTTGAAATGTCTTCTGGTAAACATACGTTAGAGGTTCTGATAATGAAGTACGTGTGCCTGTGCTGTGCAACAAAATTTTTCTAACGTAAAAATTCCAGCGCCTTACTCAAGTTACTAATTTAAAAAAAAATAAATGTGGTGGATGGGAGGGGGAAAGTGTCAGCATTTTTCTTTTTAAATCGTTCAGTTACTGGTTCATGAAGAATGCATTCTTTGTTAATCTGTGATGTTGCCTAGAGCTGTATTTAATATTGATCTCAATGTTTTTATTTATAATAGTGTGGTAGAGCTGCATATCATTACAGTAAAAATTCCAATTACTGTGATGATTTAATCAAACATTAAAAACTTCTGTATGACCATTCATTGTTCTGTCATGATTTCTCATTGTTTTCACAAACAATAGTTGTGACAATTTTTGTATTTATTGTCTGTGAGATAAAATTAATAGCTAGGAATTTTATATATAAAATGAGTAAGCAGATAACAAAGAAAAGAATTACTTTGTGAAGGACATGCAATCTTTGTATTGCCTAGCATTTAGCTACAAATCAGTTGCCAAATCAACCCAACAGATGAGTATTAGGTATTTTTTTCCAAAATAGACATTTTAATTTTTTTATATTACAGAATAATTGGCTTCCTGATTTAAGAGTTAAAAGTGGATTATGTTTTTACTGTCTAAAACCCAGGATTAGGTAGTTGCTACAGTGTATTTTTAGTACGCCTGTTTTAAAATAAGTGGTTAGGCAGCTGTTGATGTATATTAGCCATGTACAGCACTTCAGTATTTTTTCAGTTGGTGCAAGTTTTTCTTCTCAATTAGAGTTAATAGCTAAGAGTGGAAAATCCATACTATGGTCCCCATTTTTCAGATTTAAGTTCATATTTAAATAACAATTTCAAAGGTGAATACTTCTTTTCTTACTTGTATGATTTACAGGACATAATAGTAAGGTCTCATCTGCTTGGAACCTAAAAAATAACAAGGAATGAGACCAAGTTTTCAAGGAAGTACCTCTCCTTTATGTATAAAATTCTGGTCCCATAAAAAAGTCTGTGTATGCTTGTGCTTATTTTTGAATAAACAGAACATTTATATGCTGAGTGAAAGGGGTGCTGTTGTCAAATTTACAAAAGCAGATGTGGTGTGGGATGTAAGAACTGAAAATACCTTTTTGATTTACAAACTCAAGATACAAACTGACTTACAGTGTGAATTAATTGGTGCTGGAAGAAGGGACCTTTGAAAGTACAAAAATTTGCTTAAAAGTAGAGACAACTGTGAGATTTGAGCGTGTTGCTAGTGGCCTGTACTATTGTCATTAATCATATGAACTGCTAGAGGAGAAGTCAAGTTACAGTATGATGGCAGGCTTGTTGAGTGAGAGCAAATGCTGTTTTCCAGTGCTTCGGACTACCATTTCAAGGATTTACCCAAGAATAAAATTCTTATCTGTAATAACAAAATAGAGCAGCGGACTAATGAACTTGGAAACAGTTTGTGTCTTGTAAAAATAGAACTGAGGCGATTTTTGTACAAGTCCAGATTAGTGAAAATAGGGGTGCATTCATCTAATTCACCATGTAGCGAATCAGTGGAATTCTTAATTTATCCTGTCATGTCAGTTAGCTGTTTTCTAATCCTACTTGTTTCCTGTTAATTCAGCCAGATTCAGAAGACAGAGAGCCAGCGTATAACAAAGCTGTTATAACGCAAAAGGGAACACTGCTGTAACATGACTTTTCACCTATGCGGTGGGGCACAACGGAGGAAATGGATCATGCCAGTAAAAACGACCAAGAGCGAGGAAACGAAGCGTGCGAAGTAGGAGGAGCCGGTTACGATTTAACTGCGCTCAACAAGCCCGTGATGGAATGACTCCCCCCGTGCCTACGGATTCTGCAAGAACTTGAAACAGTTTCACGCTCCCTCAACAGCAGCACAGGGACACCGCCCGCTGCACCCAGGTTTAGCTTCGGGCTGAGGAGCAGCGGGGAGCAGGCCCAGCACCGGCGCTGCCGCTCTCCGGGCCGGCGCTGCGGGTACCGCGGGAATCAGCGGCTCCGCCTGTCTCAGCCGGGGGCGGGGCCTCGGGGCAGGCAGGCCCCCCCCAGCGCCGCCCGCCCTCACTTCCGCCCACCGGGTGCCGCGGTAGCTCACGTGACTCCCCCCTCCGCCACCTCTGCCCATGCGCGGCGGACGCCGCCCCTCCCCCGTTCGCAGGAGCAGGGAGGGGGAGCGCAGCGTGTTCTGTAGAAAAGCTTTACTGACCGCGGGGGGCACCGTCACGGGGTACAAGAACCCAAAACAGCCAAAACCAAACACCATAAACATAGGACGAACGGAACAGAAGGAAAACCCCACGACCGAGAAGGCATGGGGCTCCGCCCTGCCACTGCCCAGCGGCTCAGGGCAAGAGCTGGTCCAACTTCTCCTCCTGCCGGCTGGCCAGGTGCGACTCAATGATCTCGGCAAAGAGGTTCCTCTTCAACAGGGTGTAAGCCAGGGGCAGCAGCTGGCCCACCGTCTTATGGAAGTACTACAGGAGAGAGGGAAAACAAGAGCAGCCCCATTCAAACTGGTTTCTTCAACTTTTCCCCAAACGACTGAAGCCATACTGGTGCTCCACCTGTACTAGACACAGTGAGGTCCGGCTGGGTTACCCGAGATGCTGCAGGGAGAGGTGGAAATCTATTTGTAGCAGTGCAAGGGATGACAACTCTTCTTAAGGCCCAGCCTGCAGTTGAAGTCTCATGCTGTCAAACTGCACAGCTCAAGGGGCTTATGATAGTACTTACAGTAACCACCTCAGTGCTTCAAGTGTATGAAAGTCAGAGCACTTTTCAGCATTTGTGACGGTTATTGTACATGAAAGCCCATTGCACCTCCCCTATGAAGGGGAAGAGGTTTAAGTCCTTTTCTATGTCTTGGGCTATAGAGAAAGTGTCAGGTGTTTCTTCAGGCTCTGTAAGCAAGGGGACAGCCACGCTCTAAGTACCTACTGACAGGCAAAAACACTGGGACCAAACCATGGTGTTATGTATGTGCAAAGGAGTTCTTCCTTGCTGTTTACTAAACCAGAAAATGAAATAAGGCTTCTGTTTTTAGAAAACAGCTGCAAAATTAAGCAGCAATTTTGAAACAGCTCTAAGAGATCAGGACATAATTTGTCATTGCAGGAGTCTGTCAGTGGTTAATCTCATGTGCTGAGAAGCACGAAGCATGAAAGATGGGGGTTTGCCTCCACCCACTCAGCCAATTTTAAGTAACTGCTCCCTTCACTGCCCTTCCAGATAGATGTAGGAAGGTATTAAACAACTGAAGCAGCTTAGTCACCAAAGGAAATGTCCTAAATAAGCAGGATATCATCAGTGGAAAATACAACGCATTCTCAGATGTTGCAGGTAACTTAGGAGAGCAGGGCAGGAAATCTAAGAAACACATTAGACTATTAAAATAATCTCCTTGGGGAAGTGGTGGATTCCCCAGCACTGGGCACTTATAGGATTAAGCTGGACACAGTGCTGGGACATCTTGGCTAGACCATGTTTTTGCCAGGAAAGGTTGGACCAGATGACCCCTAAGGTCCCTTTTCAACCTGATATTCTGTGATTAGTAATTTAGGACTAGTGAACAGAGCATTCAATTTTTCTTTGCTTCAGTAGATAAGTATTTTAATTAGCATTTCGCATAACTTTTATGGGCCTACGTTTAGTACTGCAAGATTTTTATCTTTCTACATGACACTTCGGAGCACCCCTTACCCAAGTGTTTTTAGTAAAAACACTGTTTTGCATTGGTGTTTCTATGACCATCCAGTAATACTACACTGATGTTGAAGCTTCTTTATATGTTATTTCCTAGCCATAGATTTATTAGAAACATGACCCTTTTCATCAGCAGGACAGTGGCTAATACAGAACAAAAACTGTTAAGTCGAATCTTTACATGTGATTAAGTGCTAGTAAGTCAATCAGCTTCCTTATGATACTCATTGTTAACAGAGAACCAGAAAGAGACACCTAGTGGGAAGTCTTCCATGCAGCCATACAGGCAGTTTAGGCACACAACTGAATGAGGTTCAAATTTTTTCGGCTGGGGTTACTACAAACATCAGTGTTTCTTGATGCCGTTGATAAAAGCACTTGCACTCACAAAAATAGCTGGGGATAGAGGTTGTAGCTATTCAGTCTATACGGATCAGACACTGTGTTTTTAGGAGTCTAATGGCAACTTACTGTCTTACGCACATCAAGTTACAAGTTACACGCTATTTAAATACTTCTGGATTGCAGGATTGTGCTTTCATGCAAGCCATTTTTAAATTCAACATGGAATGATGTCTTAAGTGCAACTTTTTAACAGTCTTCACAAATTAAGAATACTCTTGCAAACTTTCAGCATTCCTAGGGATAATTACACAGTAGAATTGGGAATAAAGATCTACACCTCTGAACAACTGCCAGTCTATGAATAAAATGTATAACTTTGTGAAGTATGATCATTGTAGTACTCACGTGTGATCCATAGCAAAACAGGTCCATCCCCAGCTCATACCCCATTCCATAGTCACATTCATCATTAGCAAACTGAACCAAGGTCAGCATTTCCTGAATGGGAGCAAAGGCCTTCAGTCTCTCATCATCAGTAGGAGCATCAACGATGGCCTTACAAATTTTTTTAAGATTAGCTGCAAAACAAAAGCAGAAATATTTAGATGTTTAAATGAGGAAATTTAATATTGCATAGAAGCAGTTTGTGGCAAAAACACACTTGTGTGTCACGCCTACATGAAGAGTAAGTGAAAACCCCCGAGTTTCTGGTGAAAAAGCTTCCCCCTTTCCTTTGCTGCTTGTTTTTGCCCCATGCCCATCCACACACAAACATATAATACCCCATATAGAGACATATGGTGTCCCATAGAGACAAGCATTTGTGTGGTGAACTTGCATCAAGGAACTGATTCTGGTTAGAACAACACTGGGAGAAGAAGGGGAGCAAGAAATAAACCCACAAATCCCTGAATGTAGATCAGATTTTTTATCTCCTTCCTGCATGGCTGTGCCAATAGAAAAGAGGACATCTAAACTACTACTTCAAGAAATATTTTTTCAGATTTATCACATTTCATCAATTCTCATCTGGTACATTTAAAGAAAATACATAGAGCTGAAGTGTGATGGTTAAGACTTCTGCCTTTTACTCTCACCACTCATATTCTGCAAGTAGGAAATATGAATGCAACTTAGTTTTTGCAGAGTTATCTGCGTGACTGAAGACGATTTACTTAAATAAGATATTTTACCATTTGTTTCAGGAAGCTCTCTGTATCCAACATCATTTTTGTCTACAGGAACAACCAGACCTGCTCCATGAAACGCTTTGGTCACCACCTAAATACAGATACAAGAAATTGCGTATAGCAGTTTAAGTCAATACTGTCTAATAAAACACATTCACCTCACTAACAACGTTAACACCTGACTGCTGGTCATCAAACTTAACATAGTGTCCAGGCTCCAGGACATTAGCTTAGTTTCAAATTAAGCAGCAGTAATTTTTAAGTATTGAAGTTTAAAATAACTGGAAAGTCAATTTCAGTTAAGTTTTGAAATCTATTGTGGTCATTTGTATAGCACTATACTACATTTAGTCACCTCCTACCATAATTATTTCTGATACCTATATGAAAAACCTCTATTACTAATCCATATCATGCTTAACGGCCCTGTTTCAAATACATCCAACCCATGAATCTTCACACTGAACCAATTTTCTCCATGCTCTTGATTTGGTTTAGTTTTTAGACTATTTCCCTTACTGTTGTTTTTTTTTTTTTCTTTAACCGAATGCCAAGCTATGGCTTACAAGAGTAAAGTATTTTGATTTAATCTCATTATTTGGAACATGCTTGTATTAATTTTCCCCCCTCTGAAGTTTTAAAGAGAGATCAACTCTGGAAATTCCTAAATGAAGCATCCTTACTGACTAAGAGGAAAAATAAAAAGAAAGGTAAAAACGTAAAAGAAACAAGCAAGTAAACAAAATTTAACAGAACTTAAGTTTCATCAAGTGAATCAGGAAAGTCATACTTTCTTATCTCTTTGTTTCATCTTCATGGTTTTTTGTTCCAGAGAATAACCCAGTTCTTTTGCTGTTCTTGTTAGTTTTTCATCTATGTCTTTCAAAATAGCATTTTTCTTTTTTTCAGTCACTTCCTTAAGTTTTTTTGACAAAAATAATCTGCAAACAGAAGAAGCATGTCTTAAAAGAGCTTAACAGAAAACAGACAAATGAATAGCTTTCTAATCACTAAACGTCCAAATCTTATAATGAAGATTAGCAGTCATGGGTTTATTTATACACAGACCTGGGAATGCAAGCCTCTGGACAACAAGAAAGAAAAAAGTGTTTAGCCCAGACATTTCCTATCTGTGTTTACAATACAATATTGTTGATGCAATCTGAAGGTACTGAAGATTGTCCTGGACTCAGTAGCCTATCATCTTTCTATCTTAAGAATTGTTTGCTGCTTCAGTGCCATACACACTATTTGTCATCCAAGTCATGCACATAAACACATATTCATGAGTTTCATCATGGTGCTTTCAGAACAAACGTCCTCATTTAACTCTGCACTACAGAAGGCTTCTTTTCCATAAGTTATTCTTCAGTATGCTTTCACTTACTGACACGCATCTGTCCTTAGAGAGCTTTCCATTTTTAACTGACAGGTGATGAAATCTGTTGCTTACATTCAGGATGCAGGACCACGTAAAGCTTCATGAATCACACCAAATTACATACTCATATAAATGTTATTATGCCCCAGGTCAGAAATTAGGCTTCTTGTAGTTATTCAGTATATACAAAAATAATGTATTTTGATATAGGCAAGAATAGGAACTAGATGCTATTCATTTAGTACAATAATCAGGTATCCTTCATCACTGCTTGGGATACACTGCCTTTACTTACATAGTATTTTAACACAACCAGAAGGCATTTTTTTTTCCCTATAGAGCCTATCCCTTCCAATATATTCAAAGAATGAGATTATTAACACTGATGTATTTTACTTGTAAAAGCAACACACTGCCAGGAAGCCTACTAAGGCTTATAAGAGTACCTTACAAGTTGCTATCAGGAGCAGAAAATGAGTGTTTCTTGAGAAAGATAGACACATACTAAGTTAGCTGCATTACTCCACATCACATCTCCCAATTAGTAGTTTCTCTTCTACTCTACTCCTTATAAATAAAAACAAATATGAACCTTACTTGACAGCAGCGAAGACATTATCACCAGCTTGTGAAATCGCACAGCCCTTCTTCGCTTCATTTGCGCCAACCCACACTGGAAGCTCATCTGGCACATCCCTATTTATGAAAAAGTAGACACAAGTAGTCAACTGTGTCTTCTTCTCCTATTTCAAAGTAAAAATTTATTTGCCTCCTCACCATGGTGCCATCTCCTTCAGAAGCCTAACAAGAAATGCTCTTGGATCTAAAGCTCTAGAAATATTACAGCATGGCTTTAGAAGGAGCTCATACAGGTTCCCTTTATTTCATAATGCTTAACTTTTTCTGCCAAGTATCAAGGCAAAATATTAATAAGTGAAGGTGCTTGGGAGGGTTGGAGGCGGTAGCTTATTAAATAGTTAAAGCAAGTCTTCAACTCCAATATCTACAATCTTTCATTAAAAAAAAAAATAAATATCAACACACACATTAATACCCTGTGACAGAAGGGAAAGATTCTTGTTTGGTGTTCGTGCACAACTCTCAAATTGTGTCTCGTGGAAGAAAGGAGGAAAAACTACGCATAATTATAGTTGAGGAAGAGCATATATTAAATTAAATACCTGAAATATCCCATGTGATACTGTGTCTTGCTATCCCCAACAAGTATAGTCTGGAATTCTGGGGGATCATAGAAGAATCTCCAATGAAGATTGAAGTTCAGATCTGTTGATTTTGCTTTTTTGTGTTTTCCAGCAAGAATATCATATGGTCCAACAAGTGTAAGTCCAACACTTGACACAAGTGCATCTAAAAAGCAAAGCATGAACTGGTTTATTTTCTGGTGGGTGCATGCCTAAACCAAGAAGTTTCTGTGTCACTCAGGTATCAAAAGCTTCCATAAACCCAAAGAGTCAAACACTCTTGCTTACCACATAAGGAAAGCTGAGACATTCTTTTATTCAGATAGCTTTTATTTATTTATTTATTACACATCTCCTAAGAAGTAGTGGTTAACAGTTCAATGACCAGATGGAGACTGAGGACAAGTGGTGTCCCTCAGGGGTCTGTACTGGGACCAGTGCTGTTTAATACCTTCATCAATGAAAAGGACAATGGCATCAAGTGCACCCTCAGCAAGTTCGCAGTCAACACCAAGCTGTGTTGTGCAGTCAACACAGTGGAGGGAAGGGATGCCATCCAGAGACACCTTGACAGGCTTGAGAGGTGGGGCCATGCAAACCTCATGAAGTTCAACAAAACTGAGGGTAAGCTCTTACACACAGGTCAGGGCAGTCCCAAGCACAAATGCAGGTTGGATGATAAGTGGATTGAGAGCAGCTCTGCAGAGGACTTAGGGGTGCTGGTGGATTAAAAGCTGAACACAAGCCAGCAAGGTGTGCTGCCAGCTCATAAAGTCCATCACATCCTGGGCTGCATCAAGGGAAGGATGGTCAGCAAGTCAAGGGAAGTGACTCTTCCCCTCTGCTCTGTTTTTGTGAGACCACACCTGGAGTACTGTGTCTAGGTCGGAGCCCTCAGCACAAGAAAGACATGGACCTGTTGGAGTGTGTCCAGGAAAGAGCCACAAAAGTGATTAGAGGGCTGGAGCACCTCTCCTCGTTAGGATAGGCTGAGAGAGCTGGGGTTGTTCAGCTTGGAGAACAGAAAGCTCTGGGAAAACCTTATTGTACCCTTTCAGTAGTTAAAGGGAGCCTATAAAAATGGTGAGAACAAGCTTGTTAGCAGGGCCTATTACAACAGGACAAGTGGTAATGGCTTTAAACTAAAAAAGGGTAGATTTAAACTAGATAGAAGGAAGAAATTTTTTACAATGAGCGTGGGAAGCACAACAACAGGTTGTGCAGATTGGCGGTAGAAGCCCCATCCCTAGAGACATTCAAAGCCAAGTTGGATGTCTCGTGAAAGATGTCCCTGCTCATTGCAGGGAGGCTGGACTAGGTGACCTTTAAAGGTCACTTCCAACCCAAATCATTCTATGATTCTAAAAGAAATTGTGATTACTAAAACACCCAGGGACACCACATTCTGTTATATGGTAAATTTGAGGAAGCTGAAACCTGGATTGATATGAGGAAACTTTGGTTCAATACAAAACATTTAAAATGTATTTGCATGAGAGGCAGATTTAGACAACATCTAGTTTCTTCGTATTACACAATTTAAGCAATTATATTTTAGAAAGCTTGAAGGTTACTGACATCTTTGTGATTATCTCCAATACTCTTGTTTACACTCATGTAAATATTCTGCATCTTAACTGAAAACTGAAGAGGCATTAGAATTCATCTAACCACCTCCAGTTTCCCTACTTTCAGGCTGTTTGCAAGAGCAAAAGTTAGAAAAGGCAAAAAATATTTTAAAACCCACCACTTGGCTTCTCAGGATTTAGTTCCTCACAAAACTTCCAAAACTGGTAGAAGTCTTCAGGCAGTTTAAGCCGATAGCACATTTCTGCTTCTTGACGAAGACTATCAGGGATATCTGCCTGATTTGACCTTCTCTTCTTGACATCTCCATTTTTTTCACATTGCTGATAAAAAAAAAAATAAAATATTTATTTACTTTCTATCAGTTCTACTGAAGTATTTTATAAAGCTTCTGTATTAGTGGAGGAACAATGATTAAGATCATTAAGTTACTTAAACCGCCACATCATTAAGTTACTTAAACCACCACGTATACAGATTAGAACATCTATTTTGGATAGAATCCCTTCTAAGTGCCTTCTCCGAGACACATGCTAAGCAGATGCTACTTTGATATTAATGGGTTAATATGTTGTTAGTTAATCAAGCAAAGGATTAAGCAATCCCAAAGTTTAACATAGAGTTCTACATTATTTTAAAACCACAACTTCCAAACACACAGCAGCTTGCATCCAAGAAACCCACACATTTTCTTTCTTTTAAGTCTTTACTACTTGCACTACTCTGCTATTCAGCATCCAAAGTGGTGCAGCTTACAGCACAGCACCTAAGTGACTTAGGCTTAAACAGTTTTTAAAAACGATGTAACGTGAACTGAAACAGGCTGGGAAGCAATCCTTTCACGCACGCACACCACTGAAGTGGCAACCTCAACTATCTCATTCCCACAAAAGGTTTCAAGAATTGGTAGGAATCGTTATTCTCTCCCCCCCGCTCTGTTTTAAAGAATATATTTAAAAAAAAATAAAAAGAGGCGGCTATTTTTCTCTTGTTAGGACAGTACAATGAGGGGCAGCCACTCCAGGTACTTAACTAGACTCGAGCCCCCATTCCCGGCCGCAGGCACGGCGGGCGGGAGCGAGGGCAGCGGCGGTCGCTGTTTACAGCACACCTGAAGGGCGCCGGCCCCCCGGGAGAGGCCCGGAGTAGAGACGAGCGGTTCCCGGGTCACAGAACGAAGGGGCCCGGGGACTTTCATCAAACTAAGGAGCAAACCAGAGAGAGGGGGCCGCGGCCCGGCGCTACGGCCGGCCACCCGCACCGATTCAGGCCTAGGGCCCCACGACCGCAGCCCTCGGAGCTCGCCCACCGGCCCCTCTGGCCGGAGACCGCGACCTCCTTCCCCCCGCTCCCCTCAAGCCTTCCCCACACGTGCCCCCTGGCTCGCGCCCGCCCGTTAACAGCCACCTGCTCGCCAGCGGCACCGGCCGCCCCGCGCGGCCTCCGCTTCCCGCCACCTGTCATCCTCCCGCCAGCCGCATCGCCCGCGCCCCGCCCCTTCCGAGGCCCGTGCTCGGCCCCTCCGCGCATGCGCGGGCGGTGGTGGGCGGCTGCCGCCGTGCCTCGCGCGGTGTGTGGAGGGATGCGGTGTTGCAGGGACTGGAGGTAACCGCCCCCCACAGGGCCGTGAGGGGGCGAGTTAGCGGGTGTCTCAGGGAGAAAGAGGGGCTTCGCAGAGGGCCGGCTCGGCCACCGCTGCAGGCTACCGCCCGCTGAAGGGAGAGAGTCCCCCTCCGCCCGCGGAGATGGCAGCGGAGGCGGCCCAGCGCCTTCCCTGCCCCACGTAGCCACCTCGCTGCAAGGTGAATAAGCCGTCTCGCAAGGGCGATACGCAGTTTACATTTTTACATCTGCATGTCAGCTCCGGAGCCAGCCTGTCCCGGGGCTGGCTGGCAAGAGGAGGAGGATTAGAGGGCGCGGGAAGAGGGGGCGCAACGGTGGCCTGTGGGGCTCTGTTAGCCCTGGGCTGGAGCGAGCTGCCGGGCCTCCGAACGGGGGAGGAGGTGAGAGGGAGCACAGTCAGCCTTTGACGGAGAGCACGGCTATGGCTGGAGCTGGGTGCTAGAGATAAGTCGGGGAATTCAAAGCTGCCTTGATGTTAGGCTAGCTCACCTCAGGACTGCCTGTACGCATCTCCGAGGCTGATTTTTTTTTTTTACCATACTTACACGAGTGCGAAATCCTGCAACGGAAGTTAGGGTAGTGCATTGGAATGAGGATTTAAAAAAAAAAAAAAAATTTCTTGAATCGCATGTAATCTTTCCCTTTGGAGCTAAAAGCATAAGAAAGAGAGGAAGCAATACTAATTTCACAGTACACAGAGAAAAGGAAAAATCCAATCCCCTAGGCCTCTGCTTTAGCATTTGACAGATCCCAGGAGTGTAAGTGTCCTCACGTAATCTCCTCTTCCAGTGAAAGAATCGAGGCAACAGTGTGTAACATGCAGCAAGTGAGACACATTCCTCGGTTTGGAAATACATCATCATATTATGCAACATCCACTCATTGAAGTGTGTTGCTGAAATGCCTTGCATAGAAAAAGGTCTAGAAAACCAATAGCACAGGAGGCTGTGGGAAGCTGGTTATATGTGTACCTTTGGGTTTTTGTTTTAGTAAGTTGGATTGCAGTGGGTTTAGTAAAAGAGCATAATGTACTTTAGCTACAGCAATTCTTTTTGCTAGGCAGTGTATGTTCAGCAAAGATGCTTATGTGACATAAATCCAATGGGATTTTTTATCTTGCAATCCGTTGAAGTTGTAAATATTTGCTGTGGTGTAGATTATTAGCTTTCATCTATGAGTAAATTGCAGCAACAGCTATAACACTGACAGTTAGCTAAGCAGAACTTTGGTAATAGTGAATGCTGTAGACAGGCTTACAATTAAGAGTAACATGCAGCATCGCAGGAAACTTGATCGTGACTGCTAATATTTCCTGTATGTAAGAACAGCTAGACACTTCATACAGACTGTGGGTTGATACCATGTAGGTACAGGACAAGCAGTGACAGAATCTTCTTCACCTAGAAAAACGTGTTTAAATCAACATACATATTAAATTTCTCGTTTCCTAAAATCCTGCACACATAAGGAAGGAATATTAAATTTCAAATCCAAACCTTAAGGGATGGATTATGTTTCATCACCTGAGGTTGAGAAGAAACAAGGTATAAAAATCTCACTAAGAAACCAAATCCTAATTTTCTTCCCAAAAAGCATGGAGAGTACTGCTTTGAGGCCTCTTTGCAAAATGCTTTCTAGTATGTGTCACTCCACGATTTCTGGTGTACCAAACCTTAACCATAGTGGAGGCTAGACAAAATGGCACCTGAAGGAATGACATTTTCCTCAGTAGTATGGTAGAAAGCATTCTGGATGACTTAATCAAATAAAAGCATACCTTCCCCACCTCCATCATCAGTATCCGTTCTATAGCCTTGCTTAGCTTACCCGAATTCCAACCTCATGCAGTAAATTGATTCAGTGACAACAGTGGCACCAATATTTCCCATTTCAGCATTAAAGCTAACAAATGCCAAGGTCTATCACCCATCACTATTTCAGGTTAAGCTTTTTTCCTACTGCAAGATGAAGTTAATTAAGGAATTAACCTCACCTCCAAATTTAGAGCTCTGCAGATGCTTAGCATGCCTTCCTGTTCTCCTCTCTATGCCTACCAAGAGAAACCCTTTGCATAATCATTTTTAATTCCACAATGACACTTTTGCTAAGGTGAATGCAAAAGTGACAAGAGAAGGATAGCCCCAATGTGCCTTATGACAGCCTAGAGTCTCAAGTATGTATTCCTGCCACATTAGCCTTTGGCTACAAAACAAGTAGGTAAGGTCAGCATGAAAGCTTCTACCTTTATTTTGGATCAAGAAGAAAATCAAAACGTATTACAGGTGGAAAACTTTGAAAAGAGATCAGCTTTTGCCTCTTACAATATTTTGCATTATAGCATTGAGATAGAAGTAATGGAAGCATGAAATAAGTTTGTGGTAGCTCCATCTTAGATATGCCAATATCTCACAAGGCAAAGCTGCTGAAAAAAATGCAAGTTAGCTAGAAAATACTCCTTACATTGGCTTACTGTTAATATTAGTGCTAGGTCTCAGAAGCCAAACTTGGAAGGCTTTTACTGCTTTGCTTTGCTGTAGATACAACTCTTGTGAGCTTTAGTGATCAGTTGATTTTTTTTTTTATTATTCTTTTCTCCACACAAGCTATTAAAGTTTCCAAGACCACCTTTCTTGTGCAATAACCTGCAGTTTGGTGATACCCCAGGAGAGAAAAAACAAAGAATTCAACAGTGAAGATACTAAACAATCTCTGTCTGAGGAACTCAGTCTCTCACCATTTCCAGGCAGGTACCCCAGCCACTAGACTACTGGCTAAGAGCAGCAGTATTTGGCTGTATTTATAGGTATCTTCCAAACAATTTTTGAATTAATAGCTCAAGAGAAATAGGTAATGAAATGGCCCAGTTGCTTCATCCTGTCCCATCAGGCTTAAAATATGACGCAAATAACCACCATCATGATCTTAATAGAACCAAGCTATGTTCAGAAGACTAATTTTGCCTGGCTGGGTAGATAAAAGGGGTGGTTTTGAAGTTAGGTGTATCTAGTCCCAGGCGGCAGTTGATAAGGTGTTTTCAGAACAGCAATTTAGAGCTTAAGTGCACAATTCAAGTTTGATAAACCCTTTCAGTTCCTCTTTCTATCCTCATCAGTTGTTCCCTGAAGTGTGGAAATAGATTGTAGGGGTGCCTCTGTATAAGCCCTTAAAAGAGAAACTGTAAGAGAATTCTGTGTTACACTGACTAATCATTCAGTATTTTTCCTCTCTATGAACAATTGCTAACTCCATCTGTGTATATCTACCTCCAAGTAATTGTTCTCATTTCTTTAGTCCTAGAATAGGAAAGCATATGGAATGTGGTATTACTAGTTCTATTGTCATTCGTTCTGTTTAAAGCCTGTGAGGCTGTAACATGGAAGACTTCTTAAAGAAGGATAAATGACTAAACCAGAGTTTATAATATAGTATCTTAAAACTCTCTCCTTCAGACTAGTAAACATAGCTGCCTGTGTCTGTAGCATCAGACTTCTGAATCAGCATATACAGAGATTATCTCAAGATAATCTGTAAAGTAGCTTTATCAAACTCTAAAGCCATCAGTTTGATTAGTGCTACACTTCAGTGAGCCTAGTTTAGTTTGGTTTTTTTTTTAAAGTTCATTACTATTCAGTAGCAGATTTTGTGAGAAACAAACACAGAACTGGAGTCTGTTGCCTTGAAACGAAGCTTTACAGCTTTTCTCAAAAGCTGTGGTACATACTTCCTGCATATACATTTAATTTGCCCCTTGAGATCACCAAGACCTTAGTGCATCTTATGAGGGTTTTTTCTTCTCCTATGTCTGTTTCCAAAATTATTGCTTAACATTCAAAGTTACTAAAGAGTACCCCATGCTATGACAAAAATTGCAGTTCTTAGTTTCAGAGTTTTATAGCTATAATTTATTGTGAAGAAATCCTTCATGAGTTAAAAACTAAGCTTTATCAGCTAGTAGATGGTAGAAAGGAAAGATGACTTCCAAGTTTGCTGATATCCAGTTTATGCTTCCTCACTTTCATTCACTGACTCATTTATGCTCATAGCTTTCCTCCAGAACTGATTACTTTCCTCCTACCCTTTACAAGGTTCAGATTTGCTCACCTGTGAAAAACATCAGAAATAAATTAAACTATGGTAGCCAGATACTCTGTGCTGAGGTGTTCCAGAGATTTATATTTAAGCACAGATATCTCAAACCCAATATAGTCTAGTCTGCGTTAGCAGGTTACATGGAGTGCAACACATACAGTTCACGATCTGTTTTTCCCTACTCTTCAGCATATGCAGCTGAAAGGCAATGGTTTAAGTCATGTTTAGGTACTTCTTTTAGGTTGTTTCAAGAGTACCGAAGCAGCAAGGGCTATGTGTGGACAGTCTCATTAGTCATCACAACGTACAGTGTATATAGATTCTCATTTCTGTTCAAGGACTAATTTTTGCCGAAGAACAATATGCATTTTTCTTGCCACCAGAGGGAGCCATTTAAATTCTAGTCATCAGAGAAAGCCGTTTGAAGAATAGAGACCCAAAAATAAAAAAAAAATCTTAATAGAGGATTGGACGTGCTGAGTCCTTTTGTACCATTCAGTATAACTCCTTTAGAAGTAGGCCACTTGTTTCTGAACACCAAATAATTTAATCTTATTCTAAATAGTCCCAGTTTATATAATAAGTGTTGGATATTTGTGCCTGTCAGCTGTCACATTGGGGTTGTACAGAATGCAGTGTGGCACGAGTGCAGTGAAACTATGCTATTTTAAAAGAATTTTAACACCGCAGTTTAAGCCAAGGTCTGGTTTTTAATGAGTTGCCTTGCAAAATTGCCAGCCTTCTCAGGTTAAACCTCAAATAATCCTCAGTTCGCACAGAGCCTGTGTTCCATCAGTCATTAGCTACTGTAGGGCAGCTCCAGATTTTCAGGTTTGGAGGAGGACATGCCCTCCCTTCCATCAAATAAGGATGAGCAGGAACTATGGACACATTCAGTGTCTAAGACAAGATTTGCCTCCAGGAAGGTTGCGAGCAAGCAGTGCTGCAGCAGACTGCAAAGACACACAGGGCCTCTGCTGAGTCACCACCTCACTGCTGCCTGTGCTGACAGGTTGTCCTGGGCCCCTGCCAGCTCCCCTTGCAATTCTGCAAGGTAGGCTATATACATCAGAGTGAATGAAAGCAGAAAACGCAGTAGGAGACGGAGGACAAAAAAGTCACATCACTCGAAGAAGACTCATCAGGATACTGCAGGACATGTATTTCCTGAGAAATTCTGAAGGCTTTAGCTTAACTTCATACTGTGAATGTTTAAAACAGAATATGGGTGAAGATACACAGTAGCCTGGCTGTGAAGGTCTTCAAGTTAGATGAATATTTTAGTATCTTGATTAATATTATTTTGGCATCAGTTCAGTGAGCATTGCAGTAACTGCTCTCCACAAGAATGTAAACTCAGATTTGTACTGCCGTGATCCAGCATTTTGAACCACTATTTGTTTAGATCTGGCAGCTAGCAATAGGCTGTGATTTTAAGGTGGCAATGGTATTTTCTGCAAACCAAAATCTATCTTTCTGCTCTAGTTTGAATATAGGGAAAACATTCTGATTGCATACATGAGTGCTTGGAACACTGACATCTATGCATGATATTTTGCATTTAAATTTTGATCCTATGATTGTGCAGAACTGCAATTTATGTAGGACTGTTTGCTGTGCCTACTAGTTAGGTTTTATAGACGCATAATATTATAAGTTGCCTAGCGTGCTTGGATGTACAGCTATGTATGTGCAAAGCAGCAGTGAGGCACAGTTCATCTAAGTATTTTCCCATGAAGTTAAGAGTCTTCCTGTAAGAATCTATTCCTAAAGGGGCTGCTAATTTGAATACGTATCCAAAAAAGCAGGCAAAAGATGAACCATTAAGTTAGTAGATTTAAACCAATTTTACTTCTAGTAGGATAGTTTTCTGAGCCAGGCAATCTGAGTACAAGATTAATTTTTACAGTTACGTGCTTTTGTAATTTTGGGGCATTGTACTTCTCTCAATCTGTAGCTTTTCACCTTAAATGCTTCCCTGCGTATGTACGAACACAGCATACCAGTGAGGAAGATACAATGTGTCAAGTCAAATGGGTGCCAGGTACCACTGGAGGCAATAAATGAAAAAAAAATAAAAAATCTTTGATCCGATATATTAAAAAAAAAAAAGAGTAGTCTAACAGCAAGTTACTTTAATCAATGGCTTCTTAGTAGAAGCACCCTTTTGAGGCTTTACATTTTTAGTATGAAAGAAGAATCACTTAATAAACATGCTTACCACTGAGACAAACTCTGCATACATTGCTTTACCATTAGCAACTTGTAAGACTGTCATGTCTTTCATATTTACTTTTATTTATACACACTACCTCCCAATCTTGTGTTTCAGAACCCTGGGTTTGTGGGTTGGTTTCCTAACAGGCCAATTCATATTCTACTGTCACCAGATGTTAGGATGACGGTCAATACAAATAATGAAACAGTATGTATTTACTAATTGTGGACTGATGATGTTAACATCTAATACACATAGGCCTGGGTTTCCTCCCCCAACAGATAATGGGGTGAGGAGGTGGAGTATAGTGGCTCTGAGTCATTTCATCTTAGGCTAGAGTGAGTCAGGAGACAAGCAACTCAGTATTAATTCCTTCTCTCTTTTTTCTTCAGGGTTTACAGTGGGTGAATTGGTCATATTCCTAATATCTTAGAGACAGGGAATTTCTGGCTATAACTGACTGACTAGCACGACTCTTTTAGGAACAGGGTAAATCCATTTTTCTGTATTTTAACATCCTGAGAGGCAATAGTTTACATTTTCAGATAAACTACTCTCCAATAATAGCTTTTGTAGTTGTTACTGCTGTGCAAGTCCCTAAATCTGAGGATGTGCAGTATAGTTTAGGGTGAACAATCAAGTTATATTCAGCAGCTCATTTCTTCTTCTGGGCACCCTGACAACCACAAAACATTAAAAGTAACAAAGGCTAGGTTTAGCATAAATCCTAGAGGCAGCATGAAAATAAAACATTGACTTTGGACTGGGGTTCATATTTAAGGCTCTTCCCTCACACCCGCTTGGATGTTTCCATTCCATATGGCTTCTAGTGCAACAGTACAGTACACTTCTGCTGTAGACTTCTCCTAGCTAGTAACACAGAACCTGGCGTATTCTCACCATGCCATTCCCCGCTAACAGCTTCACTGCCTAGAGCTGTGTAGCATTAGCACAGTCTGTTCTCAAATAAGTTAGCTCTCTGTCTATAAGCATGACTAATTAATTCTGATGCAGCACTGTGCTGACACAGCTCTACTGTTTCCAGTTCTGGAACCAGTCAAGTACAACGCTCACCTGGGACTGCTGTACTTTGTCGTTGCACAATATAAGCAGCACTGACAACATATCCAACTCTGTTTTCTGTGCTCCCATTTCCCATTAATCAGTCTTGATACTGTAAGCTGCCATAAACAACTGCCACAGCAGGGAAACATGTCTAAAGCCCACTCCTATGGTTATAGCTTATTCAAAGACAATGGCACTAAGACAGGCTAACGCCCAGTATCAGGAAACGACTCCCTTCTCATCAGGGTGGTGGGAGAATGTGGAACTTGGCTTGTCCACTTGATGCAGACCTGCTAAAATTGGGCCAGCTGCCCTTTTCAAATGAGGGCAGAACCTGCCCTTAGTGCAGAAACCCAATTACTACGGACTCCACTGAAAAGGCACAAATACTTGGTGTCTAGAAGACCAGACCTTCGCACCAGAGGAAGATACCAACATGCTTCCACAGCTTCAAGGGGCCGACATATTTCTTACATAACTTCAATTCTGTGGGGCCCACACCTTTTTGTACAGAAGTCCACAAACAACCAAAAAAACCCACCCCTAAACTAGCACACAAAAAGCCAAGATCATTGGTCTCATCCAGGCATTACAAAAATATGAGTCTCCGCATGGAGAGAGTTGAGTTTTCAAGTTTATAGGCCAACTGTCTTATCACCAACTCCCCTCTTTGAAACTATCAGCAAAAGAAGAAGAATCTCCGAGTTGCATTGGTGAAAAATTACAGAGCAGCATCTCTCTTCACTCCCTTCTTACTCTGTATTTACACCAAGAAAACTATTTGATAAGTAGCCTTTTTATTTTAAAAATATTTTTCTAAGCTTAAGAACACTATATACAAAACAGTTTCAGTGCACAGGATGTTTTTACATTATATTTAGAGCCAAATTCCTACCATTTAGCTAGGTAACCCAGTTCTTACCACCCAACTCCTTCACAGCTTAAGTATTTTTTTTTCACACTTTATAGAGAAATTAGACCAGCACTTCATCTCAACACGACTGAGCTAGTACCTCTACCAGTCAGCTCTTGTTTTTTTTCCCTCAACAGAAAGATAAATACAGCAGCTATTGTTAGACAAGCCCTCCATTCTTCTAATGCTCTCAGAGTAAAAGGGAATAAAGCATCTTATTACATAACACATCCCAGCAAACTAGGAGAACAAACAACTCTAAATGAAGATTCTTACCATTGTAGAGCCAAAGAAAATCCAAAGTACTCCCAAACACCTGTATGCTTATGGGAAGAGCTGTGTGACTTCTTATTAACAGGCTTGTTCTGTTATATAGATAGTGCTTTTACCCAGGTATCAGCATTGACTGATGGGTTGCAGGGTCCCAGCTGCACCTACTCCCTGGCCATTTAACCCCTGCGTTTCTGGTTCCACCTTTCAGCAGATGTAGCTGTTAAAAAGAAGGCTTAAGATTTTGGATTGTATTGCAGGATGTAGCTTAAGGAATTTGTAGTGCCCCCAAACCCACAGTATAACTCACCATAGCTGCTTTTTTTCTGCATAATTTCCATATTTTCCTCTTTTTCCTTTTTTTTTTTAACTTACTCCGTCTCCTTTATGTTGCCTATCAAAAGAGATAACAGGTGTAAAATTTCCCCTGAGAAAGAAGAGGAGGAAGCTAGGCAGGGACCTCATCATAGAATCATTAATATGGCAGTTGCAAATCGTCTTTGTTTTTGTTACGATGTCAAGGCAGGCTTAAAGGAATAGCAATACTTCTTACATTGATTCTACCATTCAAATAATTCTGTGTAACTAGAGGGAACTAACTAAGAAAAAGCAAAGTACTGAAAAGCGTAGAACAAGAAATGGATGTTCCAAGTAGGGCTTGTGGAAATTCTTGTTGAACTACCTCTAGTTGTGCTTTCACTTTTATTGGACCACGGTGCGTTAACAGTAAAGATATAAATCTTGGATATTACAAATATCTTTTTAACGCAAACTATTTAAAGTCTCAGTGTGTTCAGAGTGTCCATCTTCCAAGCACCTAAATACACCATTTAAGCATTACTGATTTTTTCAAATTGATATCTATTAGGTGCTCAGTTTCTATCACTAAAGCCCTCTTGGTGCAGATGCAGCCTTCAGAATGGAATTTAAGCTAAAATATCACACATCCTAAAAACAATTTCCTTTTTAGTAGAAAAGTTTGGATCTCTGATACCTTCTGTAAGGTTCTGGGAACTCTCAATTGTAGGTTCAATACACTTTTCAGAAACAGACCTCCATGTGCAAACTCATCGCGTTATGGGTTTTGCAGCACAGATTGTAGTTCCGGCAATATAACGTACATGAATTTTAATATAAAGCCAAACTGCAGTATGTAACAAAATGAAGACAAGAAATCTTGCAAAGTCATTTACTCAATCTCTTGTCTTTATTTCATGATCAAATGCAACTCTCACAGAGGTGAACATTTTCCAAGGACTGCTTTTACCATTTTCAAAACAATGAAATATGATTATTTTTCATTACTTTTTGATCCCTGTGATATCTGAACAGAACAACAGTTCTGAAGCATAGTGCCTCCTAACAAAATTCAAAATGCTAAGGTTATTTTCTCCTGGTTTCCTGTAGTATTTTACTGAAAGACTTTCATGAACTTACTTCCCTGACCATCAGCAGAACACTGCTGTGATCAGACAAGGAAGGAGTATCCTCTATGTAGCATAATTCATGCCTTAAATAGGTTCAAACCAGTGACTTCAAAAGCCTGTCAAGAAGTGAACTCAAAAAGTATGCATAAATGTGTTGTGGATACAGGGATTCCATGTGATAAGACATCCCAGAAAGATGCACTGAGTAGTGATAGTTACTTCTAGCATATTTTAAAATGTCATATTGTATAGTTTACTTTATGTGAGTGTCATAATCAGTAACTAATTTAATTGTTTAAGAAAGAGTGTAGTCACCTGTATTTTTAGGAGTTTCTAGCAAGACCCATTGCTCTGTTATGTAGACACTCCTGTGACTTTCAGCTGACCAGGTGGCATTAAGCCATTGAACAAAATAGGCTATATTTTTGTCAAACACTATGGTTATATATAATTGTGGATTAACGTCTCTGAAATGCTGTAGAAAAGCATTTTCTGTCAGTGTGTTCTTAGATGAAGGGTCAAGAGAAGGACGAGTCCAGTGAAGCTGATTTCCTAAGAAAGAAATGGAGATTAGTCGTCTTAATACTATACAGGTGTTTTACTAGGACAACCATATTTACTGCTAAAGGTCAAATTCTGATAAAAATATCAATTGGACTGGTAACCAAGAATCCAAGATAACCAAGATGGGCCTGGGAAGTATGTGGTGTATTATTTCCTAAGTAAATAAAAAGCAAGGAGAACATAGAGACGTAGACTTGCAGTTCAGATGGGAGTTGGAGGTTGAGCAAAGTACCTGCTTGAAATTCGTCTTCCTCATTAAAGCTTTCAGAAGATTTCCATTCTCTAGTCCCCACCCTTGCCCTGAGAATGTCCTGACTGCTAAGAGCTTTGTGGTAGTTGGTGCAGCCAGGCACTGCTGTCTGCAGAGTGACTCTTAAACAGCAAGAAAATTCAAGGTCTGTGGAATGGATGCTCCATCGAAAGCTTGCCATCTACATGAAGTTTCTTCTCAGTATTTCTTTGAATTGAGCCCCACAGAGCAGGCAGGGACTTCTGTGCAAAGCAAGCTCCATGGTCGGTTGGTTAAGTGAGCGGACTGCTAGGGGAGTAGGCAGACGACTTAAAATTTGATCTATACTTTGTAACCAGACACTGTTTAACTTTGCCATTGTATTCTCTCATATTCACCATTAATATATTATCTTTGCTTTGTGATACGACTAATACCTTTTTCTTGCTGTCTACCACCTTGAAATGTATATCTTCATAATGTTTACATTGACAATCTATGTAAAATAGTTTTTAAATTTACTTTGTGTTTTGGGGGGAAAATATAAATCCAGAATGAGTCAACCAAGGCAACAGAAACATAATTTGAAGTAGGCAGGATTATTACAGTTGTTATGGTTTGTACATACACTTGTAAATAGCTATAATACACAACAAAGGTTCGTTGTCTTCACTGTGGAGTTGACTTTACACTCAGCGTATTGGTGACTATATGTATAGTATGATATTGATAATCAAGTGATTTTTGTAGTATGAGACAAAGCCCAAAATGTCCATGAAATTGAGAGTTTTGTTGTGAGAGAAACTAAGAATTGAAATCATTAAAGAAATTGCTGTCTTTTTTTTTCTCTAAAGCATGGTGATTTAACTGCATAGATGTTAATGGTAATAGGAGGCCAGTAGTTAAATTTCTATAAATCAGAAAGAGCGTTAACGTCTTACAGTTCCATTTGCTTTTCTAAAGCAAGTGAAATATTGTATGATACGGCAGCATTTCTGACTAATAATAGTACTTATCAGCAATTCTTAAACCAGTCTATTACCACAAGATTAATTAGTGTCATCATTTTATTCTTCATTAAGTAAGCAATTTGTGGCTAATTGCTAACTCTGCGTTTTTCAGAAATCCTTTCCCAGGATATTTTTTTTCTTTCTGCCTGTTTGATATTGCCTCTAGTGGGATGCATCACAGCTGTTCAATGAGTCCACATGCTTGTTGGAAAAAGTAGGTAAATGACATGGTATCTGGCATTCTTGCATGCATGTAGTCAGTGCATGCAATCTTATTTCTGTGTGATTCATCTATTTTCTCTCTCCTATTCAGTCCTGACAGTAGCTTTGGATTTCACTGAACCATTCCACAAGTGAAAAGCGGATTACACTTTATGGGAGCCTTAATCCAGTGGAGAATACAACATGTGGCTAAGGAAGCTGAGCATCACTGTGAGTATGCTGTCAGAGTAGATAGAATAAAATGGAAAGTGAAACTTCATTGCATCTTACTTTGAACCAAAATATGTTGTATCACTTTAAATGAATGGCTTTACTTAGGGTCCACCATGAGCAAAGAAAGTTGTCATGGAAACCCTGATGGGATAATTACTATCTGGGCAGAGCAATAAGGCCCTGGAGACTGTGTAATCAGGTGGCCATTTATTCTGGAAGACTTAGGCTTCTGTCTAGTAAGGGAGTGTGGAATGGGTTGATTAAAGGAAAGCTGCTCTAGCAGGATCAAAGAATGAGATACAAACATTTTCTCCTGCCTGTCAAAGACAATGGCTGTATGACACTTTGATTTATTCTCTGGTAAAAATATTCTAAAGCTGTTTAGAGGAGTCCAAGTGTGGAAGCTAAAGAAGGTTTTGTTCCCGCAGATAGTTTTGCTCCAAGTTCTCCTCCCTTCCACATTGTCTACACTCTTGCTGTAATTACCATGATCATGTTCTTTCCTGTTAGCTTGGGTATCTCTGTATTACACTGCATTGCTACTGTATTACACTGTATTACACTGCATTGCACAGTGTACACATAACCAAAGTGCCAATTATACCACTTGAGATAAATATCATCCTGTACTAAAAGAATGTGCATAATTAGTCTTGTTTAATTTGAGTATTTCATAGTGTAAGTGCAAAGGGTGAAAGTAATCACGCGATTGTGGTTGGAAATGTTTTAAAAGCACTTCAAGTACTTTTGTAGAACAGATGATGGGAAAGCTTATCAAGTCTTCAGAGTCATGCTATTCTGGTTATCCAAGAATCCAGAATTCAAGCTGCACATGTGTCCTTGATGTAGTTTTCTGAGCAGTTTCCTAAATTCGTCAGATTTTTATGTAGTTACTGCAACAGAAAGAAGATGGAACTAAAAAAGAAATGGCAAGGTTGTTTGCTAACTCAGTGCTAGGACTCTGAGTCTTTCCAGGGTCATGGCTTGCCCTTCAAAGTTATATAAGGTAATCATTCAGAACTCTCCACTTATTTACACTGGCACCATGTTGGAGACAGTTGTGTCTTAGGTTGTAGACATCACTTGTAGGATGGTTAAAAATAAAATTCAAACTAGCTCCTTCTGAGTTTCAAAACTGCCATGAAAGCAATCTGTTCACACAGTGCTGCTATACTCAGGGCTGGATGCAGGCAGGGTGAGAATAAGGGTGCTATTGAACAGCACAACATATCCTCTGTCATATGACATGGAGAGCACATCAATCTGTGCAGAGCAAATGGGGTTGAGCAGGAACTGTAGCTCCTTTATGTGCCCCCTGGCAAGTGTATCCTTCCTTCTGGAAGCAAAAAAACTAAAAATATAGATATATAGAGGCTTTCAAAAGGATGGACTGCCCTTTTTGGTCTGCAAAACTAATGCTTATTATGCAGGTTTGGTCAAATATCTGCATGCATGAGACACATTAGTGGATCCAATCAAGTGATGAATACTCTGTGAGACTACCTAAATATTGTTCCTTTAAGCAGATATTAACAGCGAAAAAATGATGCGCAAGCAGAAAATGCTAGAGTGGGTGATTGGTTTTGTGCAGATGCTGGAGAAGGAGCGGGTCTATGTTTACTTCACAGAATCACAGAATCACAGGATGTTAGGGATTGGAAGGGACCTCGAAAGATCATCAAGTCCAATCCCCCTGCCATAGCAGGGACGCCTAGATAATGCTACACAGGAACGTGTCCAGGCAGGTCTTGAATGTCTCCAGAGAAGGAGACTCCACAACCTCTCTGGGCAGCCTGTTCCAGTGTTCCGTCACCCTCACTGGGAAGAAGTTTCTTCTCGAGTTTAAGCGGAACCTCTTATGTTCCAGTTTCAGCCCATTACCCCTTGTCCTATCAGTGGTTGTCACCGAGAAGAGCCTGGCTCCATGCTCGTGACACTCACCCTTGATATATTTGTGAACATTAATGAGGTCACCCCTCAGTCTCCTCTTCTCCAAACTAAAGAGCCCCAGCTCCCTCAGCCTTTTCTCATAAGGGAGATGCTCCACTCCCTTAACCATCCTAGTTGCCCTGTGCTGGACTCTCTCCAGCAGTTCCCTGTCTTTCTTGAACTGAGGGGCCCAGAACTGGACACAGTATTCCAGATGGGGTCTCACCAAGGCAGAGTAGAGGGGAAGGAGAACCTCTCTCGACCTACTAACCACCCCCCTTCTAATACACCCCAGGATGCCATTGGCCTTCCTGGCCACAAGGGCACAGTGTTGGCTCATGGTCATCCTGCTGTCCACCAAGACTCCCAGGTCCATTTCCCCTACACTACTCTCTAATAAGTCATTCCCCAACTTATACTGGAACCTGGGGTTGTTCCTACCCACATGCAAGACTCTACACTTACCCTTGTTATATTTCATTAAATTTTTCCCCGCCCAACTCTCCAGCCTGTCCAGGTCTCGCTGAATGGCAGCACAGCCTTCTGGCGTGTCAGCCACTCCTCCCAGCTTGGTGTCATCAGCAAACTTGCTGATAGTACTCTCTAGTCCCTCATCCAAGTCATCGATGAATATATTGAATAATAATGGTCCCAGTACCAACCCTTGAGGGACTCCACTGGATACAGGCCTCCAACCAGACTCCGCCCCATTGACCACAACTCTTTGTCTTCTTCCCCTTAGCCAGTTCACAGTCCACCTCACTACCCCAGAGTCTAGACCACACTTCCTCAGTTTAGCAGCAAGGATGCTGTGGGAGACTGTGTCAAATGCTTTACTGGAGTCAAGGTAGACCACATCCACCGCTCTGCCATCATCTATCCACCTTGTTATATCCTCGTAAAAGGCTATGAGGTTAGTCAAGCACGACTTCCCCATGGTGAAGCCATGTTGACTGTCTCTAATGACCCTCTTATCCTTGATATGCCTTGAGATGGCACCAAGGATAAGTCGTTCCATCACTTACCCAGGGATGGAGGTGAGGCTGACCGGTCTATAGTTTCCCGGGTCCTCCTTCTTGCCCTCTTTGAAGACTGGAGTGACATTTGCTTCCCTCCAGTCCTCAGGCACCTCTTCCGTCTCCCAAGACTTGGCAAAGATGATGGAGAGTGGTCTAGCAATGACATCAGCCAGCTCCCTCAGCACCCATGGATGCATCCCATCTGGACCCATGGATTTATGGATGTCCAGATTTCTTAATTGGTCCCTAACCCAGTCCTCATCGACTAAAGCAAACTCCTCCACTGGCCTGACTTCCTCTGGGGCCTCAGGGGAACGGGGCTCCTCAGGACCGCCTCTGGCAGAGTAGACAGAGACAAAGAAGGCATTCAGTAACTCTGCCTTCTCTGTATCTTCTGTCACCAAGGCACCCACCTCATTCATCAGTGGGCCTACATTGCCTCTGGTGTTAGTTTTATCTGCCACGTATTTGAAAAAGCTCTTCCTGTTGTCCTTGACCCCTCTCGCCAGGTTCAATTCTAGGGAGGCCTTTGCTTTCCTAGTTGCCTCCCTACATCCTCGCACAACAGCCTTATATTCTTCCCAAGTGGCCAGCCCCGCCTTCCAAGATCTGTAAATTCTCCTCTTGCACTTGAGCTTACCCAGCAGATCCCTGTTTAGCCACACAGGTCTCCTGGCTCCCTTCCTTGACTTCCTACGTGTCGGGATACTCTGATCTTGAGCACGGTAGAAGCAGTCCCTGAACGCTAACCGACTATCTTGGACCCCTTTACCTTCAAACAGCCTTGCCCATGGGATTTTCTCTAGTAATTGTTTGAAAAATCCAAAGTTTGCCTTGGCAAAGTCCAGGGTTGCAATTCTGCTTGCTATTTTGTTTCTGCTACATGAGATGCTGAACTCCACCATTTCATGGTCACTGCAGCCAAGGCAGCCCTCAACCTTTACTTCTTCAACCAGATCTTCCTTGTTAGTGAGGATGAGGTCCAGCAGTGCTCCTCTCCTAGTCGGCTCCTCCACCATTTGCATCAGAAAATGATCATCGATGCACTGGAGGAACCTCCTGGACTGTGGCTGGCTGGCTGAGTTGTCCTTCCAGCAAATATCAGGGAAGTTAAAATCCCCCACAACAACCAGGACCTGTGATTGTGAGACTGCTCTCAGCTGCCTGTAGAAGGCCTCATCAACTTCTTCACCCTGATCTGGTGGCCTGTAATAGACACCCACAACAGTATCTCTCCTGCCAACCTGCCCCTTAATTCTAACCCATACACTCTCAATTTGCTCCTCCTCCATGCCTGGATGGTATTCAAGACATTGTAGTTGCTCTTTCACGTAAAGAGCAACTCCAGCACCTCACCTGGCTGGCCTGTCTTTCCTGAAAAGGACATAGCCACCCATGATGACATTCCAGTCATGTGAGCTGTCCCACCATGTCTCTGTAATTGCCACCAGATCATAATCTCCTGCCGGAACCCAGGTTTCTAGCTCCTCCTGCTTATTCCCCATGCTGTGTGCATTGGTGTATAAGCATTTCAGGGAGCAAGCTGAGCACACTGATCTCACCCTAGGGGGATGGAAGGCCACCCGGTCCTCATAATTTCTAGAACACTGCCCCACTGCAATCCCCCACAGCTATAACCCCATCCCCCTTCATATCTAGTTTAAAGAACGCTCTATGAGTCCCGCCAGCTCGTGACCAAGGATCCTTTTTTCCCTTTGTATCATTTGAACCCCAGCTTGTTTCAGTAGATCAGGTGCCTTGTAGATCTCCCCATGGTTAAAAAATCCAAAGCTAGACCGCTGGCACCACCCCTTTAGCTAAGTATTAATCTGCTGCACTTTGTCAAACCTACCACTATTTTTCCTCATAATTGAAGGAATAGAGGCAAACACAACCTGTGCGCCTGATCCTTCTAGCATCCGCCCCAGTGCCCTAAAGTCCCTTTTGATTGCTTCTGGCCGTCTCTCTACTATCTCATCATTACCGATCTGCATAACCAAAAGCGGGTAATAGTCTGTGGGTTTGACCAGACCAGGAAGCTTCTTGATAACATCCTTAGCTCGGGCCCCGGGGAGGCAGCAGACTTCCCTGTGGGTCAGATCTGGGTGGCAGATAGGGCCCTCTGTTCCCCTCAGGAGAGAGTCTCCAATTACGATTATCCTCCTTTTTTTCTTAGATGAAGAAGTCCTAATGTGTGTATCTGAGCGACTCACCCTAGACAGCCCTATGGGTGAACCCTCCACTGACTCTTCCTTTGCCTGACTCTCATTGTTTAGAGCCCCATACCTGTTTTGCAGGGGCAACCGGGCAGGTGAGGGAGGGCGGGCAGGGATTTTCCTTCCTCTCCTGGCAGGCACCTGCTTCCACTCCTCCCTATTACTTCCTTGAATAATTTTTCTGCAGAGTGAAACTAATCCATGAAACAACCTGTGTGAAAGTTGAGTGTAAGGTAACGCTACAACCACAAACCTGGCCAAGTTGTTTATCTTTTGAGAACAGAGGCTTGTATACCCATGTGCTTGTCTTTCTGAAAAGCACAGGTAGTCTAACTGGGTGTCTATAGTATTTCTAAGACCCCTGTGTATTTAAAGAATCACCTGGAAATGTCAGACTCAACTTCACCTACAGATGGATTGGATTCCTGCTTTTTGGCCCCTAACTTGGGGAGCAGTTTAGAGTCTGTTTGGTGCTATCCGTATTCAAATACATGCCCCTTGGAGGACAGAACAGAGTTTGTGATGTGGTATCTTATTACTCTCATCAGAACCTTAGAAACAGCAGTTTAGGACAGTATTTAGTCCTGAATATGAAAGGGTTGAGTGTTGGAATCGATAATTGTGTCAGGTTGGAAACCTGTTTAAAGACTGGTTTGTTATCTGAATGAGCTAAAAGGAAGTATATATGCTATATAAATTGTGGTAACAGCCCAGCAGTGAGATAAATGTCTCTCAAGACAGATCCAGCTAGTGAATGAATTTAACTACAGCATAATTCACTAATGTGAGCAGGATAGCAGTTCACAGTAATATGACTGAAACATTACCCACACTGCTACTTCTACTACAAATTCTGCACTGTCTTGAATATCTAAAGAAAACTCTGTCCTTTTGGAATGTTATTCTTCTATGTGTATTCACTTTTGTATTTTCCATCTTCAAAAATTGTTAAAAAAATATTAGGGATATCCTTATTCTTTGTTTTCCAATAAAGCAACATATACAAAGGTGACCTAAGACAATTTCGTATTTGCAGACTGAGACAGAATTATTTTCTTTCTAACTGTTGGGACAGACTGAAGAAAACATATAATTTGAGTGTACATCTTAAACATTTCAGTTGTGGCATCTGGATAAACCAGGTCAAGACAATTTGGGTGCTAAAAAAGAACTGCTTAAAATGTTTTTCACACTGTTGAGTCCTAGACTGTAGCCTGTCAGTTTATTGCAAGAAATCAGTTTCTGTCTTGTAGGGATCAGGATTTTATTTCACCTACATTAGCGTTACAGTGTTTTCAACAAAAAACTATCATGGGCAGAGAGTGCAAAAACAGTCTCATACATCGTTGTCCATTTATCCAAAAGGTTTATGTACTTGTGTTTTCTATCAGTATTTGTGTAGAAGGAATCCTTTTTTATTTACTTGTATCTGGGAAAACAGGATTGGATTTGTAAAATTCACATGGATTGCTTCTGCATATCATAACTAAATAGCAGTTTGACAAACCCATATTTTATTTGGGGTTAGATGACACCTTTAAACTCCCTATCTCAGTTTCTAAGAACATTACTCTAGAAAGTGATGTCCTGTTGGCTTATGGAATTAGACGAAGCTCTGCAGGAGTGTTTTGCAGTAGTTCATGCTGGAGGAATGTATCTCAAGGAGTGAAACATTACTTCCTATTTGTTAAATTCCCTATCAATAGGGAAGGTAACTGCAGAAAGCTGTGACTTTATTCAGCTATGAAATATAACATGCTGTCACATTTGAAATGTGATGTTCATCTCACGTAGGCTAGCTCTTACTAAACTACATTCATACTGCTGGATCAACTCTGAATTATCATGTACAGATGAAAGATTCTGCCATTATCAATATCCAGAAAAAGCATTGCTAAGTTTTTATTCTTTCTGCAGTAGTAACTTAAGCATGGCCCCTGAATTAGATATTGATAAAGAAACTTGCTAGCAATGTAGCTGTAGGCTTTGACATTTTGGTATCTGAGGCATGAATATTCTCAGATTTCGTCAGGGTCTAGAGCATTGATAAATATTCATAATTCATTGACCAAAATACTTCCCCAGAAATAGAATGGTGGAAGGAAAAAGTAGTATTGTAGCTTGTACTATTCTGTGCTAGCTCTTACCGCTTCCAAATGGTAGAAATAAATGTTGACTCCAGTCACAACAAAAATCCCCTTGCTTGGCTGTCTTGTATGCTAGCAGTCAGATCCTCTTGAGATGGATTGTAGCTGACAGGTTGTTGCAACACACCTGGTACATATGAGTTGGGAAACATTTTGCCAGGTTAAAAGTATGATGAAAATATGTGTTGTTACAGTAACAGTAGGTAAAATTGCACTTTTTAATTAACTTGGTATGATCTAAAGCTTCTTCCTCTTTTCCTTTTTGTGCTTGATTACCTCTACAATGTCAAGATCTGTACGACGGTCAATGTCCCTTTCTGTCTGTGAACCAGATTCTGTGGCTACCAGCATATTAGATAAATTAATTAGTTGAAATACCTTTAGATGCCTGACCTGAATGGCCTTTACCCATTTATATTTGATCATCTGAAAGCAGCCTGTGAAACTGTGTCTTTCTGAATCTGTTGGTAACATACCGTTGCCACTCTATCACCATTCCCTTTTGCTACAATGGCTCACGATACAGCTGCCATTTCAGAGATCTTAGGGATTCTCAGCCTGAATCCCAGGCCTCAGCAAGTCTGTCTATACTGATCGGTTGCTCTTTTTAGACACTTACAGTGTTAGTAGCTGTTACAAACCCACCAGTTCTAGATATTTGGGTTATTGGTATATTTTGGGAAATGATCGTGTTTATATAGCAGTACTAAGACAGTCATGAGAAACTGTTCTGGATTCATTTGTGCAACACATCAATAAAATTTCTCTAGCAATACCTATAATTGTGCATTTGCTCCAGCCAGAGAAAGAATATGTATTTCGTATATATATATATATGCAAAAATTTTATATTTCTAAGTGAGAAGTGCCAGTACAGTAATCCAAAATATTGCAGGCTATTGTAAATACTGATTCACTTTGCTTTCTCATGATTAGGCATTGTTCCCTATGTCAGAAGGCCAGGTTAAATGCATTTAGGTTTCTGGCACTAAGAAAAGGGAGTATATTGTGACCCCCTTCCAGAGCATGTGGTTAAGCATCTTCCTCGTTGAAAACAGTACACATATTAGGAATAATGATATGCTGATTTGGAACCAGACATGTGTGCCTGTATCCTGGAAATAACAGATGCTTTCAGATCCTGTGATATAGAACCACAAATTGCCACATCAGATTTAGATTCATAAAAATACGTACTCTGTTTCTGCAACCTCTGAATTTACAAAGATAATATTTTAATTCTGTTTGTCATGCTGGACTGTTACTTTCAGGATAGCATTTTAAACATCATCTAACTTTCTCTGCGGTAAACCAAGTGTGTGCTGTTTTTTTTCTAACTTTTCCCACTTTCACGCTGCTGGATTTGGTGCTACTATTTTGAGAGATCTTTTTGACCTTGTAGCTGTTGTTGCTGGTGTGGTCCAGACTGTTCTTTACTGTGACTTCTTCTCTTTGTACGTTACAAGAGTACTCGAGGGAAAGAAGCTCATTTTGTCAGTGTAAATGCCAAAAACCCAACCACCATCATCTGTCCTTTTGCGTACCTGGACAGAACAATCCTTATCACAAGTGGCAAAAAGGAAAGCTAATACCTCAGACATTTACAAATGCCTATTTGGGGATGTTCAGTTCATGAATTCTGTCTTGTAATTCAGTTCAAAATGCAAGGCTAGAAAGTTTCTGCCTTCACACCAACCTTACTTGTTAATTTCAAAGTAAGAGTTACTATTCTTCGTGTCTTCAGGGACTGAGGAGGGAAGGAGAAAGAAAACTTTGTTAAGAAATCTGAATTCTTGCCATAAAAACAGAAATGTCAGCCCTGATCCTTTTGCTATAATTGCAACACCACTTCTTCACTCTCTGGAAGGATGTAATTCAAGCATTTTCGGTGCATGAGTCTCTCTCGTGTCTTCAAAAGCTTCTGCTCATATGAAGCGATAGGCCTTGAGAACCAGTCTCCTTGAATAATTTCTTGACTGCATGAAATACTCTTGGACTTACACATGCACTGCATCCTGTCCACAAGGAACAAGGGGCAAATTATTAAATTCCATCAAAAAAGAACTGAACTTGTCTTTCAATGTTTCTTTCCCTTGTCCAGTAATATGCTGGGTTTGAAAGTAGATGAGTGCAATTTCTTCTATCTTGTTTATAATACACAAGATAATGTGCTAATATAACATTTTGCTTTGTGATAGACATTTACAAATAATTTGTCTACTTTTCCTACTCATAACTATTCATTTACATTACAGTATTTCTTTGCGCCTTTGGAATGGCATTTTCTTTCAGGCAGTGATCTACTTTGTTGCTTTCTAGCCAAATGCCTTACATTTAAAGAATTTAAACTTTGTCAAGGGTATTTTGGTTTTCTTGACTTTCAATATGGAATATTATGATTTTTCTGTGTTGTTATGTTTCTAAATGTTGAATTTTCTTCATGAAGTCACTTTGTGTTACATAAAGGTAGAAGACTCCTGCTTATTGCAGAATTCTGAAGGCTTTCCAATGCTTGGAAAGGAACAATAAAATGTCAAACTTTGTTAAAGAAAATAGTTTCAAAAATCCTTTATTTAATTTCTTCCAATTTGCTCAAACTTTTACAAGTCATAAAATAAATAATTTTCATATAAATTAACTATTATTTTGTACACACAAGTATGTCTCACACAGCCGCTTTCCTATATGTTAGGACATATATATGTTACCTGTGGACATAGATGTTTGTTATAGGTATATTCTTCATGGTTATCTTTCTGTGTTTATATTTTGCGACATTTATATTATGGAAGCATAGCTACTGTTTCCTAAATTACTGAAATGCTGCAGAATTTTTAAAGAGCATCTTTGTTTCTCCCAGTTACTATTAGGGTAAATTAGTTATTTGCACGTAGATGAGAAGGAGACTGGTAGAGTCTCAAAGCAGTGCTGTGGGACTGCTTCTCTATTGTTTTGGTTTATATCAGCTATTTTGAAGCTTTTGTCACAATCTGTGTTACAAAGGAGAGAATATACAAAGTCATTTAGGTGATAGCAGATGCTATTTGCTTTTTCCAAACAAAGCACTGCCTGTTATCTTCCACTCCTGCCACAAATAGGAACTGTTCCTGTATTTTTGTTTTGTGTGACCTAACTGTAAAAACCAGTAATGATCTAAATGTAGGTGTGTTTATTCAGTAAGATGATTTGAAATAGGCTCAGATTCTGGATGGGGATAAAACCAAGTGTTCAATATTGACTAGTGAGAAGTTAAGCAAAAGGATTTTATGCCCATTCTTCTCAAGGTTGCCCAGTCAAGTGAAGTTGTAGGAGCAGCACAGGTCTTTACTTCATGGCTACACCCACTATGATGCCAAGCATAGTCATAATTGCTTCTGTAAGGTGTTTGTCCATGTATGATTGAATATTGGATAGTAATGGGTGAATATTGAAAAGGACTGAACTGATCTCTGGGTCACTAAGTGTAGCCTCCAGCTGTTTTCAGAAATCATATCACAGAACATATTAAAGTCCCTTTCATGAATAGCTTAAGATGCATTTTGAAGTAAGTCATATTTCTAGCACCTGCTACTCTTGCCAGAAGGCTCTTCCAAAAACTCATTTCACTGATTAAGGGAGAAGCCTCTTTCTAATTCTGACCTAAGTTTATTTGTGGCCAGTATCAATCCATTCGCTCTTTTGTTTAGCTTATATTGATCTCCTTGCTGCTGTTCCACTTTCTGATGTGCGGCCATAATTGATCTAATTTTCTTTTTCCCAGGGTAAGTGGGCCAATCTCTTTAAATCTTCCCTCAGAAGACAGGGAATCTCTCTCTACCTTTGATTATCCTGGAAGACTTCTCTGAACCTGATCCGCTTTTAATGTATCTTTTTTGAACATAGATGATTGGAAGTATAGATGGCATTTGTGATGCAACATCAAAAGTGCTTTACACAATGGCATTTATACTTCATTTTCTTTGCTGGAAATGGTTTTCCTGATGCATCATGGGATTTCAGTTGCCTTCTCCACAGCTGTATCAAATGGTTGTCTTGGGTATTCTGTGATGGCCATCCTTCTCTGTATTGCTTCCAGTTGTCTTTATTTCATAGCAGACCTCAAGTGTGTAACACTGCAATTTGTAGTATTAAAATTTAATCCAGTTTCTATTACTTCAGTCCTCAAGGACATACAGCTCCTTTTGTATGATACTCTGGTCCTCACACAGACTGGTGCTGGTCCCCAGTTTTTAATATCAGCAAACATTGATTGGTACATGTATTTTTTGTGTCCGGGTCATTAATGAAAATAGTAAGACAAGACTAATCCTAAAATGCTGCCTTGAAGACCTCCTTTAAGTATTGCCCACCATGTGAGTAATTCTAATTTCAGTACAAATCACTGTGTTCCGTTTAGCCTAGTTCCTACCTAGCTCACATTTCTTGTGCTCATTTCCTCTGTCATGTCTAACTACTATTCCATGCAGAGCAAGTCAGTTCCTGAAAGTAATTGTGTTCCTTTGGAGGCATATGCTTATCTTTTCTATACCTTTCTGAAGTCCAGGTGTAATCTTTCCCATTTCCCTTGGTTTTATTTAAAATGATGTAAGTTTTTTTGTGGAAAAAAATTGTCAAAATCATCTTTCAGTAGAGAATAGGGAGGCAGCTAATAGCTCCTTTCTCTTTATGTGTATTTTATCAGAGTGAATGTATGGTACAGAGAATGATGAGGGCAGACTTCCCTGTGAGAATTGTTGATACGTGACCTGGGTTCTGAGCTTCTGGCAGGCCCAATCGTGTGCCTATGCACCTGCCTTCATCACCATCAACTTCACATAGCATCAACACCTTGTTTCCTCAACACCATTATTTAGGAAAATTATTCTGCTTGCATGGCTTTGAATTATTCAAAATAGGTATTTTCTGTCTTGGAATCTGTCCTCTTCACAAATATTTATGTGGGATCACCTAAAGCCTTGAAAATAGTTTCTTTTAATAGGGCTGTAGTGTAGGAAATGTTTTAATGTTTCCCCATTTCTCATATCTGTGATATGCTGCCATAACTCTCTGATACTCACGCTCAGTCTGTCTGTTCATGAAGGCTTATTGGTTTCCCTCCACGTAATATGGGACTATCTACAAGTGAAGGTGGCAACTGGCATTGGCCTGATCTCAGGAGAATGTTTGTCATTAGCTAATAACATTGTTTTCTGTTCTTGTCCTCATTTGACAAGACATCTCTTCTAGTATAAAGCAGTACTCTGACATTATGGTAGGCAGCAATCCAGTGGTGTCTTTGTTCTTACTATATGCATCAGTCTTTCTCTTGACTTACTTTCATATGACTTACATGAAGTACTTTGTTCCCATTCTGTGTGGACCATTTTTTTTCTGCTTCCTAAGTCTGATCACCATGTCTCTCCATCAAAAGAGAAATCATTTACAGTTAACACAATGCTGTACTGGAAAGATCTTTTCTGTCACAACTATATACAATACCAAATCTCTGATTTTCAAGTAGAGATTGAGAGGGGATCCTATCATAGGATCATAGAATCACAGAATGTTAGGGATTGGAAGGGACCTCGAAAGATCATCAAGTCCAATCCCCCTGCCAGAGCAGGAATGCCGAGATTATGCTACACAGGAACGCGTCCAGGCAGGTCTTGAATGTCTCCAGAGAAGGAGACTCCACAACCTCCCTGGGCAGCCTGTTCCAGTGTCCCGTCACCCTCACTGAGAAGAAGTTTCTTCTCGAGTTTAAGTGGAACCTCTTATGTTCCAGTTTCAGCCCATTACCCCTTGTCCTATCAGTGGTTATCACCGAGAAGAGCCTGGCTCCATCCTCGTGACACTCACCCTTGATATATTTGTGAACATTAATGAGGTCACCCCTCAGTCTCCTCTTCTCCAAACTAAAGAGCCCCAGCTCCCTCAGCCTTTTCTTATAAGGGAGATGCTCCACTCCCTTAATCATCCTAGTTGCCCTATGAACTACTGAAAAACATAGAAATGCTTCTGCTGGCAATAGGAGCTGGCACCACTCAGTAACTCGCTTGGATTCTAAAAGCTAAGATTAATGGGAAGCATGTGCATGTGAGAAATTTTGTTGACTAGCTCTTGGAGTCAGCCAGGCCAGCAGCATGGATCCTACAAGAACCTTTTCCTGCACAGGAGAAAACCCACCCTCCTGAAATGCAGGCACTGTGATTTCCATTTGCTTTCACCATTCTTCTCTTTCTGTCTTTGGCAATTGATCTTATTCAAGAGCTTTCTTTTACATTCTAATTACACAGTGCCAAAGGGACTTCCATCTCAGATGAGATTCTTAAGGGCCACTGATAATCCACATAACCTTTTCCAGCACCAAGATTTGAGCTCAAAATTAGTGGGAAAAGGCAGGAGCTGTGATTAAGCTAAAAAAAAAGTTAGTGTTTTTACCATTAAGTGTAATTAGCCAGCAGAGCAGTTTCTGGTAGGAGTAGCTGATCCATGGTCATTAAAATGTCAAAGAGTTAGTGTGGTTTTGTTTGTTTCCTTGTATTTAATATGAGCCATATGGCAATGAACAATACTTCATTTTGAGTATCCAAGAAGGGGAATTCTTGCTAACAAAGGCTTTATAGTAGCATGTGTGAAAGAGGGCTTTCATTATATTTGTAGGGTTAATTTATATGGGGTAATGTTTGGTCTCAGTTAATCCATCTGTCTAATATTTTAACAATATTTTAATGAAACCTTGAGCCAGATGTCAATGTAGTGAGAGTTGCCTATTTTATCCATTGATTTTCAGTAAAATATTGAGGAATAAAAACCTGAAAACCTAGCTTTAACAAAGGGGAATTGTAGTGATCAACATTGATTTCAACAGGGGCAAAATTTATGGAGCATTTATATATTCAGCAACTGAAGCAGTGAAATATAAATACACAGATTTAAGACTACCTTTATGAATGTAACAGAAGCAGTTATTGTAAAACTTGAAATTCTGTTATCTGTTGTGGGTCATAATGTTTTATAATACATGGGCAAAAACCCAAAACAAAACAAAACAAACCCCCACAACCTTTGTCAAACATGAATTGAATGTCAGCGTCCTTCCTAGTTGATGATAGTCAGAAAACTAGTCCCAAATTGGTCATTGCTAAATGAACACTAAATTGATACTGGTCATTCTGTATATTGTTCCTTAGTGTGGTTGTCACTATTCTTAGTCCTTTGACTAGAAGTGTCTAGCAGACATTAATCTATGCTCATTACATGCAAATTTTAACTATGTCTTGAACCTTTGAATTGGTTGCTGCTCATGAAGGAACATAGACTTATCAGGGCGCTACCAGCCCTTAATGGTCCTGACCAGCCTCACCTTGGGCCTCTGCCTACACCCCTGCCCATGGGCCTAGGAGCCTGATTTCAGCTCAACTCAGGGCCTTCAGTCCCTGCCAGAGGTATGTCAGAGAACTGCTAGTCTGCAGCTCAGCTTTCTCCTGCACGGCCATGGGCTGCATTGATGAAGACCCTAACCTGGAGCCTGATTTCCTGGCTTAACCCCAGTCCTGCCTCATCACCATGGTTTTGCCTCATGGTCTGGAATCTTGGTTGAGCCTGGCTGCTGCTTCTGGGTCTGCCGTGCCCTGTTCACCTTGCCAGGGTACTGTGGGGCTGGGCTCTGGCTGGCAATGTGCCTGCCCTGCTGGCTGGGCATCATGCTGGGCTTCCACCTTCCCATACCTTAGGGAGCAGCCAGCCTTCGCTGTACACTGCCACAACTGTCTACGGAAAGAGTTAGAAAAGCTTGGATTTGGTTCCTGTTTCAATTGACAAAGGGATGTTGCTTATGGATGTTGGGATCGAGGGTTGAGTCAGTCCCTGAAATATTAAAAAGAAATCTGAGGCAGGGTCAGCTTGAGCTAGATTCTGGTCACTAAAATGATTACATTTAATGGTTACATGCAGGAGTCTGTGGTTAAGCAGTGTTACAGAGCTGTACTTGGTTACATGCGTTAGAATATTGAACGAATTTGGGACTGTATTTAGCAGACTTATGGCTAATATTCCGACCTATTGCAAAACAAGATTCTTTTATCAGGCCGTCTTTTCTTCACTTCAGAATAGTTAGATACCACATGGCATAATTACCCCAGATGGCTGGGTGGGCAATTCCTGCATTCCTGATTTACTGAGTCTTTAAAATTTCCCTGCTGTCAGACCCTTGAATGCACTTGTGAGAGAATAATATTTTGGTTCCTGTGGCTTTTGGAAAAATCTAACTTGGTTATTCTGCACAACATTCATATCCCTCCTCCTCCTCCCTATTACGTGTATAACATGTTTTGTCTTCAGACTATTACATCTAGCAGTACATGACTCGTGGCTCATTGCATTTTAGTAAAATGTCACTGTTATGAATATATTTCACAAGGACCCTGCCTTGCACATCTTTGGTGCAGTATTTATTATTCAGCTCTTCCTGGAGTCAATGGAAAGATTCCAGTTAGGCTGCAAAGGCATTTGGAGTAGGTCTGAGTTTGCCTTTAGTGTGCCTGGCTACTGAGGAGAAAAAAAAAAAAAAGGTGTATTTTTAGACTGGGTAGCCATCTCTTTTGTAACTGTAATGTAGTCTCTACTGGTGACTAAAATGGAAGTTTCAACATACTGTGCTTACAAGACCACATACTCCTGGCCTCTGGAAGACCTCACAGGTTTTCACATGGGCTAACAACCAGCTGCATTAAGAATACCTCATCTACTTCTTGACCAGGAAGCCTGTAGCAGTTGGTCATTGTGGTGTCGCCCACAACGGCCTTCCCACTAATCCTAACCTGTAAATTGTCAACTGGCTCATGTCCATCCCTAGGCTGAGCTTTGTACATTCCCACTACACTCTGACTTTGGTATCTTCACATCAGTAGTTATCTGGGGCAGTGAAAGACCCACACTGCAACACATGTACTTTGAACCCATTCCCTCAGTCCCTCGGAAGTTGTACTTTTTCCTCTGTTGTCTTCCATCGCCTTCAAGGCTTACTTTTTTGTAAATTAATCCACTTGAAACCAAACCTGTCTGTTTTCTTATAATCTCAGAGCATTTTTATTACTTAAGTTGCCATGTAAAATTGTGTAAAACACTGAGACTTTCTTAAGAAAAGCCAGGATAATTTCCGATGTGCTAGTATGAATAGGATCTAAAATAAAGGTATGCTCTGGGCTTGGTTTTCATGGAATTCTGTTTCTCCTCGTAATACTTATGCGTCCAGCCTGACCATCATGTATATATGGTCAAAGAAACTGCATGTGCCATTTGTCTTGAGAAATGTGTACATTTTTAAAAGCCATCAATATAATTTCATCTGACAGCACTGACCCATGCCATTCTGTGTGGGCTCACTCATTTGGCAGTGCTCCACAATAGCTGTGAGATCCCAGCAGGTTTTTGGTGGATATCACAGCAAAACGGGAAATCACTGGCTCAATTTCAAAGCAGGGGAAAGAAAACAATATGGAAAACTGGCTTAAAATGATTTACAAGACAAATACACAAATGGTTGGAGGAGTCACTGTACACATTTAACCCATTCTTAAAAGTTTTCTTCTACTTTTAAAAAATAAAACTGAGTAATATTGTTCTTTATATTCTCTCTGTGGTCTGAGATTTACTAATTTCTAATGCAGGAGGTGCAAACTCCCTTAAAATAGTGTTTGCTAATAATACATCATTACTACAGCACAAATAAGTGGTTTGAATCTATTGCTTCCAGCTGACTGGTGTTCTTTGCTAACGCTTGAAATTATGGAATTTATTCTTTGCTGAGGCTGATGTGAATTGAGACTAGCTCTGCAGAAATAAATGGAATAATAGAAAGATAAGAAGGTGGAGAATACGACTCAACAACTCTGAGGGGAAGTGGCGTTTTTGGCTTAAAAGATTGTCAGTTTTTATAGTCGTTTATGACTGATTCCCAGAAGACAAATGTTAGCTAAAATTAAATGCTTCAGATTTGCAAGCAACTGTGAGTCATGGGTAGATGCAGAGAAAATTAGCAAAACCAACAATGACAGAAAGTGGGTGTTAAGAATAATACAAAATAAATCTTAGATCTGGTAGCTAAATATTCATAATTAATCCCATTCTATTTCAATTTTCTAGAAAGATGTTATTTGAGTTTCATTAATTATTTTTTCAACATCAGCCATCCCAAATAAGATGAGTAATTTGTTATCCAAAGTAGCAAAATATTCAAATTCAGATAGTACGTATGAAAATCAGATTTTTCTAAAAATATTTTACTTTTTTTTTAATGAGTTCTTGTGTTTCTCATTTGTAGCTAAGTCTGATTTGAAATGACTTCATAGCTATTTTTTGCAAAAGTATTAAAAGTAATTTCATGTAGTGCATCTATTCTTCATTACTTCTCCCAAAGCTTTTAGTTTGCTCTTGACAGTACTCTGAATAAGATCAGCTTGTCCAGAAAGCTGTTTGCTTGGCATGGACCTGGCAGATCAGGTGAATGATAACAGTCAGACTGATCATGTGGAACTGTGGGATTATATCCCGACGTGTATTTTCTCTGCTGGAAAGGCTGTGAGGCAGTCGTGTCTCTAGGGGATGCAGATGGGAGGTACCATCGCAGCCATTTTCTCCAAGATTTCCTTCCCTGAGGTGGGAAGACGAAACACATGAACAAAGCAATTTTCACATGAATGCATCTTACTGCCTTGCAGTCAGGTTCCCTTTTCCTTTCAGTCCTGAGTGATGTGCTTGATAAAATAACACATAATAACATGTACGCATGTAGTACCTTATATACCAAGAATGTATTTCACAAAATCAGAATACTTTTAAAAAGAAATTAAGTTTTAAAACTGGAATGCATACCAAAATGGGAAAATCACACTTCAACTTTTGATAACAAAGGAGAAAATAGACTGGTTTTAAAGTACAATTTTTGATTACAGACAAAATGGCTTTGTCAGGGTGGTTTCACAGATGTTTTGTTAATTGTCATCGAATACTCTGATGCTGTTTGTATACTGGAGTATACTATTCCTAATCTCCATGTGTTAGATGCTCTACAGGGAAAAGTGTACCTTCTGTCCCAGGTAACAATAAGAAAACTCGATTTTCTAGATGTAACATGGAAAGGATGGAAAAGACACTACTTCTAAAGAGGAAAACTTACTATATATGATAAGTCTATGCCTGGCCCTCTGTTGTGACTGCTCTGTGCTGCACTGAGCAGTCCTAATAGAGAGACCAACCTGGGTCGGGAGGATTCCTCTTGAATAGAACCAACATCAAGCACTTTGTCCTCTGCTTCTCCCTTTTCTTCTGATCTTTTCCCTTACTGCTTAGGGATTGCAGCTCAGCTTTGTGGTGAAAAGTGTGGATGGCTTTCAAGCACTCATCCGCACATGTCCATTAACTTGAATTGTGATTATCTGAGGTGCCTGACAACATCTTTAATCCGCAGAGAAGCTGCCCATCTTTCCCACCTAAATCAGGATAGGAATTAGGGTTAGAACTTGAATGTAGGTCTTCCCTCTTCTGTTGGTTTACACGGGACCTAGCAATGACTTTCACATACTTGATATTTAAAACACAACAATGAAGTAATAACTGGTAAAAGACTGCTCTATTTATTATTATATCTAAATTATATATATTATTATATCTGTTACATCTAAATGAAGTGACTCTTAACAGTTCTCCAGAGGATCTCTTTCTACCCTGGTGATAAGAACAGGAAATATTTTATCTAGAAGCAAGTATCAGAAGCACAGTGGAAAAGACATGTGAGGCACCTTACATTGAAGGTTTTGTTATTTAGGACACCTTTTTGGCCTCACAGTGTGCAATAGGTGGCCAGACTGCATATGCTTAGTAACCCATACACACCTAGAGCAATCACTCCAGCAGAGTATGTGATGACATTCAAGAATCTTAGCCCTTAGAAAAGGTGATTGGAAAGAGTAAAATGTGATGCGTGAAATAAAGAATGAAATAACATCAGCTAAGTAAATGTGGTTAATTTTCCAAGTCCAGTATAACAGAGATAGTTGAAAACCTACTTATGGTGGGTCTTCTGCTTGCATAACTGAAATTCAAGACTGACTCCAATATAGATTAATAGCGCCTCCATAAAAAAGCTACAGGAGTTGGTGACTCAGTGACTTACACTAATTATCTTTGTTTAACAGCAGTATGAGAGCTTGGTATATGTAGGTGGGTCAGATCCTTTTCTCCCTTCCTACTTTTTCTGCTGCCACTTCTTTGATGCCTCTACTCTGAGGAGTTTTTGCTTTGCCTTTTCTTGCCTTTCTGAGACTGCTGTAGAATCTACGTTTCATGCGGTTTTTCTCAGGCTTCGCTGTGTAAAGGTGCTGTTGTTTCGAAAGGTAGTATCAAGTAGTTAGTTTTTAATATTTAAAATAAGACTTTACTTTGGATCTATCCTTGGAGCGTTTGAAGCTGAAATAGGTTTCCTCACTAACACAGAATGCCCTTCCATTGTGTGAGCATGGGCTCACATATTCGTGCTGACTTACTGTTCCAACTTAGAGCTGCCACTTCTGGCCTGCTGACAGGAAGATATATTTTGTCTTTATTTATATATTTTATTCTTTTGGATTTTTTTTTGTTTCAGCACTGAAAGTATTTGCTTTACTGTCTCTACCTCATTTTGAAAGAGAGGTGGTGCTGGCTGATGGAAGACCTGTGAAGAAACCAAATTAATTCACAGGCCATAGAACTTCACCATGTTCTGTTAATTAACACTAAAACCAGCAGGGAAGCAAGCCAACCAAGCAGCCAGCTGGAAGGAGGTGTACAAGCACATCACAATAGATGTGACTGTAAACTGATGGCTACAAGCAGTTTCATCAGGGAATGAAAATAACGTGCTAACTTTCAGTGCTTCTGAAGTCTTCTCCATGGGGCTTCCTTCTAATCCGTTAGGTAATTCCAAACTGAAACATAGATCATCTGAAGAATGGATGGTGATAATTCTTCAGACAGTTTGTACTTAATTGTTGAGGACTTGATCCTTTGGTCCTTGCAGGAATAAAACTCTGTTGGTTTCAGCAAGAGTATTGAGACAAAAGGTATGATCAGACTTGTCATCAGACAACTGTCTTTGTAGTAAAGAATATCTGATGCTGGTTAAGTTCACCCTGTAGATGTTAGGTTTGGTAGCACACCTAAATCAGACCTTTCTTCAGATCAAAACTTCTAAATTCCGATATAATTTACTTGAGGACTATTTCTTGCTTTGCCACGTTTTTCATTCTCCAGTGCTTGTGTCAAACTGCAAGTCCATAGGTGTATACCCTATCTACAGAACTAGAAATTTCAGAGAGTTGTTCAAGTTGAGTTTTGTGCTAGCAAATACAACAGCTGTCATGTATTTTTAAGCTGAATGCCAATTAGCTCTTTATCAACTGAGTGCAGAAAGCCTGGTCCTTCACAGAAAGATGTAAGAGCTTGGGAGACTCCTCTTGGATTGAGGCTTCCGATCTTTTTGTAAAGATTGGCCAAGTCTCTAAAGTAGCCAATTTAATGTCCTTTCCAAAATCTTTATCTGTCTTATGCTACCACTTGATACAGTCAGTGGAATGCAAATTTTCAGTCTAACTTCTGCACACTGGTGGATATCTGACAACCTCTGGCAATGATTTTCTTAGTTTTATTTCTGTTTGTGTGAAAATATAGTTCATGTGTTGGGAATTTACTTTCTTTTTGTTTAATTGTATATGTCTTTATTTTCCTGTCACGAGTCAGAGATGATAGTTGTGCAGTGTTCCACTTGTGATGTACATTTTATACTTTGTGTCACCTAATATTCCTCTTCCTTATGTAAAGTACAAATCCTTGCAGCATCCTTTTGTCTTTCTCGATAGCCAAATTCTGATACAAATTTTTACAGGGTAGTGTCCAGTGCTGCACAGAAGACACCAGGCAAGACTCCACTGTTTATTCATAGAAAGGTATTGTCTGTAGTACTGGTAGAATTTAGGGATTTTTTTTTCTAGTTTTTAAATGCAGTTTATCTGGTTTTCTGTAGTAACGTGCAGATCTCTGTGGATATAGTTAAACTGTACAGGTGGCTTATGTATTCCTCTTAAGTATGTATGCTTTTCAGTGAGTGTATTAAATACTCAATCATGTTATCATAATGCTCTTGTTTAGATCTTTCTGTACTTTCCCACAGTCTTCTTTAGACATTACAAACTGAAGTAACTTGGTATAATATGAAATTTTGTCACCTTGCAAAATTATTTTTTTTAATACATCATTGCATAGTGCTTTTAGTAATTCAGTGATTTTGTATGTAAACTTCATCTGCACTCTCAGGTACACTATTTAGGTTTGATGACTTACTGTTTTTAAACTACTAATTTGCTTTTTCTTCCATACCCCCTTTTCTGAGTCTACCTCTCTGTTAATTCTCTCTCAGTTCTGTGGTTTTCCAGTGCCTGGCACCTGGACTTTTCTTATCATTTGGATCCATTTGAATAATTTGATGAATACCAGACTCATAGTTGAGTGTGAAAAAAAATCCAAATCATTAGCTTCTAGCAGTGTCCTAGTCTATGTTCACAGAGGCATGTTTCCTTGGGTTTGAATTTGTAAAAAGAAGCTCATAAAGGTTGTCAGACAGGTTTCTCACTGAAGATTTTATATGAGAAAGCCTCTTAAAACTTAGTAGACCTGGATAGAAATTAATCCTCTAAAAAAAACCCCCAAAATAACAATGAACAGGTAACATAGTTTAAAAATGCCAATAATATTCTTTGTTAGTGTTCCAAATATTTCTACAGCTAGTTATCACAAAAAGCAAAGACAATTATCAATACATTGCCTTAAAATGTACCCACTCAGGGTAAGCTTCAGTGCCTAAAATTTTAATCTAATAGTCTAAAGGAATATTAGAACTAACTCCAGGGTTACCTTGAAGGATAGACAGTGTACCCTGAAGTGAAAATATGATTTGACTTTGGGAATAATTCATTTTGGTCAATGAAACTGGAAGTAAAATTGTATGAAAATTGCAAATCTCTTCTTTAGGACTACGACACTCTCTAAATGTGTACTACCTTCCAGTAGACCAGGAGGCCTAAAGGAAGAAAAATAGCCACAATTTATAGCTTGGGGAGTATATAAACGAAAAAGTGATGAGCAACAGTGATGATTTTGTGCAACCACGTGGAATGATTCATAACCTAGTTGTATTTTGTATTGGATTTGAATTTGTCTTTGGCTGTTGGGAGAAAAAATGGAATTGGAGTGTAAAAGTTGTTTTTTTGAGTAGCACGATATGGAGTACATTACCATAAGCTGTCACTTTCTGGTTCTTTAAACTCTTGTGGGTGAGTGTAACGTAAGTGACCGATTCTTTCACACTTCAGAAAATAGAAAAAACAATTGTCTGTACACTTATGAAAAGGAATAATGCTGAAAATGTTACATAGACACATTTGCCTTAAATACGCTTAGTATTGATGGACTGTTCTTGGCAGTTTCTGAAAAACAATTTTTGAGCATGTAATCTAAGAAGTATCTAAACTGAACAGAGCAGAGCAATGGCTTGCTGCTTCAGCTGTCCTGTTAGAATATTTTATTATGTATTTATTTCAGCCATAGATAGAATATTTGTCTACTGAATACAGATTAAAGGTGAGAAATTTCCTTTTTTTTCCCCAAAGCAATTTGCTGCATTTCAAATATTAGGTAATAATTTTTATTCCAAAGACAACAACAACTGGGTAGCTTTTTATACTGTATGAATAACCGTAGCATATAATTAATTTTCTCTTTCAAACCTTGCCATTAAGCATTGTAATACACATCTGTACTGTGTATATCCCATAGAGATGTAGATAACCTGTTTTGAGTGGTTTATTTTTGTGCATTTAAGTTCCACTTTTGTTAATTTCATAACAATTTCTCTTGCCAAGAAAGTTTAGTGATTACTATAGGGCAAAATGTGTTTTTTGAGAACAATTTTATTCTGTACTTGGGCTCTTCCCAGAAATGGCCATTCCTTCTGTTTACACCATTTTGCCACTGCTGTGCATGTCAGTTATTTGTATTTGACACAGCAAATAGTCGTGAGCAATGAAAAGAAGTAGAAGTGCAGAAGGAAAAGATGATGAGAAGAGGATGATGATGGGATATCATGAAAACAGAACAGATGGTTCTTAATAAATCAATTAATCTTTAACATTTGATCTATTGCTGCTAAAAGTCTGGCTACTCAATAAATACCTTCCATTGTGGCTTGTTACCTAAAAAGGCTGTTTGGAGACTGTTGTTATTTTAAATGCTTTGCAACTTAAAAGATGTAATAATCTGCTTGCAGCTCTTTCCTAGACAATATTCTATGCAGATACTCTTTAGAGAAAGCATGAATATGAACTAAAACTCCATAATGTTCAACTTTGCCAAACTGTGAAGACGTTTTAATCAGAATTAAAAAAACTTTCCTACTGGCCAACATATCTGCACTGCCTTGAAGACAGAGCACCTGAAAGGCATTCTTTAAGACAAAATTGAGATAATTAGGGTTTGTAAAGATAGCAGGTTTTGAGCCTGCTTTTTTTTTCTTATGTGTCAATTCTGAAATCAGGTATTCAAAAGAGTTGAACTAGGCAAATTTTGAATACAATATAGGACCCGTAAGTGAAGCAATTTTTCATGTTTCAAATGTCTCTCTCTGAAAGAACGTGAAGTTGTGTTTTAATACAGAGATATTTATCCAGTTCAATTTAGTTCCATTTGCTGTCTAGGCAGACCATTTCTATGTGTGATTTCAAAAACAAGCAAAGGCCTGGTTGCTGAAATATCTAGCAAGACCATGCTACAGGTAGCAACGCTTACGTGGATTCCACCAAAAATTGTTAACTGAGGCTCATTGCTGAAAAGCAGTGAAAGAGAAGAGGTATAACAAAGCAGTTACAAAACTTATCTAAAAGAAATACTAAGACAGTGTCACATTTATTTAATGGGATGAAAACCCAAAACATGTTAATAACTAGGAAGTGGGAAGCTTCTTGGGCCCAGTTGAGGCCTTGAAGCTGTGAAATGACACTTAATGGACTTAGCTGAATAAAAAAAAGGCAGGGAAGGTCAATACAATACAAAAGGAGAGAAAATCTTCCAAGTTGTCTGGAAATTTTGAAGTGCCTGGGAATTTCAAACTGTGTATTGGTTTAGAGGAGAACACATGAGAATGGAGATATAGGGGAAATCATAGACGTTATGTGAATTCTCTTTCATAGATTATGAGCAGTCTAAATAGTAGGAGAAAGAAAAGGAAAAAAAGAGGAGTTTTGAAGGATCTTGTTGGTGTGGGTGGAGTTTTATTTCTCCGTGCCTGAACTGTAAACTGGAAAGCAGGATGTAAGTAATTCAGTATAGTCTCAGCTAACTGAAGTTTTCTGCAGGAGAATAGTTTTCAGTGCCTGTGTCGGTACACAGCAATAGCAGCACTCCTGACCAGCTGTTTTCTCATGGGCTTTAGAGCCTTTGGGGACTTCTTTCCAAGGCAAACACGGATAATGGATTGTGTATTATTGGATGCAGAAGTAGAATAACCTGGGGAAAAATATCCCTAAATAAATAAATATAATTTCCTCCAATATTTTCAATGAGAAATCAGCTTAAGTGATGAGCATAACTGGCAGTTTCTGGGCCAGAGATATGAGGCAACACGTTTTAATTATATCCAGCAATGGATAGTAGTACAGCAACACATTAGTAACATCCTCCAGTGGGTTGTGAGCCATTTATACTACCACCTTTCAGTTACATGTTTTATTTGGGAGAGCTACGATTCTCAATTCACTCTAAAAATTGTTTGGAGTGTGCTAGTGCTGCAATTCTGATAGCAGAATAAAAGAGGCTGGTAAATAAATAGTGCTAGTGCCATGCTTGTGAATTCAGCCTTCAGGCAGATTTTCAATAAATGATGAGAATATGAGAGGCAACAGCATGAGGGCCTGAAGAACTGCCGGTTTTGCAGAAAAGAAAAGTAGAAAATAAAAAAAAATAAACACAGTAAAGATAACCTGCTTAGAATAGGGTTTTTTTTTTGTCCACCAAATCATTTTTATAGAAGCACTGTGCTGAAGTAAAGATGTTTAAGCAAATATTAACATATCGGTCCTAACTACCATGGTGGTTAACAAAATATGATGAAACAGTATTTGATGTGTATGGACACAGTTTAATGTTGTCTGAACTGATTTCGTACAGGAGCTTTCATCTTTGTAAAGTATTTTACTCTCTTTCAGTGAGGATCAGAGTCAAAAAGAGGGCTGTGCCTTTTAAGTGGCTTTACCACAGTTGTGCCCTGTTTCATAACATTTAGTTATGAGAACTTTCCTGTTGACTTCCGAGAGAGCTGGGCTGGGCTCTTAATGCTTAGTGCAGGGACCATTTCATTCACATGGTTGTATTTCTAAATTAAGACGTTTCTTTTTTTTTTAGTGTTGGGTTTGGTGGTTTTTTTTTTTCTGTGATGATTTTCAGGCCTTGTAGAACTTGTTCCATAGCACAGCTGGTGTGTTACTGGCACAGTGAAGCGTGTTGTTCCTACTTCAGTATGCATCTGTTGCTGTTTTATTAGTAGGAGGATCAAAATATTATTCCCTTTCTGTGTCTTTCTGCCTTTGGCTGGGTGGGGAGGTGGTTAATACAATTTGGGTCTGAACAACTGTAGTAAAGAGAGATACCGTGGAACTAAATGACCATGGAAATTAGACTGACACAAACCTCTGTGCCCTACACTTACAATACAACATGTCATTCTTACACTTAACTTCTCTAACTGTAATACCCATAACATATACAGTTAAAAAGATATATGAAAATCATTTGGCCAATACATTTTTCTTCTGTAGAGTAAGATGAGAGTAGGAATCTAAGTTGAAAGGAAGAGACAGGTAGTCAAGTTGCCTTTACTCAGTATGATAAAAGCAAATACTGTGGTGCTGAGCCACAATCATATGGTGTGTGGTGCTGATGCTGATGCAAACTAGATCAGAGTTGCAACACATGCTGCAGTGATGTGGTTTCACCTAAAGAAAGTGTGGGAGATCAGCAGTAACTTTAGGAAGAATGCTTACAAAACAAAGAAAAATATTTCTTCCTTTAATTTCATTTTCTTGTGTTTCTTTTTGATTTATTTTATATTTTTATCATTGCAATTGTGTTCTTCAGTTAAGGATTAATTGATGCAGCTCTCTTTGAACATTTGCAAATTATTCCGATGAGTAACAGTGAATTGTGGCAGCACTTTGCTAAATTTTAGTGATACAAGATACCTGATTCATAACATCAAAACAACAAGCTGGAGATGTATAATATTTCAGGAGGAGCAGTAAAAAAATACTTTTAAACTATTTGTCAAATATTTATATTTGAAAGCAAAAAGAAATCAGCACTGAATTTCAGTCTGTTGTAGGGAGTGGGATTTTATACTGTTGGTGATTCAGGAGGCTGGTTAGTACTTGCAAATAAAATTGCAAGTCTGTTTCAAAGGTGAAGTGAGCAGAACCTGTAACATTTTAATTGACCATTTTATTGAGGTGTTGCGTAAGCTGGGCACATGTAAGCAATGCTTCAGTTACCAATAGCTGAAATTTTGGTTGAATAAATGTAGCTGCATCCTAAGGATGAGAGTGAGAGGTGCTTTATTATTTTTTTTTAACAGCTTGTTTTTCGCTGCAATACTACAGTAACTGACAGAAAGATAATTTCGTGGGGCTCGAAAACAAACACCAATCAGGCTCAGAATATTTTACCAGCTATTTAGACACAACAGGGCTCTGATATATTGCCCGCATAGTTTAAATTCCATCCGGTGCAGTTGAGAGCGTATCAGATCTTTTCTTTGAAAGTTCTGAAGGGTTAGAGGAGAAAAACCAGACAGCTCACATCATGTTATCGGTCGGTGAAATGTTATGTCATGTTCTTTTAAATGTGGGTTCCTCCCTGGGTGTCAAAATTTTGTCCAAACTCTCGAGTGTGATTTGGTATATCGTTCTGTGGTTTGCCTGTTTTGGTTTCATGACAAGATTTCTCACTGTACTGGTTTTTTTTGTGTCGGTGTATTCTGCAGTAATTTGGGTGATCGGCATACCTGAATACCTTAAGAGCACAATGATGAATTTTGTTTTTAACTACACTTTCAATTTCACCTTAGGAAATTATACCAATTTGTTTGCTAATCTGAGTATACCAGGTTTTGAGGATTGTGATTGTGATTGCGAATGCAGTTATTTTAATCGAAAGATTGAATTGTTATTGATTCTGATGTTAATGCCCATGAATCTCTTGGCATTGTGGCGTTTCTGTAGGAATTTGTGCAAGTCATTGAGTATCACTGTGTCCTTTAACACTCAGTGTGTATCAGCAAATGTCGCCCCTGTGACTAGAAAGAAACATCGGAAAAAGTCAATTGCCCTAACAACAGATAACACAACTCCAGGACAAAGTCCTTCTAAAGTAGCACCATCAGATGACTCAGACTCAGACTCAAAAAAGAAGGCTGGTCCCCCAACAGATTCAGTATTAGAAAGGTTAGTTACGGCCTGGAAGGCAAGTCATCCATCATCAGATGATTCTGATCCAGGACAGGGTCCTTCCCAATCGAAGTCATCAGATAGTTCAGGGTCAGAATCAGACGCAGTTGTCAAACCTTTAACTCTGAGGGACATGCGAGATGTGAGAAAGGACTTTGGCCGTCGTGAAGGTGAATCATATTACAAGTGGTTACTCCGATGCTGGGATAAAGGAGCCGAGACCATTAATCTGAACGGTAAAGAAGCCAAACAGCTGTGATCCCTCTCTGGAAATGCAGGCGTTGACACGGAACTTGCAGAAGACGACAACAGTCTCAGCCTCTGGAGAAGACTCTTGACAGCTATTAAGAACCGGTATACCCACAAGGATGATATTCCTATCCACACAACCAACTGGACCAGCATGGAGAAAGGCATTAAGTTCCTGAGAGAACTAGCAGTGAGAGAGGTGATTTACAGCGATCCACAAACAATTTTAAACCCTGATCAAATGCCCTGCCACAAACACGTTATTCAGATGTTTGTGAGGAGTGCCCCACCAGTGTATAAGCACACCTTGTCAACAATGGTCTGGGCATTAGATGGAGATGGTCAGGTACCAACAGTGAGTGAAGTGGCCAACAAAGCACGACAGTATGAAGACAGTACTGCCAATCCCCAACAAATTCAGATTGCTGCCATGGAAAAAATAATTGAGGAAAACAACAGATCACTGGAGAAATTAATTGAGAAAGCAATGGAGAAAACCAATGAATCAATTGAGAGAACAATGGAGAAAACCAATCAAGCAATGGAGAAAAATAGTGAATCATTTGAGAAAAACAATCAATCATTAGAGAAGCTGATTGAAACATTGTCCAAGAGAGATGACAGACCTCAATGGAGCCGCGTTGATGCTGTTAGAAAATACAGACCTTCAAGATCAACTAAAAATGATGGCAACTTGTCACGGAATGACTTGTGGATTTTCCTACGTGGATATGGTGAGGACATGAGAAACTGGGATGGAAAACCTACTTCTGCTCTACGAGAACGAGTATCCAATTTGCGAAACACCAATAGAAGACAACAATCTGCCACGAGAAGGAACAATCAGAATGTAAATGTAGTTAATACTAATACTGTGAATCAAGTAAACCCCATGAATCAGCCTCAAAATTAGAGGGGCCCTGCCTCCAGCCAGGTGGAGGAGAGGGACAACCGAGTTTATTGGACTGTGTGGATTCGGTGGCCTGGCACATTAGAACCACGAAAATATAGAGCTCTGGTGGACACTGGTGCACAGTGCACTCTAATGCCATCGAATCATACAGGTACTGAAACTGTTACTATTTCTGGAGTGACAGGTGGTTCTCAAGAACTGTCTGTATTGGAGGCTGAAATGAGCCTTACTGGGAATATGTGGAAAAAGCACCCCATAGTGACTGGTCCAAATGCCCCATGCATTCTTGGCATAGACTTCCTCAAGAAAGGGTATTATAAGGACCCAAGAGGGTATCGATGGGCTTTTGGCATAGCAGCTGTAGAGACTGAGGACAATGATCAGCTGTCTAGCTTGCCCAAACTTTCAGAGGAGTCTAGTGTTGTAGGGCTGATGAAAACTGAAGACCAACAGGTACCAATTGCTACTAAAACAGTGCATCGACGACAATATCGTACCAACCGAGACTCTGTAGTTCCCATCCATAAGCTGATACGCCAACTAGAAAGTCAAGGAGTGATCAGCAAAGCTCGCTCACCATTTAACAGTCCTATCTGGCCTGTGCGAAAGTCTGATGGAGAATGGAGATTGACTGTAGACTATCATGGCCTAAATGAGGTTACACCACCGATGAGTGCTGCCGTGCCGGACATGTTAGACCTTCAGTATGAGCTGGAGTCGAAGGCAGCTCAGTGGTATGCCACAGTTGACATTGCTAATGCGTTTTTCTCTATTCCCATAGCAGCAGAATGCAGGCCGCAGTTTGCTTTCACCTGGAGGGGTATCCAGTACACCTGGAACCGACTGCCCCAGGGGTGGAAACACAGCCCTACCATCTGCCATGGACTGATCCATACTGCCCTGGAGAGGGGTGGAGCTCCAGAACATCTGCAATACATCGATGACATCATTGTATGGGGTAACACAGCAGAAGAAGTTTTCACGAAAGGTAAGAAAATAATTGAGATTCTTTTGGATGCTGGCTTTGCCATAAGGAGAAGCAAGGTCAAGGGACCTGCACGAGAGATCCAGTATTTGGGAGTGAAATGGCAAGATGGGCGTCGCCAGATCCCAATAGACGTGATTGACACAATATCAGCTATGTTGCCACCAACTAACAAAAAAGAAACACAATCCTTCTTAGGTACTGTGGGTTTCTGGAGAATGCATATTCCTGGTTATAGTCAGATTGTGAAACCTCTTTTTGATGTGACTCGAAAGAAAAACAAATTTCAATGGGGCCCTGAACAGCAACAGGCCTTTGAACAAATCAAACAAGAGATTGTACAGGCAGTAGCTCTTGGGCCAATTCGAACAGGGCAAGATATTAAAAATTTGCTATACACCGCAGCTGGGGACAATGGTCCTGCCTGGAGCCTCTGGCAGAGGGCACCAGGAGAAACTCGAGGTCGACCCTTAGGATTTTGGAGCCGAAAATATAGAGGCTCTGAGGCCAACTATACTGCAACTGAAAAAGAAATATTGGCCGCATATGAAGGAGTTAAAGCTGCTTCAGAAGTGATTGGTACTGAGGCACAACTTCTCCTAGTACCACGAATACCAGTCCTAAACTGGGTGTTCAAGAGTAAAGTTCCTTCCACACATCATGCCACCGATGCTACATGGAGTAAATGGACTGCCCTAATTACACAGAGAGCTCGAATGGGTCATCACAATCGTCCAGGACTTTTAGAGGTAATTGCAGACTGGCCACAAGGTAAAGACCTTGCAGTGCCCCCAAAGGAGGTGGTGACAGGTGCTGAGGAAGCTCCACCATATAATCAGTTACCAGATAATGAAAAGCAGTATGCCCTATTCACTGATGGATCTTGCCGCCTTGTAGGAAATCGTCGTAAGTGGAAAGCTGCTGTGTGGAGTCCCACACGACGCGTTGCAGAGGCAGCTGAGGGAGAAGGTGGATCGAGTCAGTTTGCAGAGGTAAAAGCCATCCAGCTGGCCTTAGACATTGCTGAACGGGAAAAATGGCCAGTGCTCTATCTCTATACTGACTCATGGATGGTGGCAAATGCTTTTTGGGGTTGGTTAAAACAGTGGAAGCATAATAACTGGGAGCGCAGAGGTAAGCCTATTTGGGCTGCTGAACTATGGCGAGACATTGCTGCTCGGCTAGAGAACTTAGTTGTAAAGGTACGTCACGTAGATGCCCATGTGCCCAAAAGTCGTGCCACTGAGGAACATCAACACAACCAGCATGTGGATCAGGCTGCTCAAGTGTTCCAAATAGACTTGGACTGGGAACATAAAGGTGAACTGTTTCTAACTCGGTGGGCCCACGACACTTCAGGACATCAAGGAAGAGATGGAACATACAGATGGGCTCGTGACCGAGGGGTGGATTTAACTATGGACACTATTGCGCAAGTTATCCATGACTGTGAAATATGCGCCGAAATTTAGCAAGCTAAGCGATTAAAACCTTTGTGGTATGGGGAACGATGGTTAAAATATAGGTATGTGGAGGCCTGGCAGATTGATTACATCACACTTCCTCTAACTCGCCAGGGTAAGCGCTATGTGCTCACTATGGTGGAAGCAACTACCGGATGGTTAGAAACATATCCTGTGCCTCACGCCACTGCCAGAAACACTATCTTGGGCCTAGAAAAGCAGATCCTGTGGCGACATGGCACTCCCGAAAGAATTGAATCAGATAATGGGACTCATTTCAAAAACAATCTTATAGACAATTGGGCTAAAGAACATGGTATTGAATGGGTATATCATATTCCTTATCATGCACAAGCCTCTGGGAAAATTGAACGATATAATAGACTGTTGAAAACTACTCTGAAAGCTATGGGAGGTGGAACTTTTAAAAACTGGGACAAGAATTTAGCACAGGCCACCTGGTTAGTTAACATCAGAGGATCCATCAATCGTGCTGGTCCTGCTCATTCAGAGCCTTTACATACAGTAGAGGGAGATAAAGTCCCTGTGGTGCATGAAAGGAATTTGTTGGGGAAGACTGTCTGGGTATTTCCTGCTTCGGGCAAAGGCAAACCCATTGGTGGGGTTGCTTTCGCTCAAGGACCTGGAACTACTTGGTGGGTGATGATGAAAGATGGTGAAGTTCAATGTGTACCTCAAGGAAATTTAACTCTGGGTGAGAATACTCGATTTAATCCTGTATGATGTTGTTACATAATACTAACAGTGTTCAATAAGTGTTTTTTAGAATAATAACCAGTGATGACCAGAGCTGACCTCATCGAGTGACATCCAGCAACTGAGCTAGCCTCATAGAGTGACGTCCAGTGACTTCTTCGAAGTGAACCTACAATCTGTGGACATGAACTGTAAAGAATCTCACATGAACTTTCCTGCCCTGAGAGACTGCTATGATGGATGGAACCCACGATTCTGAACTTCATGAACTTACGGAACTTTTCCTATAAGTAGATCATTAGCTCGTGATCAGTATGACGTAAATGGTATGGAATAAGGGGTGGAATGTCCTGGGTTTAGCTAAAAACCCAGTCCTGTTTAGTGATTTTTTCTTTTCAGTTTAGTGTCTTCTAAAAGGCTGCACGTTCTGAAGTCAGCAGCATGTTTTTGCAGACAGTGTGTGCTACTGGCAGTGATAACACCTGATGTTTACAGTCACTGCCTGGGACTGGTATGTAGAAAGGCTCTTGCTTATACTTATTCCTATAGTGACCAAGGCCACTGCTGGCTCTTGTGTGCCACGCTGGGAGTGCTGGGTAGTAAGAGGGGGGCACAAGGAAGTAAAAGGTGGCACCTCCGGGGGGTAACAGACAGGACAGGTGACCAACGAGAGTATTCCATCCCATATACGTCATATTTAGTATAAATTGAGTGATCACGAGAGTTTCGTCCCTTTTCGGCCCTTTTGCCCCTTTTGCCCTTTTCGGCCCTTTTTTGCCCTTTTTGTTCGTCCCCTTTTCGGCCTTTTCGTCTTTTTTTTTCTGCAATGGCCGGTGTCCAGAGAGGACTCCATCTGACCTCCTGATTTTGATCCGGATCCTGAGTTCCCGAATCCAGCTCCCTGTATCCAGCTCCCGCCGCCGCTGAGCCTGGGGTTTCCCCTGTGCCTCCTGCTCTGCAGCACCAGTGGTGATTTCTATCGGGGGAGGGAGTCGGGTTTGATATCGGGCTATTATCTATAGTTGTATATAGTTCTTTACTTTTATCTTTTTACCATTATTCCTATTACTTTCATTAAAGCTGTTCTAGTCTTTTTTCCCTCCTCTAATCCGTAAGTCTCTCTGCCTCATTCCCTTTTCTCTTCCTGTTTGGGGGGGGGAAGAGGGGGTTAGAGAGCGTCTGTCCGCGTTAGTGGCCAGCCCAGCCCTAACCCGCGACACAGAAGAACTGGGAATTCTTCAGACAGCTTCAGTGTATCTCCTAACATTTACAACATAGTCCAACTCTTAGATTCTTCACTGGAGCTGACTAAAGTTTTGCCTAAGTATGGAACAGAATGTGGGACTTCTGTCAATACAGCTTAATGAGCTATTCCTATTTCGTTCACCCTTGTTTTGCTGTTTTGTTAGTGGTACAAGGTTTGAGATTTCATGATCCTCTTTTGAGGGACTGGTAATATTTTTCTTACTACTGTTCTGTTTGGAGATAGATTTTTACTTCTGTTGAGGGCGTCTTTCTGCTTGCTATGTTAAACCTTGCAGAGATGATGCTTGTCAAACAGATGAATCCTTTCAATTTCATTGATTTCCCTGGAGCTTTTCCCAGTGCTATTTCAGGAGAATCTCAAATGGTGCATAAATGCTTTCTCTGGTTGGAGCTCTCTCTGGTTCTGCACACATGGAAACGATGACTGTAACTTGGCCTTTAAGCTTTGGCTGTTTGGACAGCTATGTTCCCTACTAAGCTTCATGTGTGTGTGAGACTGGTGTTAAACCTAACAGTGATTAAGACCGGTGTCACATTATGTGTCTCACAGCACTCAACTTGAAACAACAGGTTTAGGATCCACCCTTTGTCCTATTCTGAGGCTAGTTAAGGTGCTGAGAGAAACACACCTTTTTTAAATTAGAGTGCACCTAAATATAAAACCAAACCAAAACAAAAACCTGACTGTTTTAGATAAAATACTTTTATAATTAAAAAGGTTAAGTTTATACTATAAAACTCTTTTTTTCATGAAGCGGACAAAGCAGTTTTCCCTTTCCTCCACTTCCTGTAGGAATCTCTTACACATTTTCTTTTAAAACTAAACAACTCCAAACTTCTACATATTGTGCTCACCTGGACTTCTCATCTCCACCCCTTAACTCTGAACTGCTATATCCATGAGAGATAAACCGTTTCTCCCTAGGTTTTGCCCCCACTTTCGTAGCACCAGTTTAAAGACTCATTGACAAGCAGATCAACTACATCGACATGATGGGGGCATTTGCTTCTGGCAGATATGTATGGTCATGGGCCAGTCTTCCACAGGGTGTCGAAAACTTGATTTTTGTCTGACAGCAAAGGAATAGTGAGCCTGGAGGGAGGAAAGGAGACAGAGCGATTGACCAAATCTGTGCCACAAGAAGAAGTGCATGAACCCCTCCTTTCTGCTCCCTAGTCATCTTCTGGCTAGGGCTTAACGAGTACAAGAGAGCTTGTTCCAGGAGAAAGAACGAGGGTGTGTAAGCAAGAGTTGGCACTGGGGTGAACAGCATGTTCTCTCAAGGAAATGTGGCGGGCCAGCTGACTTTTAGCATGTTCAGCTTAAATTGTTGGCTGGTGGTAAAATATGTCATCGGAGTATTTTATTCAGTTGAAAATAATGCTGATTTAGTTTAAGCAAAACTATGTGTGAATTCAACAATTTGATCAAGAAACCTATCAGTAATTCAAATGTTTTTGTCAAAAAACCTATTTTGAGTTGATTTTTTTTAAAAACTAAATGCTCCTGATTTCCATTTTGTCCACTTGTATCTAAGCATATTTACACATAGCAGTAAGGAAGAGTAGCCTTTCCAAGGTGGCAGCACTGTTTGTAGGCTTCCTTGTTTGTTTCTCTAGAGAAAATGGAAGAAACACTTCAGGCTGAGGTGTTTTGTTTTTCTTCTCAGCTTCAAAGTCAGTAGCTGACTTAGTACACTTAGTTTCACAGATCTAGCTAAAAACATCCCCTATGTCCCTTATTTATCATGTAGAGAGGTGAGGACAAAGCAGATCAAGAATCTACTGAATTTCAAGAGTTACAATCAATATTCATATACTGCATCAAAGCCAAGTTTTTGGGCTTTTCTTGTCATCCATCTGTATGTGATCATCTTGATGAATTAATTTACCTGTTCAGGTGAATATTATTTAAATACTGATCTACTTAAAAGTGATGTTCAAATTCCTGGAAATATGTCCTTTACTTGAATTTGTGTTTGTACTGCAGTTTTAGTTTTTCCGTATCTCATTTTAACTTCCGTTAAAATTTGATCTTTGAAGGTGTTCAGAAAGATTTTGTGTTTCGATACAGACTTCATCCTTAAGTGGCAAGTTCCAGTTTCTAGTTGTTCAAAGAATGACAAATACAGGATTTCTGGAAGAGCAGGACTGAAAATTAGGTGCTCAGTTGTGTTACATTATCAGAATGATAGTGTCTGCAGAGAAGGCTGGCTTTAGAAAACAGTGTACTTCTGTAGTGGTGAGAGGAAAAAAAGGCTGATAAAGAGCAAGCAGCGACTTTCCAGAACTTCTCCTATTAGTTTCAAATGATTACTGGCAGTGTCTTTATCTCTAATTCACGTGTTCCACTACTTAAAGGAAAACACTTCTACCAAAATGAAATACTTAAATGCATCTATGTGGGCATCTTACAAGAAATGTTCAAAATTTCAGTAGTTTAAAATTTTTTTTCTTTGCAATGATCTCATTGATAGAAGTTGTTGATAGCAATCAGTCAAAATAACACAGTATCTTAACAAATCAAATCAAATAACTCATACTTAGATGAAAAACTATATTTTTTCACTTACAGTGATGCAAAATATAAATAGTTTCATTGTTGTAAATAGAGCAAGTCAGTGGTCTTGAATGATTTGATTGTTTTTTATGTTTATCAAACAAAGTCAAGACAATTTATGTGCTGCATAACAGCTTAGGAAAAACACACCATTATGCCAAAATTATCTTTGTCCAGTTCTTTCTAAATTCATTCTTTTTTTTTGTAATAATGACATGAACTTTTTCCCACAGTAATAGAATTGAAACATCTTCTTTAAGAATTATCACCATACCCGTATTCCCCATGCCTTTTTGTTTCCTGTAATATAAAGTAAAAAAGTTGTATGGCAGCTGGACTTGAAGATCTTACAGGTATTTTTCAATTTAAATGATTCTGTGATTCTGTGATAATAAATCCAATATTTAATAACCAACCACTCATTAAGATGGAAGAGTAGTATGGATTCACATGCTTTTAAATTAATGCGCTTCATAATTATTTTTCAATATTGGGACTTAAAAGTAAAAAAGTTCACCAGAGATGTGAGTTAAACATTTCATATAACTTATTAGGGAAACACACTGGAGAGCAATAAAAACATGGAAATTTCTATGATTTCTTGTATGGCAGCAATAGAAAATGGCTGTGGTTTGCCCTAAAGTTTCAGAAGACTGAGAAAATAAGAAAATACCAGTTCAAAGAGAGGACCTTCTCTGAGTACCTGCTCAATACCAAATCAATTCAAGTTGCACTGTTTTTCTAAGTTCATCTGATTTTCTGACATCTCTATTTCTTATGTTTAAAGCGTGTGAAACAACTCTTACGAGCTTGCACTGAGTGAGAATGAGTTAATATAATGTGTAGTGTAGCTTAATCCAAGAGCCATGTCTGCATTCTTTGATATATTTACCTGCATTTTAATTGTGATACATGCACGTGGATTTCAAAGGCACATGCAATTCTGAGGAATGAATTAACCCCCCCATATTTTTATTGGAGTTGTGGTTTTGTAGTTGGCTAACAGTTTGTACTCAAATGTTTGCTGAGAAATGATATAATTTTTAATTGTGACTTAAAAAAGCATCACAAGTGACCTCTGAACATAGTGATCCTTGAACAAGGGGAGAAATGCTGATTAACTAGTCTAAAAGCTTAGAAGTATTTTTCATTTCAGACCTCTGGTCTCCTCAGGCACTGTCTGTGTGAACCTCTTTAGAGAAGTATTGAGATTCAGCAAATCTGTCATTAATTTCACACAGGGCAGGCAGTCTCCTGCAGAGGCACTCAGCATTCTCTTTTCTCCTTTTTTAATCAGTTAGGATGCTGTTAAACGACAAGAATTGAAGTAGTATGGTTAATGTTGATAATGAAATAAACTGCCTATCAACCTGGCAAGCAACATATAAATTATTTTTTACTGCTTCCAAGAAGAAGAAAGCAAATCACAAAAATCTCAGACCACCCAAAATAAATATATTTATTATATACAATAAACAAGTGCATTGGAAGGCCAGTGCTGGATTTTAGCTAGGGATGAGTGTCAGCTTGAAATGTGCACTATTTCTCAAGATGTCAGAGATCATATTAAATTAAATTGGATTTTATTGCAGAACATGATTTCAGGGGCCTGTGGGAGCCCCTCATTAATACTCTCCACAAAACTGAATGACAAGGTTGCTTTGATTTCCTTTTATACAATGGAAGAATTAATTCCACTCCTGGTTACTGTCAGATCATTCCTGTCAAGAAGAACCATAGTCCCACAGATAAAGTCCCTGGAAATAAATATTTGGGGGAAATATTTGGAATGAATGAGACTGCACTAAGACTAACCTACTTCAAAAAAAAAAGAAAAAGATGATGTAGAAAGCTCCGTGTCCCATTATGAAATGCTCATTTACCCCGTGCTCTTCCAAATAAAACAAATTAAATCCAACAGCTGGTTCTTTATGGACAGAGAATAGGATGGAAACCTTATAAAAAGTGTGAAAAACAATTGCTGGTATAAGTGTGAAAAGCCAGGAACTCTTTGTTCCTGATGACTAGTTAAATCCACTTGGGATGGAGACAGTCATGTTTGCCCTGGAAGGTTATCGTGGGAAGGGGTAAACCTTTTCTTTCTACTCTTGTAGGTGGCCCCTGTGCTGACTCACTGACAGCTGCAACATGTCAGAGACAGCTTGGCTCTGTTCTATGCAATTCTTAGCCAAGGACGCACCTGGGCAACAGTTCCTCCAGCAAGCTTCTCACCCAGCAGTGCTGGAGCTCCTTCTTGAGCAGATGTTTTTGGGGAGTCCTTTTACAGAGATCAGTCTACATTGTTCCACAGAGTAGGGTATGATGATGATCCTCTTCACATCATTCCATCACCAGTCTCACTCTCTGATTCTGCTAGATCCACACTAAGGACTCATTATGTCTGAGTGCTTCGATAACCGCTTTGAGGGGCACTTGTCTCTGAGTGTGTCTCTGGAAAAACATATTACAGTTCCAAAGTGAATTAGCTTTTACATGTCATCTCTGCTGAGTTGGGGATGGAAACGCAGGATCAGCCTTGCTCATGTGTGATTGCAACACAGCAAGGGGGGTTCTGGCCTTTCCAAGAAAAGGACGTCACATACAGAATAAAACTTTGATAATTACAAATAGCGGCCACCTATGAAACTCTGTTCTCTGTAAGTTAGGCCGTCTCTAAGACCATCATCATCGCTAATTTTGTCAGTGAATTTTGCCCTTCATTTTATCTGTATTTTCTTTCCTCGCTTTTGAATCATTGCTGTCCTGTAAGTACCTGCTCTTTCAGGGAGGTCAGAATTTCTCATCTTACAGTTCCACATAGGATGAAGTTATCAACTAAGACGGATGATAAAGAGCTAGGAAAAAGTGACCCCACTGGGGCAAATGTTTCCTCGTCTGACCATCCCATGTCTCCGATAGTGTTGTTGCTTATTATAAGGATGTCAGGACCAGGGAGCTCAGTCTAAGCAGATTCTGGTGAGTCATTTTTCTCTCTGAGGAGTCTGCCTTGCCCCGTTCTCATCTCTGACTCACTGCAGCTGTAAATGGTGGGGCATAGTTTTCAAAGGGCACATACTAAAACCCTCTTCAGAACAAGTTCATCAGTTTTTACCACTAATTTCTCTATAAAGTACATTTCATTCTCTTCTAAATTCTGATTCTTGGCATTGGCAAGTTCTTCAGCACTGGACTGCAGTAACAGAAATGTTAAAATTGTACAAGTGTTCCTTAAGGAACACTTACTTAAGAAATTTTTCTATGCATATAAAAATAGATTTTACTGACTCAATTAAAACTGTAAAACTTGGATATAGAGGAAAATTATATTTTTTTTTCCTGTAATGGAAGCAGAGGTGTCCACTGATAATACTGTTATATGTCTGGATTTAATGAAAACTCTTGTATTTGATGGATTGATCATTTTTCAAACTTTGCCCATTCTATTTCTAATTGTATCAGCATGTGAAACTGGGATAACCTTTTGCTGTCTTGATGCAGGCAGAACCTGTATTAATAACTGAGATGTTTTCTGTGTGACAAGATGACACTAGTTTGTCCCTGGATACTGTGTGGCTCAGCTTTAGAAGAAAATCTAGTCGATTCAGGCAGTGTCTGTGTTCTGAACTCACAGGTGATTTCCAAAGAGAAAATTCCACAAAAAAGTGCTAAACCAATAGCTAATGTTTTAATCCTAAAAGAAAATATTACCACCCTTAAAAGAAAAGGGATGATATGCTTGTTATCTTGCACACATAAGCCTGTGCTCAGAATAGTTTAAGACATGACATTAGGCAGAAAATTTGATCTGCAAATTGAACATTAGGATCCAAACTGTTGCTTGGACCTAACTCCGGTTAGTAAAAGAACTGCAAAAGCGTTTCAGTAGTAGCTATAATAATAATACTATATCTGCTTTTCCATCACATTTGGTAGATCATATTTTTCCTGTTTTATGGATGATAGCTCCAAACATGGAGAAGTCTAGTCTGTTTGCTGGACTAGTTACAAAGCTCAGGTTTTCTGAATTCCAGTTCAGTGCTCTGTACTTCACTTGATAGAGCTATGACCTTCAAGCTGAGTGCTTGTGTGTTCGGTAGCATTGGAAATGTCTGAACTGGTCATGAAGATGTAAACATTTATACTTTATCAGCAAGGTTAGCATTTATCTGTAATCACAGCTGCTGCAGGAGACAATGACTGTGAAGCATGAAGCACTGTATGCCACAAAGCTTGAGCACATAGGCAAATCAGGCAAAGCCCTTGTCTGCAGGGCACAGAACAAGAGAACAGCTTGCTTTCTTAGATGCTGCATGGCCAGCAGCTTTAAGCCATACAGAAAAGTTCCAAAGCTAGTTGATAAGCTTTGCAGCAAAGAATCACTAATTGACATTGTTTGCTTGCCTTCAGCAGTATTATGCATGCTGCAAGAAAGCTAAATTCAGACTGTGCCTAATAGCACTAGGTTTGCATTAAGGAAGCAGCTCGCTTCAGTTTAAGCAGTTTGCATCATGCTAGGTGAGTGAAAGATAGAATATTAATAATGAAAAAGACTGGGGCTGAGTTTCTGCATGCTACAGCTGAAGATCCTCTTTAAATAATTTCTGCACTAACTACAAGATTTCCCTTTGACGATTTGTATTTTCTTTTTAGAAATATATCCACATTTGATCTGTGATATTCAGGAATGTAAGCATATATAAATTCTTCAAAAAAGCTGTTGAAGCTTTAGTATATGTCCCTTAAAATTATTGCTGCAATGTATACATTGGAGCTTACAACAAATGAATGCTTTTCACAGAAATATCCAGGAGGAACCACAGAGAAAACTCAAGACAACATGTTATGAAAGATCTTGATTCAGACTAACAGAACTTAATGTAGTGTTTAGTGTAACCAACCCATTCTGTCAGTCATGTCACACAAGAGAGGTCAGCCTACTTTTGCTCACACAAGAGAGGTCAGCCTACTTTTGCTGAGTTCTTGTTTTGTAGCAATGAATACAAAGCTTAGCTCAAAAAATATAAAATCTATTATCTGCAAGAGTAATTATTTTTGTTCACTACGTGTATATATCACCTCCTATTTGTGATTCTCAGAGAATGACACAGCAGTAGATATGTTTATTAGAGATGATTGGTGAGACATCAGGGATGATACTGACTCTGAAGGCCTTCAAACGATAAATATTGTCCATGTTAATTTTGAAAAACAAACAAACAAACAAAATTTTACTAAGTTTTTGACATATTTAGAATAGAATTCTTTGAAGTTTTTTTTTTTTAAATGATGTGTCTGTTTCAACTCTTTCTTAGCTTTTATTGCCCCTCCCCCCCCCAATTAAATCAAAAGATTCTGATGGAGCAGAAATTAATTTTGTTTGGGTTTTATTTCATTTTTAAAGTTGTCCTTGTGTAGAATTTTGAAAATCGCAGAATCATAGAATCGTTATGGTTGGAAAAGACCTTTAAGTTCATCAAGTCCAACCGTTATGTAACTCTACCAGGCCCACTTATATCTGAGCACTACATCTGGATGGCTTTTAAAGACATCCGAGGATGGCAATTCAACCATTTCCCTGGGCAGTCTTTGATAATTCTTTCACTGTAGAAGCTTTTCCTAATGTCTAATCTAAACCTCCTCTGGTGTAACTTGATGCCATTTCCTATCCGTTGTAATTTGTGAGAAGAGACGAACATCCACCTCTCTATAACCTCCTTTCAGGTAGTTGCAGAGAGTGATAAGGTCTTCCCTCAGCCTCCTTTTCTTCAGACTAAACAACCTCAAGTCCCTCAGCCTCTCCTCGTAAGACTTGTTCTCAAGACCCTTGACCAACTTTGTTGCCTTTCTCTGGACCCTCTCCAGCACCTCATGTCTTATACTGTGGTGTGCAAAACTGAACACAGTACTCAAGCTGTGGCCTCACCAGTGCTGACTACAGGGGCACAATCACTTCTCTACCCCTGCTGACACTATTCCTGATACAAGCCAGGATGCTGTTGGCCTTCTTGGTCACCTGGGGACACTGCTGGCTCGTGTTCAGTCAACTGTCAACCAGCACCCCCAGGTCCCTCTCTGCCAGACAGCTTTCCAGTCACTCTTCACCAAGCCTATACCATTTTCTGGGATTGTTGTGGCCAAAGTGAAGGACTCGGCTCTTGACCTTCTTGAAGCTCATATGATTAGCCTCAGCCCATTGATCTAACCTCTCCAGATCCGTCTGAAGAGCCTTCCTACGTTCAAGCAGATCAACATTCCCACCTAACTTAGCATCATCTGCAAACTTTCTGATGGTATTCTCAATCTCCTCATCAATATCATTGATCAGGATATTAAACAGGAGTGGCCCAACACTGATACCTGGGGAGCACCACTCGTGACTGGCCACCAACTGGATTTAACTCCATTTGCCACCACTCTCTGGGCCCAGCCATCCAGCCAGTGTTTGATCCAGCAGAGTGTATGCCTATCCAAGCTCTGGGCAGCCGTTTCTTTCATAAGAATGCTGTAGGGAACAGTATCGAAGGCTTTACTGAAGTCTAGGTAAACAACATCCACAGTCTTCCCTTCGTCCACCAGGCAGGTCACCTGATCATAGAAGGAGATCAGGTTCATTAAGCAGGGCCTGCCCATCATGAACTTGTGTTGATTGGGCCTGATCATCTGCTTGTCCTGTAAATGATATGTAATGCCACTCAACATGATTTGTTCCATGACCTTCCCCAGCACCAAGGTCAGACTGACAGATCTGTAGTTCCCTGGATCCTCCTTCCAGACCTTTGTAGATGGGTGTCACATCTGCTAATCTCCGGTCCATTGGGACCTCCCTGGTTAGCCAGGGCTGCTGATAAATGGTAAAGAGTGCTTTGGTGAGCACATCTGAGAACTCCTTTAGCGTTCTTGGTTGTAACCCATCTGGCCCAGTAGACTCGTGTATGTATGTTGAAGGGCTTCTTCCGAACTTGAAATATCACCATCTTTTGTTAGGCAAAGTTCTGTTTTCCATCCAGATCTAGTCTTTATTAAAAAATTGCAATGGCTGTCTTTCTCCAATCATTACAAAATGAGGAAATTTTTGAAATAATCTGTCCAGCATGACACCCCTTGACTCCAAACCCACCTCTCTATATACCAAATTCACAGATGGAGGTCAGGTCAGATTAACCTATGTTCTCTTTCAGTGCACACACTTCCTGTTGCTCAAAAAGTGAAATCCCAGATCTGGAGGGGTGGCTGCCCGCCAGCCAACCTACCAACATCTGTCACAAATCAGCAACAGCAAATTATCTCTTTCTCAATAGTCAACCAGCAGGTATTGATGCTTGAAATGGGTTTTCTCAGTCTTCTTTTTCCCAGGCAAGTTTTTTGGCCTGTTTGTTTAGCCTTCGATTGCTTTGCTTTCTGAAACAGAGCTGATGTTTTATTATGTACATGTTTGTACTACACATCAGGGACATGCATTTGAGTTAGAGCTGCAGAAACAGAGTAATACAAGTAAAATCCAGCATCAACTGATGTATCAAGAACAGGTAAATAAAATGAGCAGAACACAAACATGTATGCTTGGAAATAGTGCTTAGAAAAACCTTTTGCTTCAGAATTAGGGTGGGGGTTTTATGACATGGCAATATGTTCATTATTATCTTTTGGAGCCAGCAATGAGCTTTTGTATTTTCCTCTGCTCAGAGATTAATGTGGGATTCCACCTTTGCATGAATATTTTTACTTTGTTGGGTTAAACTTTTGTTTGCCTGATCAGTTCAACTGACCAAACTAAGTCAGCTGCTCTGAGAATACACTCAAAGCAAAGCACTTTTATGTAGTTTCTCTCTTAAAAGTTTAATGCAGTGTGTAATTAGAAACGGTTGAGTGCTTCCATTAATTCTATAACATTTTCTCACCCATTTGTTCTGATAAACCTACTATATTGCTGACAGAATGAATCTAGGTTCAATTAAAGGTATATGCAAAGACCACATCCCATGGGAAGGGAAGCAAAGCAGGAGTTTTCAGGAGGTTCAGCAAACATTTGCTCTCCTCTCGGAGCTTTAGGGAAAATGGAGCGCTCTGTGGGAATGTTGAAGTCTGGGAATCCCAGATATGTGGTTAATGGAGTTGAGTGATGTGCAGATCAGTAAGATGTCCCCGAGGAATTGGTGCCTCTCTGATTCTGTTGCAGATCCCTTTCCCTAATAGCACAGACTGGGCAGAAGCCGCAATGCTGCCATAGTAGTGCAGCAGCAGCAGTAGAAAGAAGTTTGCAAGAGTTAATACTGTTTGAGACAGCATGAATTCCTAATGGGGCTTGAGGAGAACAATATTATGGAGATCCTTTCCTGCTTGAAATGCCATGTAGTCTAAGCTCTGTGTGTACTTGTAGCCATGTAAAACTATGCATGGGTCTGTTATTACATCTTCTGCTCTTCTCTCTGTTTATCTCTTTTTACTGGAAAGCTGGCTAAAATTAGGCTTTCTCAGGAATGTGCAGAAAGATTTAACCTTAGGATTATGACTTCAGGACTCTGAATATTATGTATATTTCTATTGTACTTTGTGGTTATAGCACCTTCCAATAAATTTTGAGGAGTACTATATAATTTTTTACTCAATTTTAATACTCTTTCAAGAAAGTGCTGCTAACTTCAGAACAAAACTAGTGTGGAGCAGATCAGTCAGTCAGTGTACCTTACAAGACTTACTCCACCTTTTTTATTGTCAAGTTTCAATGCAAGATTTCACTGGAATGCATACATTTCCATATTTTAGTGTGCTGTGTCTTTAATAAAGACACCTCACATTATCTCAGAGAGATGATTTCACAGTCTATGCTGAGTGGCCTCAACATGTGTGTGTGCGTACATGTGTGTGAATTCTTGACTCTTCTGAATGTAAGAGAAGAGCAGCATTTTACCTGTCCTTAAAATGCTCAGACTCCTTGGCAAAACAACGGTTCAGTGATTCCTGAGCTGGTAAGTTGGCTGCTGAATCAGTTCCTTGCAAGCTCATTACTGCAGCATGTTGTAGGTAATGCAAGGCAGCTCTTACAGCGAGTGTGCATCATCCTTTCTCAGAACTATTCCGCTCTTCTGTGCTTGTATATATATATGGGGGGGAAGGGGAGAGTGCGCTTGCATATGTAGCTTTTCCTCACTAGGTTTAGTTAGTTCATCGCTGGAGTATGAATGTGTGGAAGTTAAAAAGCTTTGTACCTTTAATAGGTTTAATAAGTTTGTACCTTTCATACGTTTAGCAGACGCTAAACATATGTTCAGATTGTTTCAGTGCTCCTTACTGCTTTCTAAGATGCTTGTCCTGCTGTTTACCCTATCCTACTCTCTGCACACACACGGGAGCAAAAAAGATATAGCAAGTTAAGTTACCTGTCTTTGAACATCTTCCCATTTTTCCAGAAACAGTAAATATGTTGCACTGTGGCTGCAACAATATAATTATGTTCCTGAGACATGCACCCAGATTTTATGAAGGGCCAGAGAAAGAGAGAGCAAGGTTGAAGAGCCAAGTCTCTTCCTGAGAAAAAATTAGCAACATTTTCCTAGAAGAATTGGAACATTAACCCACAACTATCCTAACTGCTAGCAGTTTTTGTGAATCAGGTCTACAAAGTTACTCCAGTGCTTTTAATGTGTAGCAGAGCATCTAGCTTTTAGGCTGTAATAATTTCTGCCATGGTGCCACTGAAATTCATTAGAGATGTCAGGAATGGATTTGGCTCCACTGGTTGTTGGCCTTTTGTACTTTGTCAGAAAGATTTTCCGTTGTCTGTTTCCTAAAACAGTTGTATCTTTCCATAGAGGGCTGTACTGATCCCAAAGGAGAGGGAACAAATGCCTCATCATCCATGCCAACTAAAGAATTTTTAGAGGGAAGGAAATCCTGCCATGGTGCCTGAGTCACCAAGCTAACATCAAGGACCAACACCTTGTTTCCATTGTGTGTTGAATTGATACTTCCTGTTATAATTAAAATTGTATCACTTCTTCTGCTCTTAGGAATGTGAAAAAATATTCTGTGTTCCTAATTGCATCATAATCGATATCTTTTACTGAACTTTAGGATAGAACATGAAGACACAAATACACACTTTCTAAACGATTTATCTGAAGCAAATTTTGTGCTACAGAGTATTTGTTTAAATTTAAAAAATTTGGAAAGCAAAACAAAGGAAAAATAATAAAAAATCCCAAAGCCCTACTTGTCATGATTGTAATGAAATCCTGAAAAATATGTCTCAGGCTTGGTTATAAGATGTTATTCAAGAACAGCTATTCCTGAGTAACTCCATATATGGGCATTCTTATTCCATAATTAGCACGACTTTCATTTTTAGCTTAACTCCTTTTCAAAGTGCATTAAGTTAAGCAAAAGCAGAGCAGTTTGGAAGAGAAAGTAAAATTTAAAACCAGCCTCCTGAAGAATACCTTCCTGTCTTAGTAGTGTAATTAGTTTACAGGATGCTTTCAAGGAAACTGGAACATAAGAGGTTCCACTTAAACTCGAGAAGAAACTTCTTCTCAGTGAGGGTGACGGAACACTGGAACAGGCTGCCCAGGGAGGTTGTGGAGTCTCCTTCTCTGGAGACATTCAAGACCTGCCTGGACACGTTCCTGTGTAGCATAATCTAGGCATTTCTGCTCTGGCAGGGGGATTGGACTTGATGATCTTTCGAGGTCCCTTCCAATCCCTAACATTCTATGATTCTATGATTCTATGATTCTAAGGAAGATGGGGGAGATCCCACCAAACCAACTGTCAGCCCAAAGTGGTGACATTATTATGATGGTTGCAGTAATAAGTCACGGACTAATTTTTTATTTAATACAAATTTACAAATATGCAATATTGACCGTAAATTCAGGTGGGAAATGCTTCAAGCTGAAACATGTGCAGTGAGTCATCAACAGGGATGAGGGAAGAATTTTACCCCTTGTTGATAGGAGCAGGAGCAGGGAGGTGATCATTCCCCTCTACTCAGCATTAGTGAGACCTTGTCTCGAGTTTTGGGCCAGTTTTGGGCCCCTCACTGCAAGAGGGACATTGAAGTGCTGGAGAGGGTACAGAGGCGGGCTGCCAAGCTGGTAAAGGATTTGGAACGTATGTCATACAAGGATTGGCTCAGGGATCTGGGGCTCTTTAGCCTGGAGAAGAGGAGACTGAAGGGAGACCTTATCGCTCTCTACCTGAAAGGAGGTTGTAGTGAGGCGAGGATTGGCCTGTTCTCCCTGGTGGCGAGTGATAGGACAAGGGGAAATGGCCTTAAGTTGTGCCAGGAGAGGTTCAGGTTGGATATTAGGGAGAATTTCTTTACTGAAAGGGTTGTCAGGCATTGGAACAGGCTGCCAAGGGGGATGGTTGAGTTGACATCCCTGGAGGTGTTTAAGAGAAGGGTAGATGTTGCCTTGAAGGACATGTTTTAGTGGTGTTGATAGGGGTAGGAAAACGTTGGACTCAATGATTTTGAAGGTCTCTTCCAGCTGAAACTGTTGATTCTGTGATGGAGCTGTGTGGTGGGTTGATGCTGCCTGGACACCAGGGGCCCACTAAAGCTGTTCTGTCATTCCTCCTTCTCAGCTGGACAGGAAGAAAGAAAATATAATTAAAAACTCGTGTTGAGATAAGGACAGGGAGAGATCACTCACCAGTTACCATCATGGGCAAAATAGACTCACCATGGGGAAAAAAATTTAATTTATTCCTGATCAAATCTGAGTAGGGTGATGAAAAATAAAACCAAATCTTAAAACACCTCCCCACAAATCTTCCATTCTTACCAGGAAAAACTTCACTCCTGATTTTCTCTACTTCTTCCTGCTGAGTGGCACTGGGTGGCAGGAAAAATTGCAACTGTTCAACTGTACCATGAAAGAAAGGTGTGGATCAAAAGATGCTCTTGTGTGTGTCTTTAACTTGTTTTGTGATATGAGTGATTTTGAGTAGCTGGGTGATAAGAACACATTCCACGCTCAGAACTGTGGTCCCTCTAAAGCCATTACACTTATAAACCGGGGCATCAGGGACACTGGAGCAAGTGCCTGTGTGTTCTGTAGTGTATCCAAAGGGCAGCAGTTGCCTCATCTAGGTGGAGAGCACGTATTCCTGAGATCTAGAGAGGAAGAAGGGCCTTCTGATGGTGGATTAGTGCTGATGGCAGAGTTGACTGACAATCAGAAAAATACTGGAGAGCACCCTTGGACTCTGAGTGGCCCAAGGGGAATTCACTACAATCAGCAACTGCTGTTCGCTGACACAATCTTCAATTTCAGCACCTCTGGTTTGCGGGAGCAGTAAAAAATATAAATATTGCAAGACTCCATGCCCCAGTACGCAGGTCACACGAGAGTGACTATAGGGAAACGCTTAAACCCCAACACACGATAGAGGTGTGGATAGCACAAGGAGACTTTCAGAGTCTGCCTCAGTGATTTTATGAAGTCTGGAGATTCTGTGGTGGTTTTCATGGGTTCACTGAAATTGGAAGCAATTGTCTGCTGAAGTGTTGAAAAGAAACAAAAGGATCCTTTGTGAAAAACACAGCCAAAAAAGTCTGAAAAACGCTGCCTCTTGTTCTGTGAGATTCTCTACTTCTTCTTTATGTGTGAAACATAAAAGGAGTTAATGTTGCTTAGAAATGAGGAGCTCCACACAGGAGTAAGATTTATTTTTGGTATCGATTTATTCTTCTTTAGCATATTTGAATTGTTTACTTTTCTCTGTTTTCTTTCTGTTGCCTGGAAACATTTAGTAAGTTGTCAGCACTATAACACTGGCTGATTTAAGATTCAGCTAGAATGTGTTTTAACACAAAAGTTTATAGTCGGCTTTTTGAAAACACCCCAAGAGTGTTGAATTAAAGGGGGCTTTGCTTTGTCAGGTTTTGAGCAACTAGGATTTAATTTTAGTAGGACAACAGCATTGAATGTACTTTTACAGTAAGATCAACTTCTTGTCCTTGACTCCATATGCACTGCTGAGGCAAAATTTTTCACCAAAACCATTATCACTTTCTCTGAGAACCAGATTGATGATGTTGCATGTGTTACATGTCACTAATTCAATACAGATGTTTTAAAAATTGCTCTCTAAACTTTCTGTTCTAATTTTAATCTCAGAAAGCTGAGGTATCTACCATGTGATAAGTTTATCAGGACTTTGATTCTACAAGATTTTGCACACCTCCCTGAGACATGCTGTTAACTCCCATTAGAGTTTTTGAAAGTTAATGCTGAAGAGTGTTTGACCAGCATCTGTGTTTCTGCAGTACTGACCACAGGGTTCAAATAATTTGGTGTGAAGTTGCACTGTGCTGGACACATCTACAAAGAGTTCATGTCTGGCATTTTAGAGTAAATATCTCATCAGTACTTCTAAATGTCTGGTTCAATATATGGGAACCTTTAACAGGAATTCCTAAGCCTAAAGTAGGATAATTGAAATGACTTGATTGTATGAAATTGTTTCTGAGAGAATTCATGTTAATGATAGGTCTCAGTTAATAATGATCTCTAAATGTTTATTTTGCTGGACTCTTTGAAACATGTTGATATCTTTACTCTAAATATACAGCACCACACATAAGTGAAATGATATCAATACGTTCACAGTATCATAAAGTCCACACTATTTATTTTTAAGTAGTTTAGATTTAGGAGTATTTACCGCCTAATGTCCCAACTATATTGTAACTCATAAGCCTTCGCTACTTCTTCTGCAGTGATATTTCCATAACTAAATGAGCTACTAGGATCATCTTCCTAAAAGTTCAAGCTGAACAAGCAAGCTAGCCAGCAGTTGTTCTGATATGTCTTAACTGGTTGAGATGAAAAGCAGTGCTGAGAACTTTCTGACATCTCATTTTAAGCACACTTGAATGTGTTTATGTCCAATTTCTTCTAGGAGACTTCTCCTCTCAGTCTTGGGGATAAGTACATAGCCTGTACCCCAATTTGAATTTATGGGAAAATTTTGGAGTAAACAGAAAGGCTATGTGCAGTAATGGGGAAGAAAGAAGCAACAGCAGAGAAAAGACTGATGGCAAATATTGGGAAAGAGCCTGCACCCTTCACAATACTACTATTCATACATATAAATCATGTGCTTATGTGTTTTTCTGGATCTGGGCCTAACTGCACAACTGGATTTCTTTCAAGTGGCAAGTAAGCACAAGGAAAAGCAGAACGCAGACTTAAGATTACTCTGGTGGAGGGTGTTGTTCAGGCCCACAAATCAGCAAGTGAAGGGCTGTGAAGTAAAGCTGGAAAAGAGAAGAGAGTAGAACGTGACTTTGCACAGTGGTGGTTTAGTGTTAGTATTTAAAATTGAAGATGCTTGCTTGGTGAGCTTAAAGGTTCATTTTCTACTTTCTATTAATATTTGGTTGTATTTTAAGAGAATGAGAGTAGATGAGGACTGAAGTCCTTCTGAGGTAAAGAACAAGTCTATATTTTGGTCTCTGAGGAGGTCGACTCCTGTTTCAGTGCAGGTTTTGAAAGCCTTCCTAAGAGTGCATTGTGAGACCCTGAATTGGTAATGGATGGTGACTGTGAAAGACAGCCAGGGTATGGGATGTGGTAACAGGCTGGTGAATCTCCTGAGTGCTGCACAGTGGAGAACTAAAGGGCATGTGGGTCACAGCAGATTCCCTTCAGATCTGAATGGTGTTGATATGCAGAAGGCAGAACACAGCTTGTTCGTCTGCTGGATCAGACATCCTACCTTGCTTAGTCTGTTCTCTTGTGAGGTAGCCAGTTGCCAGCCTAAGCTCTGTGCCATACATTTTCTTATTTTTAATGTTTGTGTGTTTCATAATAAAAATATGAGAAATTGCAGCTTGATCGGCTTGATTTTGATGAAGATCATTCATTTGAACACAAAAAATTATTCTAAACTGTATTTTCCTCTACACAGATATACATGGAAATAGAAAAAGTATTTCATTGATAACACATTAATGATACCTAAAGATGTAGTGAAACAGGAAGGTAATTTGATTAACATGTAAAATACAATATTTGAGCCCAACAGATCTAACAGATGTGATACTGTGCTTTATCTAATGTGTCTAAATGAAACCTCACATGAGATTAGAGAATGCAGTGCTTTGTACTGCGGAATCTTCCACTCCCATTCCAACCACATAGCCACAATCATAAGTCATTCATGACAAAAATCAATGATCTTAGTTTCCTGACAGCTTTTGTTCACTGTTCCTAGGAACTGTTTTCTATCTTTTCTCAAGAGGGTATTTAAGCTCCCCCTTTCTACTTGTTTATTATGTACAGCACCGTTCATTTGCCAAGTGACCACAGTGCCAAGTTCCAGCCTGGCATTTGTGGAACATTTTCCTTTCAGTCCCTTGAGAATCCATGCTTTGGCCTCTCTGAAGCCAGCAAATTCTCAGCACTCTAATGGAGTGGTGTGGTCTAGGTTAAGTGGGCAGAAAAATTACTAGCATCTGTCTCAGGGTTTGTAGCTACAAAACGGTGCAAACAATAGAGTTATCGATGATAGCTTTTGAAAGAAAAAATGTGAAAGAAGACTTATTTTTTTCTGATTCTGTATTTGAATAAAATCTCTCTATTTCATGCATAGAACATTGAAGTTTTCTAACACATATTATATTCCGTAGCATACTCAAGAGAAAAAAAAATGTGTATCAGTAGGCCAGACTTGTGAAAGATTGTGAAGTTCTGCTCCAGCAAAATTGGCCTTTTACAATCCATGGTATGATAAGTCAATATAAATGCAATAGACCTCCTTTACAAACTGGCAATTCCCAGTATAGTTGCTTTCCAAACAAGGTATCTGATCAAAAGCAGTTGCTATCAATTCTGCTAATTGACAGTGCCTTGAAACCTTTTATTCTGTTACCTTGAGGCAAGCTGAGGACAACCACCACCACTGAGAAACTATTGATTTTTCTAAGATATTGTGTTTGTTCTGCAGATTAAAAATAGACAGAAAATACAATTTGTACCATTGTGAGAAGAAAGTGTTGTGATTCAGGCTGGAATTCATCTTCTCTTAACCACTCATTTCTCAATTTTCACAGGTTAAATAAAATATTATGTAAAACTCTTCATTAAAATACAGCAATAGATCAAGTTGTACTTTGTTGAATCTGGCCAGTGTCCTGGCATTACAGAATGAGAAGATGAATATGCATACTGGGCTTAACCAGGCAGAAGTTTTAAATCTATTAATTCATCTTAATTTGCCTAGCTTCTGCACATCCTCCTTTAGAACAATCTGAAGACTAGCTTTTTACTTGTATGCCGACAAGCTAATCCTGTGCCTTCTTGTAAGTTAGTAATGGGGAGAGACAGGGCAAAAAGAGACAGAACAAGTTTCCATTGGGTTTTGACAACCTTGTAGCTGCTCAATAAGAAGCAAAAACTGGCTGGTCAGAGCCTGAATAGGCAGAAGGACAAGGAGCTGATGATAGGTGACATATTTCTTTGGGGAAGAGGGGGTAGGGGCAGGCAGCTGTTTTTGCTGGAAGGGTTTTTCAGTACCAAGTGTGAGACTGTCATCTTAACTCCACGTCTACAGGACTGGCTCAGTCTGCCTCCAGCTCATTGCCGCCTGCCTGTTCTCATCTGCTCCCAGCTTGTCTGGATTCACAGCATCACAGCCCTTTTCCACATGAATGCTGGCAGGCCTCAGGGAGGGTCTTTATCTAGTATGGTACAAAGGCAACCTCACATCTGCTAGTACAGCTGAGCTGCTTATTCCTCTGTGCATTTGTACGGCCTTCTGCAGTTGCCTCACTGAAGAAGCCATGTTTAGTCTCCCTTGAAGAGGAACTACGAGGTAGTACGAGAGCACATAAAAGGGGTACTTTGGTCACAATGTCAAGACAAAAGGAAGGAGTAAGTGCTTGTGAAAGGGTGTGACTCCACCATCCCAGCACAGAGCATGTGGTGATGCTCCCAGTGTCCTGCTCTAGTCAGGAAACAGGGTTGAGTTTCAGATGCAATGCCACCACCTGAGCAGTCTGGGGGCCGCATCTTGCAACACTGCCTGTAGTGTTCTGGACATCACCAATTTACATGATACAGAATAACGTTTGCCTCCTGAAATTATTGTGGGTTACCCTGAGAAGCGTCTTTAGTGGCTGTCTTGACAGCTGACAGCTCCCTACTGGGAGTGATGAGCTTCCCTGCTCCAGTGAGCTCTTTGTTTGTATTTTAGTTCCTGCGTCAGTTTTACAAGCAACAACCCTGATAATTACCTAAGTGTTAGGGTTTTTTTTTCTGAAAAAAACCCCATGCAAAACATTAAGTACTTAAGAGGCTTTCAGTCCTTGCTTTCCTGATGCGAAGGGATGGGTTTCCTCTGGAGTTTTTTTCTGAAATTGGTGTAGAGTAGGAGCATAGTTCTCAGTGGTGCTGTATCATACAACATTTGGCTAATGCTCTGTGGTTATTTCTGGTAACTGAAACAGGGGTTACAGTGACAGGGTAGGTCTCTTCTATGTTCTAATAAAATAACTAGTAGTCTGATGCAGACTGCATGAATAACAGAGATTTGGAGCCTTTCACCTCATTTGTGGTGTATATATTAAAGAATGAGCTCTGTGTTTAACAGAGATTACATAGGGATTATGAAACGTAGAAACTGTAGTTGCAAAAAGCAGTTTTATTCAGCAGCAGATTGCTGTCATTTTACTGCACACTTACAAAAAAACAGAGTTTCTAGTTAAAGGAATACAGAAAACTGGACTCAGTTAACACGTTAATATTACCCTATATAGAATTACAGTATTTCAGTTGAAAAAATGTGTAAAAGCATTTATCAATGCATTTGAAATTAATATCGTTTGCATAGCGTGACCAAGCTGTCTGCAATCTCCTAAAAATACCTAATTTAGAGAAGCCCCTGCACTTGGCAAGCTATCCAGTGAATAAGATAAATGAATCCAGATAATGGATAGCTGATGTACAAATGTAAGGACAGTGCAAATGAGCTATTCCATCTATCGTGGGAGGCTAAGCAAAAAAAACCCAAAACTTGTTATTTAAGGCAGAGATGTAAGCATGTATGACTTTTTTGAAGTGAATAAACAAAAGAACATAACATAGTCATAGAACTATACATGACTGAGGACACGTACTGTATCTGGGGAACTATGGCTTTACCTGTTCTGTTGATGCTGTTCTGCAAAAGAAATCTCTTGCAGCCTATTGATCATTTCATCCCGCACCAACCTTGGAGCAGCTAATTGTAAGTCTGCATAATTAAAATTGAGTTAGTACAGATGGATGTGAGTGATCCTGTCCTGAAATAGGCAATTGAAAAAAAATTAGGATCTCCTGATTTATTTTAAAAATGTCAGGAATTTTAGGATAAACAAAGCAAAATCAAAGCAGGAAAAAAAAAAATATAAAAAAGGTATCAAAATGGAATGGGGAAAGGAAGCAAGAACATAAATCTTCAATGGAATATTGATTTTTATACACAAAGAAGAGATCACACAGGGTAGAGAATATTTAGACAGCAGTGAACAAATGCACCTCCTCCAGTCCCTTAAGGATGCTGCAGAGCTATAAAAAGGACAAGAAATATCTTCCCTGAGAGAAGGGCTGGACAACATGTTTTCTATTTTTTACGATAATTTACTTTGGGGTTGGGGATAAAAATTTAATTGTTTTTAGGGATCTCCTTTTTCTCCACTTGAGTAGTTTAAAAACAAATGAACACATAGTTAAATGAGTTTTTAAAATACTTTGAAGATAAATCACCTCTGGATGTTTGGAGTAAGGAGAAAAATTTTCAATTTTAGTATTTTTTTTTCTATTTTTTACCAGCTTTTCCTGAGGCTGTTTACTCTGCGTATATTAGAGAGAAGGATAACGAAGCATTTTAAAAAGGCAAAATCTGTGCTTGTCTCTTAAACCGGAGCTTCTTTTTTCTAATTGATTTTTTTTTTTTTTAATCCTGCTTTCTCACTGAGGTAGTGTTCACAGGCAGGAAGGAGTTAAAGGACACCCAAACAACTCAGGAGCTCTCTGTCCATCAGGGCTAATCTTGAGGTAGAAGCAATGAAAGGCTTCACAAAGAGGGAAGTGGTGGCGGCATTTATTTTGCTTCTCTGGAATTATCAATTGAGAATGAGTGTACCTGAGCTATTATTTTTTTTTTGTTGTTTATTGGGCAGCGTAATCAAAACCTATGCAAGAGAAGACAGAGGTATTTCAGAAAGATCTGCTTGTGCATCTCAGATGGGAGCTCCCAAACTCTGTGGCTCCGCAACAGGATGGGTTGGCAGTGTGTGATTTGATGCATAGCTAAATAATCCTGACAATAATTTCAAAAATGGTAGATGAAGGAGACAAAGCTCTTTCTTATAACTCTTTTACTATTTTCATGCCTTAGGCGCTTGCCCACATAGAAAAGGTCTGGTGACAGGAATCTGTTCTCAGGACAGAAAATGGCTATAGAATGGCAAATTGATTTGATACTACTGCTAAATTTCTGCTCAGTCATCAGCAAGGTTTTACAGGTATTCTCCATGCTATACAAGGCTGGCCTTTAATTCTTTTAATTCTTGCCTCATCTTGTTGTGGTATGAAATAGAGTCTCATTACATAACTTGAGCGTCCTAAGTCTGCGACATTTATTGTTGGTTGCCATACATTCTGATTTTGAATAAGAAGTTGGTAACTTAGCTTCAGTTTATATTACTTTCACCAACTTAGAGACTTATGCAGGATACCATGGATTCATGAGTCAGCCCTTACTGTAACGACTCAGTTTGGGCCCGGGAGCCAGAGAGCTAAATATAGTGCATAGCACTAGAGCCTGGGGAAAAGAAAATCCGTTTTGGGACTGATGAAAGGTCAGTTTGGAACAGAGGTGCCTGGAGTGCAGAAAAACTTGCCCCAGCTACCAACTTCGCTCTGTTCTTATTTGACAAGTAGCACTGCAGAGCTAGGTAGGGGATAGAAAAAAGCACAAGAAGTTAAGAGGAGAGGAAAAGATGAAAGAAATGGACACTGAAAAGGAACCAATTCTGAAGTCTCTTAGCTGATCATGCCAGGCAGTAATGCACAACGTGGGCTAGAAAAGATCCAGCCCTGTGGTGCTGTAGCACTGCAAATACCTGGGGTACCAGTGCTGAGCTATGCACCAGCTTTCCCTGGCTCCAGTCTTAGAAGGAGAGCAGAGACGTGCCACTGTCCCCATCCTTGTCTTGATCTGGAGGTATTACCTGCCAGAAGCTTTTAGTTTTGGAGTGCATCCTCAGTACTGAGGGAAGGCAGTCTCCTCCACATGATAAACATCTCAAGGTAAGAGGTGCTGAGGCTGGGGCCAGCCTGTTTCAGAGTGTTTGGAGCGCAGCTCACTGGGACCAACTGCTGGGTGGTACCATGCCTTCCTGAAAAAAAGCTGTTGGGGGAGTTCAGCATGCTGGAGGGGAACACTCTGAAGTGATGCTGATTTATATATACAAAAAACCACCCAAACCACAGCATATCCAAGTGCCCCTGTTGCAATAAAATAGCATATGGCTCTAGCCATTTGTATTCCATTTTTATGATCAATTTGTGACCCCTTCATTATTTTGCATAGATATTTGTAGATAAATTGTGGATGTCTCATCCCTATTAACTCAGATGAAACTGTTGAATAAAAATGCTTCTGAATATATTTTTTCAAAACTGGAACACTCTTTCAAACAGCACAGTTAAAACATGAAATAGCTATTGTTTTCTTGCAATTGGCTGTTTTTCAGCCTAGAACAGGCAGTTAACAAGAGAAAATCTTTCATGTGAGAAAGGGCAAGTCCCCCCCACTCCATCTCTGTTAGTGACTGCCACTGGCTGCTGCTTGTGTAGCAGCAGCAGAGCCAGGACAGGTACTACAGTGTCTGCTTCAACTAAGTCCTGCTGAAAACTATTAAGGAGCAATATAGTCTAACTGCTGTGGCACAGGAAAGCCGCTTCACCTCATCCTTTTAGGGTGGGTGAAGGAATGAAGGCTGGTATGGCAACCCGTACTTCTATTTTGTCTTGGTTCTAGGGTTCCTCTGGGAGAACAGACACTTACTTTGTTGGTCCCAGCTCTGAAACAGCAGCAAAACTTTTTTTAAGACCTCATGACAGCGCTTACAGAGGATACAGTGGACAAAAAAGGCCTTTGGATTACAGGCGGAAATGCTGACATGCGTCCAAAGAGAAGATGCTGCATACACGAGCAATTTAGGCTATTGACAACACCAAGTAACAACTGCGTCTATATTCTGAATTGGGACAACAGCTTCCTTTCAGAGCTGTATTAAAACTTTATTTCTAGGTAAATAACTGTTTCTCCTGATCAGAATATTAGCAGATGTACAATGAAAGACATAGTTCACTTCCACCTGAGCTGGAGCCATGGCATACTCTCACTAGGAAACCATCATCTTGTTGAGTGTGTACAAACTCAGCATCCTCTGTGCAAATTCTTTATTGAAACAACGATCAATTTACAAGCTGGATCACATTTCATTTTGCCACTTCAGCATGAACTGGTCTCTTTGTGGTTTACGGCCATAAACTATAAAATCATAACAGTTATTTAAATCAAAATACAGTAACTGCTTCTCAAAAGAACACATTCATATTTGTCTTACATTATTTGTAAAATGAAAAAGGATTTCATAATAAATGAAATACAACTTAAGATACTTTAGTGCAAGCATTTCCTTTGCATCTAAGAAGCTTTCAGTTGTCCAAGTATGGCATACTTAAGAGGCCAACTCTTAAAATCGCATGCTGCCAAGATATTCCATGAGAACTTCTAAAATTCAACACTTAACACTTTAAAGAATTAGTTGATCCGAACCAAACTGAACCTCAGAAAGCCCTGGTTATACATTACAGTACTTTTGTCAAAAGGTAACTGCAAGTTGATGAACTGACAAAGTACGTACATTAGAATAAAACAGGCACTGATTTTTAAAAAATCAACATCTGCCCGTATATGCCATTTTGCAAGTCTTATGATTATACAGTAATTTTTAAGCACAGGAGTGAACTGCTGTGCCTTACCTAACACCAATAAACCTGCATAAAAATGTTGATCTATGGGTTCTTTTAAATTTTTTAAGCGAACATCTCAAAAAATGACTGAAGGGTAGGTTTCATCACAAGTATACTCCAATCAAGAGAACAAAAAAGGATCTGGAGTAGACAAATGATGCTCAAAACGAAAATGTTGAGTAAGTAGATAGTGAGGACTATGTTCAAGTGGTCTGATTAACATGGTCTTACATTTAGTGAAAAAAAGAACAGTAAGTGTAAAATTCAAACCCAACACGGATTTCTTGTGCTGCAGAAATCTAGTCACGTTTCATGAATTTTTTTTGGCAAAAATATTTTAAAAGGGTGTAACTGCAACTCTCTTTTCCTTTGTAAGCCTGGCTTGGTGTTCTTTATGTTTTTAGAATGGAAATTCAGTTGGACTGGATTTTCCAGATTCTGAGTGTTTTAAGAACCGTTAGTGTTTGGTGATACAATAAAAAGAACAATGCAACAGAAGGTGTGCATAGTCAAATGAAGGGAACAGATCACTATAATGTTCCTGACATGCTTAAGGTGCATGAAAATACATAAAAAGGCAAATATTAACGTTTTCTTAGATCTAGCATTAATTGTCTATGTTAATTGTGTTCTCGCACCATAAAATAACCATTCTCTACAAAATACTGCAAGACAGAATTGTTTACTTTGTAATAGCACAGCCAAAAAGTTTAGAACACAAAGATGGGTTTGGGTCTTGGTTCCCATCTATCTCCCACAAGGGAAGTGCCTGAAAGCACATGAAGAGCTTTAGGCTTGCAGGTGTCACATGATGGATGCATAATGATACTGAGCAGAATACATGAAAACAGAAAAAAATACATAAAGCAGAACCATTACAACCTCGATTTTCTTCAGGTGCAGTGCTGTTCTGCTTTTATTCCAACAATACGGCAAAGCTAAATGTCCAAAGAATTTGTAGCAGACTGGCTGGAAAAGTCCCACCTGTGAACTCACAGGTCTGAGTCCAGCTCCAGCAAAGGCAAAGTTCCCCGTGACCACAGGAGTTCAGCACTGCACCTTTCCTGTGCGTCTCATCCAAATAACTGGTGCTCGTACGTGGTTTGCAATGTATGTTTGTGTCTATTTCAGATACATGCTCTTTGTAGGCAACCTTTGGAAAAAAACCATAATCTCTATCTTAAGGAAGTTTACACAGCGATACTGAAGAAAACCCTGGGGATTGTTTCCTCTCAAATGCTTCTCAATAAATAAATAATCAACAGGCTGGAGGACAGCCTGAGGGCAGCAGTCAAGATCAGAACTGCCTAGTACCAATTACCATAGGAATACATGAAGGAGTCTGGTCCCTAAAAAGTTCATCATTAAGAAACAATTAAAATTAAAATGCTGTAGTTTCACAATTATTTGTGAAACTTAAAAAAATATTTTAATGTTTAATAATCATTAATAATTTTCAAGTTATTTTTATGCTTTCAAAGAGAACATCCTTTCTCGTCTGTGCAATCTTAGTTGGGCACCAGGCAGGTAACTTTAGAATATATAAGCATCGTTTGCAAATGCTGCATAGGTGAAAAAATCAAAATGCCTCTTTTCAGGAGGTTAAGGTGAATTACAAACTTTCAGTGCAAGTACCTGCTTTTGTTTTTGCTCTCATCTTTCTTCATACCAGTAGCAAATAAAGTAACCTGAAAAACTTTGTGAACACTAACCAGAAATGTACTTTGGACTCAGACAAGAAGTTAAATGTTTGCATCAGTAGTATTTTCAATCACACTGATCAGAAGTGAGGTTCTTTACGGTATTCTTTTAATCTACCCTGTGTTCTAGATTTATATTGCTTCACTGGGACTAAAATATTTCCAGCCACACTCCTAGAGGAACTTTGCCCTTGCATGTTTCCTTTTGGGCATGTGCAAATGCATTTTGTATAGATGCCTGCCACTGTGGTGAGCACAAACAAGGTTAGGCAACTAAATGCTCTCACTTTCACAAGTTGGTTGCAAAATCGAAAATCTGTTATTAAACATATATATTTTTTTAATATCCATAGAAAGGCATAGATGGAGCCTTCTCTCTGCATCACATATATAAGTCATGGGGTGTTCCTGTATTACCCTGCTAGTGAAGTTCTGCACTTCAATATGATGAAGTTGACATAAAACCTCAGTTCATTACCAAGGTTTTTTTTAAGATAGCTGCAACACTGACTTTGTCTGGTGTGTTACCTGTGCAGTTAATATACCTAATGGCCTCCAATGGACACCTTATGTCAATATTTCAATAAAACGTCCAGAGAGCCATCAACACATCATCTCCCCACACACCTACTTTTTGACTTCTTTTTCTGCAATGTACTTGATTCCAGATTTATTCTGAGTATTTGTATTTATACTACAGTCTTTCTTAAAAACTAAAAGGTGATTGTTTATTAGTTCCGAATTAAATGAGTGTCAAGTAATTACTAATATGCTGTTAATCCTACACAAACTCCTCCTTTTGAGTGCTTTCTTTCCAGACTCACTTCAGAGAAGGTCCTTTTCATTGTCTGCCATAGAAATTATCACTTCCCTTCCAGTCATGGCATGTTGATGCTTTTTAATGCCACAGTCGCTGGGATCATTAAAGCTTTACTGGGGTAGAGTCAAATGAACTCAAGCAGTGAACATCCTACGTAGGCAGATGTTTCTTAAAATACCAAAGCAATAACAACACAGTGAACAGTTTGTGCGATCATCATTGTAATTTCACAGGACACTTGATTATAATTTATATTTTTTTTAATTTGGATAAAGCACTCAAGTGTATGCTTATAGATGAGAATCCCAGTAAAAGGGTCTTCTCCCATTTCAGCCTTGTCATCAGCTGATTACTGGTATTTGCAGGACCGTTAAGAAACCTGCATATCTTCTAGTAAGGTAGTGCATACTTAGTCCTACCAAATTACTACAAAACAAGACATCTTGCATATCTGCAGCTGTTTTCCATATAAACTTCTGGCAAAGAAAAAATGATCCACATATACACAAAAAAAAGCCCTACACAGCTGTTGGAGCGCAACTTTCTGCAAGGTGTTTATGGGCTTTTCCATCTGTAAAATACACCTCAAAGTTGTTTCTCTGTGTGAAAAAAACAGTTTGTTGGCATCTTCGTTCCATGGAAAAGGGAAAACTATTTCCCATGTGCCTAAGCAGTGTGGTCTCAAATGAAATGGAAACATTTTAGCTTTCTTTAATAGCCCTCTAAATCACAATGCAGCTGAGCAAACAGGTTTTGTAAGTGGGATCTATTAGGATTTTATTTGGCTACTGGAGTGCTGCCTCTTGGGCAATATTTCAAATTCACAAGATATTATTTGCAAAAATGGAATAGGTGGAAATAACAAGAGTGAAGGAAGAAAACGAATACCAGTTTTATATTTAGTAATTCAAGTGTCCTACATCCTACATCAAAGACTACCAATGACTTTGAAGAGGCCACTACAGGTGACTCCAACCTAGAAAATGCTGAGGTAAATGTTTCTTGGAAACACTCCTAATCAAAAAGAGCAATTAATATTAATGTAATAGCAATTACTCTGCCATACATCATGGTAAACTAACGTCAAACTGAGAAGAAAGTGCCAAATAATCCACATACATGCTTTTGCTATGATAGTCTCCAGGTAAGGCTTAGCGGCAAGTACAATATGTTTTTTTAAAAGAGCTCCACCTGATTTTCCTGCTATGCATAGATTCAGGAGTAACTATCATACATGGCTTTCATATATAACACATGTATTTTTGTCATTTGCCAATGCTGTGTCATCAGAACTGAGTTCAGCAGAAGGCTCAGGAGGGTGCTCTGCAGGAAGTGCTGGTGTTTGAGGAGTGTCTTCTTCCTTGGTGTCCAACTGCATGCTTTCTTGTGACTGACCATCCATGCAGTCCTTTTTGGACAACGGGTGAACTGACACTTTTATTGCAATCTGTTGAGGTGGCGCATGCAGTGACGAGGCATCGGAGTCGGCTGTGGGAGAGTCACTGCGCTTCAAAGCATTCGGGATCATATACAGCTCGTCTGTTTCGGTGGTTTCCTGGCCTTCTGCTGTCTGCCGTACAAAATTCTGTCCTTGCTCCTCCAGACCGACGACCTCCATAATTTCTTCCATTATAGTCCTGCAGTTCATGATGAGAGGTGGCAAGGGTACACTCCGAGCAAGCTCTTCAATATAGCGAGCAAATTCCATGGTCTTGAACTGGGTTACTTTGGCAAGCTCGAGTGTTTTGGCTGAAGTGATAATTGGGATACGCTTTGCAATCTCAAAGGCTTTCTGGAGTTTCTCTGCTCCTTCTGTTCTGAAGAATTCATTGATTGCTTTCTCTGTTTTCTTCAGATGACTGCTCATCATACATAACCGAGTTATGTTCAGTATCATAACAATGGTAAAAGCTACGAGGCAGACAATCATGTAATATATTCCCATGTCTCCAGAGGTAAAAACAACCCTCAGTGTCACAGTATTATTAACACTGCCATACGTATTAGATGCAACACACGTGTATTTACCTCTGTCTGCAAAAGACACGCTGGTAATGTTTAGTAGCCCATTGTCAAAAAACCACCATTTTCCTGCTGGAGAGGAGACAGAGTAACTTAGTTAGAAGTGTTTTGTTCACATGATCAGCATAGTCTTAAATGTCAGCTTTGTCAAACTGGCTTCAGATTTTGGAAGAAGGCAATAATGTTGATGAGAAGACAAAGAATTTGCCATTGCAAAGGCCTGTCTGCCTCTGAGATCCTAGCTGTGTTACTATCAAATCACTGACCTCAACTGAATAACTGGATCATGCCCTGAAAGTCTCATAAAAAACATTCACATGCATAACATCTGTCACAACCTTATTGTCCATTAAGTTGCAAAGATAGGACTACTTACCCCAGAGAGCTCCCAAACACAGGCCCCACTTCCTCAAAGAACAGTAACAATAGGATTGTGAGGCAGAAAAACCTACTAAGCTTTCCTTGTTTTGTTCCCTGACAACACATTTTTTTACAATTGTGTTATTTTTGGTGTTTTGTTACAGTATCTCATGCAATTCTGTTAATGTAAACTTAAAAAACCCTAAAACTGCAGACATCATATACTATACTGCCCACCCTCTGAGAAGAGGGCAGGGAGGTAAAGAGAAGAGCCATGACCAACTAAGAGGATACCTTGTTTGCCAGTATGAACTTCTATGCACCACGATGGACCTTCTTTAACTTTAAACGTAGTTTCTCTCAGTGTAATATAATTGATATCTTTGGTCGCTACATGTAATTGTACATGTACATTTCATATTCTTTGAACTTGGCACAGAAGAACAATTTAACCATTAAACTGAGTTTTAAATAATGTTAAAATCCATTGCTCCTATCACTGCTAAAGTGCTTCAAGATTCAGCTAGTTAATGTGTTTGCCATTACATATTGGTAACAAATTAGATTTTTAGTTCCCCAAGTAAGCTTCATTTTTATACAACTATCACTACCATTTAAGAGCCGAGGATGTATATTTTTTGCTTTATTCAGTGTGATACAACTTATTAAATCGCAACTTTGTTATAAAAATCATGATTCAACTCCAACAGGAAAGTCTGGTGTCAATTCTTTCCTTCATGTAAACCCACCCCTGGATGTGTTCACATGGTGGAGAGAACAGCCAGAGAGTGTAGGAGTGCCTCTGTGCTCCCTACAGGGAGATGCCACACAGAAGATTTCCTTATAAAACATTGACATAGGCTGATGTAAGCCAACAGGATCATCTAGTACATGCTGCTGCTCAGAGACAGACCCAACGGTTTTCAGTCTCTGTAACACAATCCTAGGCCATTCCAGACAGGTATCTGCTGAAGGCTGTAATGGAATTTCAGTAGCCTTCCACAGGAAGGATTTTCAGGTGTTCACTATAATATCAGAAAGTTGTTTTCCCTTAAACCTGATCTAACCAGCTGCAATGTAAGTCTACTAAAGCAGCTGAGCAAAGACACAGAACCTGTGATCAGAGGACTAAACCAGCACAAAATCTCTGCACAATGCATGTAAATCCTGAGGCAAGGACTGAAGTGCTGCCACAGGTTGGTGTATACCTTGCTTCTACACTTATTTTATTCTTCTCCTGGAAGTTCTGAAAGATTATTCTCATTTTTTACTTTATTTCTTTCAAACAAGAATCTGTGGGCAATTCTGAAACTCATAAGGAAAAAAAAAAAGGCTTTAATTCAGAATAGTTATGAGCTTTTAACATTCTAAAAGTTTTTCTAATTAAATGTGGCTTATCCAAATCGGTTTTTCACATTACCTTCAGTACAAGCCTATGTAGAAAGTATTCCCTCAAGATCCCTGCCTCAGTTCCTGTATTGGACAGTTCTTAATTGTATCTTTTTATCCTCTTACTTACAATTTTTAACTTAGCTGAAACATCTTTTGCCCTATCCTAATTCTTGAAAACAGCTGAATAACTTTGCCTGAAATGAAAAAAAAAAAATAGAATAAATAAAAGCTCAGTCTAAAGTTCACATGAAAAAATCACACCAATCTGCTAAAGTTAGGCAAGTTTGGAGGAAGACTCTCTTACAGAGGAAAGGTCAGCATCTGTAACAGATGACACTTCTTTCTCCACCTCTAGAATAATTAAAAAATAGAGAGTATTGGCTGCTCAGTATTTCTTTGAATTGCAATGCTGGCAAAGTAGGTCTTTATTAATTGTAAAGTAACAAGACGCCTTCGTGATCTATCCTGGCTCCAAATGTTATAAATGACATAATAGCATTGAACTGCGACTCAATGACTGGGTCTGTTCCAGGCAGATAGTGTAAACCGAATGAGAAAACAATGATTAGAGAAGGTATCATTGCTGGGGTTTGATAACAATTCAATGCCATATTCAACATAACTATACACATAGTAAAGGGTCTTGTGCTAGCAAACATTTCTTACAGGAATACGGTTTCGTAAAGGAGTAAGTGCACTGTTGAAAGTCTAAGTTGAAGTGATGTCTTAACACTACATCTGCGATTTTTGGCTGAAATTTTCGCTCACCTGCCTAAGTATTTGTGTTAGCAGCTACCTCTTTCAGTTGACTATACAAAGACCTGAAGTTAGCTGCCTTACTAATGGAGAATATTTCTGTTAGTTAGCCTTAGTAAAACACTCCAGTGCACTTAGCACAGTATGTTGCCATGACTGCACAAATTATTTCTGAAAGTCTGCTTACTATCTCAAATAGTTCTTTTCTCTAGCTTTACTCAGAAAGAGATAAAATACTGTAATGTAAAATATACCCAGTTATGCAGTAGGCTTTCACAGATACACTATGCTGCTGCACATTCAGCTGGGTCAATCATTACTGCCATCATAGCAGAGTTCTCCCTCAGGTCAACTAATAGTTAGGCAACCTATTCTGCATTTAGTATGAATACCTAAGAGTTTATTTCATCACACTGTGAACAAAGCAGTCAGTATGGAAGGATTACATGAGCAAAACACCTTCCATCCCCCCCGAAACGTTCCCTAGAAGTATAACTAGGATTATCACCCAAACCTTCCATTTAAGGAAAACAAGCTCATGTGTTATTAAGGTCTCTAGCAAATGCAACTGAAGAGTCTTAACTAAAGCCAGGAAGGCTCAAACTTGGCTTGTCCTTCTGACTGCTGCCCTATATAGGTTTTTCTGTTGGTCATTCAGGGCATCTCCTTGAGTTGGAAAATTGTGAGTTGGAAAGTTTTTCAGTCTCTTTTTGGTGCCAGAGAAGAACAAAAGAGGACATAATGGGAAATAACATAAAACCTGAAATCTTCCAATGAAAAGAAGCCTGTCTACATTTTCTGTTAGGTGCTTCAGCTTCTTTCTATGTGTTGCTGTAAATAACACATTAAGAAAAGGTTATTGTTTTCTTCCATTGTGCACACAACAAATTTATGGCTGCCACCAGGCTTTCATATATTTTCATACAGAAAAATACCGGTCAGGCCATTACATTCAGGTTATTAGTCAACCTGCTGAAATCAGAAGTGTCTCTGGACAGGCAACATCAGTGAGAATATTAAGATCTTACCTTTATTCTCCTCGTCTTGGAGCAGGTGGCCATTGGAATTGTACCACCTGTAATGTGGACTAGGACTACCTTGGACATTGCAGTCGATCAAGGCACTACTCCCCTCCTTGGCTATAATGTGGTCGATGCGGGAGATCACCACAGGCACAGATCCCATGTTCATGCCAGTGCAGTTGAAAGTGCTATTAGTCACATCCTCAGCAGTTGTCAAAGCCGCTAATAAGATGACAAGGCGCGTGGTAGGCAGAAAGTACAAAAAATGGTGGCTGTTCAGTACGTTCATTTTCCTTCAGTGGTAGATGCAACTGGCTGGGAACTGGGGTTGGTTCTGTTGAACCTTGAGGTGTGGAGGTCACAGGAGAGTTCTACCTTTGATCCGTGCAATTTTATGTTTAAAATATCCTATAAAATAAATAAATAAGTACAATTAGATGGCATGTATAAACAATCCATTAGATGTGCTCTCTTAAAATAGTGACGCATCCATTAATGCATTTCACAATCATCAGCTCAGTGTCTTGTCTAAATGCTAATGTTATCACAGTCCTTACTGGAAAAAGATGCATACGTTTTCCTGACAATAGTGTTGTTCAGAGTGGCAGGCGTGGGAGAAGGCTTTTATCACGTAGACACTTAGCAGCAATTTAGCTACAGCAGCAGCTATAGTTTTACGCCAAAAGTTCTACAGATTCAGTGTTGGGGGTTTTTTATATTTGCAAAATCAACAGGGAAAACAAAGTTAAAGCTTTCAGTGCTGCAACTCTGTCATGTGCATGGTCTTAGGTGAATTATGGAACATGGTGAAAGAAAGAACAGCTCCAGGAAAGGTTTTTGGAGGTGATGTTGGAATCCTTAATATATACAATTTTGTCCAAATACAATAGCACATACAGCAAAACATATCAGACCATTCACTTTTCTTAAGCTACTGCATTTTTTTTAAAGTTTTCTGAGATAAAACATAGCATGGAAAAATATTCTTAAAAGAGGATATTTAGTATTTGATAAAGTAATTTCAATGTCACCTTTAGAGCAGATTTAGAAAGAAAAATACTCACTAGTGACATAATTATGGATAGGGTTTCTTTGAGACACAAATGAAGTCAGGACTTTTCCATTCCTTATGTGGCATTAAGCATTTTGCCTGTATACTTCTTGCAACCTCTCACTCCAATATTTTCCCTCAACCAATCATCTACAACAAGCCCTTTCTTAAACAGTGATTTCAGTTTGCAGACAGAGGAGGGGGATTACAAATGTGCTATTGGCCTCATGCTCCCAAGGAACACAACTGGCATTCAGCACTCACTGAGGCCACAAGTAATGTTCAAATGACATCAGGGTATCTAACTACGTGTTTCTAAGGTAAATAATTGAAACCTGGTGAATCTTATTAGTTGGAGGAATCTATCTTGAATCCAGATATAGGTAAATACCTAACAAACTTTCCCCAAATTAACATTTCCCTTGTAAAACTGTTTACATTTTACTAAATATCTGGTTGACACCACGGTAACTCATCTACCTTAGTGTGGAAAATGACTGCTCACAAGGTTAGGTCAGTTCCATATATAATGGAAACACGAAAATAAAAACAAGCAAACAAACAATCAATCCCATTCTCTCTTTTCTTTTTTTATTCAAAAAGAAAAGAAAACAACATTACTGTCTTTCACTGGTAATATTTGATTTAGGTTGTTTTCTTCTCCATCCTCTGTTCTCTGTAAAGCAATGAACTTGATTTCATACAAATAGATAAAACTATTATTAAAAAAGCAAAATTGTTTCCTCCTTTTTGCAGGATAAATTATTACTAGAAATTACAAACTCTGATTTTTAAAATAAGGTCCACGTTTGGCATGGATGCCTGTCACAATCCAAGCCCGCCCTCATTTTTTTCTAATTATTGAATGTGGAAATACTTGTCTCAAAGAGCCAGAATAATCTTTAAATTAATATGCAAACTTCATTTGTCATATAAAGCTATATAAACAATGACTTCAGAAATCCATTTCCAATTATGCAAAGCATGTAGAGCCTGCACTTTGGAAGTTCCGTGTAGGCACAGCCTGTTTGAATTAGCACTTTAGAAAAAATCCTTCAATTATGCCTATTCACTTCAGTAACTATTTACATCTCATTTCTACTACTCCATTAACCTTGGAGACAGCCATTCTTTATGGTTAAAAATATTCACTCCATGAAATGTTTCTGTACAGTGTTACAGATCTGCATTGCGCCATACAGAAAAGCCAAAACCCACATCACACTTCCTGGCAAGAGAGCAGGAACAACGACTGGCTGGTTTAAGACAATGGGAAGGGCAAGAGAACAACATAAATTGATTAAGCTTTGTGTTGCTAATTACTGGCTGTGGCTTGTTACTATTTTATTTGAGCCTACTGTATTTGTTGATGGCATAAAAATCAGTGGCAATCAAAAAAGGTGTTTACGATGGAGAACAATTTATAGTCCAGAAGGAAAAGAAATAGCATCACTCCAACGGGTGAACAGAAAACTTGTTAGGAAGGACCCATAGTGTACAAGGAAGCTCAAAGCAGCTGGTAGTCCACTGAATCCCTACAGCACAGGGATGCTGTGGAAGGATATTTGGAACAGTGTGTGATGGCAGTAACAATGTAAGGTGTGCCTATTCTGTATGTTTGTGTTTAACACAGAGCATATTGAAGCAAAAATACATACCTTTGTGTGGCGATAATGAAGGTGACTGGTTCTTAATATGGTCAAATGGCCAATTACTTTTCTGAAAATAACAGTGTCTCCCTCTGGCACAAAATTGAATCATGAATAACTGCAGTAAGTTTTGAGAAATAGAGCCAAATAATTTATGTCTACTGTGGGAGATTCATATCTACTCATGTCACTTCTGGGAATCTACTTTCCAATGTATGTTCCTGGAATGAAAAAATATTAAGACAACACTAAATAACTCTGTAGATGCATTTCTGTTTGAAGTAAATAGTTTGATGGCTAGTAGGAGGAATAACCAAGTAGTATGTTTAAAGCAGAATATTTGGAAATGGTGATGCTGCTTTCATGTGCCATCCAGGGAAGTGCTTTTGATGAACACTTAAGTAGGTTCAAGGAGTCAGGGAGAGACCTCACTGAAGAATGGTGTTTTAAGATACAAGTTTAGACAAATGTTCCCAGGGCAACTAGGAAGTGACAGGCAATCTTTTCTTTGGTGTGCATCCTCTGCAATGTTAGTGAGGAACAAAAAAATGGAAGAAACCAAAGAAGGATTTCTCAGCCACAAGAAAGTTAAAGGATGGCCATGCAGGGACCCTGTATGTCCAGGACCTCTGTTCAGCAGGACCAAAAGTGCTAGAGGTGGGTTTGGAAAACGGGAAGGGTAGAAAATGTGCTCACCACAGACTCTGAAGCAAAGGGAGATTTCCTGAATGTTTCTGTCCTCCCGCTTTGCTGCAGGCTCAATAGCAGCCTGAGGATATCAGGGAAAACAAATCTGCGAGCCAGCTGCTTGTTTAAACAGAAGTGATGTAATGGGTTATGGTTCAATCGCACAGCTAAATGGGGAGAAGGCTAAGGAGACCAAAATAGGACTGCTAGTGACATGTGCCCAGTTCTGGAGAAGAAGAAAGAGAATCTGCAATATTGGAGAAATGAGTACAGTGCTGTCACCCTGGATCTTGGCCATGAGAGGCAGTAATTAGCTGTGGCCCATAATAAACCTGATGGAGGCAGCCAAAATTGTAACCTTTTAATCTGACCCGAAGTCAGAAGAAAAATGGATTGCTTAGACTAAAACAAGGATTCCTGTAATAACTCCTCAAGACTGAGTAACCCAGGCCACTATTGAAGGAGGACATCTGCAATATGGAGTATGGCTCCGTAGGAACAGAGGGAGTCTCTGGGAGAATTTTTGCCAGAAAAGGGTCACTAGAAACAAAAAGTTAAATTTCTGGTCATGCAAAGAATAACCGTTCCTTTCTCCCACGCCCAAAGCACATGAGCTACCTGTAAAAGACCTATATAAAGTAAAAGTTTATAAAATAGTTAATGTGGCTGCATACAGTTGTTTGTTTGCTTAAATTTTAAAACTGTGGTGCACTGAAAAAAAAAAAAAAAAAAAGAATCCCGACTATCCTGAGCTACCTTTTCCACCTGAAGTGGTACTCATAGGCAGGTTTACCTCCCAACATGGAATCAGAGCGACCCCGAAACGCTCCTCCAGCACCTAGAACATATATATATATAGGTAGCTTACCCTGCCAAATTGTATTTGTAGCAACATTTACTGAAACATGGTTGCCAGTGGTCCTTACATTAAATAGTCTGGATTTTTAATCCCCAACCCAAATGGTATAAAGTGAAAGTCTGAAAATAACAAATTCACTGCTCATAGGATTAACTTCCAAGGAAAACGGCATGAGACTTGAGCCACACGAGGGAACAATGATAAGCTTTTCTTCTAAATGACATGATAGCCAGCTCTATCCAGAGAAGTTCCCTGGGATGTCCACTGGCTAAGGGGAAGAAGCCAAAGAGTTGTGGTCAATGGGGCGGAGTCTGGTTGGAGGCCTGTATCCAGTGGAGTCCCTCAAGGGTCGGTACTGGGACCAGTATTATTCAATATATTCATCGATGACTTGGATGAGGGACTAGAGAGTACTATCAGCATGATGATGACACCAAGCTGGGAGGAGTGGCTGACACACCAGAAGGCTGTGCTGCCATTCAGCGAGACCTGGACAGGCTGGAGGGTTGGGCGGGGAAAAATTTAACGAAATATAACAAGGGTAAATGTAGAGTCTTGCATGTGGGTAGGAACAACCCCAGGTTCCAGTATAAGTTGGGGAATGACTTATTAGAGAGTAGTGTAGGGGAAAGGGACCTGGGAGTCTTGGTGGACAGCAGGATGACCATGAGCCAGCACTGTGCCCTTGTGGCCAGGAAGGCCAATGGCATCCTGGGGTGTATTAGAAGGGGGGTGGTTAGTAGGTCAAGAGAGGTTCTCCTTCCCCTCTACTCTGCCCTGGTGAGACCCCATCTGGAATATTGTGTCCAGTTCTGGGCCCCTCAGTTCAAGAAAGACAGGGAACTGCTGGAGAGAGTCCAGCACAGGGCAACTAGGATGGTTAAGGGAGTGGAGCATCTCCCTTATGAGAAAAGACTGAGGGAGCTGGGGCTCTTTAGTTTGGAGGAGACTGAGGGGTGACCTCCTTAATGTTTACAAATATATCAAGGGTGAGTGTCAGGAGGATGGAGCCAGGCTCTTCTCGGTGACAACCACTGATAGGACAAGGGGTAATGGGCTGAAACTGGAACATAAGAGGTTCCGCTTAAACTCGAGAAGAAACTTCTTCTCAGTGAGGGTGACGGAACACTGGAACAGGCTGCCCAGGGAGGTTGTGGAGTCTCCTTCTCTGGAGACATTCAAGACCTGCCTGGACACGTTCCTGTGTAGCATAATCTAGGCATTTCTGGTCTGGCAGGGGGATTGGACTTGATGATCTTTCGAGGTCCCTTCCAATCCCTAACATTCTATGATTCTATGTGATCCTGAACAAGCACATCTGCAAGGTGGTGGTAATACTCCTAACTATGTGAAACAGGGACAAAAACTGAGGTTAAAACTTCTCTGTCCAAAATCAAGCATCAATCCAAAGAGAAGACACACCTCAGACTGGCTGGGAACAGTAATTACTCAGAGACATGTTCTGATAGACCATTTATTTTTCCATGTCACAGAGGGGTATGACTGGCACCAAAGAAAACGACTGTAGGTGAGGGGCTACGTTTTTAAGTACCGCACTTGTGCAGAACAACATGATGACAGAGCACAAAAGAACAGAAAAGGAGGGCAGTGATGCATACCTTTTCCTGGCTCGCTCTCTTCTGTAAGACTGGCCTGTTCTTGTTCTTGGAATAATGTGTAATCCTATTAACTGTGAGGTTATTCAATTCAGAAGTGAAGCACAAGAAGCCAGCTTATTGTATAATGCATAAATTATGTTCCCAAAGCTTTAACATCTCAATGCTATCTTGCTTGGCTTGTAAGTGATCAAGAAAATCAAAACATTTTCATTCTAGTTCTCATTTGTCTACAAATGAGTATCAAGGATGATGCTACAAAACAAAATTAAAGCTAATTCTTTATTATTTAAAAACTAATTACTGCTTTTCCTGGTTTCCATGGGCAATGCCTTTGCAGACTGGGCAAAAGTAAAAGTTAACAGGTTTTACTGGAACAGGAATGCAAATGAAGGAACTCATGCCACATGGAAGGTGAGTTCACTGCCAGTTCATCAGCTTAAGAGTGAGAATCACCTACTAAAAAGCTTAAGCTATTAGGGTCCAGACAGGCAGATGAAGAGAAGTGTCACTCATTTACAACTAGCAAAAACTTTGTGGCTTCATTTTTCTAGTAATTTGCTAGCCAATAAAATATTAGGGCTTGGTTCCTAAAGAGCTGCTCTGTTAATTCTCTTTGGGGGGATCTCAGCCCTTCAAAATTTCATGATTTTCTTCTTCCCCAGCTATGTTGAATAGATGGCACACTGGTGACATCTGTAAGATGAAGAGCTTCCTTCTGCATATCTAGACTGGGGCTTCCTTGCTGGGCAGCAGCTCCCAACAATGTGCATGTTTCAGTCTGTTTTGCTGCTTTCAGCTGCCTGAGAATCTTTTAGAAACCTCCCATCAGAGCAGTGTGGTACCAGCCCGGCCACATGTGCTCAGCCACTTGGTGTCACACTGGCTGCCTCCAGCCACCCGATGGGAGGGTATTGAGAAGGCAGGCCCAGGCTCCTCTCAGAGACATGCAGTGAAAGGACAAAAGACAGCAGAAGAAAATTTTAAGCACAAGGTCAGTCAAGCCATGCAATAGATTGCCCAGGGGTTTGTGGAATCTCTGTCCTTTGAGATGTTCAAAACTTGACTAGATACAGTCTGAGCAAACTGGTCTACACTGGCCCGGCTTTGAGCAAGGTGTTGGATCAGATGGCCTCCAGAGGCCCCTCCCAGCTTAAGGAACTCTAATACTCAAGAAACACAAATACAAAAATGCTTTGGAGAAATCAATGTGAAAAAAAAATATGGCCACTTAAAACATTCTATATGGGATGCTGGGAAATTGCCTTCATGATCCCCCTCATAATCCTTTTATTTTTGAGTAGCAGCATTTTAGAATGATGAGGTAGGCTGAGAGTGTTGACGACAGCCCGACAAAAATGTGTTTGGCCTTATCCATTGTACTTACGTAAGTAGAATGCTAAGTTGTTTTTACCATATAGACAGGACTTATTTCCAGTCTGGGTTAACTAATGAAATATCACTTATTTGGGTTGTCTGTAATAGTGGATGCTGTTTTTTTCCCCACATGACTCTAAAGTTCATTTCATATTATCTGCTCATAGATCTGGCTTTTTGATGCTGCTGATGAATTGTCAGTTGTGGTGAATCTAATCTTGAAACAGAATAAGGCAGAAATAAGTCAGACTCAAAGACAGACTAAGCTTTTCTGATTACCGACTTCAGAAGGCATAAGAGTAAGAAGAGATGTTATTAAAAATATACAAAATACTGAATAGTGTGAAGAAGACAGCTGGGGCATATGTATTTACTGCTTCTCGCAATGCTAAAATGAGACAATTTTCAGTGAAACTGCGATGGATGATGGGGCAGTGGGAGGAAAGAAAAGGAAGGGTTTTTATTAACAATAACTAGACTGCAGTTTCTTGACACAAGATAAAATAAGGGCTGGGAATTTAGGAAGATTTGAGAGAGACTGTATATAATTTACCTGTGCAGGTTCATAGATTATGATGGTTTATGCAGAATGTGAGGACTTAACTGTCTTCTTTGTTTTCATTGTCCTCTGAGCGTATAGCCCTGAGCAGTGAACAAGAACGGCTGTCAGTATGGCAACTTCGAGCCCTTTTCTAGGACTCTTGTCTAAAAGAAATAATAATAAAGCAGCATATAAATTAATTTTATGCTTTGTAGGCACTGGTAAGCTACTACAGTCAAACATATGTCAATTTGTTTTGTAAAGTGACAAATGATAAATAACAAAATTGAAAAAACAACATCCACAGCTTATTCTACTAGTAAGGGAAGAAACTGAGTAAAATTTGTAGTGAGTGTCTTCTAAAGTTATTTTACTCTGAACACATCTAGCACTGTAGGGGCCAGAGTAAAGTTAGCACCTGCAAAAGTTCAGTTGTCTTCGTTTCAGGGTTCCATAGTGTACTAATAAACTGCAGCAAGAAAGCACCAAGCAATAAGGTGATTCCACATTATGTATGTGGATTGTATGTGGATTGAAAATGAATCTATATCCAGACTTTTGGTGTAGGGAAAGCACATGCCATTCTATTCTGCAATGGTACAATGAAGGAGATCTTCATGTTGCCTTTTTGAGTATGTAAATGTTTTAGAATATTTTTACTGTAAATTTTCCCTCAGTTGTGCTCCTCTTTATCCTGCTTCATGTCTCAATATTGCAAAACTAGAAAGCATATGGCATCCTAGAGATTTTAAGACCCCCTTGAAATATTTCAATGGACTTATTGATTTAACCATGTCTTTGAATGGTCTGATGTGCACTCCTCTCAGAGACCCTAATCCATTATCCTAAAAATGAACAGATGAAGGCTGTTGACAGGTAGTTATGGGAGAGATTATTTCAAAGTACCTCAAGAATGCCAAACCTCTGAAAAGTTCCATTTTGATGCTGCAGGCTTGTAAACCCAACATCTCTGCTACAGCAAAGCAATTTTTTGTGAAACACTGAAGTAACAAAAACGCTCAGGCAATTTGGATGCCTAACTTCTCATTAAATAACTTGCAGTTCATATGTGCATTTTTATATGGACTGAGTGATTTAACTGTTTTTTCTTAGAGGTATTTTAATGACTGCAGTAAAAGCAAAGTTTTATATTTGGTGGTGAAGTTTGCTGTTTTTAATCAAGACAGATACTGTGGTGGAAATGTCCTACTGAGTTGTGGGCTACCCAGATCATAAAGCAGATTCAACACTATCACTAGTGGAGAGTTTTTAAGGCCCAGCTTATGTTTGATTAGGTATGCACTCTTTAGAGAATTTTTAATCTTACAAATAAATACTTTGTTTATGTAGATTATCTAGATTTATTCAGCATTTGTATTTAGTCAGAGGCTGGACAATTACCACTCGATACAGCTCTGTAAACAAAGCTATTATTCCAGAAACATCTGTATAGCTTTAAGAGACACTTGTTTAACTCCTTGCAAGCTTTCAGCATAGCTGCTGTTTTGCTGTTGCAGTAACGCAGATGGATCAATGCTTAAAAGTCCCCTTTGCTGAGAAAGGTGGAACAAAGAAAACGCACAGAGAATCCCTCCCACACTTCCACATACATCTGCATGCTGCCTGGCTTCACCAAGTTCTATCTATCTTCCATTTTCTTTACTCACCTCTTATCTTTTATTTATACCGGCACTCTGTAAGCTTTATTCTGCCAACAGTTTAAATAACTGAAGTCAGCAAACACAATACATCTCATACGCTCTTGGCATGGCTTATGCGACCCTGCTAAGAACACAGAGACGCAGAACGCAGCCCAAATTCACTTCCCTCCCTTGCTCTTTTGAGCTGTGTTTGCCAAAGCTAACCATCCTTTAAGCTCATCTAATAGTTTATTCCAAATGAACAAGAAAAATTCCAGATGCAGGACTTTCCAACAAGACATAAACTTAAAAACTTAAGTTATGTTTAATCAAAGATATGAAGGACTTTGGAGGGCTAAAGACTTCTATTATTTAAAATCTAAATTTTGTACGTGCTTCAAATAAGTGAATGTTTCCATTGCACTGATATTGTTTGCATTATACTGTTTTAACAAAAGGCTCCCATTTTAGTTGGAATACAAAAAGAGGGAAAAAAATAGGAGAAAACAGAGTTGAGTATGACTAGTTCTTCTCTATCCCTATAGAACTTCAAGATGGATCTAATTTTTAATGACTGGCTTTCACATTTATTGGTTTATGGGATACAGGGCAAAGAGGTCACACGTGGATGCCATGATTAGGACAGGATTAACCTTGTCAGCAGAGGGAACTTAAAGGGATTTAACCAGTCATAACTGACTGCAGTAGAAAAGGATCATTTCAAGTTAAAAGTGCCTGCACCTATTTCCTCCACAAATAACAAAGGGGATAGCAGATGGGATTCAAAGGAGTTTGCCCTGCACCACACAACTTAAGTCTTGCTTGTACACAAATGTGATCAATGCAGCCTTTTCCAAGCGTGGCTATATAAGGCCATGTATACACAATTGTCAAGCTGGAAGTCCTCAAGAGTTTACTGAAGTACCTCTATAATTTCAGACTTTTGTGCCAGTTATTTCTATGTCAGATTAGAAAATGTAACATTAAAGTAACACAACTTTCTCAGCCTTCAGTACCATCGGCAGGACTGTGCACCAGTCACGCACACATGACTGAGGGCCGCACATGCAGCAGTGCAGCTGCAGTGCCATAGACATCCCCTGGCCCTTCATGATTTAAAAATACCATCAGAAATCTTGTGTTGGTATAAAACTCTCAGAGCGGCAGAACCATGTCAATGAAATGTTAAGTTTGGGCTAGGTAGGTTATACTTACTGCAATTCCTTCGCATGTGGTGGCCCTCTTCCAAAGTAAGATATGTACACACATCTCTATAGAGTTTTTATTTCTGATGAGGTGCTACTCATGGTAAATGCTTTTACTCTGAAATATGAGTGTTCACTGCCAAAATTTCATAGATAACTAACCTAAACTGTATGGGGGTGGGTTTGCATATTTGTGTTGGTTGGTTGGTTTGAGTTTTTTTTCCCTGGTTAAAGTGATGAATACACTTTAACCAGGCTCCTGTGTTGACTCCATCCTCCAACTCCATCTTAGACCAGAACCTGTCTAACTGCAGTGAGGCAAAAGGGACAGGGCAGGGAGGCAACTGGAGTTGTACAATGTAGATCACCTCAGAATTCACTGCCACGCTTCCACCATGTGTTAAATATTTGAAGAGTGACTGATTTTATCTCTAAGCTTTCATGCTTAGAGAAAGGGAAACATGCCTTGGACAAATACCACATATCACTGTATTAAAGTAGGAAGAAAGCCTTTTTTGAGGGGTGGATGTTCTGCTGTTTGTCTAAGGCTCTGAAGACTTCAAATTCCTCATAAAGGAATGATGCACAATGCACACACCAGCTGTGTAAGCTGCACTCAACATCAACTGATGTTGATATACTGCAGTCTAAATGAGAAGGCTTTCTAATAAAAAAGGATTCCTGCTACACCAAACACAACTATATCAACAGTGTTGTTGGTAACTGTACACACTAAGCTGAACAAAAGATTCCTGCCATGCAAACATCATCTCCATTGAAAAGAGATCTACCATGTATTTTGGCCTACTGTAGCAAAGAGAGAAACTCTTTGACAATGTAATGTCTCTAAACAACTAAAATGCTATATTTTTCCCTTTTAACTCCTTTGTGTTTTTCCCTTTGAACTAACTGTACAATCTTTCAGGCAAATACACACCAAATGAGGTCACATTTAGTATTTATCATTGCTTTCACAGTTGGTACTTTTATTTTCAAAGCAGCATTATCAGGGAAGCTCCGTTTGAGATGCTTCAATTTAACAACTGAAACAGGACTATTAGGGAATGCAGTCGCTTGCAAGGCTCTCCAGATAAATGTCCTAGAGAAGTCCCTGCTCAGTAGTGCTCTCTATTCTCTTAAGCTCCCTCATCCTACGCTGTTTGAATTTGCCCTGTTAAGACACAGTATTTGATAGTTATTGCTCTGAAGTTTTAGATTGTTGTTCCCTCAGGCCACTCCTGAAATTGAGTTTCATCTCATGAGACCATCCTGTGAAGTAAAAGGGTAATGAAAATATCAGGAGGCAGACTTTATTTTAAACGTAAAGCAGAACACCTTAAGCTCTTTTAAGAAGTCTCTGCACTGAAGATGTCTCAGCATTGAATTAACACCCGCCTTTCTCCTTCCCAGCGCGTGACAGCAGCCGAGTATCCTGACCGTGGGCTCCGGCGGGAGTGCAGGAGTTCAAGGTCTCCAGGGAAAGCTTTGGGCTCATTACCTTTTATTTTTCGTTTCTTTTGGTTAAGGCAGCACATTTTCCTTCAAGCCCCAGTGCTGATCTGAATTAATCTCTTGAACTTTCATGCTGAACACAGCGTTACTCTACTCCGGTTGCGCGGACAGCTACCGCTCTCCGCGGCGGGCTTCCCGAGAAGGGCCGGGAAGCACAGCTTGCCAGGCTCGCCGCGCTCCCTCGGGCACGGTCTCTGGCTCTGTGCTTGGGCTCCCCCGGGGCCGCCGGCGGCGGGGCAGGGCGCCCGCTACGGGGCTCACCACGGAGCTCCGCAGTCACCGCGGCACAGGTCGCCGGCAGGCGCGGCAGGTGCCGGCGGCGCGGCGAGGCCGGTCGAGGAGGCGGCGGGCAGCGCCTCTCCGGTTCCGCCGCCCGCCCGCTCGCTCGCTCGCCCGCCCGCCGGGGGAATCGCGGCCCGCGCGCCGCGCCGCGCCGCGCCGCGCCCGCTCACCTGCCCGCCGGCTGCTGCCTCTTGCACGTTGTTGCCGCCGCCCCGCGGCAGCGCCCGCCGCCGCCGCCGTGCCCCTCAGCGTGCCCCGCGCAGCACCATGCCGGCGCGGGCGGAGCGCGGCACTGCCGCAGCGCAGTGCCGTGCCGTGCCGTGCCGTGCCGTGCCGTGCCGTGCCGTGCCGTGCCGTGCCGCAGCGCTGCCCGCCGCTCCGCCGCTGCCGGCTCTGGCAGGGGAAAAGTAGGTCAGGGCGGCACTGAGCATGCTCGGGGCCGGGCCGGGGGGCGGCCCTGGGGGCCGAGGGGGCGAGGGAGCGAGGGAGATGCCTGTGCCCGCGGCCGCAGCCGCCGGGGCGAGGACGGGACCGGGCCGCCGCTGCCGCTGCAAGAGCCAACGCGGGCGGTGCGGCGGCCGGAGGAGAGGCGCGAAACGAGCCGGCGGCTGCGAGGCCGCTGCCGGGGGAGGCGGGAGTAGCGGTGGAGTGTCGCTCTGCCGCCCCCACGGGTCCCCGCTGCCCGTGCGGAGCCGATGGTCCGGCGGGAGCGCTCCCACGTGCCGGGCGGCGCAGTGCTGGATGCGGACACCTGTCATCGCATCCCTTCTCGGAGGTGCCTGCGGAAGCAAGAGCTGCGGGAAAAGGGAGAAACCCCAACCTGTTTGGATAGTCTCGCAAATCAAAATGTTGTGCTGCAGAGAAACGGCACGCATGGTTTCCCCGCAGGGCTGTATTCGTAACGGCATTACAGTACCCAACTCCAGTTTAAGTCCAGTCTGAGAAAATCCCAACCTGTGGGAAGATGACACTGACTCTGTAGGTGTCCAAGTGCTTTTTCACAAGAGGGTAAAATTGTCTTTAGCTTGAGCAAAACTGCTTGAATGTGCTTGGTGCTACCTATGCAGCCGCTAAAAATGGCTGGGGATGTATGTGGACAGCCACAGGCAGGAGGCTGGCAGGGACCTAGTGTAGGCTGGTGCTGTCCTGCGCTGCTCACCCCAACTTCCTCCCTCACCTGTGGATGAAGGGCCACCTTCAACTTGAGCATAAAGGCCAGTGGGTTAAACTATCGGGACTGTGTTTCCAGATGTTTGAAATCATTCTAAAGCCAGACTTGGACCTTGCTCTTGATATCCTCTTCTGATTGCTTCCTGGACAGCAGTACCTGAAGCTCTTCTGCTCCTGGGAGGAGTAATCAGAGAGAGCATTGGCTGAAACTGCCAGAAAAACCTGGGTTAGAGTTGCATCTCATTGTAGGAGGAGGCATAGGTGAAGCACACTGTGATGCACATCAAAGCAGGTCTACAGTCTGCATAGGGAAAACTGAAGAGGAACAGCAACAGAAGGTTCAGAAATGGAGAAGAAGACCCACTCCAGGAAGCCTGACTGCTTACACCAAGGGTCTGGGCACTTGGACCCACCACCTTGCATGCAAGAAGAGAAAGGGTGGCTACAGCTGTTGAACATGGATGCAGCCAGTGCTTGGGAGTGGTGCCAACGCTGGTGAGACGAGGGCTGTTGGCAGGCAGGGCTTCAATGTGTTCAGGGTCTCCAGTATGGAAAAATTGGAAGACAGTGGGGAAGGTGCATCTGATGTTGTCAGGCTTGGCAAGAGCCAGGTGCCAACTGACGGAATAGGTCAAGGAGTGTTCTTCTTACTCATCCACTCACCCAGCAAAACATTTTATTGATGGGAGGAGCTGTTTTGGTCATAGGACTTTGTTTACCACTGACTTGTGACTTATGCAAACTTGGCCATGATCACTGTTCATTTGCTTTTCCTTCTTCCCATGTTGAAGTACTAGTTTTGAACATAATCAAATGCCTTTTCCTTATAGGTTGATGATGGAGCAGTTAGATCTCACAAACTCCTTTAAGTCAGGTAGCGTTCTGCTGCTCTCTGAGTGCATGTCAGATCTATGTCAGATGAGGTTGAATTTTTTGTATGTGGAAAAGTCACATACTTTTCCTTAGTCCCTCTGAAAGTGGCTACCCTTTCAGTTTCCTTGGGTTTCAGTGAACATAAGCCTGTGTTGCTGGAAACAACTGTAGGAATTTGCATGCCGACACACCTGCTGAAGAGGAGTTTTGCTGGGACTTTTGTCTCATTCTAGCACTTCCACATCTTAATATAACCCCACTTCTGACCGTAAAACCACCACATGATTTGCTCTAGGTCCTTTCCTGGGAGATCCCTGTCTCCTATGCTCTGTGAGGCCTGTGCTTGTCGCCCCCTTCACTGTAGCTGTGCTGGGGATAACTCAGCAGGGAGATGAAGTCTCCCATTGCTCTTCATGGTCTGCAGCAGTTAGGAAGCAAGGACTTGTACCACCACAGCAGTTAAAAGCAGTGGCTATCCTGCACAACTTCTTTTGGTTCGATATCTCCCAGTCTTGCGACCAACATGTAGAAGCCCTGAGGAGGACAGCTGAGCTGTGAAGGCGAACTGCCTTTTCCAACACCCGCGGCATACAGCCACTATCTGACCATAAATTCCTGAAGACCAACGAGGAGCAGCCTTCAGGCAGCTGCTTTACTGAGGGCTTCAGATTTGCTGGTCCTGGTCTGTGTTTCCAGCATTAGGTATACCCACCATTTGTGCCTCAAAACACTGCAAATTTGCCAAGCTTTTGGAACTGACTCTGCACCCTGGGAGTAAGGCTCTGTGTCTTCAGTGCATAGGAAAAAAACAGCTATGGTCTCTGGAAGAGAGAGGGAGAGCTGGCTTCAAATGCATATTTTATCCAGCCTGGACCAAGGTCTGAAATCCCAGTCTGTCAGGTGAGTGTGTGGACTTCTGGAGACATTTTTCCATTCTACCTTTCCAAGAGTGCTTTCACCAGCTGTGTGCAGAGGACTGATGCACTGAGTGGGGACTGTAACACAGGTCTTCCTGTATACATGGGTGTGTACTCTAGGTCTAGATTAGCTATAAAAATCTCCCTAATTTACCTGAGATTAAATTATTATATACAGATAAAAGTGTATAAAGAACAAAATGGAGAATGTTGTTATTTTCTTTGATAGTGTCTGTCACAGATAAACACTGGCATTTTATAGTTAGTACTACAGTGAGCACATTTTACTTTTATAAAACCATAGCATTGTTTAATAAGAAGCAGCCTTTTACCTTAGAACAAACAGAACTTTGGTATTGCTTGTAGTTGTATCTGAACAGTGTAATCAGGGAAGTCTTGTAATCGTGATGTTAGAAATCTAAGATAAGATTAGATTGTACATTTTATACAATTCCTCTATCCACTAGACTGAGTGAGATACAGGAATGCCTGAGAACAGCTTGTATGCCACAATGTAAGGTAACAGAAGAGAAATGAAAGAAAAAAGGAAAGTTTTCAAATAATATTGAGCAAAATAGCTGTATTAATGTGCCAGTCAACATAGATACATGAGGGGATATGCCATTTAGAAATTAGAATGACATATTTCACGTAAGGTAGAAAGGAAAATTTTGATTACAAGAAATGCCTTTTTTCAGTATGCTGATGTTACTCTCATTTTGAAAATTTTTAGACCCAAGTACAATTATATCTTGCCTAAATACTAATGAGAACATATTAACTTTACTATGAAACGCATCTTCAGCATGCTATATTAACTCAGTGTATTTTTTTCTGAAACATAAGCTGCATTTTAGTTTTATTTGTATCTGTTACCTGAGATTGTTACATATAAAAGACTGCAATTCCAAGCTAGGCCAGCACTGCTTTCTTGGTTGAGTAGTATCCCAATTTTTGGGAAAGACATGGACACGTGAAAGGCACAGATCTGGCCTGCAACTGATCTTGGTTGGGAAGGAGGTGCAGAAATCATACAGCCCTGGGAACTCCTGGCTGGCACCGAATGTGCCAAGACTCGTGTGGGAGGAGGTATCATGGCAGGGGATGGGCGTTCCTACCTTGAACCAGGCAACTGGTGTCTAGTTCAAAGTTTGTTAATTTATTTAGACCAGTGTATGTTCTTGCAGTAAGTGAGGAAGGACACACTTCCTTTGGCATCTGGTCAAGGAGAGAGCTTGCTTTGTATCAGTCCTTTCAGAAATATCTTAGTCGAAATTGTGTCCTCGAGCATCGTGGCTTATGTCATGGCTTGTGTTTTGTTCTTGTTTCTCCTCCCTACCTTTTGGAGCAAATCAAAATACATTAAAAAAGATGAGTCATGAAGCTCGTGATCTTATGGTGGTTTTTATTTGTACCTCATGATATCATGTAGTGATAGCTATTTCTCTTCTGCGCTTCTGGATTTGCTACTTTCCAGTTTTGTTGGTGCTTCCTTTTTGTCCTCTAAAAGCATTTGAATGGGAATGATCAATTAAATTTTATTCCTTCACATGCCTTATGTTTTTAGGCATGGGATTACAAAAGTAATTTATTTTTATACTTTTGTTGTGACCCCTCTCATTCTTCCTCCCAGCAGAGGAAAAATTCTTGTCTTATTGAGAAAACTTGCTCTGCAATGATCCACTTTCATGACTCACTTCCGAGGAAAATTCCTTCCTGAACTATGCCATAGACGCAGTCCATAAATGAAACAAATCCACTAATTCTGTGGATGCAAATATGATTCTTCCTGAAATTAACAGCGTATCTTTTGTGGTTTCATTTCCTCTTTGACATTCCCTCAGCTTTCAGTATATTCTCTTGATGTAAAGATCTCTTGCTGTCCTACACATGTATGTGGACAGTTTCCACACGTGCTTGTAGATGTGTTGTAGGTGGTGTTGCTCAGGCTCTTCAGTGATGTGTGCTACAGAAAGCCAAGCTGGCGTGGATATGCTAAGCCAAGGGCAGATATGTCTGCATAAATTATTGGTAGCTGAGGAGAGGTTGAAATCCACACCTCTTGTGATCTGAAGGGAAAAGTCCACAATAATGTCAAGGAAAACTGGGTTCAGAGTGTTTGGCACCATTGTATAAAAGCTGCCAAGCTCTTCAGGGCAGGAAGAAATAAAAGAAGGGCTGGTAAAAGTCCCTCTGTCCTTATCCCTTCCCCTAGCAACCTTGCAGAAAAAAAACTTTCCATGTGTAAGTTGAGACCAACTGAGAGCACTTCTTACAGATAAAAGAGCTTTGGTTCCTTTCTTTTTTTCTGCACTCCCCACCACTTCCCTGCCCCATGATTTCCCATACATTTCCTTCTAGCTACTAAAAACTAGAGACAGGGTGTTGCTTCAGAGGACACTGATGAGATGAAACTCAAGGCTGGAAATGAAGAGTTACTAGGACAGGAATAGAGGAATCTCAGTTCTCTGCTGTAGCCTGAAAGGAGTTTTGTCTTCAGACAGAAACACTGGATGACAAATGGATTAATGTGGACTCCGGGTGAGCCAAAGGTCTAAGGGTCAAAACAATTGGTTTACAGTTACCTTAATAATGTTAGATGCCTCAGACTCCTTAATTCTTTTCCTCTCTACACCAAATAATCTTATTTATTTCAACTTTCTATTGTATGAAACAGTGATCATTTCTCTAATCGCCTTTGCTGACCTCGTCTGGCCCATAGCTCTCCAGCTTAATAAACTAAGATGGGGTAATAAACCCCAAATCTACACCAGTAATTAGCTTTTGAAACATCAGTGTTTAACATTCACTGCATGAACCGACTATCAGGCATTATACCACCATGGAGACAATCTACAATCGCATGTCAGGAATGTAAAATAATATAAGGCATGAACACAGTGCTGAATTGCACATGAATGAGAAGTTACTGGTAATGCCGCGTGACCTTCAGCAAGATTCAGTGTTTATGTCAGTGAGAAAGATGAGTCAAATTATTCATGAGGCTGAAAGGGAGAGAAAAAACGTGATCTTGGAGAAGTTAGAATTATGTTATTCTTGTGGGAAAAAAAAATCAAGATGATCACATTAATATTAACATTTCTGTTACACTCTCACAAAAGTCAGAATTTTAGGAATGCATCAAGCTTTGTGTGTATCATCCAACCACAGAAAGATGATAGGAATTTAAAGCATCAGTCAGTGTAGTTTTTATTCCATTTTGGCTGTGCATTTTTATAAAGCAAACATTTTCAGGAACAAAGTGAATCAATAGGTGTGAATTATCAATAAGGTGGCTGTAGGATGGGGGAAAATTTTCAAGAATAAAATGTAAATATGCATTCATATGTAAGAACAAGAAAAAAAGGTCAACAAACTATTATACATATTTTATAAAATAAAAACAAAACCCAAAACCATGTTCTTTTGTTACACTCTGCACTTACCAGACGAAGTTGAATATAGTATTGCAGGAAATAATAGGAAATGTAACTTTGAAGAAACTGTTTATCACTAGGAATGAGAATTTTGTTTTTCTGCATGGTCTGCAGGTGGGTAGTGCTGCTCAGTGGCACTGGTGCAATAAATGCAGAATTTGTCCTGACACAAAAATGTTCCAGGCTGGGCATTTTTACTTTTCAGAACTCTTGTGTATTGTCAGTCCATGTATTTTCTGATTAGATGTTCACAAAAGAAAGCAGATAACCTCTTTTCATGACTAAATATAGTATTTCCACTAATCCTCTAATTCCACAGTATAATAGTGAAATTAAATATCTGAGTAATTTCAGTGAGGCAAGCCAACACAACATAGACCAAAGGAGATGTAGAAGAATTGGGTGTCTGATGTCTGAATCGTTTCTGCTAAAGAAAATCGTATAAAATGTGGACTGGTATTTTTTCCTGCAGTCATTTCAGTTTACCTGCAATGTACAAACGTTTGACATTAGTGGTTGTCCACAAATGATTTAAGAAACTGTTGACACAACCAGAAGGACCATATTTATATCCATCTCATGGAAATCCAGCCATCCTTCAAGGAGATGCCCGTACAACCTTGGGAGAATTACAAGGGAATTAATTTACTAGAGTCATTGTAAGTGTTTGAAATACAGTGAGGTGCTTCTTATTAGTTTGGCTGGGAAGGCAGATTCAGATAATTGTTTTAAGGAGCCAAAGCCTCGTCTATTTGCAGCCAGTTATTAAGTTGTACTGAACTTAGCGATTCGGTTACCACCGTATAAAAAAACATTTCTGAGATCCTAAGGGATGCATCAGTCTTTCCCCACACTGTTTCTGAGGGGGGCACCAACTTGGGAAGATGTTCTCCACCCTCTGAGGTCATGATTTCCAATATGGACAGAAGCAGTACCCTTTCTGAGGTGCACTTCTTTTGCTCAGTCCCTAGAAAGAGGCGAACACTACACTGTCCAGCTGAACTGATTTTGGTCCTGAGAGCCACTTTTGCTGATCACTTTCAGTAATATCTGTGGGAGCTTTTTGATTTTCCAATGACTTTACTCTATGACCAGCAATGCTAGTGGGTTCTCACATAAAATACTGTGTTTTCTGTCTTGTCAGTTTTGTGGTATAAATGGCTGTCTAAACAAAGGTAATTTTTAACAAAGCTCTTTTTCAATACTGTGTTAAGGTTCAAGATTTTTCACTACCTGAAAATATAACTTCTGTATTTCCCAGATCACATTAGATCAGTTAATCCAATGTGTTTATGCCTTTTCAGATATTAGTTCATTCTGCTAATTAAATATGTTTAACCAGTACTTGAACCTTTATCCAGGAGGTCTTTCAATTTAAGACTTTTAGCTTTGTCACAAGCTAACCCTGCCATCTACTGGAAAGTCTTTAGTAATAGTTTTTGTCTTTAAAACTGGGGTGAGGATGTGGACAATTTTTACCTACAAAACAGACCACCTCTATCTGGAAAGCACAGGCTGATTTCCTGTTGTTCAGTGGAAATGTGCATCTGAAATGCGCAGATAACGAGTTACCTGGGAAGGGATCAAATACGTAGCAAACGACAGCTTTTCTTTTTCCTTTAGGACAATCAACATTTTCCCTATCGAAAGTTTTCAGATCTCTCATCCTCCTCTCTAGCTACATTTTGGGTGGTGTCTCAGGACTAGAGTGGATGGCTGGGAAGTCCCCTGGCCTCTCAGTTCTCTGCAGGGTTGGAAAGGTTGGGAGCCCAGTGGGCAATCAGGCATGCTCCTTCGATGGCTCAGAGATTTCGCACGTGTGCTTGCGATTTCCAGTGAAGCGTGCATGTGGACCCTGGTGATCATGAGGTATTCATCTGGAATGAAGGAAGAGGCAAGCATCTGGGCAGACCAGCTGTGCTGGTGGGGCTGTGCATGTTAATATGTTGCCAGTCTCTCCTTCCAGGTGGTGCTGTGGAAGAGGCTCTGGGGCTAACTTGTCCAATTTTGTCCTCTTCTCTGTAAGTTACTTTGCAGCTGGTAGACTGCTGGCATGTGAAATACTGGGTCTAGTAAAAGATGAAGACTCTTCTTGGCTTTCTGAGCTCATGTTTTTCTTTCCCCATGTTTGTGTGGCTGAGAGGTGCAACGAATTTCTTGTAAGATGGCCAAACGTACACTGTTATGTCTGTGCTTCTGGAAGTATCTTGCCTTAAAGGCATCGGAGCCAACATCTCTACAGACCAGAGATCCACTCTGTGTCAAACTCTTCCTATACTGACTCTTCATGTGTGTTTTTGTTTTAGTTATTCTGCAAGGCTGGTTTTTTGGGGTTTTTTTTGAAAAGAATTAAACCTATAGCTTTGTATAAAAGTCAATCTAAAGAGCGAGGTGAATTATCTCTGCTAAAAGAGAGGGAAAGAAAAACCCAACACAGAACAGTAAAGCAAAATTTATCCTACAAAAGAGTTGAAGGGATTCATAAATCACCTGGCATTGGTTTCCAAGGACTGGAAGCTATGTCCCTGTTTAATCAACTGCCACACAGAGGTTCACAACTAATACTGCCCATACTGGGATCTGTACCCGTTAGCCCAGTACAGACAACTTCACCAGCCTAGATGCAGCCGTATGTGTTGCATAGTGTTCAGTCCCTGCAAATAAACTCAACAGCAGCTTTAGCTGTGCTAGACAGGTCATAGTGCTTGATCAGACTCACATCCAGACATCTTGAATTGTGTCACTGTATGGGGCTCCCTGCAGAAGGAGCTAGCTTAGATGTGCCACTACCTCACATATGCCTATCTATGACTGGCTTAGCAACTGTGACAGCTTCCCATTAGCAAGCAGAAGTTTCTTCAGAATGACTTACAAATGTAAACAGCTTTTCAAATGAAGTATATTAAGCATCTGCTTCAGTTTTGATCTAAGACTAGATTAAAAAGCAGAATACAACAGGCGAGTAATTTTAAGGATAATCCTGTAATGGCAGAGATGTAATCAAAATCTCATTAGTGCTTTTTTCCCTCCACATAGTATTTTTCAAAAGATAAGATACTTCTCAGTAGGAGAACCTTCTATTATGGGGGAAATGATGTAACTTTCTCTTTGCTAGCACAAAAGACCAAAATTGTTATCTACTCTCCATTAAAATTGTCATTTTACAGTTCACCTCCTCATGGAAAGACCTTGAATAGGGTTGGTATTACTTCTAGATATCAAAAGTAATTGGTACCAGTGCATTGTCTGGATGTTAATAATATTTCAGTTTTACCTTTGTTGAAAAAATAATTTATTCCCACCATATAATAGAAGGGAAGAGACTTGGCACAATCGTAGGCTTACTTAAATTTAAGTTCAAAACCATTACAGGTTATTTAGTCTTACAGAGGATTATCTCCTACACTATATCAGAGAGCAGTTTTAGACGGCAAGGTTTTAAGGCCCCAGACATGAGATATCATTTTTCTAGGACTGAAATGGGTTGAGCTGCAGAAGATACTACATCAGGGATGGAACCAATGGGGTCAGCTTCTGGGCTTTGCAGAAAAATCTTTACATTAGGCATAAACAGGGGAACTTTTGCAGGGAGAGGACACAGAAACTGCTCAAGCTGCTCATGATCAGGAGACAAAGAAAGAAGCATATTTTGGGTGATTGCCAGTGAAATCAGTTCTAATTTTCTGCTTCACCACTGAACTAGCACTGCTTGTACTTAGGATGAGAGAAGGGTGGGATGGAGTGGGACAAGGTACTGGGATGTTGCTTTTCTCTCCTGCAAAAACTACATCCACTCTTTCATACAGTCACCCAGCTTATGTGGGTTGGGCTATTTTTTTTTCCTCTGGCTGCACTACATTTCTGCATATTGCATTCAAGTATTTCTTGAACAAAAGCGGGACAATTCCAATCGTGACTATATCCTAAAGGGAAGTAAAAATACTGTTTTCACTTCTCCCATCACATCATGATACAGTGTGTGGGGCAGTAGTAGGAGAAAATCTCCTCCACCTCCCCTGCATTTCACATCCAGAAAGACCAGCTACTGTCTACCATATGGAGAACATGTTCTTTTTTGCCCATATACCTCATTTTTTTTCTTCTAGTAGTTCTTAAAAGCTCATTAGACCTGCTTCTTTCTTTTCACAATCCGTTTCACAGGGTTGTGATGTTTATGCATTACAAAAGTTTCCTTTTCTCTACAACACAGGTTGATTTTCATAGAATCATAGGATGGCCTAGGCTGGAAGGGACCTTAGAGATCATTTAATCCAACCTCCCTGTCACGGGCAGGGACGCCTCTCAACTAGATAAGGCTACTCAAGGCCCTGTCCTACTTGGCCTTGAACACCTCCAGGGAGGGGGCAGCCATAACGTTTTACTGCCCATTCTCATTGTTCCCAAGCCTACTGTTAAGGAGACAGTGTAAGAGAAATCCTAACAGGTGTTGGCAGATTGCCTAAGAGGGAGAAAGTGGTACCATCTACTAGAATAAATAAAATTGCAAGAAACTCCAAGACTCATAGACTGCTAAAATTGTTTCAAAGTTGAATAGGGTAATTCTGGTTTGCAGAAAGCTACCTATGTATTTTTCAGTATAGACAGATGTACTACAACTTCTTGGGAAAACAGAAAGAGCAGAGCAGAGTATCCATCAGCTCAGCCTCCCGCCAATAACCCTTCCTGCTTCAAAGGTGGGAACGGCTGCTGTGAATCCACTGAGCGTGGTCAGGAAAGGGTAACCACAACAGCTCCAATGGGCAGAACAAACAAGTTATAGTCATTGTTTCTGTGTTCTATAGAATTTTATTCCATCTTTTATTTTAATTTGTGCCAAATACTCATCCCTTTTAGCGCTTGCACTGGGTAGCAGCGAGTTGTCTTTCCACTCTCAAGGAGAGGATGGTATCTGTTCTCACAGTGTAGATGCTGTGGAGGGGAGCAGTGCAGTGGCAGCGCACTCCGAGATGCTTTTCCCCCCATTCTTCATGCACTTACAAGCCGGGAGAGGTCTTACACAAAACTGGCTGCTGTGAGCCACATCCAGCCACCTCATAGGTGCGGCAAACATATTCAGGCTATCCACATCAGGTATTTAGTGGGACATGTAGCTGTGCATTTCAGACAAATAGGTAATTCAGAATAATTGATTCCTCACAGCAGCAGGAGCGCACGGCTTTCTCTTCATGGCACATGGACTGATATGTGAATAATTGGTTTCTCTTTGCATGTTATATGTAGCCCGTGTATTAGATGACAAGTAGTTGTTGAAAGGTTTGCAGCTCTGGAAAATAAAGTGCTTCCACTCTTGGTGTTTATTTTTCGATGAAAGATGCATAATTTTGCTTGAGGAGTTTCTTTCTGGAGACCGGAGAACAGCTTGATCACTTTAGAAGGCTAATTTATGAAACTGCTGGGAAATATCACAGTCTATAGAGTAACTTAACATATGTACAGTGTGGATCATAAAATCAACAAGTATTTAAGCATAAAAGTGAGACAATTATTAGACAGTATATCTATTACTTAAAAAAATAGGAAATCAAAATGGATTAGAAAAACCAGTATTCTTTCCTGTTTTATTTAGAAAATATAAATTGGTGGTAAAATTAACTACCTGTAGTATCTATTGTTTTTGAAGTCAACTGAGACTTTTAAAATGTAAAAATTAAGTAGTTATTCACTCAAATGTCTTTCATTCTCATAAAGATAAAGCCAAGTGTCAGTTCATCTGAGTGGGGATTTCCTATTATTTATTTGTTTGTAAATAGTTTATGAAGATACTTTTAAAGCTAAACTTTTGAAACAACATCATTATTTTAAAATTACCAAGTTAAGTAAAAGGGACTCTGTCCTGGAAAAGAAATTTAACTTTGGTGACATTTCTTCATGTAATGTAGGGCTAAGCACATGAGACTTGCTTAGTGCTCTGTGGAGGTGCATAGAGGTGCTGTGGAGTGGTTGCAGGCTGCTCTCACAGTTCTCCTCTTCCTCACATGCTGTGCAAGGAGTATTGCAAATGTTCAGATTTTACATTTGGAATATAAAATTCATCCTTTTGGGTTTGCTCTTTCATATTAGGATCTCAGAGCTCTAGAAAAAGTATATGAAACCACTGGGTATATGCAGCCACTTTGGTGTTACAAACATTACAGATGACACGGCAATGACACTGCTGAGGAACTAGTATGTCTTTCTCACTGGGGTTCTTGGGCTGCTTGTTGATCAATATAAACACACTTATTAAAAGGGAAACAAAATTCTTGTGCACTTGGGTCGCATATTGAGGCAATAATAGTCTAAAGTCACGTGTCCAGGGGGCTAAATGCTCTGAACTCCAGGGCTCTCAGTAAGGTTGGGGTATATCCTTGAGCAAATTGCCTTAACAATTTGCCCTGAGCTTAAAGCTACCAGTAAAATGAGGATAGTAGATTCATAATTTCAGGAGTCTCCAACATCTGGAACTGGAAAACACAACAACAATGTCTCTGAAAGCTGGTGAAATGTACAAATCGTGTAAGAGCTACAGAGAAATGGTTCAGCTCTGGAGAAAAGCATATGGAAGCAGTGAAGCACTCTGCACCTTTTGAGCAATGGAGCTTGGCACTGCAGACACCCAGGGCTGACTCTGTCGTGTTTATCTCACCTGCACCATATGCTTTGCATCAGAACAGCTCAGAGAACTTTGCAATAATAATCTGCATAGCTCAAACTCACCAGGCATTAACGATTATGAATTTGCCAGTTTTGTAAAAATGAATTTGACTGTTTACAAGTGATGAAAATAACCACACATTAGCAAGGAGTTAAAGATGAGTGGCTTTTGGATGGGCCCATTAGGTAGAAAGCAAGCAAACCATGCCATTATCTATTTTTTATGGTACTCAAGCTGGTGCTGGTCACTGTAGACAAATCTGTTGTCTGCCTGGGCTGGCTGACTGTGTGAATGGCTATGGGTCCATCACTACCACATACGTAGCTGCTGAGATCTCCAGTGCCTTGACTCAGCTGTTACAGACCACTGATTCTCACATCCAAACATCCCCCGGACTTTTTGACCCGTGGGGTGAAAGCCGTAAGTATTTTCAGAGTATTCCTGTGACAGAGGAAAGGAGGGTATGTGTTCATGTATGCTATGTCAGCTGCCTGAGCAGAACTCTACCAAGTAGAGCTTCTAGCTCATTCCTCAGAGACAGCTAAACTTGCTAGAATGGTACCACCCCTGAGCTAACAAGCCTTCTCTTTCAGTTTATGCACATCACACCTCTGATCTAGCTTCATTGGTGCCAGTTTCAAGGTGAACCACCTCTGCTAATTGGGAGCTGTGCTCCAGCTCCTGTAGCCAACATCTGCTCAATCAGGTTGTAGGGTTCCCAGCATGCAGCTGCAGATCCCTGTGTGCAGCAAAGAGGCATTGCTTCTAGGAGTGAATAGTAATTATGATCTACTCTGGATTTTACTCCCTAAGCTCCCAACTGTAAAATGAAGATTTTATCTATATAGTAGGCATGTTGTGAAAATACGTACGTTGTGTATTATCCAGCATTCCAATACTATGGTAGTCTCCAATAAGCAGAAACAATGCTGCTTCTGGTTTTATTCAGGATACTACTCAAGTCTTTTTGACTTCAAGCAATTACTGACATGCAGGATCAGATACCAGCTTTAGGATTTTAATAGAGTTTTTAATAGCTAATCTCACCACTACCTGGCATAGCCTTCCTCTCCTGGAATTGCACTGATCCAGGCTCAAAGTGAACAGAATTAGCTAGAATGTTATGACGTCAGATATAATTATAGGCTATAAATAACCAACTAAAGGGTTATCACAGACCCTTTAGGCTGATGGACAGGCAAGATCACAGCTGAAGGGAGCTGGAAAAGAATATAATTTCTTTATCTAAATGAATAAAATCCAAAGAGTAAATTTAGAGTAAATGAGTGCATTTGTGATGGATGTGAAAACCAACTCCAGTGGGGACATAAAAAAAAGATGTTGCTAATTGCATTTCAGTTGCCAGATGATTGGAAAATTGATGTAAATATTTGGCAGTGGTGCAGTGCAACCACTGCTAAGTGTCAGTTTATATGACTTGCACACTCATCAGTTGTTTAAAACACGTCATTTGCATGTGAAGACAAACAAAAGTAAGGAGGGTTTGACAGGATTCAGCAGGGTAAAAATTAAGCATCTCAGACATCAGCTTTAGTTTTCCGCACAAGGCTGTTACATTATTTAACCCGAGAAGGTTAGATATAAGGGCTATCCCTTCTCTGCCTTCTGTGGAGGTTATGCCTCCTTGTGTCAGAAGCTTAGTCTGAGCCTCACAGATCTTCAGGTAAGTAGTTAAAAGTGTTTTGAGCTAGATTTGGTCAAATAACCCATACAACTATTTACAGAAATAACTGGGGGTTTTCTGTTTTGTGGAGGTATCATTCCTGTTCAACAGTGGAAGAAGAGCTGGGTGCTGCTTTGGTTATTGTACGGATGTCTCCTGCCAGTACAACAGTGAAGGAGGATGCATTGCAGACGTAGAAAACTCCTCTAAAGTCCTTTCTGCTAATTGCAAAGTGATCCACAGTGACTGTAGGATGAGGAATGTGTGTTTAGTTTTGTCCTGGATAAAAGTAAGTCAATGGTTGCAGTGTACTTGATGTTAGAATGAAAATTGAAGATGGAAAGAAAGCTGACTATTGCCAGGATATTTCCTAGACTATAGAACAGCTGGTTTATTTTTTTTTTCCTCCACTCTAATGTGTTTTTTTTTTCTAGTTTCCTTTTGGGTTTTTTTTGGCATAATGTTTGTAAATTGCATAATGTTCCCAAGTATTTGTAAAGAAAAAGTAATTGATAAATTAGTTCTGGGGCTTCCAAGAACCAACAAGCTTACAGCATTTAAAATTCTCTATAGTCTGTGTAAATACATTTTTCATAATATCTAAAGTGCAGTCCAGGTTTTACTGGGGCTGAAAGAAAGCAATGGAAATGCTGTTACTGGAGACAGCATTTCTGAGTACACGAGTGTGGTCACTCTGAAGACCTTCCAGGCTGATGACGTCCTTATAATATTATATTCATATTTCTTCTAGTGTTTCTCCTAGTCTTGCTAATCTTATTCTCTGTGGTCCTACTTGCTTCTCATATTATCTCTGCAAAGAATCAGGTAAAATAATCGGTGGAATCTTTTTGTCAGTAGGTGAGAGAGACTGGCACAAAAGTTCATGCCTTCTGGCTTTCATACATGCCTGGGGAGACAAGTATTTCTCTTTGTGGGTATTTTCTGTGTCCCATGTCATTTAATGTTTTTTCATTAGATTACATTTCCGGGGAAATGATGTGCAAATCATGGATCAGATCCAGATCATTATAATAACCATGTGATTCCTCCTTCCAACTCCTTGAAATTTTATTGTCTTCTGACAGTTTTACAGTTGTTTTTTTTTTCTCCCAAGTGGAGAGTTTTTACTTACCCCTCTGTCTGTGGCTTCTTCCATGATCAGCTGTTGTGTTTTGGAGGTTTCCTTAATTGTAATCCGTAAAACCATTCCAGTGGAAGGACAGTTCTACTTTGCCAAGCCTGGCAAAAGAAAAAATGTAAAGTGAATGTTTTATTGATTCTACAGGCAGCTGAGAGCGGTCTCACAATCACAGGCCCTGCTTGTCGTGGGGGATTTTAACTTCCCTGATATTTGCTGGAAGGACAATTCAGCCAGCCAGCCACAGTCCAGGAGGTTCCTCCAGTGCATCGATGATCATTTTCTGATGCAAATGGTGGAGGAGCCGACTAGGAGAGGAGCACTGCTGGACCTCATCCTCGCTAACAAGGAGGATCTGGTTGAAGCAGTAAAGGTTGAGGGCTGCCTTGGCTGCAGTGACCATGAAATGGTGGAGTTCAGGATCTTATGTAGCAGAAACCAAATAGCAAGCAGAATTGCAACCCTGGACTTTCCCAAGGCAAACTTTGGATTTTTCAAACAATTACGCGAGGAAATCCCATGGGCAAGGCTGTTTGAAGGTAAAGGGGCCCAAGATAGTTGGTTAGCGTTCAGGGACTGCTTCTACCGTGCTCAAGATCAGAGTATCCCGACACGTAGGAAGTCAAGGAAGGGAGCCAGGAGACCTGCATGGCTAAACAGGGATCTGCTGGGTAAGCTCAAGGGCAAGAGGAGAATTTACAGCTCTTGGAAGGCAGGGCTGGCCACTTGGGAAGAATATAAGGCTGTTTTGCGAGGATGTAGGGAGGCAACTAGGAAAGCAAAGGCCTCCCTAGAATTGAACCTGGTGAGAGGGGTCAAGGACAACAGGAAGAGCTTTTTCAAATACGTGGCAGATCAAACTAAGACCAGAGGCAATGTAGGCCCACTGATGAATGAGGTGGGTGCCTTGGTGACAGAAGATACAGAGAAGGCAGAGTTACTGAATGCCTTCTTTGCCTCTGTCTACTCTGCCAGAGGCTGTCCTGAGGAGCCCCGTTCCCCTGAGGCCCCAGAGGAAGTCAGGGCAGTGGAGGAGTTTGCTTTAGTCGATGAGGACTGGGTTAGGGACCAATTAAGCAATCTGGACATCCGTAAATCCATGGGTCCAGACGGGATGCATCCATGGGTGCTGAGGGAGCTGGCTGATGTCATTGCTAGACCACTCTCCATCATCTTTGCCAAGTCTTGGGAGATGGGAGAGGTGCCTGAGGACTGGAGGGAAGCAAATGTCACTCCAGTCTTCAAAAAGGGCAAGAAGGAGGACCCGGGTAACTATAGACCGGTCAGCCTCACCACCATCCCTGGGAAAGTGATGGACGACTTATCCTTGTGCCATCTCAAGGCATATCAAGGATAAGAGGGTCATTAGAGACAGTCAACATGGCTTCACCAAAGGGAAGTCGTGCTTGACTAACCTCATAGCCTTTTATGAGGATATAACAAGGTGGATAGATGATGGCAGAGCGGTGGATGTGGTCTACCTTGACTTCAGTAAAGCATTTGACACAGTCTCCCACAGCATCCTTGCTGCTAAACTGAGGAAGTGCGGTCTAGACTCTGGGGTAGTGAGGTGGACTGTGAACTGGCTAAGGGGAAGAAGCCAAAGAGTCGTGGTCAATGGGGCGGAGTCTGGTTGGAGGCCTGTATCCAGTGGAGTGCCTCAAGGGTCGGTACTGGGACCAGTATTATTCAATATATTCATCGATGACTTGGATGAGGGACTAGAGAGTACTATCAGCAAGTTTGCTGATGACACCAAGCTGGAGGAGTGGCTGACACGCCAGAAGGCTGTGCTGCCATTCAGCGAGACCTGGACAGGCTGGAGGGTTGGGCGGGGAAAAATTTAATGAAATATAACAAGGGTAAATGTAGGGTCTTGCATCTGGGTAGGAACAACCCCAGGTTCCAGTATAAGTTGGGGAATGACTTATTAGAGAGCAGCGCAGGGGAAAGGGACCTGAGAGTCTTGGTGGACAGCAGGATGACCATGAGCCAGCAGTGTGCCCTTGTGGCCAGGAAGGCCAATGGCATCCTGGGGTGTATTAGAAGGGGGGTGGTTAGTAGGTCAAGAGAGGTTCTCCTTCCCCTCTACTCTGCCCTGGTGAGACCCCATCTGGAATACTGTGTCCAGTTCTGGGCCCCTCAGTTCAAGAAAGACAGGGAAGTGCTGGAGAGAGTCCAGCACAGGGCAACTAGGATGATTAAGGGAGTGGAGCATCTCCCTTATGAGAAAAGACTGAGGGAGCTGGGGCTCTTTAGTTTGGAGGAGACTGAGGGGTGACCTCCTTAATGTTTACAAATATATCAAGGGTGAGTGTCAGGAGGATGGAGCCAGGCTCTTCTCGGTGACAACCACTGATAGGACAAGGGGTAATGGGCTGAAACTGGAACATAAGAGGTTCCGCTTAAACTCGAGAAGAAACTTCTTCTCAGTGAGGGTGACGGAACACTGGAACAGGCTGCCCAGAGAGGCTGTGGAGTCTCCTTCTCTGGAGACATTCAAGACCTGCCTGGACACGTTCCTGTGTAGCGTAATCTAGGCATTCCTGCTCTGGCAGGGGGACTGGACTTGATGATCTTTCGAGGTCCCTTCCAATCCCTAACATTCTATGATTCTATGATTCTATGATTCTGCAACTCTCCAACACTGCTATACTGAAAGTAGCTTCCAGATGGGCAAGACTTCATTTACAATACCGTGGGTAATTTACTAAACAATTTTTTTTTACAGCAATGTTTTAAGCAATGACCAAGCAATTTTCTCTTTTTCTGGAGACTGGGGTAGGTTTCCTTTCGTCAGTCAATGGTCATTCCAAGTCAGTGATGTATACAGTTCAGCATAACTTAATCAAAGCTTGTTTTAAATATTAAATATTTTTCAATATAATTAAAAAAAAAAGTAATTATCCTCTCTTTCTACCAGATATAAACTAGCACAAAAAGTAAAGAAATGCAGGAATGCTCTCTTCATTTCCACTGGTAATGGTCATGCAAATTTGATCTTTTTGTGTGCAGCATATGTGTGTGCATGCAAGGGTGCATGTGTAGACCCTCTGGACACATATTCAGAGCCTCTTTCCATCATTTCTTTATGTGATCTGTGTCTGCTGCTAAATCATTGTATTTGCAGCAAATCATGGTACCAGTTTGCCTTGTATTTCACTGTGAAAGCTGTAATTTTTAAATTATGCACCCTCTTGAGAAAATACTCCTTCCAGGCAGCCTATTTGTAGCTAGCACCTTTCAGTGAGAGGCCTGCTAACTTAATTTGCTACATCTGCTTTTACACAAATGGTGAACTGTAGGCCCATTGACAGAGTCAATTTTAGGGAGAATTATTTCTTTTTCCTAGCAAGTTTATATAGGCAAAGTCTTCTGACTATCAACATATGCAGCCATTTGAAAAATTATTATTCCCTCAGTGGATTTATTTAATTTTTGTTCATTTTCTGCTTACTATCAAAGAGGCTAAACAGTGTGTTGTGGAAAGCCCAGCTTATCACGTCAATTTTGCATGACAATTTTTTTTCAAATAAAACAGCATCACAAAACAACTTCCTGGGAATATACATATCTCATATAATTACCCTGAGAAAACTTATGCTTCGGATGTAAATCTGAATTACAGAGTTGTTTGATGCAGTTAGAAATCTTTCTAAATAGTTTTAATATTTATAGCAGTTCTTAAAAATGATAGGCCAATGCTTTCAGCAAGATGTGCCTTGTATAGCTTATATAGCCCACAGAGAGCAACTACCTCTGCACTTTATCTGGTGAAAAAATATTACCCTGAAGGAAATGAACCCACTGTACCTGTAGCAGGCAACTTGTATACAAGCTCGTAGTCTGAAAACCAGTATTCACTTGCATTAGAAGTGCATTTCAGACACTGCTCATCACACAGACCAATTCTTGAGGCAAGCAGCTCATGGCCCCAAGGCAGTAGGACAGGCACAAAACTTTCCTTTCCTGTTCTCAGCACAAGCTGCAGGGATTCATGAGTTACTGACTACTCCCGCTGCCAAAAGCTGTAATCCAGATTTTTAAACAAAAGATCTGATTAGCTTATGTTTTATGCTTTGTTTAGAAGCCATGACTTACCTAGGGAGAGATGAATTCAGCAGTGTGTGTAGTCACCTCCCATCACCAGAGTGACTCCAAAGTTAGATCCCTCCAGGTGCTTCTCTCCCTGCAAGCCTCCCACTGTTGGCAACGCGCAGGATCTTTTATATCCTCGCTAGGCAAAAGATTTCATTGGCACTGCCTCCAGTTGCTGGCCTTTGACAGACAGCAGGACAGCCCTTTTCAGAGCCAAGGGTGATTTGCCTTTGGATGCCCATGATGTTCCTGCAGCAGATGAGTCGCCTGCTTTGTGAGTGCTGCAGTCTGATGGGTTTGTGTGCCTGGCTCCTGCCTACACGTTGCTCTCTGATAGCTTCTGGTAAATCTGCAAATATCACTTATAATCACCTGGGTGAGTTAGGCTCTTTGCCTCTGTCTATCCCACGTTTTTAATTTGAGGATCTCACTGAAGATGCGTGGCAGAGTGTCCCTTTCAGGATGGGCTCCGAGCTGCCATCTCCCTATCTCTCATGTTCAGAAAGCTGTGAAAGTTGTCCTGAAATTCATCTGCATGTAGTCCTTAGTGTCTGCCTGCTCCTGAGTGTCTGTCTGCACTTCTGCGGACAAGTAACTTGGTGCTCCAAGTGAAGAGGGGCTTCTCTGTCAGTAGCCTGGTGAGGCATTACAGCAAGTGTGACCTTTAGGTTTAAGAGATGCTGCTGCTAATTTAAACTTTTTCTACACAGTTTGGCTGTGTGTGTGTGAAAGCATACATATGCAGACTCTCACTTCCAAAGACAGACAGAGGCTGCATCACCTCTTTCCCTCATTTGATTATGTGGCTCACCTCTGCTGCTAACAGATTATATTTGCAGCTATTACCGGCTGCTCCTACTTATAATTTAGGCTTGTTAGATGCTTACTATGATATAGGCAGAAAACAATACAAAAGAAAAAAAAAAGGCAATTTGTTATCAGATCATAATACTCTCACCTCATAAAACCTTTCCCATTATTACTTTTAAGTTAGTCAATGTGGTGTTCTAATGCTATAATGTAAGTCGAGATGCAGCATCCAGAGTAATATGAGACAGTCCATGTGCACAGCAGACGTTGCCTCATCTCTAAAACATCACTGTATCTCTACTGCAAGAAAACTAAGTTAATTTTCGTACAAATTCAAAGAAACTCTCTGATTCTTGTCAAGCTTTGAACATTGTAATGTGTGAAGTTCTCTTGGCACTGCTTCTGCCTTAATAAGAGACAGTTTTCTGCAAGATAGGCAGATCTGAAAGGCTGGTACTCCTGTATTTCCTTCCAAATTAAGGTTACATGTCCTTGTGAGAGTAAACGGATTTTGCATAGAATTAGAGGTTGTTTATGTAAATTTATAAAGTCATGTAATAATTAACAGTAGTTAACAGGGCTTGCTAAACTAAATTGAGAGGTGATATGATCCAGTGTCATTGTGAAACGAGCTCTGAGATGGGAGATTGTGTCACTGGGTAACATGGTGGGGTGAAGTAGGGTTTGACCTCTAGAGATAAAAGAAAAAAGGCAAAGCTTGAGTTCGTAGCGGGTTACCAGGGAAGCTTTTCAGAGTTCAGGCATAAAGCACTGAGCTATGTTTATGTTTAGATCCTAAAGCGGTTTTTAGGCTGTGGTTAGCTTAGCCTGGGATGCAAGTGAGGAGTCAGACTGAATAAAACCAAGATTTATGCAAACCTAAAAATTAATCCTAAACTCCACTATAATCCTAGTTGTAGTTTCTAGCTGGCCTGGAACTATGGGGCAAAACCACATGTGGGGAAAAGAACTGAAGTGCAAAGGCTGGAGCTGGAGTTGGGACTCAAATTCACAGAGCTCCAGGGTAAAGGAGAGTATCTGCAAGGGGAAACCAAGCTGTTGTCCTGTGTTTCGCCTGGCAGGTCAGTGGCAGACTGAGGAATTTCATTGCAAAAGGATGAGATTGGGATAGAGTCAAAGCTAAGCTGTTGATGTGTTTCAGACTAACTTAAGAAATGATGCCAAATTCATTTTCCAAGACACCTTTTGCTCTCGGGTTTAAATACAAGGTTGGGGAAAAGATTAAGATTAGGGTTGATGTACAAGCTGGGATTTGTTTCTGCTAGTGCCAGTAAGTGTTGCTGACAAGTTGGTAACACAGAGGTAGCCAGACTCCACCAAGTGTCAGTGGCCAGTTTGGGTTACTGTGATGTTCATACACGTGGGACTGGATGGTGTCACTGGGTTAAGGGAAATGCTGGGCTTGTACTTGGAATTAGAGTGAGTCTGCAAAGGAAAGGTTGGCAAAACTCAAATGCAAACCTGTTTAAACTGGTGTGGACTGTCCAACACAAATGTAAAAATAGAAGTTAGCAATGATGGGTATTTTTGAGGACGCTCAGCTAGAACTGCAGGTAAACACTCATAAAAACCACCTTTCTTTGAATTTGTTTGGATCTTGGCAAGTACGGCAGCAGCACAGATGCTGCCAATGTGCACTAAGCACACTGACCTTTCAGCAATTTGTCTCTATGTCCAGCATTGTATCCCTCTGAGTCTGGGAGAATCCCAGGATGCTGAAAGCAAATACAAGTAAAAGTATTAAAAAATCAATGCTCTTGATTTCAAAGAAGAGCAGAGACATGAGTCAGTCACAGAGACGTCATTCCTTACTACCCTCCCTGTCATGTTCAGCTGTAATTTCATTGGAAATCGATTTTAAGTGCTATCCTAGATGGAGCTTCTTCTAACTATATTTTTCCTAATTCCTTTGATTTTATTTTTTCATGCAAGCTTTAAAAAAAAAAAAAGCTGGTGGCTGACCAGTAGCAACTGATGAGTTATTTGAATGCCTGGCTTTGGGAGGAAGCAACCAGGGCTAAAAAAATGCAGCTATCGCCTGATGACTGGAAAAACTGCCCAGTGTGCTGGCATCTGGCAATGGAGCCACACAACCCTTGGGGAATAGCTGTTTCTTGCAGTACTATATATAACTAAAATAAAAGGCAATGTCAAATTCTATTGTATATTACCTGTGTTCTGTATGTGTAAATTATGACAGATTTTCATCTGCAGTGCACCACTCTGATTACACAGTAAGGAAGGCGCTGTGTCTGAATCAGGGAACGGAAACTCAAAAGGTCTGGGTTTCTATCTTTACCACAAGCTTCCTCAGGAACGTCGGACAAGTCGTTAGTTTTGTTTCTCAATGTTTCAAACTACAGGATAAAAATATTTAAACTGTGGGGTAAATGTACCGGTTTTGGTAAAGAACATCTTATAAATGAGATGTTTTTTTCTGTGTCTTCCAACATGTTACATGCCTACATCCATCTGGGCTTGTGAGCTCTAGCATGGCATAGTTCACTTTCTTACTTGAAAAGAGGTACTTCTCCCTGCCTTTGCTCTGATGTTGTGCATAGAGAAAAAGAAAAGACATCAAAATGAATGTGCGGAATTTGCAGCAGTTTGTATTAGACTGTGCTTTTGCTTTGTTAGAATCTGTTAGGTAGGTTTCATCATGCTTTGGGAAGCTGATGAGTTGCTGCCCTTGCAATGAGTGGATCTTTGTGGGTTAAATTATTGTCTCCCATTATGTCATATGCATATTTCACATTATATGAAGTAGCTCTGCCTTAATTTGCTTTATCATCAATCATTAAAAGTAAAAATTAAATATAGACAGAATTACCATGCGCATGGAGTGTAAGGTTTTATCAATAGACTGAGGCGTGATGTCTATTTGGTGTTTGCCTTTGCTAAGTAATGTAAAGTGTGCTTGCCAAGGGTAAGCTCAAAAGGAATCACAAATCTACAGATCTGTGTTTTTAAAGTATAATCAGTAAGAGGCCACTCTGTGGTAACTCATAGGTGAATCAAGAAACAACAGTACTTGATTCCTCAAGGACTTGTCAGGGAAAAGGACTATCAAAATCCGTCACGCTACTTTGAGGCACCACAAAGGGCACACTGCTCAGGCGTGTGGCATGGGGCAGAGAAGGAAGATGTTCTTAGATCTGTGTAATGAAGCACTGATCTCGACTATGCAACTAGAGGTTTGCTTTATATAGCACATGATGTTCCAGCTTTAAAATGTTTTTTTTCAGCAAAGACTATTGACAGCTTGAGGCTCTTTGTTCATTTGAATAGTACAGAAATCATGAATGTATTCTAGAAGTTGGTAATATGAAAAAAAGATAAGTTGTGCTTGCCTGGCAGAGATGATTTTGGAAAAACATAAAATTAAACCTAACCACTTTACCATCAATATTCATGGAAACAAAAGCTAGTGTCTTAGACTTTTAATATTCATTTTAAAATAGCCTAGGTGGCACAAAAGTAGCCTGGATAGCGTAAAGAGGCAATGTCTTTGATTTTGTATCTCTGTGTCCATGGTTGGGTGAATCTTTGAAAAACCTCGTTGTGCTGAGCTAATGTCTGTGGGAGCCGAGCTCCAGGAAAGCTGAATTTTAAGACAAGCTCAGTGATGGATCTGTGGAAATTCTCTTTCTCCAGCTGGCTTGACCAACTTTACTGGCTGGGATCTTTGAAGAAGGGAGTAGTGCATTCAGCATCCCTCACAGTGCACGTTACTGACCCCCATGTCAAGTGCACTGCTGGGGCTACAGGAAGCCCTCGAGGTGAGCACTACGTTGACCAGTACTGGGTCAAGGCAGCTTGATAGGATCAACACCCACCACCTACTTTTCTCTGCACAGGTCCATGCAGCAGTTGTACTTTCTAAACATAAGGACCAGTGAGTTTATGCAACTCTTGAGTTTGCATACATAAAATCGTATATGTTTCACTCTTGCAAGAGCATAAGTGGGTTTTGTGGGCTCAGATTTGACCACTGGTGAATGACAGCTTGGGTGGCCTCTATCTGCCAAAATATATTTAAAGCAAAGGATTCTTTCAATTCTTTCTTTGCTAGTTGCCTGTTTTAACTGGGGCAGATGAAAATACATTTCTCCTTGTGAAAGAAAAATTGTTCATGACAGGAATACTAAAAACCACGAGGAAGTACTTACCTATTCCAACTGAAGAATGTAATATGGGTCACCCTCTGTTATAAGGAAATCAAAGTCTTGCAAGCAAAAAGGAAACTGCATTTAAAAAGGGGTTATATTCTACATTTTCTTCACATCACTGAAGCATACTGACAGAGAAGAGGTAGTGTGATCCATGACAGCACAATAAGAACTGATGGAATTAAATTATATTGCTTCTCTAGCTGTTTTATTCCTCTCACTGTACTCACTAGCGAATTTGAGGAATGGTTACAGGCCAAACAAACTGTAGGGTTATCTAACACCTGTACATGCAGGACCAACATTTTCTCTCTGAGTTATATTCTGATTATATTCTCCCATAGGAGGGATAGAAAAGAAACTGAAGTCTGGTCAGAGTTACATTACAGATTTGTCATTGACAAAAGGTGCCTTTCATTTACACAGACTTATTGCTTCAAGTTTTCTGTGACTCAGCAAACTGAGGGGTTTGGCTGTCAGAATAAAATAGTCTCTTGTGGCCCAATGCCAGAGTTCAGTGTGCTTTCACTTCGTGTTATCAGAAACTGAAAGTCAATAAAATTTATAGCAGCAAAATTTTCCAGCATGTCCACAACCTTGCTGGAGAAAGTTGTGTATTCAGCAGTGCCAGCAACCACCTCTCATTTTTCAGAGGCTGTCTTTGCTGTGGTTTGTAGCTAGACTACCCTTTGTATGAGAGGTAAAGGATAGTGTTTCATGATATTTTAAACTCTAGTCTTATTATGTGGTGCAATTTAAACTAGATTATATGTCATAAAACCGCTATGCAGTGAATTAGTCTCTTTGTCTTGCTACATCAAGAAGTGCAAGGCAACAGCTCTCCATAAAAACTTTGAAAATGGATAATTTTTCCTTCTGCTGAGGGAAGTAAGAAAACCCTTGAGAGGCAGAAATCTGGCTGATTTTTCTGGGCATCCTATGTATTGTTTTCTAGCTGGAATAAGTTCCATTACTTTATTAAGAGACCAGTCCTTAGGTTCATAAAGGCATTTGCTAAATTTTCTGAAAATATTCTGGAGCATTGAAACTGGAATGTGAATTCAAGAAATCCTGTTCACAGGTTGCACAGCCTAGAGAGTGCAAACCTTTCCACTTCAACAGTCTGATGAAATAGACCCTGCAAGGTCTTGCTTCTGGGTTCATGACATTGGCTATGGCTTGCTCACTGAGGAGGTTCCTAAAGCTTCCCATCTTCTGGATGCTCTGTGCTTGCAGTATGCTGTTCTTTTCCTTTCGCTTCTCAGTAGGACAATTCCTCTTTCTTGTTAATAGGATGATGACTCCTTTGCTTTCAATAAATCTAATACATTTCTCATAATCAATTGGTGAAAAATGTCATACCTGTTTCTGCTGCAGAAATACTGCAATGCTCCATGGTTTTGGAAGCTTTCCTATAAAGCATTTAATTATGTTTTCTCTTTTCCTGATTATCTTAACTCTTATCTTGATCATTTGTTCATCTGCTTCATCCATCTGTATGAACTAGATAACAAAGCAGCATAATCCTTGGGCTGGCAACGGTGTTACATATTAAGGGATCACTGGTTTTGTAAATGTTGAATCTGGGTCCCAAAATGCATTTTGATTAAAAATAATGCTGTTAAATATTAACAGAAGATATTTGCCAGAACTTAGCATCAAAAAGCAAAGACAAAAATTAAAACAGTACCACCTGCTTGTAAATTGACTCGAAAAGCCCCTGAAATAGGTGGTCCCTCAAGTAGGCAAGCACATAATTTCAGTGAATAATAAAGGCAAACAATACACAAGTGCAAAAACACTTTCCTTAAGTTATAGCTGTTGAAGCAGTTGACTTATTTACCACGTCAAATCAAAGAAATCCAGACCTGGTTTGATACTTCCAGTGGAGAAAATAAAGTCTTATTTTACAGCTAAGATTCAGTGAAAAAAAAGGGGCCCAGAACACAGTATAAATATAAACACCTTCTCCTGAACAACATTATCAGATGCATCTGTTTCCCCGGAGCTGTTCATATCCAGCTTGGTCCATCTGGTCTAGAGATGTACTCTGAAGGTTGATTATATGAATAAATGGGATCTGTGCTACTACTAATTATATGACCAGAGAACAACAGTACTTCAGAATTCAGATATTGCAATATTTTTTTTAAGATGTACCTTAATTTGAGATAATTTCCTCTATAAATTCCTCTATAAATTAGTATTTATCTATAAATTTGAGATAATTTGCTCTATAAAATGAGTTGTAAAAACAACTTGCAAGCTATAAAAATAAATTTAAAGGAATTAAAGTTGTTCTTTGACAGCATAAATACATGGAGTTATTTTTTTCTTATCTGCTGTTCTTTGCAATACCTCTTCAGATCAGATGCTTTCTGAAAGCTTGAGTTTTCCTCTTACACAGTCAAGAACAAACTATGTGAGAACTGAATTCTGTATCTGTGATTGTGGTGGGATTGGGCAGATTCAAGACAAATTTTGAGCCTGTAATTAAACCATGTAAGACAAAATATGAAATGGTTTCATAGAAATACTACCAAGCAATTCCTAATGTAATTTTCATTTTTAAGTGACAGGTAATGTTCCAAGCAGTAGATGTTTGGAGAGCTCCCCATTTTTTGATACTTTGTCTTTTGTGTAACTTACGCCAGTTTCAGAAGCGGAAAAGGAAAATGCTACATCGTAGTACAAACACATCACTTCCCTCCTTGCTTCAGGAAGCCTCATTTTCATGTCTGAAGAAGTTGGGATAATGGTACCCAAGAAAGAAATATTTTTATTACTGCTTAATAATTTGGATTCTGCTTTGTCAGATAGTGATCTTGTCTATATATTGAGTGGAAGGACAGCAGTTCTGTGGGGTAAGCTCTACCTAAGTATTATCAGGTGGACATTTTCTAAAATGTTTTATCTTTCTACTTCTTCACTGGCATGGTGAATGACATTTTAGTTGGAAACAACTCATTGCTTTCTAGTCCATTTTTCCTCTTAATGTGAACACCCCAAATCTTGACATGTTCATGCTCTTCTAACCCAGGTGTTTTGGGCCATATTCTTAATGCTGTAAGAATTAATAGAAAAAGCTCTGCTCCTTTAAAATTTTGTTTTCACACATCCTGCCCTGTTGACAGCTCTGTAACCCTGCTCCTATTTAACCTCGTGCAAGAAAGCGGAGCTGGCATGCGTCAAGTGGAAAGGTGTTTCTTCGTGATTTGCGCATTGGTACTCGTCTACGTGAAGGTGCCAAGATATGCTCCATGATGTGCATTTACAGAACTGTGCTGATAGTAAGAGCATTGGGATCGGTTAAAAGGCCCCATTTTATTTTTAATAAATATCAACTAAGTAGAAAAGCAAGCTCTTTAGGCCTGCTATGAAAAGGTAACTTTAATTGCAAAGACAACTGGTTGCGTATATGTAAGTCACTCTTAGCATGACTGGAATAGCATTGTACCTGTGAGAATCGAAGTACAGAGTGCTGGGAACGACGGCTGTCTGTCTGCACAGTGTAGAGTTAGTTCCCGGTGGCTATTCTGGAGCAGCACTTATCCAGCAGGGAAAACAGCAGGCATAGCAGGCTTTCAGAAATACTAGTGTCTAAAGACAAGAAGGGGAAAATGAAGTTATAAATGAGCTAGTTGTATTAACACCACACCCACCTTTTTTAGCTGCTTTCATTAACCAAGACAAGAAAAAATATTGCAATAACATCTAAAAACTTGCACTAAGCTGTCACTAATACACATCTCTAACAGGAGATCCAGTGTGACATGAAAAAACAAAAATGGAATGGCATGAAAAGAACCATGGAAGATGAGATTCTTCTCACAGAGCTTTTGATAGCTTAACTGTAGTTGTGTGTAATTAAGCAAGTCACTGTCTACAGAAGGAAAAAGGAACCTTGAAAATATGATTTATCTGTCTGACTTTAAACCTCAGCCATAGAGAAGATAAATTGCATGACTGGAATGAATAATCCAGATGCAGATATGTACATTGTGGCCTTCATAAATTGACATTGGTGTAGGTGGGCTCCCAGAGCAGCATCTGGTAAATAAGGCAGTTTAAAAAGCTTCGTAAATATTAATAACTCTATTTTCCTTCATAGTTACTGTTAATTTGTTGATTTTTTTCCCCATTTCCTGCCCTATGTGTAAAATAGATTTGAAATTAAAACACTGTAGGACCAGTTCTTGCAATGGCTCTAATTAGGGAGACGTTTTTAGGAGGCACTTATGAGAGGATCTGCAAATGACAGGCACAGTGACACTGCCAATGTTCTGCCTCGATGAGACGTCTAGAGCAAATGCTTCATTAAAATCAGTCCACTTAAGAATGTGAGAACCACTATGGCATGTTAAAAGGCATATATGACCCTGTAGTATCCAAGTGCCTACGTATGATAATATATAGGGGCAAAACATCTGTGTAGCTCTTCATCACAGTATGTTGTATATCCTGTGCTCTGTGAATTTGTTACTGGTAGCAAGCTGTGGTGGTTATTGAATTCCTAATTTTTAGGTAAAGATGTTAGCAAAGCTATTAGAAAAGTTCTGATACAGCTTGGAGAAAAAACAGAAGAAGCAGTATTTTCGATGAGATTATTTGAAATGTCAGTAGATACATATTCATGTAGGATTATTTTGGCTTGATGTTTATCATCCTTAATATATAAATAAACTTTAGAAAAATATTTTTGTCCCTTGAGAAAGGCCATTTTACAATCAGAAAATGTGGTTAGCACTATGAATGAGTATTAGAAACACCTGTAATGGAAAGTCTCTATTAGCAATTTGAATGTGGCTTTGGTGAAGACTTCTCTGTTATCACTGGACTTTTCTCGTATGGTTTGTCGTGCTCTCCTTTCCTCCTCTGCTGCTGGACTTTTCTTCAGTGTTATCCTTCTCTCTTCATCTGTTCATCACCAATATTTTGTTTTGAGCAGTGAGAGAAAGGTCAAAACATGCTTCTAAGCTGTTTGCAAAGCTCTTTTCCACTGTTACTAGACCTCAGAGGCAATGTGTCAGTGTACATGTGGTCATGGCATTGCAACATTTCACTTAGGAAGCTCACAAGAATGTGGCTATGATTTCCTCTTGCTCTTACAGTTCTGAGTCATGAAACTTTTATATGGGATTTTATTAAATAGGACATCAAACCATTGTAATTGTCTTAGAAATTTTAGTTCCATTTTGAAAACTAACTTGGCAATTCAGGAGTCTAATTAACAAAAAATAATCAGTAGGACTTCACCATCCTAAATACATTACTCACTCTGAAAATAAGTTTTACTTCTAAAAACAGTTAGGGGATTGTAGGAATTTTCTACCCCAACCCACCTTCATGGCTTTGATAGCATAACTGAGGAATTCCGTAATCATTTTTCTGAACACCACTTTTACGCAATAGTCCAAGGCCTTAATTGCCAGGCTGCAAAACATCCAATGACCTTTCTAAGTAAAATGCTACCGATATCAGATGTTTATGTTGTTTATGATAATATAATAATCATAAAAGGCTCAAATGTGATTTCCTCATTTCTGACACTAGGCAGAAAACAGTGATTTGCCAGTACAGAAACTATTTCCACTGGTGTATTTCCCACCCTCTCTTTTATCTACTTTACAAAACCTTCCTGTCTGAAAGGGAAATTTCATGTTTCCCTGCTTAGGATAGGTTTCAAGGAGACTATGGACACTCTTTTGAAAATGGTGAATTTTCCATCATTTTAAGACCTAAAACCAAGATAGGGTATCTTTCTCACAAATAATGAAAATGTGTGGCCTTCATTATAAAGCTGCTGCTGATTTCCTCTGGCTTTGAAACTCATGAGTCACTGGGATTCTTGTTCACAGCAAACACCACTTGCAAACATCACCGATATCCACAGAGTTCAATCATCTGAATCATCTGTACGTGTTGCTTTCTGAAAGGCCTCTCTGGACATCTGTTATGTGGGAATTAATTTAATATTTAAGGGTTATCACAGACTTAAACATGGCCATAGAAGATTTCCATTTTAACAGGCTTCATAAAACTACTATTGCTGAGTAACCTAATAAGGAGTTCCTGAAGGGATCCAGTAGAGAAGTGTAATCAGAGTTAACACAAAGTTGTCAATTTCCTGATTAATATGACTAGTTCCTAATTTATATGACTGGCAATAAGTGATAATAACTAAATAAAAAGGAACAATAAAAATAACCTGGAAACATTTTATTATAACAATTAAGAAGCAGAAAGAAATAACACTCCTACTCATTTGGCGCAACTGCTGTTACTTGAAGATGCAGTCAATATTATAGTCCTGATAGTGACCATTCTGGCTCATCAATAGTGTTATAACTCCAAAAACTTCTCCTGGAATAACAAGGCTAGCACTAGTGCAACTCCATAAACGTAGTTAGCAGTGGTATAGTGATTAGTTTGTCTAGTTAAATTTTGTTTGATATTTTCTTTCACTACATGCAATTTAAATTTTAATTTAAAGACATTTAAAAAAATAAAGTATAAAAAAAAGAAAGCAAAGAAATTCAGTGCTTCAAATTGTCCCTGCGTTCTGGTGGCTACAAAATGGATGTGAAGAAGCCGTGTTCATGATTGTTAAAATCAAACTTTGCTATCAGTTTCATAGCAAGAGGTGTTCTACCTTCTGCTAAATTCATACCAATAGAAAACTAACGTATCTATATAAAATGTGTATTCTCTTAGGAGTCAAACTGGATAGGTTTTTCCTGAGGTGTTTTTATATAGCGATAAACTGTTGATAATTCATGTTCATGAATGTAATGATGTAACAAGAAAAGATTTTCATCTCTGCAAAACCAATAGTTTGTTTTCATATTCCCTGGGTTTACACAGACTGTTAATGGCACTGGTTGCTCTTCATGGTTCTGGTGATCTGGTGTACTCTGAAACGTGCAGCGTGCGGAAGCTGCCACCTTGTCCTTCCTCCAGTGCCTACCACTAATTCGGGATGTGCCACACTGATGCTTCACCATGTCGTTAGTGGCTACAGGCTGCTGGTGCTGTGCACTGAAAAGATCTGGTTTTCTATCTGCTAATGCACGTGGATACCAGAAGGGTTTAAGGGCTGGTGTCTCGAGCTGGATCTGGTTAGAAATTCCAGCAGATAATAAGCAAAATCAGGAATCAGGCCAATGGTATTCTACCTTTGTTAATGCTTGAATTTTTTTTGGAGGGAAATGTAGGAAAATTTTTTTAATCTTTTGAACCTTTTGGGTTCAAAGTTCATTGTTAGCCAAATGTAGAGAAAGTTCAAAGTTCTATGTAAATCACGGAACAGTAATACCTTCATGTTAATTTTTTCCAGGTCACATCACAGCATACTCACTTGCTGTATCAATCCAGATCTGTGTTAATATAAGAAGAAAATAAAAAGAAAATACACTTTTGAAGGTATTGTTCAAATTCTGTACAGCTAGCAGGGAATCTTCTAGCAGCAGTCAGATTTGTTAGCACATTTCTGGGATGTTAATTCTTTAAAAGAATCAACAAAATCCTTCTCTCCTGGTGATATCATATTTGCAGGGTTACACAATAGCTTCCACAGCCATTACGAGAAAAGTGGCGTACTGATACTCCTGGTAGCAACGTTAGAAGAATGAAAATGTATATTTCTTTGTATTCACAGCGTGCTTTTCATTCTAAATGATTACAGTTCCAATACTGCAATTGATCTGTTCCCATCTAAGACAGTCTACAGTGGGCCACTCAAAAACCGTTCTTAAATAATAAAGAAAACAAGACAGATTAGGGCATACACCAGTATAGCTCAATGGAGTTCTTTTAAACATTTGCCCCAGTGTATCACAATCCAGATTGCAAAGGCAGAACTGAAAGTACGGCAGATCTGTGGGCCACAAGGTTTTAAAGTACAAGGTTCCACAGAGAGCAAATGATTTTTAGAGGATGAAGTTTAAAATGAAACTCGCGAACAGAATTTAGGGGACAAGCCCCCAAAACCAAACCGAATGCTTTCTGCAAAACCCCTATAAATCCTTGGACGTCACCACTGATGCTCAGGGACTGCTCGTCATGGCGCTGCTGGGAGCTCTTCCACAGCTGCCCATGGCCAGGCACTGTAGGAGGGGGCGCTCACCACACCGAGCCCTTTCCTTCCTCTCTGTCCTCTCTTCCCCAACAGTAACTTGTGTCGCTGGCATCAGAGGGCTCGTACCCAGCTATGAATGAGAGAGGTTATTTGCTCTTGGATGGATTAAATAGTGGTGTTTTGTTTTTTGGAAACCCCAAAACTTTTATCTGCCACATCATTTTGTTCTATATGAGCTGGTTGCCCAGCCCTTTTGTCTGTAGGTGGCCTGTAGGAACATTTAATCACAGCAAATGCCCCCCCCCCCCAGGAGACCAGAAATTGTTTTAAGAGGTTCAGAGAAATGGTATGTGAATATAAGATTTCACTGCTGTTACTCAATTTGCATTGTTCAGGATATTAATTTAATTTTCGATGCTTTACCATTGCCAGGGAAAAAAAAAAGAAGCTCTCTCTAAATTAAATTAGCAGAGTACAAAGCATCTAATGTGCAGCAAATGGAATTGCATTTTGCTTATATTCAACTAAGTTAACATTTAGATCTCTGAAAATTAAGAGGCGTATTATTCAACACACCACCAATATAAAGCTTGCTTAATAATGATATTTTGATTATGTTTCTCTAATTCAGGTCTGGCTGAATGACAATAGTATTTGACAATAACAATAGCATTTGCCTGAGAACTAAAATCAGTTTTAAATAAAGTTTACATTTATCCCTGTGTAAAAATATATTAAAGAGACACATCAATTCATTGTTGCATAAAATGATTTCCTCAGTTGAACCTTACTGATCAGCCAAGTCAGAGCCTTCAAAATTTCTGCATGTGGTTAAGAATCAGCTGAAACGTGAAAACGTGCTGTTGAGCAGCACTGCACAGAAAGCAGTACTAGTTTGGACACCCCGTCAGCACCATCAAACGATGTAGAAAGGAACAAGTTTGTCTCCAAAGACAAGCACTGGCTTCTTGAGAGCAGCTTTGGGACTGTGGGCTCTCCCTGCGCCGTGTCACCCCATGGGTCCTGGCTGCCCAAGCCCAGCCTGGCTCCACGGGAGAGTCAACCTCATCCCCTGCACCAGCTTCCCACCTGCTACCGACAGGGAAGATCCAAGGGGGACCTGGAGGTGTGGGTTGGGTTGCAGCTAAGGTGTGGTGCAACAATGGGCCCAGCCCCATGTTTGCAGAAGGAGGGCAGGAATGATGGAAGAGTTGGGACCACACCAAGTACTTGGAATGGGTCTGAGAGGAAAGGCATCATGTACTGATAACAAAATTGGAGAAAATTAGTCTGAAAATCGTGTAGACTTGAACTAAAAGTCACAGTAATGTGGGAAGAAGGGAAAGAATTTTTCTTAGATATGCTGCTCAAGAACTGCAAAGTGTAGAGATGGCTTGGATGTGTGATTGAATTAAAAGGCTTGAGATAGAGATACAAAGTGATGCTGGGCTGAAGGCATTGAAATAATCCTAATTGTAGGATCGATGCTGGGAAGGGCACACATCTGCACTGCTTTGTTATAACACATGCTACTTATAACTAGGGGAAAAGGGGGAATGAAAATTATTGCTAGTACTAAAACTATGAATCTTGTGAAATTTCCAATTAAGCTAGGTTGTGCCTGATTCTGATTTGGTTGGGGTACCTGAGCTGCTGAAGGATTGGCTGGATTGTTGAACACATATTTTTATTCTGAACACTTGCACATAAAGAAACAACCATCTGATATTGGTGGAAACTGATGCCATGAATAGCTGAAATCAGGACTCAATAGCCTGGGTGACTATTAAGCAGGTATTCTTTATTGCAGCGCTGGACACACAGCAAATCACTCTGCCTAATGTCCGTGCCAGAGAGAGTCAGATGCATAGCTTATATGCAGGTTATACATACATAATCATGATATTTCCGAGAAATGATTAACATAAGTCACACTCACTCCTGCATGTGCATTATAGTCTCTTGGTGGGCTTCAGAGATACCTGGTGGTCATTTTCTTAATCCTCTTCTTCATCACCATATTCTTTTGGTGAACTATACTGTAGTATAGTTCTGTACTCCCTCTGTATAGTATAGCCTGTACTCCCTTGTTGTTGCTGACAAGCAACGTCTGCAGTCTCGGGGCACCCTGTGCCTGTTTATCTCACAGTAGCCTTGCATTCCATTCTCGGAGATAAGTCCTGCGCAAAGCATCGCAATGTGCATACGGACCCATCTCATAACTCAGCTACTACACTGTTCATTGCTGCTGCTTGTTAGAAGGCTTTTAGCTGGTAAATTTCCATCAGGCCCTTGCTTCATTCCTCCCTTTTTCTTTGCCATTGCAAATTCTATTATATTCCATCCTTTTCAAGGGTCTGAGCAAAACATTTTCCCATTTTCATCTGATATCTAAACTTATTCCTTTTCCAGTCACTATATGTTTCCACTGAATTCTGACAGCATTTGAAAAACATATAAACAAATATTCCTAAAATTAACAGAATAATCAAAGCCAATGAATAGTTGTTTTAACCAATTAAAATTAGGAAGCCAAGAAGTCAGCATATCCCATAAATCTGTAAAAGCCCCTTCCGTATTGTACTTAGCAATTTTGTGGAAAATCTTAGTCTTTTCCCATATTTTGTGCAAGTCTTCTTCAATTTGCCCTTTTCAATTAATATAGCTGCAACAGCTCTGATTAATTTCTGTGCACACTCCTCCCACTTCTGCAGTCAGTATGTCTAGGACCATTTTATTCAGTGCTACTACTTGCGACAGGGAAGTGATTTTGACTTGCATATTAGCAATAGCATTCATAGAAGCGTTAAGTATTTCATTCAAGGTAGCCAAAATATTCACAATTGCCTTTTCCAATTTACTAACCCCTAGCATAGGGAATAACCCTCATACGAAACTATGCAATCTAGAGGGTTGTTCTATTAAGGGATTTAAGGTTTGTTTTTTTCGTTCATTTTCAACAAAACTTCTCAAAAATCCTGGGGGTATCTGGGAGTGGTTATATAGAGTGTCCTGGGTGGTTAGATGTCCTCCTGCACACATGCCATCAAATCCAGATGCCACACAGAAGGACAAGAGAGAAAGTGGCATACATACAAAACCAATTCCAACATAAGGTGGTGGAGGAATGTATCAGTTGGGATTAAGTAATAGTGGCTAAGACAATCTCAGGTGATTTCCCTGTTTCCCAACCCAAACAGAAATCAAAAGCCAGAACAAAAATCAGTTAAAATCTAACAAAGCCATGAATTTGACAGGAAACAGAACATTTTGGTTTTGACTACAGTAACTGTTTCTGAATTGAAATAAATTTAGTAATGCAACATCCTGTCAAAAATTTAAGCAAATTGGGTTTTGTTCTTTCAGTTTTTGCTTTTGTAGCTGAAACAATCTAAGGAAACATCCACTGTGTTGTGCTTGCTTTTAAAGTGTTCTGATAAAATCCACACATTATTTTCTGGATACGATTTTGATTGCTGCAAGACCTCTATTTAGCTTTTTCACAAAGCTTCTTTTATAAGGTCAGCCAGTCTCCTGAAGGCCTGCAATGACACAAACATGGTTCATGTTTATATTCCAGCATTACTTAAATAGGCAACACACCAAACCTGTAAAACTACTAAAACTACCCTAACCATATATAAACTCAGTATTTTACACTGCAAAATTCTGCTGATATTCTCTGTCTTCCTTTTATACTAACATGTATGGGCTTTGACTAGACAAAGTTTCCATTCTCTGCTAGAAAAATAAAAGGAAGAGTTTTCTGAAACAGAAGTATACATATATTGATGTTCAAAGGTTATTCGGAGTTCAGATGCAACTAAACAGTTGTACTTCTAATAGAGCTAGTGATCCCTGGAAGAATATCTCTTTTAACTTAATGTAAGGGCCTAGAGGAAAGAAAAGGAAGAACAGCTGAGTGGGGAAGCATATAGAAGACACAATTTGATTGTCAATAGTACAGCTATGAATTACTTTTACAAAGAAGATGGAAGAAATAGAAGAAATGCAGAAGAAACAGAAAGGCAATAGAAATGTTTATGTTACAAACCTTCACAACTGAATGGAAGTACAACTACAAATACTGTTTCAAATACCTGAATCTGCATAAATAAGGGTTTCCTATCTTTCTACTGACTTTACAGAAACAACCAAGTAACTTCCAAAATGTTCCTATAATACATAGATTAGTTCTTGAGAAATTAAATACAACATATATGTCAATTGTATGAAAGAAAAATAATACTCTTTCTTATAAAAGACTGACAATGTACACAAACAAAAGAAAACATGCAATTCAATCTCAGAAATGCAGTTTGGAAAATAAAAGATATGTGATGCTTGCTAATGCTAAAGCAAATAGCAACACTTACTCTGACTTCAGTAAAGCTTTTATGAATAATGTCTGAGAGAATTATGTATGAGATACACAGAAATATTTTAAGTGGTCCTAAAAATTTGGTGCCTTTTGGGTGATTTGGATATGAGTACCTTGCCTAAGAAACAGCTAATACTGCTTCAAAATTACTGCTTAATCACCTCAGTACTTAAAAACCTTACACTAACATTCAAGGAAACACTTAAGAAGAAGTAAGTAAAAATAAGGAAGCATCATTAAAAAAAAAAACCCAAATACCTCACTTACCAGATCCATCTGGGCTGGAGAAGACAGAGAGAAGGAGGCTCTGACATAAGGACTAGGCTCTGAACTATCGATATTGAATGCTTCTCCAGGAACCAGTAACACCTAAGAAAAATTGATTAGTCATCCAGTTATCACCACTTCTACAGTTTCAAAACACTATGTTAAATTACATTTGAGAAGGTTTACTGCTGAAACACTGCTATCAGAACATGGCGTAATATATCGCTTTTGTTCGAAATGTGAAGCCAAAAATACGCAACCTGGAATCAGACTTTTCATAACAAAATCAAAGGGCTCTTCGGTTCTGGTTATGTAGGCTGATGGGTTACCAGGTTTAGTTTATCATCACAATGTTTAGAAGCACCAGTGAGGTGGGATGTAGCTTACTCAGTACACAGTGTTGGCTCTTATAAATAATTGTAAAAATAAAATCGCACTTAATTTCTATTAAAAAAAAGATATAATGAGCAGCTGTCATTCATATAGGCACATATGTGAATATGTTGTACTATATATTGTAATGGCTTAAACTAAATGGATTAAATATCTACATCTGAATACACACATGAATATCTTTTATTAATGAGTCATTAAGACACAATGCCTGATTTGCAGATTCAGTGACGGTGCCCAACAAATTCCTCTGCTTTTTATGTGTGCGCATATGTGTGGATAGATACGGTAAATTTATTTTATCCTTCCCTCATTTCATTTTAACATCAGCCATTAAACCATAGGTCATACTTCTTTCTGCAAAGCTTTTTCCATGATCAGCTGCTGTGTATCAGAAACGCCCTTAATTTTGATCCATAAGAACATGCCAGCAGCAGGAGGGTGCCACTCAGCCAAGTCTGGAAGAGAGAGAAAAGAAGGGAATCAAGAAAGAAACTTCTGTCCCACCTTTAACTGACACATCATAGATTCAGTGATGTTGTAGGTTTGTGGTTCCAGTAAGTCAAAGGGAGTAGAGGACACAGAGCCAGGATGCCAGTTGTCAATTTTTAAGTACTGCACTTGTGCTAGTACGCTCTATACTTTTTGTGAAAGTCACTGCTTTAACATTAACAAGCTATATTTGTTGATTACTTTCAGATCACGTAAAGGATCTAAAATATTTTTTCTGATGCAGTTTCTCTTAATATTACTTTGACTATCAATACGATTTAAAGTGTAGCAAACTGCAAAACTGTTTTGCTTTAAGTTGCAACGATCACCAATTTTTCCCCACAGAAAAGGAGAGCCTAGGAGTTATGAGGAGCATGGGAAGGTTTAAAGGGGATTTATATCTCAAATTGTATTTGCAGACTACTTTTGTTTGCCTAGAATTCTTTATCTGGTTTTGCACATATTTTTTAAGAAACTATTTATCTGACTTAACATCTTCTCCAGTTCTTCCTTGATGTCTTCAACTATTATGTATCTACAAAGTAAAGGTCTGTCTTCCATAATATTATGGCTCCTATTACTAGAAAAGTAGTCTTTTACATGAGTATATTCTCAGAATACACTTTAAAGTAGACCAGTGTTATTACACTGTTTTGATACATGGGGAACTGAGACAAAGAGAGACTACCTAGGTCAACAACCCATGGCTGTTCAGAGCTATGTAGAAAAAAAAGAAATACTTCATATGTAAAAATCTGGAATCCGTAAGAGTAGCACATCAACGGTTATGTGGTGTCCAGGTACCCACATCCCTTGAAGTATCATCTAAGGTAGGAGGGCAGTTCTTAAGCAGTTATTGCAGATTCCACTCAGACTGACTAAAAGGAATGAGTCACTAACTGCAATTGCATTACTGTTGATCAAATTCTTTCTATGCTCAGTGATTAACCTCCAAAGGGGATATTTGAAATTGATTTCTGCACTACTGCTATATCGACTGCTTATATCTTCTTTTAAATTAAGGCCACTAAATCTGGCTATTTCAGACAGATTTTAAAGGCAGAGATTTTAAACATAAGAAGTATAAGAACACAGTGGAGTGAAATTTATGCTTGTTGTAAAACTGCTTTACACAGTAATGTGGTGAGCTTTTTTCTCTTCACCATCTCCTTGTCCCACCAGAAAAGTGTAAAAACAGCAGCACTAGATAATTTGTCCTAGGCTTAGTATTTAATGTCATTGATTTGCTTATAGTGCTTATCTGTCACTTCAGTCAAGAAATGAACTTCAGTGATTTTTCTTGAACACAAAGATGATAAATAGCTAAAAAAAGGAATTAAGTAATTAGCTATGTTGCAGTCAACTGACCTTTTAACCATCTGTCAGCAGCAATGAGCATTGCATCTCGCTGGGTTCTATAGAAGTCCACCACTCTGAAAGTAAATTATCAATTCAAAGTCATGATCTCACAGAGTTTGAGTCCATTTGTTTCCAAAGGCAGAAACAAAGCTCTTCTACTTGAACAACCTAAATGCACATTTAATGGGAATATGAGCATATTCCAGATGGCACATTTGAATATACTGTGTGTATAAAACTTTGCTTATGTATCAGAGAAGTCCTGAATACCTCAGTGTATCTCCAAGTGGGCACTGATCAACCAGACAGAGGAAGTGTCTGCGTAGCTGCTTCTTAAGGTGTGCATGCCACAGAAAGTGTGTGTGTTATATCCCTTCTGTCTATTATATCAGTGGATACAAGTCCTGTCAGCAATATTTACCACACAAAACAGGCACACTGAGGAAAACTAAGGGCGTACACATATGGAAAAGCACCAACTCGGTATCTGTGCATTTGGGTTGAATTTGTGTAATAGGTATATATGGAAATGGTATTTCACAAGGTAAAAAGCAAATAATATCACAGACTTGTCATGATTATTTGATGACTTCCCCTTTTTGAACCTATCTTCTTCACCCTTTAAGTAAAACTTCCAAATAATTCAATCTCTTACTGGGGAAAATGACCCTAACACAAGTTTCAACATGGACAAGTCTTGTGCAGTAGCTTTTGTGGTCATACAGTGAGACACCTGTGCATCAGGAGACATGAGAAATGCTTGATATAGAGTTCATAAATTAGATGCAAATGTGTTTTCTTTTCTGTAGAGAAAACATACTAGTAATTTACACAATTTTACATTGAGATTTTTTTTAAAATATTCTCTGAACCAAGAGCTTTGATTTCTGGATGTATTTTATTACACTGATAGACAAACACCACCATCACTAAAGGCTTATGTAGTTTTGGGACTCAGCCTATACCAATTGCTACATTCTGCACGAAATGGTACATCTCACATATGCAGATTTTACCACATCACAAATTCATCAAAAAGGCAAGTTTTTGCCTTTCCATTATCATTTTACCTTCATGTTACAATGAAATTGCATTATTAAGTCAAGACTACCACAAAAATGTAGCTGTTCCAAACAACAGGCTACCTTCTACTCAAAAGCATGATCTAACAAGTCAACCTTGTCCAAATGAAATCACCTGGAAGAGACTTCAGTCAGCTGTTGGGCCTGATCAGTGAATCACCTGAGAACTAAGTCTAGAAGGTTATAAAGGGTTGCAGCTACCCTACTGTAGCACTGCTTTTGTTAGCTTAATAGGAAGAACAGCTTTCTGGCTTGAGCAAGGACACCTTTTTGGCCTACAAGAAAAAGGTAAGTGAAGAAATGCATTTAAAATATATTTTTCAAATTGCTGGAAGTTGAGCTGGAGCATGGTCCAAGTTTCCCTGCAAAACCTATCTTTGTGTTCCTAGTTCTTAAACCAAGGCAAAGCTAGAGCTGGTCTGTCTGCATTATTTTCTTTTTTTAAATACTGGTGTTTATAGTATGGACAACGGACAGGTGTTCAGGATAGAAGTGGCTGTTAAAATGCGATATAAAACTTTTTCCATGCTTTGCTCACTTTGCTCATGTTTCTGTGGCACGCTCCAACTGAAGCAGCAAGCTTGGGGTTTGAATGGCATCTTAAATGAAGCACCGATACTCAAGAGAAACTAGCACAATAAATGAAAACTAAATGTGTGTCAGGGTGTAAGAAATGTCTTGCTGGGTTAGATCTTAGCCCAGCGCTCTGTCTCCAAGAATGGCGATAAAGGCAATGTTTAGAGTGTAGGTGAATCTCACTGTTCTCTGTAGGTCTTTCCATCAGCATGCACAGTTGTTAGATTAAACTTTTTTAGAGGGCAGGTCCTTGCTGAGTTTGTGAGGCAGGAGAACTCCCTTAATAGAAGCTCTGCTGACTCTTTCTCCAATAGCTTATGTGCTCAGTGATATTAGTCTTTGCTATAGACACTACCGTTTTAGCAGGGATGGAAACTTTATTCACTGACTTGGAGCTCCCAGCATCTTTCTGAGCTCCCTTTGGATGGGAGCTGCACAACGTGCCGACGCACAGGCAGACTGTCAGCCTGTAGTGGTAGGTTATGTGCCCTGACCTGCACAGCTGCAACTGCCTCCTGAGCTTCTTCAGGACTCTTGTGTGAATACTGTCAGTTGTGGTGACCTGCCTTATCTGTTTGGCCTGATGCTGGTGCACCTCCTCTGACTTGCTTACTGCAACAAATGTTTTATGTAGGTAACAAGCAGCACCATGACAGATGATGAGAATCAGCATATGACACGACCCTACCTGTCTATATGTTCCAAGAAACCCTTTTCTCCCCATTGCTGAAGCAGTTGTGATATCATAATCTGAAGAAACAGAACACATTATCAGTACCATATTTTAAACAGGACTGCTCTGCATTCATCAAAAGATATGTAGCCTGACGCATTATTCAAAGTTCCACCCAGGCAAGAAATTGCACGTGGGATCTCTTGGAGTCCTTTATAAACAGAGGTGGCAACAGAAACAGACCGTTACAGTCTGTTAGTGCTGTCTCCAAGAATCATGGCAGTGTTTGGAAATTGGGATGAGGGGAAGTCAAAATGGATGGAGAGCTAGATACGGTAATTGGGCAGGAAAAGGGAGGTGACACTGCTTTACCTTCCTGCCCGTATCAGCCTCTCTGCTTTAGTACTGCACCTATGATGAACTAATGGAGCTGGAAGATAGAAGCTGTCTTTAGATTTGCTCAATGCCCTGTCTCCCTTATTACTAAACGTAAGGGGGGATGTAGCTGGCAAGCTGCTTTGCAGTATCTTTGAGGGCTGACAGTATTTTTCTAATTACAGAAAAATAGTGCTTCTTCCAATGTATGCTTTACATTGAGGTTTTTCAAGTGAACCTATTAGTAAGAGATATAAGGCATTTTAAACCTTACTTTTTGAAATTTGAGGGTTAAGGGCATATTAACTATGCTTTCCATGCACTGAGACACCCTGTAGATCTGGTTTTAGTTTCTATAGTGGTCTCTCTTCCTTTGGCAGAATTGACAATGTATGTGCTAATTATAAACTGAAGTGCAGAATGTCTGTGAAAGTGCAAAGCTGTTCTTTGTGGTTTCTTATGACTTGGAATACGTTATCTTTTCTAAATACAATTCAGTTGGCAGTTTGGTACTTGCCTGTGTGAAAGTGCTGGTGTGCATTGTTGAAACCTGAATGTGGAGAACAACTCTGTCGATAAGAGGCTTGGGACCTGTCAGAAAACCTATTCTTAACCTTGGAGGGGGGGAAAAAGGCAAAAAGTTATTACAGAAATGCAATGTGTTAATACTTTCTGTGAGTTATGTCAACACTTATAACTGGGAAAATGTGTAATCATTTCATTGATATTGTAAGGATCTTCTTAATGCTGCCCTAGGCCCTAAGCTTATGCAATTTATGAGCTGAGTATCAAAGTCATGAAATAAAAACATTTAAGGGTTTTAATGCTTATAGTAGCTTCTTAGTTCAGAACATATCACATTTATAAGCTTTCTTCTGCGACTGTGAAGATTACATGAATCAAAGGGAAGGAAAGATAGGTTTTCACATAATGAAAACTCATGAGTGCTGAGGCTTTTAGAAACGGATAGGAAGTGGCAGACAGCTTTACTCTTTCTCTCTTTTTCAGTACTGCAGAATAAATGGAATTTAGCCTGATAAACTAGATCCTTATTCACACCTCTGTTATTATGGCCTATCTTTACAGACTGGCTCAAGATTTTTCTTTGAAGAAAAATAGAACCAGCAAGCTCATGTGTCTCTGACAAAGATAAAATTGCATCATGCCTTTATGCAGTGTCACTTTGGAAAGTGTAATCACACTTAGCATCATGCTGTGTCCTTACTTTCTCAGGGATGGGGTTATAAACCACTAGCTTCCAGTGCTGAGTTCACATTACTTTCTTATATCTATTAGGATAATAAACAAAACCAGGATAAAATATGTTGACTTGTGTGAAACGGAAAACACCCACCTTAGTTTTCAGGCAGATGGAACTACTTGAAAGAACTGTAAGGCTAGAAATTGAGAGATCACTCTAATCCTATGAATAGCTTGTGGAGTATGATGCCATCATTTCTGTTCTGTATTACAAGTTCAGGGAGTCTGCAGGAATGGTAAGGGATAGGAGAAATGGAAGAGAGAAAAGCTTTTAGGAGCTCCACGAACAGAGCTGGAATTCAGCATCTTTCTGCCTAGATGGTGTCTGCAAGAACAGGCTGCTTGGAGAGAGTGGCTTAACTACCAGTATCAGAGGAGAAACAGAATTTTTAGTTAAATGACTGCCAAGAGATGACATAAATGAGCAGACTGAGAAGAGCTATGGACCCAGAGGTACATTCCAGAAATGGACAGAAATTAGATGGAAAAATAGTGACGTTTGATCATTTTGTATGAAGTATTAGCCTCATGCCTTAACTGAACGGGCAGTGCTGAGCAGTCTGAAGCTGGCCTTACCCAGATGAGAGAATTTTAGAGAAAGAGTCTGTCCTGATAACTCGGCCATCCACATCCATTGAGAGGAAAGATGGAGCCCATGGCTTGGAAGAAAAATAAAAAATATTTAAGGTGGTAGTAAGGATTATGATGGAATTATTTTATTTACTATGAAGACATGCATAATTTCTTAAAGAAATACTTCAATAAAACAAAGAATTTCCAGATGTGCATTTCAAGGAAAAAAATCCAGTAACTTGCTGATAAATGATTTTGACTGGCTGTCTGAGATGTGATTACAATATTCTACGAAAGCCATCAAATAAGCCTTTTTTTTTATGCTTTGCCCATTGTTCAGCATACAAGTGTTCAGTTAAAGTTTTGGTATGATGCCATCAGTAGGAGACAGAAGTAATAATTTCACTGCCACAATTTTTTTTTTTATGGAGTAAACATACACTGTAATTTCTAAGATTGGATCCTGTATCTCTTAGCTTTATCTTAAAGAAAATCAGAAGATGTGACCAAACTTTGATAATCTGAGTTGAACACACTTTATCAAAAATTCTACTTTTATACCTTCTCCCCTTGTATTTTCTAACAAAGCTACACAATGCTATTCATAAGCAAAAGTTTTATTGCCTCCTCCCATAGAAAAGACAAAATAGAAAATATAGAACTTTAGCTTCTGTCAATGTTTTACTGCTTTGTAAGACCAGCTTTTTTATTCCTGAAGTTAGGTACTTCTGCAGACTGTGCAGCTCTAGATCCAAGTGGGAAGACAGGTCAACACTCACTTGTTAACCACTTGGGGAAAACTTTCATGAAGGAGGGAAGCTGCGTATCCAGTACCACTTCCTGTGCTATCTGGGAGAGCTCTCTCAAGTTCTCCAACAGGCCAAGGGGTTAAAATTGGACTGGGAGTAGGCAGTCTTCCACTGAATGAAAGAAGACTGGGCTGGAAGGAGCAGTAAGAGGCTGCTATTCTCAAGTGCTGCTTCTGTGGCATACTTGTTTTGCTCTGGAGGCTAAGTCTTTGCCATTTTCTGAATACTGAAGGAAATTGTCCTGTATAAAGCTTGAGAAATTTGAGCCCCTGCTTAGCAGGACCAATGCAATAAAATACCACAAAGGGGACAACCAAAAGCAGCATAGACTGTGTGGATGTGAGGCCTACAACTACTTCGGTAGGACATGAAGGAGCATGTGGAAAGATCCATGGCTCAAACCTTAGCTTTCTCCTGGACCAGAAAAGGTGCTGCTAAGAAGTATGGAAAACAAATTACCTTTTCAAACTGAAGGAAGTAATAAGGATCGTCTTCTATAATAAGGAAATCGTATTTTCTTGCAAGCTAAAGAAATTAATAAAAAGTAAAGGTTTGTTAAAATGTAAAGACACTGTAAATTCAGTTCTTCCTGTATCTTGGGCCTATTCCAGGACTGTATTATGATTCCATGGATTGCTCGTTGCCTATATAGAAGGCCCTATCAAGCTCAGTTGATGTGCCAACAAAGACATCCAGCAATTGTAAGAGAAACCATGGCACCTGCAGTACAAGGACACGTATATAACTGAAGGTGTGTTCCATGTAGTGTTCAAACCATGCAGAAAATTTGCACTAAGTCTGGCTTGAACCCCATGGCAAAGATACAGCCACAGATGGGCTGCTATTGGAAAAACAGTTTATCTAATACATAGCCCACCTCTGAAGAGTTGTCATCAAAGAGCTTCTGCTGGGAACAAGTTCTAGGAGAAAAGTCTACTGGACCAATAATAGGCCCAAATACCACACATAGGGTATCCTCAACTCAAATGAGACCAACAATTACCTATGTCCACCCATAAGGTTCACAAGATCCCAGATACACACCTGGTAAATATCCTTCTTGCGCTCCACGGTCAGAGAGTTTCCAGTTGGGTTGCACCCATTTGGAATGGTGTACAGGAATTTGGGGAGGTGGTGGCTGTGGTTTTTCACATCTTCTGTGCTCCAGTTAGATAGAATTTCTTTTAGAGCTTTTGGAATAATGCCATGTTGGTCACTGGGAACGTTAATTATGTTACAACCCAAAGGTCTCAGCTGTTGGTAAGAGGAACAAAACTGTCATAATCGTGTAATTCAAAGATCTTCCTTTTGTCACTGGCACTCTATAATTTCACTGACACAAAGTCTGTCTGACTTCATAGCTCTGATCTCAAACTTCATTTGCCCATATTTCAAAAAGAAGTTAGCCTGAATTTACTGTGAAGCTTGTCAAACCTAGCACATTACTCTGTTTGCCCTGTTAAGCCAAATGGGAAGAAACAGGTAGTTCCTAGGTTTGTCTGCTGCTCTTCTCTAGGAAATCACACAGGGTTTGGAAGCAGAAAGGGATTGTGTGAATTTGAGCTGTGTTGTCTCGGGACTCCTCATGCTCTCACCACAGACAGTAATTTCATAGCACCTTCGTTCCTACTGACAATTTACACTCTACTTCAGTGAAAGTGCCAGAACTATAAACTACTCTTCACTGACAGTGCAAGGAATCTGTTCTCAATAGATATATTGAGCAATGCAATGGAGAATGAAATAATGCTACTGCAATGACATGCTGACAGCAGTATGAAAAAATAAGAGGTACAATACAAGCAAGCAAGCTGTCTCACCTCTGTGGAATTCCAGTTTGTACTGTGTAGTGCTCTGCGTTTTTAAATAAAAATGCAAGTTGCTGCATCGTCAAAATATTTCTAACAAAGCAGATTTTATTCGACAACATATATGCAAACTTAGCACAACAAACAGTACCGAAATTCTTTTTGATGCAAGGGGAGACTAGACTGAAATTGTGGTGAATTATCTATTTAGTCATTCTTACAGTTCTTATGCATTTTGAGCTGATGTTTAATTACATACTGATTAAGTTACTTTTCAGAAATAAACTTTGCTATTATTGTATAGTTCTTACTAATTGACATCTTAATGCTCACATCTTCATGGATATTTCAAGGCTATTCCAATTTTACACTATTTTTATCTATAGTGTGCTCAGACCATGAAATACTTCAGATGAATGTACTGACACATTTTAAAATACCCACTTGTTATAAATTTGTTTCAACCTTATGAGGTTGTGATGGCTTTCTAATCCCAAATGTTACCTTAGCCCTTAAGTGAACTAGCACTTGGAGGAGGAGTTTCTGTCCTGGGAATAGCTCTTATAGAACTTTTAGCAGAAAAGGTTCTGTGAATGTGTATTTATGAAGTTAACTGGACTAATGCTAAAATCTCTACTCTTAGATATGTTTGGGTTTTCTCTTTTCAGTAAATACAGACGGTGTATGTAAGCCTGCAGATCAGGTACTAAGTTGCTGTATGCTACAAATGTAACATTCACAATGTTTTGTAGCTAATGAATACTTACAGCTGCTAGTGTCCCAGCGTATGTAGGTGCATCCAGAAGGATGTTGTCCCCAGGACTGATGAGCATTTCAAACACCTGTGAAAGAAAAGAGTCTGTTTTAGAAAGGTTATGTGATTTCTGTGCATGTGCTTCATACTTCCGACCACTTAGTGGGTTTAAAATCCTTAATTAGATATTAGTAAATCCCTAATAATTTAAGTATGCATCTGTGAAGAACCTGCTTTAGAGCCACATGAAGTTAGGTAATCAGGTAGAGAGTATCAATCAGAAATGGAAAGACAGTGCTCTGTTATAAAATAGAAACAAGTGCTTCAGTTACAGAAAGGATCAACTAAGCAGCAGTGACAGTGGACTGGAAAGATTAATTACTTAAGAAAATCTAACATAATTAGAATTGAGTTATGGTAGAGCAAATAATGCACCTCTGTACTTATTACTGCACTACTTGAGTAACATGAAATGTTACCTTATAGCATATTTTCTGACAGGCTCTTTGGTTTACCCAAACACTCACACAGTCCTGACAGATTAGACTCCCACCCTGTTTCAGTTCTATTATCTTTTATTTTGTATCGATAATACTGTGAGACATATGTTTAATGAAGTACCCTGCATACCGTTATACAGTGGCACTTAAAGCTGAATGTAAGTGAACTGATGGAAGAATATCTCTGAATGAAATGCTTTTAACATATGAAGCTTTGGGTCTTACTTTACACAAGCCCTCCTGGCTGCCAGTTGTGACACACACTGCCATTTGCCCTTGCTCAGGACTGTAGTTGGCTGTTGGAGGATTATGTAGACTCTGCTGGAAATCCTTTAGCCAAGACAAGAGCTCTGGAATCCTGAAATGTGAATAAAATACATTGTATCTGGGTCCTATACAGGCTGAAGATAAGCTATAGCAAATTACTGCAAAATCCAGCACACAGTCCCCAAGTCTGATTTCAGTTGTCGCACAGATACTTAGATGCTGATTCTATGATTGCTTTATTAAATGATGAAAACAAGAGAAATGTTTCTTATGGAAAAGCAGAAGAGATAGGCATTTGTGGTATGTACACCAAACTACCACACTGAAATCTGTGAGGAAATGATTTGCTAGGAGTGGAATAGGGTTGGAGGCTGAACAATATCCACTCCTAGGAGTGATCTTTCCATACTCAAATGTGACAAACTCACAAAGCTGCTAGTATTTATGAAAAAAATGGCTTAACACTTTTAGGATGTTCACAGATGGCTGGGTTCATTTAAGTATTACGAAAAGTCTTAACTTCACTGACTAATGCCCTATGTGCCTCTGTAGGTACCTAAATATTTTTGAAAACCTGTCACAAGCCTGGCTCCTGCTTTCTGCTGGGGAGTTCATGTGAGTGCTAAAGTAACTTAATAATATGCAGTTTTTGTACTAAAAATGACAATACTATAAATACCTCCAACTACTGCAAGTACTACATACTGACTTTTGTATATGGCACCAAATGAAAGCAAAACAAATACTCCAGAATGTGGAAACTATGTAATGCAATGCAGCATCTCTTAATGAATAACTTGTTGCAAAATACAAAATTATTCCTCCTTGGGATCTCCAAGTCTGGGTTCTCGAATACTCTAGGAAATGCCCTGGCTTGAGAATTACTAGTATGAGGCTTTTTTTTTCTCTTTAATTACTAATCTGTTCAAAACTTTCCACTTAAACCAACATGTAAATAATGTGGCAAACTGAATGTTAAACCTGTTTTTGTCAAACAGGATTTAGAACCACAGGTGAATTAATGCAATAATAAATGATTCTATGACCCCTTGATTCTGATATCTTGAAGTGCAAACAGCTCTGACAGATACCCTGCTGAGGCCGAGTACTGGAGAGCTCTCTTCATCAGATCATCCTCAATCTCAACTGCAGTTCCATGTCCAATGGTGATGGTAGCCCTCTTAAATGGAAAAAGGTTAGGGTTTGGTGCCCCTCCAGCCAGAGAGATGAGAGATGGAGGAGACTTCTGCATCAATTCAGCTGGAGTAAAAGGAAAATATCTTAGTTACAATCTGATTGCAACACTCACATCCTTTAGTCAGTATGTACTAATGGTCCAGAGGACCTTGTTTCACTTTTCACTTTTTTTTTTTAAGCTGTCGTGAATTCAAAAGGATGATAATTCTTCTTAAACTCCCCTTTCTATTTGGATTAAGTAGGTGTTGGGGGTGGGGAGGGTGATGTGAGCAGGACTGACTAAAATAAAAAATCATTCTTGTTTTAACACCAATTATAAATAGCTTTATCTTAGAACCTTATCTGGACTGTTCTACTGTTATAAAAACTTTTTCTGTGACTGATGTCTTTTAAGCTTCAAGAACTTAAAATTGTAATGCTTTTCTGTTTAGACTGATGTGGAAGTATTTGCTTTGCTTTTTGTTCAGTCTTACTTCAGGTGATGCAGCAGTAGTGTGCTTACACTGATGGTTACAATATATATTATATGGTTACAACTCTGCCAGAAGGGAGTGGGAATGTTTCTGGCAGTGCAGCTTTAGTGGCAGAGGCACTGAGTAAATAATGCAGTATGAAGAAATTGTTAACAACTCTTGGTTTAAAGTCACAGTTTCACAATCATTTGGATCCAATCTACGCAGTGCGAACTGGACCTTAATTCAGCAAAAGCACTTGAATGCATTAAACCTAAGAGCTCAGGATATGGCATGTGTGCTGGCTTGACAGCTTTACATCAGATATGAGAGGACAGATTATGCCAGATCTGGCTTGAAGCTTCCTGTTGCTGAATTGATGCCCCACTACTTACTAGCAAACTTGAGCATGGGGAGTTAATTCTTATCAGTTTAGCAACATGGGTCATGTCTGTGATTTTTGGTCTGGTAGAGACTCTTGTCATCAAAACTGCAGCCTCAGTGTGTCTTTCTGCACAAGCTGTGCCAGTTAATATTTGCGTTCTGATGTGTGTCAGTGTACCACTGGAAAAAGTATAGAGACTGACTAGTGTGAATTAGTTGAGTCAGCTGTACCTACATGAAGCATTTTAAGCAGAACAGCAAATGCCAACTCCTTACCAAGAGAAGTTGAACCCTGAAGACTTAACTAGTGATGTCTCATGCTCTGATTCTGTCAAGTTCCCGTAGGTTTCAAGTGAGTGAACAAGCAGGCAATTAACCTTTCTTAAAGACAGCATAATATGGGAAAGTGTAGTGACACAGAGGGGATGGAGATGGTGAGGAATTTATGGAAACCAAGAGGATATTGGAAAGCTAGGTGGAAAGAAACATTATGCTAGGGCAAAATTTCAGGTCATTAGTAGTTGCTTATTACTGGACAGCCAGTGTCAATTCAGGAATAAACTGTGTCTAAAGCCCTCAGAGATGTTAGCAGAGATTCTTTTTAGACATATATTGAAGTGACAATACTTTTTCTTGTTTTGATATGTTTCTGAAATGGCTTAAGGCTATCCGCTTTATGCTTCTTTACACCTGCTTGACATGTCAACTTGAGAAAAAGAAAGGCAGTTAACTGCCCCTCCTCGTCAGTTTTACAGTATGGTTTTCTTTCAAGCCTTTTCAAGTCCTTAGCCACAACACCCCAGCAAAGTCCAGAATGTAGAACAATACCTTTCCAGAGACCCTGTGAAGAATAAGCATGTACTCACTCAGAAGTCTTATTGGAGATGCTTTTCTTGCTGCACTCACAGTGGTGATGAACCGAGAGTAATTCATATCTGTAAGTAAAGAGTCATTAGTTGGACATGAAGCTAGAAAAGTGAATAGGAGCCCCGGTACTTTTGGTGTGTGCATCTCCCATTAGTAATGCTTTCAATTTGTCATCTCTATAGATGTGCTCTATCATAAAGTAAATCTTAACTTTTTCATGTTAAGATCAATGCTCAAATTTATTTGCCTTTTTGAAGGAAAAGGTTGCAATTTCATACTCCCGTTCTGTCACAGCTTCCCAATGATGGTGAAGTTAGGCCAGACGCTGTTCTGATAAACACAAACAGCAGGATGGCTTCGGTCTGGGGAGTTTGTTGGTGTACCAGTGAACATGGAAAAGCCCTTTTGTCCTTCCCTTTACTGCTACCTGTGGAGTTTTAAAGGTAGATTACAAATCTGAAGATCTGACAGATCTTAAATAACCATTGGATCCTTTTCAATGACAATCCAGTTTTACTTAGCTGTGATAAGTATTGCCTTTCAAGTGCTTTAATGATTGTAAGCCATCAGTATGAGTCACAACACTTGTCAAGTTAGGTCTGGGGTTTTCTGTAAGGAAGGATGATTAAGAATGTGTTTCAAACTGCTTTGGGTGAGTGCCTTCCCACTCTTTTCCCTGGTGCACAGCGTACAGTGAACTGCAGTCCTTTGGGAAGTCTCAAGGCCACTTCTCACAGGAAAGCTACCATCTTGACGAGGAAACACAGCAATCAAAGGAAGGGTAAAGGGGCCCGCTCACTTTGACTACCACTTCCAAGTGCGCTTCGACTGAATTCACAAAAAATAATTCTCCAAGTAACCGCAGCAACGCGCATGTGCTGGCAACCGTACAGAAGAGATCTGTCGAGCAACACTGCTTCAAAAACAACGAACCAACCTCACGCTTCCTCAAAATACCGCCCTTCAGCTTTGCTCACGCTGAAGCGTGTGTGCGCGGGCAGCAGTTCACCCTGGCCCGGCGGCAGCGCTGCCGGCTGTGCACAGCGCCCGGCGCCGGCGCTGTTTCAGGGGGTGCCTGAGGCAGCGCTTCCCCCCTCCTCCCCGAGGCGACTCCCCACCGCTGCCCCCCCCCACCCTTCCCACGGGGCCGGGGCCGCCGCGCGCCCCGCTCCTCGCGGCGCTGGGGACGGGGGCAGCCGCCGGCCGGGCCGCGCGCGCACCTACCGAGAAGCCAGCGGCGGGTGCGGCGGCGGCGGCCGGGGAGAGCAGCGGCGGCCGCTACGCATGTGCGGGCCCGCCCGCTCCGTGACCGCGCAGACCAGGAGCTGGCGCCGCCTCCGGGCGGTGAAAGGGCCACGGGGCGGCTCCCTCAGGGGCGGCGGGGCAGCGGGTGGCGGCCGGGCCTGCTTGCGAGCTGTGGTGGGAGCGGGGCCAGCGGCTGGTAGCGGCTGCGGGCGGCGGGGCCGTGAAGGCGGCCGGGGCTGCCTTTGGCTGAGCAGGTTCGGAAGCCGATCCCGTGTCGATGGGTGCAGTGAAATAAAACGCACGGCTCCCCTCTCGGTTTCTTCTGCGTAATTCCCTGCAAACACGAGCTGCAACTTCTTGGGAGCGGGGCGAGGGGCGGCAGCCGGGCGGAGGGCACTGCGGCCGGACGGGCAGTGCCGGGGGGGAGGCCGCAAGCGGCATGGGGAAGCAAAGGGTGGAGAATGTGAAACCTCTCGTCGTTTTCCTTTCATCTGGAAGTTAGAGATCCATGGACCTGGCGTGTTCGGTCAATATATCAGTTTTTGTCTGTTTAGGTTTTTTTCTAATTAAAAGTTGTTTTTTTTTTAAATCGAAAAAAAAAAAAAAAAAGGCATCACCGTGGAGCTGGAGTATCCGAAGGGGCCTACAGGAAAGCTGGAGAGGGACTTTTGAAAAGGGTATGTGGTGATAGGAGTGGTGGGATACTGGAACAGGCTGCCCAGAGAAGTTGTGGATGTTCCCTCTCTGGAAGTGTTCCAGTCCAGGCTGGATGGATGGGGCTCTGAGCATCCTGGCTAGTGGGAGGTGTCCCTGCCCATGGCAGAGGGGTTGGAACTAGATGATCTTTAAGCGCCCTTCCAACCCAAACCATTCTATGATTCTGACTAAACCCAGCATTGTCTTGCAGACCTCACCAGCATGATGATGATGGAGTAACAGGTGGTATCATTTCCCTTATGCTTAAAACTTAATAAAGCTGCAACACAGCCACTGTATGCCCACCTTTCATTAGGGCTTGCTCTTCTGGAGCCCCAGGAAGAAGAAACTTGTTTCGGTTCAAGTACAGAAAAACTTCCTCATTTTTCAACAGAATTATGCTCTAATCCACTTCGTCATGTTGTCACTAAAACTTCTGCTGATAAAAAGGAAGCAGTATGTACATCAAAATTTGAAGGAAGGTATTTGAAAGTAATTTTTTTTTTTCTGCAGATGAACTGAAAAAGCAGGATCAATTGTATCGTGATGTGTCCCCTTCTCTCTCAGTGCTGTTGTTTGTGCAACATGTACCTGTAGTTGCTGCCACTTAGGTCCAGAGACACAGTGTCATTTTCAGTGATGGCTTTGGACTTTAGCACTTCAAGGCTACCATGGTCCTTGCTCCTGAGGGCAGAATAGAAGAGAGGGGGTCAAGATATAAAGTAGTCTGAAAAAATGATGCAAGGATGTGTGGTATCAGGCATGCCTTACAACATGTGGGTCTTCCTAGATAGCTTGGGGATGGGAGAGTAAGAATACTGGAAGGGGACTAACACTGGATCAATAAATCACCAGGTTTTAAGGTGCCCAGTGCTTAAGCACTTCTTAACTGGCACCTTCCAAAACCTGCTCAAGGCAAAGGTGAGGTATGGGAGCAAAATGATTCTAGAAAGATAAGAAGTGTCATAACAAGATACAATTCTTCATCCTTAATTTGATAACTTTGTGCAGTGTTCAGATCTGCTGAGAGGCTTTATAATTAGACAGATTAGATTGAAATAGAAGCAGAGTTCCTTCCTAGTTTGTGGTGTAGGTGACAAAGGATTGTTTTCATAGTTTGTGAATGCTGTTACACTGAAAATCAAATTTCATTGCTAACTTTCATGGCCTGAAGAACTTCGGATTTAGGTAATTGCCTTCAAATTGTGTGATGTACAGACAAAAATAGAAGATAGGCATATAAGTGTGAAATAACCTAGAGAATGACAACCTATTAGAAAACTGCCGAAGGTATTGACTATGTCCCCAAGCAGCCACAAATGGAGAGATACTAAACTTCTGTGGGGAGCTGGCTCTGAAAACATCGATTTAATCTGAGCTGCTTTTTGTGTTTTCATTTCCAGGCTGTCAGTGTGGCAGGCTGTGGCACAGACCAAAGCCCAGAGAAGTCAAAAGAACAATTTACATTGATTTCTGTGGGCTTTGCCTGGTCTGTTAGCAAATTGTGGTGTCATCCTGTTGAAATAAATAAAAAAAAAAATAAATTGGGAAGAGTACGAATGTTTGGATGCTTATACCCACTGGATTCATATGGCAGGTCTCTGATTCGCTGTTTATATTCCTTAGCAACCACAAGTTGAGTGTTCTGTTTTCCTGCTGTGTAAGAATAGTTATTTTCTTGCTGTCTTTGTGTATTACATGCACACTTAGAACAATGCCTATTTGGTGTAAGTCTTAGATAATTTGTGAAGCACTGGTAAAGCCTGCATATGGTGGTTTCTAAAATCTCCTGTAATCTGAAAATGTATTCTGTCTCTCTCCAAAATCTTTATGTGCTGAGTCTAACATAGGTCAGTTGTGTGTTAAAAACAACCAACCAACAGAACCAAAAACCCTAAAGCAATTTGACTTAAGAGAACAAGGAGGTTAGGCAAATAGTGTCCCTGCACTATTTTCTTCTGTCCGAGGGGCTTCAGAAATACCAAAACAGTATTTCTTTTAAGAGGACAGTAGAGGATTGAGACAGTAAATGTCATAATTCAACCGTGATGCTGTTTTTGCAAATGCATCAATTTTAAAGTATAATTAACCCTAAGAAGCTGCAATGTAGCCTGGGATACTATAATTCTTACAGTTTTAAAGCATGCTTATTGCGTAAAATTTGTTGAGTGCCCTATTAGAAGGGATAATTTCATATCCGTTAAATGTGAGTCTATGCTAAAATATGATACTGTATACAGAGGACCGAGTCGGGAATAAAACTATTAGAAGGTTTAAAACCTCAGCAGTGGTGGTCCAGGTGATGCAAAAGATTGTCTTTGCAGTTTGGTTTGTGGACTCGCACCGGCTCCCACTGACCATAAGATGGCGCATACGCACTTAGTGTCCGAATTGTGAACTCGAACTAAATATAAATTTCAGATAAAATCATATTGGCATGTTTTATTGGACTGTAATTGCTTCGATGCAGGCAGTTTCTGAAGCTCGAAATTAAGAGTCCCACCTGAACAGCTTGGCTATCTGCATTTCAATTCATGGGTTAAATTTTGGCTAATAATGCTTATTGCTAGTTGGAGACAACAGAATTAAGATGCAATGCTTCTTAAGGTTACAATGTGAAGGTGGGAACTTGAATGTGACTGACTGGAATGGCTGCCCGTGGAAAAAAAAAACACACAAGAAAACAACAAAACTGCGTAAGACCAGAAAAATTGGTAATTGTGATATCGACCATTTTGAACATAAGAAGTGAATTGTTACTGCCAAGGGCTGCCTTCCACAGGAAGAATGCTGACTTTGGCACTACCTTTGTGTCTGCAGAACACCCTGTATGCAGCAAACCGTCACAGGTGTGCAGCAGCCACAAAGATCAGGAAGACCTCAGCAGTGTGGAACAGTTTGAATCTAGCATGTGAACATCCACTGACACAGTTACTGTAAAGATCAGAGGTACTTCGTTTTCCTGTGGAAGATCAAGCTGCTGGGAGAGTGCTGACTCAATCTGTAGAGGGAATTAGTGGAAGCAATGCGATGTTTGTTGTCCTTTGGCTTGCAGATTACTCAGATAGGTTCCTGACTCTTTGTCTTTGCTGTAAGCTCTTGGGAAAGTGACCCTTCTGTTCTTCCTTTGTGTAGTGCTGTTTTCAGTGGGACCCTGATCTTGCTGACCCCTAATTGGAGCTGCTGCAAAACAAGTAGAATCCTGTCACTTGCTCCTCTCCCTCTCTTTTGAGCTAACTGCATAGTAAAACCTGTCTGTAGTGTATCCAGGATTTTAAAACTTGATCCATCCCCCAAAATGGAAGAGGGCTCAGGGAGCAGTGAAGTTACAGGGAGCATTCTCAGTTACAGATCTTGACTCCTATCCAAATAAAATTAAACAGCAGCCTGGGCTCACCTATGTGCTATTCGTGCTTGTTGACCACCTCATGGTTAGGAGGACATTGTTATTATGTTGGTGTGCTTTCTGCTCCTGTTTATATATTTTGATGTTGTTTTTTTTTTTTTAATGGTTGACTCATTATGCTTCAGAGACTGTCAGATGAAAGTAATGGGGCATTTGTGGTATTCACAACATTCATAGCAGCTGTCAACTGATACTGGCTTTGAGTGAAAGACTTGGTGTTTGTGGGTTTTTTTGGTTTTTTTTTTAATCTGTCATTGTCGCTTCAATCTTTGCCTTTTTCCAGTCAAGCAGAGAGAAAAGTATGGTGTCTAGAAGAAGAGACCCAAACAGTTTTCTGGACTTTCTAGTACAAAATCTAGACAAGCTGACTTTCACAGTATTGTATTCCTCAAAAGCAATTGCTTGTTCCAGAATGTGTTCCTTTGATAAGATGTCTAATACAATGAAATGTTTTCCTTAGACATGCACCAGACACTCCTGTGCTTTAAAAAAAAAAAAACCAGGAGTGATATTTTTCAAATCAATTTGTCCATGCTATGAAACTGAAATTGGATGGAGCCAAGATCAATACTGTATCCAGTTAATACACTAACTTATAAATGAAATGAATCATAAGAAATGAAATGCCTTCTCCTGACAATCTTGAGATAAATGCTGTTCCATAATGCCTCACTCTTGTCAACTTGGATTTATATTGTAGGCAAACAGTTGCTGACATGTGAGCTCTATTTTGTAAATCTCCCATGAAGTGAGTACTCACTATTATTTGCAGCATATGTTATTTTCTGGGCTCAGCCTTTATTACCCATTTTCATTTAGTGTGGGCAAAACAGTGTTTCTCTGCGGCCTTGTCTGCTCTTCTGTTCTGAGCAAGGTCACATGTTTTAGTCAGACTCAAAAAGGACATGGAATAAGAAACAATCCCAAAGGCAGAATGAGATCATGTGAAAGTGTAATTGTTTCGTTCTTGCCATTGCATGGAGAAAAGATGTTTCTCGGGTGTGGTGACAACTGGTGCTAGTGTGTTGTGCTTAATGTATTTTGAAGTATGTCTATTCAACCTGAAAAAATTTACTGGGTTTGCATTTCTCTTCAAACTGATAAATGCAAACCCAGTAAGTTTATCTTGGACATTGCAAGCCAAATTTTACATTCAGCAGCTGCAATAGAATTATGCTTCTATTCCATTAGGTTTTGTTCTTAAGAGCGAAGTTTCTTCAGTTCATGTTCAAATTACATCTGTAGTAAAAAGAAAATTATGTCACTTTTGAGAACAGACGTCTACATGTGTTATCAGAGCAGGATCTGGATAAGCAAGATCCTCATATCAATCAGTCTTACAGTGGTTATCTGCCTGCAGTCATTACATAGCTCCAGAGATGATACAGAATTCCTAATGCAGCCTGAAGGTGCTTCTGTCACTCTGAATATACAAGAATCTGGGGAGATTGCATGATACAGCTCTTGCCTTTGAAGCGTGCAAATTCTCTCCTGTGTTATGTACCCCATGATATCCAGTTGTAGCTTGACATACTTCACAATTGTTGTGTGTAACTAGGACTTGAAAAATCTTGGAAAACTTTTGGAAAAGCTTATTTTATATTTGTAGAGACTTATTAAGTGGACCAACTCCATTTCCTGCTTAACTTCACTAGTGGCTATTGTTCTAGTATGTTTTGATGTATTGTGTTATACTTACCTCGCTGATGGTCAACACCTTTGAAATTCAAACCTAAAACAGATGAGAAGATTCAGAGCCTGTGGTGTCTGTCTTTTGATATAACAAGTTTCTGTAACCTTGACAAGTTAATGTCTAATGAAGGCTAAATGTTCTTCAACGTACTTGAAGAAAGAAAAAAAGACTAGGCAAGAATGGGGAGAATTGAGGAGGTGAGTGCCATCCATAGGGGTGCTTCAGGGGTACTCTGTATTTCTCCCCCCCCCCCCCCGATAATTTCTTTTTTTTTTTTTTCTTTCTCTCTCATGTTTTAGAACGTAGTCTCTGTCAGAACATACTTAAAAGCACTGGTTTTCTCTCCTGTGAACAATTGCTACATGCGGTTGCTCTTTTCCTAATGAAATTTCTAAATGCACCATTATTGTGATAATGCTAATTTGTTCACCTGAGTTAAAACAAGGTCTGTTTTAATTATGGCATCTTTTCCTACTCTGTAATCCTCATTCAAACAAATACTGGATGTTGCAATTTCAAGAATGAAAACTATGCGTTGTTGCTCAGATTCATGGGCTTCTATCCTTGCAGGTGATCAAGGTGATCCTTTTTTATGAAGTATATTCATGTCTACCTGAATTCTGTAATGCTACAGGATCTTTGGGCATCATCTCTTTTTTTTTTTCCTTCCTATCCCTTTCAGTCTCTTAATTCCTCAGCCCCTTGTTTCTCTGTCTTGCCTTCTTTTTGTACCTATAGGACTGCTATTGGTTCTTTGAACTTATTTCTCATTTTGCTTTCTTTGGTGTTATCTTCTTTGATATTACATAAAATTTCTCCCAAGTTAAAGCAAATCAAATTTCTTCTCTCATTCTGGAGGAGATTATTAACCAACCCGTTTGGGTTATAAGCAGGGTACATGTTGTTGCCTGCATGCTACTTGGTACCAGTTGTGGTAGGTTTTCTGTTTTGTTTTTTAAAACTGAACTTTTTCTTAGGCAGTGACAAACTGTTTTGTTGCTGTGTCTAAGGCTGTAATGCACAATGTAACTTTCACAGGGTAATCAGAATGATGTATTATCTCTTGGAATCTGGACAAGTGGAAGAAGAATCACGGGTTCTACAGGTTTGGTAGATTTTGGACTTGCTCGTTTAGTGGGAATGACTACATATTGAATAAGGCTATGTTAATTCATCATCAAATAATAGAAAGTTCTAGGAGGGATAGTTTTACCTTGTTTTTAAATGTACAATTTCTTCTGATGTTGAATTCCTCTCACTTTGTAAAACACCTTTATTCTTGTGTCAAGTTGGTCTTGATTGTGATTGCCTCTTGCATCCTCAGCGTCCTTGGAGCTGGAGGCTTTGTGCCTCTCTGGACCATAATCCTAATACTAGATCTGCCTCGAAGCTTAGGTATCCATTCTCATGGGTAGCCCAGATCAGAAAGCTGTGAAGGGTCCAATGTTGGTCCAGTGCCATGCTCCCCTTGGCATGCCTTTTGCATCCCCAGTGTCCTGCGATCTGGAGGCTTTGTGACTCTCTTAAATCCTAACCCTGTGTCCTGATTTGAGCTAAACAGAACCAATTCTGTTCAGTGATTTTTACTTCTCAGCTCAGTCTCTTCTAAGATGTTCCCTTCTCCTTCCCATTTGGAAAGGGAGAAGGGGTTAGAGAGCACCTGTGAGCGTATAGTGGCTGTCCCAGCCCTAACCTGCAACACCCTAATACCAGATACACATTGAGACTGAGGTTCCTGTTGATATGGGTGGCCCAGATTAGAAAGCTGTGGAGATTCCACTCACCCTTGATATATTTGTAAACATTAATGAGGTCACCCCTCAGTCTCCTCTTCTCCAAACTAAAGAGCCCCAGCTCCCTCAGTCTTTTCTCATAAGGGAGATGCTCCACTCCCTTAATCATCCTAGTTGCCCTGTGCTGGACTCTCTCCAGCAGTTCCCTGTCTTTCTTGAACTGAGGGGCCCAGTACTGGACACAATATTCCAGATGGGGTCTCACCAGGGCAGAGTAGAGGGGAAGGAGAACCTCTCTTGACCTACTAACCACCCCCCTTCTAATACACCCCAGGATGCCATTGGCCTTCCTGGCCACAAGGGCACAGTGCTGGCTCATGGTCATCCTGCTGTCCACCAAGACTCCCAGGTCCCTTTCCCCTACACTACTCTCTAATAAGTCATTCCCCAACTTATACTGGAACCTGGGGTTGTTCCTACCCAGATGCAAGACTCTACACTTACCCTTGTTATATTTCATTAAATTTTTCCCCGTCCAACTCTCCAGCCTGTCCAGATATTGGATAAGGTATTGGATTCTCTGTGATTAATTTAAACTCTCCACATTGTGGGAAAGTAAATTGTGTGCAATCTGTACTAGTACATGCACCACTGATTGCACTTGGGGCAGAGCATAAGCTCTGTTCAAGTATCAAAATTGGGATGAGGCCTGGAACATGCCGATGTTGGGAGCTCCATTTAAAGTGGCATCTGCTTTTCCTGAAGATACGTTTATACTGTATCATATATTTGATGAAAAAAAAAATATTTCCCTACATAGGCTTTTGGAGAATTAAATCTACAGGTCCAGCAAATCTCTTAAGATGACCGTCCAAGACTGACTGGCACTAGACAAATTACTGCTAAAGAAACAAGGAGTATGTGGTATGCTGACCTAATGGAGGGAAAATTCTACATCATTACCCATAATGCTACCACCTCCATCGAGAAAGCCTGCACAAAGATGACAGAAGTGGCAGACAAGACAAGGGAATTACTACTGGTTTAATGAACTATCCCCAACCTCCTTGGATTGCCTCTGGGGACTGTTGAGGTAGAAAAAGTGGCTGGCACAAGTAGGAAAGATGGTGTTAATAGGTTTTATGTTTTCAATTATTGGAATTACATAGTTTGTGTGATTACTCAGTTGCTGCTTCTCTTCTCTCCACTTTCCTGTAAAAATCACCACCCTAGAAGAAAACCTTGAAGAAGAAGAAAATACCAGATGGACTGTTTGAACCACAGGATGGTGCAAGGGGCTGCTAAATGGATGTCTCAAACCATCTGGGCCTTTTCCTCACCAAAACTGTCCAGAGCTGCCTGTCCGGTGCTTGTCTGTGTTATTGTGGGTCTGACTCAGCACTTTTCTGAGCACATGGCCCAGTCAGTGCCCTGGTGGAGGTGTAGGGGCAGGTAGGACTTGTAACTATGGCTGCAAAAACAAAGAAGTCCAGCCTGGAGAGGGAGAGGAAACCCCCTCAGAGGCCTCCACCATCCCCCAGACTCATTCTTGGTAATTTTTCACAAGGGTAAACAACATGATAGGGTGGGAACTTGACTGTAGAAAAGACTGTAATCTTAGGAGTTAAGCACACTCCTGCCCACCACCAGAGGATTGCTGCATGTGCCAGTGTCATCACGGGATGCAAGAGGGATGATCTCTCTCTTCCTATCCCATTTGCTTGTATTCTTCTTCTTCTAAAAAGAAAAAGTTTCTATGGCAGGCTAGTTTTTAATGAGTAGTTCTTTGTTGTGAGTTGCGTTGATGTGAGCGCTGAGGTAGCAACTTAAACTCCTCTTATAGGCTTATGTGTGAATTCTTAGGTCATCCCCAACTGGTGGCCCAGATGAGAAATTATGAAGGATCAATGTTGGTGCAGTGCTGTGCTCCCCTTGGCATTCCTTTTGCCTGCTCAGTGTGTCAGTTGCCAAAACCAGCCACTTTAGGTCAAATCTGACCTGTGGCGTTGCAGATTCTGGTTTATAGGGGGGGTCACCAAACAGAGAGACTCACAAGCAGCAGAGTGACCATGCCAGAGCCCACAGGTCCTCAGAAGGATGCAGGTGAGGTTTGGGTGTTGCTATAGCAACATTGATCACTCCTGCCCTGTGAAAGCACCCTTCAGGGAGCTGCAGAACTAGGGCTTGGCACATTGCCTGGGCTTGTTGTGACAGTTTGCACATAAGGTTGTGTGAGCAGAGCGCTGAAATCTCTGCCAGTGCAAAAGTTCACCTGGTGGCAACTGATTCCCCTCCTGGCTTCAGAGACTAGTTCAATGAGTACCCATCATCCTCCCAGAAGGGAGCCTAGATATGATTTCCACTCAGCTGAAAGCCGTTGCAAGAAGGTCTGTGGGGACCCAGACAGAGGTCCCATGCAAACATGCAGCTGTCCAGGTCTCCCTCTGCTGGGAGTGCCTCAGCCTGTCACTCGTAGCAGAAGGCAGCAGAGACAACACTTGTGTGTGATGTGACCAGGTGAATGATCTGCTCGGTCTGGTGATAGGGCAAGTGTAAAAGTTAAGGAGTATCAGGGAATATGAGAGGGAGATAGATCCCTGAGGCAAAGGCAGCAGAAGGCTCCACAAAAAGCAGAGAAACCCGTCCTGTCTTGCCACCAGGCAGAAGGAAGAGACCTAAGAGATGGGAGAATGGAAGCAGGTCCCTGTTTGGGAAGGCAGGCGAAACCCTTCCCAGCCTTCTTCATTTTCCCAGTTTCCCTTACACAGCAGATATGGGGCTCTGGAACTTGAAGGCTAGGCAAATGTGGATGTAGGCAGAAGTACAGGGAGTTGCCTAGGGTGAATCAGTCTGACTCATTGTGACTGCTTCTTTTAGAAAAAAAGGAGAGTCATTGTTGTTGATAATTCCATTCTGAGAAGAACTGAGAGCTCCATATGCTGACCAGATGCATCCCACAGGGAAGTCTGCTGCCTCCCTGGGGAGAGGAGATGTTATGAGGAAGCTCCCTGGTCTTGTGTGGCCCTCTAATTATTATCCACTATTGGTTATGCAGGTTGGCAGTGATGATGTGGAAGGAAGTCCATAAGTGATCAAAAAGGACTGGGGCAATTAGTTGAAGGATCAGGAGCACAGGTAGTGTTTTCCTTCATCTCTTCAGTGGTAGGGAAGAATAGTGAAAAGAACACAAAGCACATGGCTCAGAAACTGGTACCATTGGTGGAATTTTGGGTTTTTTTTTTGATCATGGGGAGGTTTACTCAGCACTGGGCCTGCTGATGACAGATGGAGTTCAGCTGTCTCAAAGGGCTAGAAGTATTTTCACTCATGAGTTGTCAGGGCCCATTGAGAAGGCTTTAAACTGGATTCAGAAGATGAAGAGGATAAAACCATGCTCACTAGAGATGAGCCTAGGGGTGACATGCTAATGTTGGAGGTGAAATTGATAGTCCAGCTCAAGTCCATCTACACCAATGCATACAGCACGGGCAACAAACAGGAGGAGCTGGAAAGCTGTTGTGCATCAGACAGCTATGACTTGGTAGCCATCACAGAAACAAGGTGGGATGACTCTCATGACTGGAATGCTGCAACGGGTGGCTGTAAGCTCTTCAAAAAGGTAGAGACAAGGAAGGAGAGGCAGTGGGGTAGTTTTTTATGTTACAGAGTATTTTGATTGTATAGAGCTCTAATGATAAGGTGAAGGGCTTATGGGGAAGGCCGATAAGGCAGAGAGTTGGGAGTCTGCTGTAAATCACCCAACCAGGATGAAGAGGCAGATGGAATATTCTACAAGTCATTGGCAGAAGTCTCAAAATCACCAGCTCTTGTTCTCATGGGAGACTTCAACTTACCAGACATCTACTGGAAATACAACACAGCAGAGAAGAAACAGTCTAGGTGGTTCCTGGAGTGTGTGGAAGAGAACTTTCTGACACAGCGGGTAATAAGCCTACTAGGGAAGGTGCCTTGCTAGACCTGCTGGTTACAAATGGAGAAGGACTGGTGGGTGATGTGGTGGTCAGAGGTTGTCTCAGGCCTAGTGACCATGAAATAAGAGTTCTCGTCTCTTGATGAAGTAAGGAGGTGGGTCAGCAAAGACACTGCCATGGACTTCCACAGGGTCAGCAAAAGCACTGCCATGGACTTCCAAAGTCTGGGCCTGTTCAGGACATTGGTTGAGAAAAGTCCTTAGGAGACAGGGCAAAGGGGTCCAGGAAGGCTGAGCATTCTTCAAGAAGGTGGTCTTAAATGTGAAAGAGCAAGCTGCCCCTATGTGCCGTAAGACAAATGTTGGGGAAGACAACTGGCCTGGCTGGTCAGGGAGCTTTTGCTGGGACTCGGGGAAAAAAGGGGAGTTTACCACCTTTGAAAAAGGGGCAGACAACTCAAGAATAGTACAGGGATCTACTTAGGTCGTGCAGATAGAACATTAAAAAGAGAAAAGCCCAAATAGAACTCAATCTGGCCACTGTTGTAAGAGATAGTTAAAAAATATTTTTACAAATACATTAACATCAGAGAGAGAGCCAAGGAGAATCTCCATCCTTTATTTGATATGCGTGGGAACATTGCCACCAAGGATGAGGAGAAGCTGAGGTACTTAATGCTTTCTTTGCCTCAGTTGTTAATAGACCAGTTATCCTCAGGATATTCAGCCCACTGAGCTGGGAGACAGGGACAGAGAGCAGAATAAACCCCCGTAAGCCAGGAGGAAGCAGTTAATGGCCTGCTATGCCACCTGGACACCCATAAGTCTATGGGACCAGATGGGATCCACCTGAGGGTGCTGAGGGAGCTGACAGAGGAGCTTGCCAAGCCACTCTTCATCATTTATGAGCAGTCTTGGTTAACGGGGAGGTCCCAGATGACTGGGTGCTGAGGGAGCTGACAGAGGAGCTTGCCAAGCCACTCTTTATCATTTATGAGCAGTCTTGGTTAACAGCGGAGGTCCCAGATGGGTGGTGCCCATCTAAAAGAAGGGCCAGAAGGAGGAGCTGGGGAACTACCTGAGAGGAGGCTGTAGTGAGGTCAGTTGGTCTCTTTGCCCAAGTAACTAGCAATAAGACAAGAGGAAATGGCTTCAAGTTGCACCAGGGGAGGTTTAGATTAGATATTAGGAAAAACTTCATTACTGTAAGAGTGGTGAAGCATTGGAACAGGCTGCTGGGGGAGGTGGTGGAGTCACCATCCCTGGAGGTGTTAAAAAATTGTGCAACTGTGGCATTTTGGGACATGGTTTAGTGGCCATGGTCGTGTTGGGTTGATGACTGGACTTGGTGGTCTTAGAATTCTTCAGCCTTAATGAACTGATGATTCTGTGATTCTCAGATGGTATTCCTGAGTCTTCTCCAGCTGCCAGTCACCTTGACAGTTCTGACTTTTATGACATGAGTCTCTTGATACTAAAGCATCTAGAAGTGCTGAAATACTCTTGAGAAGATTCTGTAGTTGAGCTTCACTTTAGAGGCTGTGAGCCTGTAAGAGTGGAAGGAGTGAGGCTCAAATGGCAGAGCACAAGAGTCGTAGATGAGGAGCCATAAACATCTCCTTTTGAACCTCTGGGCTGTGGCCAACACTGAGTGGAAATAAATGTGAGTGCTGGAGGTGAGAGAAATGTAATGTATGAGATTTTTTTACGTTTGTTTCTTAAATGAGTTTCACTGTCAAATGCTTTCTAATATTTTCTATCTCAAAATGAAAATTAACATCCCTTTCAAAATAGAAATATCACCATACATCTTTATGAGAAGGCATCATATACCCTGTCTTCAAACTAATTTCCTTAGACGTTAGAGCTTTCTAAAGATTTTTTTTTTTCAATTACTTGAAACACTTTTTACTGAACTTCCTCTGTAATTTAGCAATACTGTCTAGTGAAGTCTAATTTGGATAAAGCTGCATCAAAAATTTGGACTTAGTTTTGTTCTATGTGAAATTGAAGATTTTAACACCCCCGACCCTCCAAATCCCACTTCATCTGATGTCTCTGTATTCTTTATTTAGTTTAACATTAAATGACCGTAGATTTTGATATGTTTTAAATTTGCTTGCTTTTAATAGATTAATGAAAGGGAGAGATTTTGTCACATAATATTTCACCATGATTCTAGCATTTACACATATGGTTGAATATCGCAGAGACAACCTGAAAGCCTGACCAGTTCTTCTAATTATACGTTGTCTCTTGCAGGACTGATGAGCATACTCTGAAATTCTGAAACTGCGTATAAAGTAAATCTTGCAGAAAGCCGCAAAAAGCCTTGGAATCCATGGAGTATTAAAGTCTGTATGGGCTTACTGAGAGAGTTTAAAGCGTGAAGCTCTGCTCTGGAGTGCTGGACAGTTCAGAGGGAAGCTGTCCAGCTGAGCATGCCTCCTTACTTAGCAAAAGCTGTTGTGTTGAAGCAGAAGTGGAAAAAGTTTTAACTTCACTGGCATAGTCCTCAGATCCCCATACGTCTTTCCTTATTTCCCAATTTACAGAATACCTGGAAGAATGCAGTATTCCATAATAACCTTTTCTTTAGAAAATTTTTATGTAACTGGTCACTTCAAAATTTTTTCTTCAGCTTCAAAGGATACCTTTTGAAGCTCTGGAAGGTGTAAGCCAACTAATAGGATTTCCCACCCTTGCTTTGAGGGACTGATATGACTAGCCTTGGTGGAAGCAGTTCTTTTAGTGCTCCAGTTCTTTAAGGGAGTCTTCCTATAATTTAAGGTGGAAGCTTCCTTCCTCAACCTTCAAATAACAGTTTCAATGCAGAGAATATTATGGGGCTAAGTATTCAGAGAGCTGAGTCCATAGATGGAAAAAAAGTGCAGTGGTTTGCACTGGAAACTAAATTTCATGTTAAAACTCAGTTGTCTTTGGAAGACCTTACTTTGAAAATTTAATCTGATAATTCGTGAAGATTTTTGGTTGCCAAGTAATATGCATGCAGACTGTGGGAATAACACATCTTATTAGGTTTGATGAGAATCACTTGTAAACTGATTACAAATCTATGAAGGTGCTTGCACCATGGTAAATGAATTTAGAAACTGAATGTATTTTTAGCATTTTAGACAGGACTTGCACAACAGAAAGTAATTTTCCAGTGTTGCGCTGTCAGTTGTTTACTCCATTTCTGTCTTTCAGTGTCCTTACAAGATAGGCCATCTGTAATCTTATATATTATGAGCTGTGTTAGTCTCTACTTCTCACAGAGAAGTGCTTATTTGCCTGATTATTAATTGACTTTATCCAGTTATAATCTTGGTTTTGTAAGTTCCAACAAAACTGGCAGTATCACAGAATTGTTTGGTTTGGAAGGGACTTCTAGAGATTGCCTAGTCCGAGCCCCCTGCTAAAGCAGGATTGCCTAGAGCACATCACACAGGATGGCATCCAGGTGGGTTTTGAAAGTCCTCAAAGACAGACTCCATGACCTTCCTGAGCAGCCTGTTCTAGTGCTCTGTCACCCTCACAGTAAAGAAGTTTTTTGTCATATTTAGATGAAACTTTCTGTGTTCCAGCTTGTGCCTGTTGACCCTTGTCCTGTCACTGGGCACTACTGAAAAGAGTCAGGGTCCATCTTCCTTGCACCCATCCTTTAGATACTTAGAGACATAAATAAGGTCTCTCAGTTTTCTACAGACTAAATAGTCACAGCTCTATGTGTGTCAATCACACCTCCCAGTTTTGTAACACTAGCAAACTTGCTGAAGACACACTCTGTCCCCTTATCGAGGTCATTAATGAATATGTTGAATAAGACCAGACCCAGTAATCTTTCAAGTAAAATTGTTAAAATGATGGCTTACTTCATATCTCTTGCTATGTGCGGAATCCAGCATTACATGACTGATGTGAGTGAAGTATACGAGCATTTTTAAAATTTCCAAGAGAAGAGAGGAAGGATAAACTCACTCATCTTGATTGAAATGTTATTTATGACTAATTTTGCAAGCTCTTCCCATCAACTCTGAACATATTTCAGACTTTTCTCCTCAAAAAATACACCACTGACAAAAACTGATGCTTGGTTTGAGAAACTTTTAGCTTGGATAAATCTGTGTCTCCTAGAAAAGACCCTCTCTGAGTTTTGCCATTTATCTCTATTGCATTTTTCTGCCTTATGGGCTGAATTTCCTAGCAATGTCTTGGTTTAGGAAAAATCACCTAAGATGCTGCTGTTCTGACGAGGTTTTGGAATTGTCTAAATGGTTTTCCCTCTTTCTTTTATGCTTGTACTAACTTTACTGTATGTGGTAGCTTAAATTTAACATCACTTGAGTAACATTTCTTTTCATTTCTCTGGACTGCTTTATGTTGCTTCCATTTACCAGGTAATTGTTGATTGTACTGTGGTCATAGGCTTGATATTTGTCAGCTTTCAGACTAGACTGAACTGCAAGTGCTGGGTTTTCAAGTTTGGAGCTCTCTTGCTATTTCATGAATTGTACTGTAGTCCATGCAAGAATAAATTTAAAAGATCCTGTAAGCTTCTTCATCTTTGGAACTTGTCAAAGTTCTGAAGCGATGGCCTTATATCACTTCTCTGCCTAGGAGAGAATGGTGTCTGCAGTAGCTAGAACAACAGAGAATACACAGAGTACAAAATATTAGTCAGAATGTGTATGCTAAATTCTTGTTTTGCTTTTGTTGTGGTATCTGAATTACCAAGCTCTGATGGCTATTGATGACAGCATGACAGATGGATGTCAGTTCTTGTGTTTGAGGTATGCTTGGTAGTTCGTTTTCCATCTAAACTCTTGAGGCCTCCACCTGTACTTGAGTTTTTTGTATAAGACATGAGGAATAATACTGCAAGAATAATTAGAATATGCCGAAACTGCAAAGGCTGAATTTCATGGCTGTTTGGACTCTGGTGTTTGCTTCCAATTATAAAGCATAAAATGAGCAGGCTTAGTTTTTTAGGCTCATGAAATCGGTTATTTGACATTGAGTTCTCCCATCCCTGACTTCAGTGAAGCAGTGAACAGAAAACAAATAATTTTTTTACGTTAATCTTTGAAACAGATTAACATAGGCTTTAGATGCATATGAAAGTTTCCTCCCTACCACCTTATTTTATTTTCTAGCTGTTTTGTGAACAGTTAAAATGGATTTTCTGAGGTAGAACTTGCACAAAAATAGTAAAAGGAGAAAACATTCTTTTATTATACTTTACATCCAGATCACACTTCATGTCATCTGAAGATGCAGCTGTTCTTTCAGATAGTTGATTCATGTCACCCACAATTAAAATGTCCTTGCTATTTAAAAAATGCTTCTCAGCGTGTCTAAAAAGGTTGTTGGAACAATGGCTTGTTCACAGTGAGAGAAAGGCTCTTAATGCTTTATAGAAGACTGATGCAATGACTTGATTAGAAAAATCTAGTTTTATTTGATTTCAGATGAACTCATATATTTTCTTGTATCTTGACAAATAGTTTAAAACCAGATGATCTTGACTTGGAGCCAGAGATGGGAAGTTATACTGTTTGTGATTCCTAGGTTATACAACATATTTACAGGTACATTCATTCTGATCTTGCACAGTGTTGCCATTTGTATCAAACACTGCATTTCTTGTGCCTAATGCATTACTTCACTTGTTATAGGTAAATCAGGGATGTGCAGTCCAAGCTTTCTAAACTCCAGACCTTTTGATTATTGATAAAAACAGATACATTCTTTCTGATATTACTGCACACTTTGAGGAAAACATCGTGAGGCTCATTCTAGCTTACTTAGTAACGGCTGGGAATTTCTAAAATAGTGTAAAAAAACAAACCCAAACTGAGCATCTGTTCATTCAAGTTGATGCAAAGATTGAGTTGTCACAGTTCTTAACATGTTAATAAGGTATTAGCAACATAATCTTCAACTTCTTGCTGCCTTCTGGAATTCAGTACCTCAATGTGGACATGTAGGTGTCCTATATAGTGTGTGAAGAGGATTCCCCTGCTCATGAATATGGCTTGCTGCAAAAGCTTCTGACTAAGTGACTCATGGTTTTACTTCTGTTCTTGGTACTTGTTACAATCCTTACCTTGTAGGGTTGCCTAGCTCCAGACTATGGCAGCGTTTTTCTGGCTGTAATTTAAAACTTGTGCTTCTCTGGGAAGCTGCCAGCAAGCAGCAGTTAGACCACTTGCTGTGATACCGCAGAACAGAATCCCATTCCCTTTCTTAGGGAAAGTTCCTGACTGCAAAGTTACAAATGTTCTGTGATATGAGGTTTTTTCAGTTTGAAGTTGTTCCTCTCTTGATAGTGTAATTTGTTGTTCACATACTGGATATCTATTACTGTTTGTGGATGGAGGGTTATGTAGATCCTTGTTCAGTGAAACAAAAGCATACACTGAAGCAGGAACTGGAACCCACCTTGCTGTCCTACAATAGGACTGTGATGTGTACTTCTAGGTTTAGGCTCACAGAAGCTGTTATTCTCTTGTGAACCACAACAGCTTCAACTGCAGAATTTTGTGTTGTGTAGCACTTGGTCCCATCAAGCATTAGGGTCCCATCAAGCTGGACTTGGTAGAATTTGAGCAGTTAGACCACCTGCCAGCCATACCTCAAATGAGCATGATTCCATGCTTTTTGGTTTGAACTGTTTCAAAGCATAATTCACAGCTAATGTTGTGTAGGACAAGTGGGAGGTGGGAGTGGCCACATTTTTTTTTTTGTATTGTGAAAGCAAGACATGAATTGCACTGGTAGAAGGATTTAGGGTAAAGATGTCTATTTTGCTTTTTTTATGGTCCGGTCAGTGTGAGAAGATTTGTTAATCCTTCCTATATATTTGTAATTACCACTTGTGTTGTTAAGGGAGAAAAAGAAACAGCATGTGATTTGTTGCAGTTCCAAGATGCTTAAAAATTGAGTACCACAGTTCTAAGCATTGTTATGTCCAGGTGCTTTGAAAAGACAAAAGTACCTAAAATCAGTTATTGTCTGATCTGGTGCACCTGTGCCACTTAAGCCTGAGGATTTTTTTTCTACTTGGAAAGGGCTCAGCCATTCATCCCTTTGCCATTATCTGTTCTGTGCACAGATGTGCTCAGTGTGATTGTCATCATATGCTTAGAGATGGCTGCAAGTCTGTGCGGCAAAGGATTTATGACATTCCCTAAGTTTTACATGAGGACTTCTAACAGTTGAGTACTCCTGCTATTCTTTGAATCCTGACTCTATCATTTCCATATTGCACGTGGAAGTTTATTCCTACAACTTAATAGTCACCGTTTATCTTTTCCCTTTCCATCTTCTACTCATTGATGAATGCATAGTGTGCACGTAGCTTGACCACTTTTGAGGCAGGCATCATGGTGATAAAATCCTCACCTAAATAAAACTGATAGGAGTTAGCTTAGGATTTCACATTTAACCCAGCTCATTTTTAATAATATCTGTTACCTTTCAAAGAATATGCGTTTCATCCAGGAAGACCTGTTTACCTGTCAGTCTTTATGTGTGTTTTCCACAGCTATTTTTTTCCACCTCATTCAAACACAAGATGCTCATAGTCTCATTATATTAAGTTGATCACTTAAATTGATCACTTACCTGTCTAACTTGTAATGTGCAATAGCAACAAAAAATATCCCTGTTCATGTGAACAGTACTTTGAGGTATAATACATATTGCTGCAGGCAAAAGGAATTTGCACTGTAGAGGAATAAATGTGACATGGTCCTGAAAACAAAGATGTCTCTCTTCCTTCAGAGAGTACTTTCTATAAAATATAAAATAAACCAAGTCAAGCTTGTCTCACCATGTCCTAGGGTAGCAGTTCCCTGGTCTCCCGTGCTTCATGTCTGTCACAAGGTTAAGGAAGGAATGAAGAATCGCAGGAGAAACATAAAATCAACATCAAGCAGGACAATTAGCAGTTTATTCAGAGGTCATCACTGTACAAATTAAGATCCATTACATTTTGCTACTATCTTTAACGAGGGTGACAGCTGCTCTACTGCTTCTTACAAGAGTCACGGTACTACCACACTGCAGAGGACTTTGTTTATTTTTATCAACACAGAAGATGGCAGTATAATCAGCAAGGGAAAAAAACTAAGATATTCTTCAGTTATTGTCCTAGCTCTGTATGACTTCTTCCTATATCTCTTCACTACTCTTCATTGTTCAAAACCGCCTTTTACCATTAAATTTAAAGAAAATATTTTCCACAGACAATGGAATTAAAGGGAAGTCAGCAACAAGTCAAAAAAACATTGAGAATCACATAGTAACTGTACAAAAATATGTGGCCTGTTTAGAGCTACAGTTGTGTTGCTGTGGTTTGAGAAGACTAGTAATTTGGCTGATGTCTTATTTTTGGTTTTAGAGGACACTAACACTTGCAGTTGATTAAGTTCTCCACAAGAGTGGTTCAGGCTGTTCAGACTGATTCTAAGGTGAGTAGGCTTTGGTAATTGTCAGTTGCTGGAAAGATAGGTTCTTTCTGGTAATAATCTAAAGTGCTTAAAGACAAATTTTGTTCTGAATTGGCTCCTATGGGAGAACATTGTGTCTCTAAACAGAGCCATGTAAGCATTTGCAAATGCTCCATAAGTGAGTGTTTTGAAAGCTTAAGTTTCAGAGAATTGTGGAGCTTAGTGCTGAGATTCCTAACATCAAGAGTATTACTGTTATCAGGAGGATAATGCTAATAGAGTGTAGCTGGGAGAATAATTGGGGTTTAGCCTTCTGATAGTGTTGCAAATTGGCTGGGAGTATTTGCATCAAATGGAAAAATTATTCCAAAGTTTGAGCAAGTCAGAATGTAAACCAAATTATTACATGGAGTTGACATTGGAGTTTAATTAACATGAAGTTTAAGGATTTTGGTTTTATTCCAGATGTGTATTTTATATATATTAAAATATTATACATATATACATGTAATAAAAACCAAAGTTTAGGGAAGTATAGCATTTTCAAAATGCTGGAATATTCTCTTTAAAGGTCTTTGTAGTACAACCAATTCAGTGTAACTGACAAATTTGCAAAGCGTTTTTTGGTTTTTTTTTTTTTTCTTTTTTTCTATTGTCCAGTGTTTTATTGGTCTGTGTCTCAGCCTTTGTCTTCAGTGTATTTATAGTGCCAAAATAGTTTAGATATATGTACACTGTGAAAGAGAGGCATATTGATTATCGGCTTATTTAATTTGTATGCATTATTGGTTATAAAATGTATACTTGAACCATTTCTATCTAACATGAAGGTTGTATAAGATGTGGTTGAAAAGAGACTATTTCAAGAAGAGTTGGATCCACAAGCTTGGAAAAAAAAAAGGAGAAATTCCATTTGACTGGCTGCTGTCTCAGAAAAATATGCTCTGAAATGGACAGAAATGTAAAGATAAGAGTTGTAATATTGCATTTCCATGCCTTAAGACTTTCAACCTGACTCCTGCCCTGCCCTGCTGCAGGTATTGTTTCTGCTTGGAAAGATTATAGGAAATTATTTGAATTCACTCATATGACCATTTTCTTACCCAAAGAGAAACCAGCTGTGGGGAGGGGCTGAAGCAGAGGGGCTGGGGTCTAGATTATGGTTTGCATGGTCTGGAGAAGCCCAGATGCAGGCTGTTTTGGGCAGAAGGTTTGAGACGGAGGGTTTTGTTGCTTTACCCTGTTTTATGTACTTCTGTTGAAGCAGAAAACCCACAAAAGGATGTGAATTATCAATTCAGCACGGGGTGGTTGTTAACGATGCGAATGTTCCTCTGGGGCCTAAACCCTATTTGTTTTACTTTACAGACCACAGGCAAAGCCCAGTCTGGAGGGACAGGTTTATTGGCTGACATGCTTTTCAGTCCTGATTTCACCTAGTCTCTTACTTTGGGGATGTGGCTGGTTAATGCTGTTTCTTCTCATCTGCAGGCTTGTTTCTTTCCTGTGAAAGGGTGAGGGCAGGAGCAGTGTGTGAGGTAGTGTCTGAGTGCAGAGAAACACTTCAAGGTCCTGCCCTAGGACTGTAGTCAGAAGGAAATGAGTGATGGGTCTGTAGATCATGGTATGCATGAAAACTTTTTATTCAATATGGAGGAACTTTATAATTGTGGATGGCACTATGTTTGGGATAAAATGAACACAGGCAGACCTAAAATACTCTGGTGTCTATCATCGAGGAAATAAATTGCTTTGATATTAAATGACAAAATGCATACCTAACTAGAACATACTAGGAATTTGTTTTTTTAATGTCAGCAATCTCAAACGTTGGATACATTTTCACTTGCTTCTATTTCATTAAGCAACTAGCTTGATCATTTGTTTAACTGCAGCATTTTATGTCTAAGATAGACAGCAACACAGGTCATCTGACCCTTAGATTTGCTTCAATTTCCTCTTGAAAATAAGTCTCTTCTGTTCTATACTGTTGTCTTGGATAGCACTTGTACTCAGATCAGCTAATCACACTATCGGGTGAGTCTCCTTTGTCTCTGAAATTAAAATGTCAGCATACTCCAAGCCCTCTTCTGCTTGAATTACAAAAAGCAGTTTGATTCTTGAATCTGTCCTTTCTCTTTGGAAATCTTTGGGGTTTTAAGTGTGGCTTTACGTTGTGGGACTGCAACTCCAGAAAATTGCCACTAGATTTGAGGTGTATACTGAAATTTCTCAAGGCAAGTAGTTTATAAAATGCAGGGCGGAGTAGCATTGCCTTTGTAACACTAAAAATGTAACAGCAAAAAAAGTAACAGTAAAAAAAAAATCATTTTTGAATGAATGTAATTCTGTTTGCCTGTATAATTTATACAGTTGTGTTTAAATACTTCACATGGTCATACTTACTTGCTTGACCAGGAAAGGACTTCACACAAGGATTTTTGCAAGTCTTATGGGTTCCTTCTGAATTTTTTGAACTCTCTAAAAATAAGAATGTCACTTAAATTTATCTGAAGTGACTTAAATATTTACCTTAAACTTTGTTTTCCCTTGATTTTTTTTTTTTAATCATGTAGGGATCCTGCATGTTATCCCTTGTTAATTTTGGTTTTAAGAGAATTAAATCAAAACAGTTAGCTTTGCGCTGCACTGTTAGAGTTAGTGGAGAGTTTGTGTTTTATAGTAATGGGCTTGCAGAATCAGTAGTCACCCAAGTACTTCTAAATAAGGTCCTAATTACAAGTAGAAATGTATTGACTTTGTGTAGAAACCTTCATCTCTGCTGGAGTAGAGCATTGGTGCCTATTCATTTTGCTAGATAACCATCCTCCTACTCTGTCATCTTACATCAATGTAATTATAGCATTGCAGAGAAGGCTTCCCTTCCTGGCCAGTGAAATTCACCAGGGAATTCCCATTTTTAAAAAAATAATTAAATTAGGCACAAATTTTCTAAAGAAGCAGCTGTTAAAGCACTTTTTTCTTGGGTGGTAAGAGAGGGGACTGGCTATGAGGGATTCTTGGTGCCTTTCTCTGAAGGTTGCTTATCTGTACAATGCTGTGTCTATTTTTCAGGAGCTGTGAAGAAAATACCTTTCAAAGAGTTTGCAACCTAATGTCTTAAACTTGCACTGAAATGCCAGGAGCAGAATGTTGTAGACTGCTGTCTTATTACTTTAGTATGTGTCTGTATAGATGCCTTTATAGGTCAGGCTTTCCACACTGATCACAGTGTTAGCTGGGGAGGTGGGAACAGAAGAAATAGTACTGCTTTTAAATGGGATACTTTATTTTCTTAACAGCACAAATAGCATTGTGACTTTTTCCTTTGCAGTTCCTTCCAGTAGACAGAGGGTTGGTGATTTGGCCTTGCAGTTCTCCCTGAAGGTGAGATGGTTTAAAGTTAAGTAAATGGATACAAAATTTGTGACAAATTTCAAATCATTGTGTGAAGACATGGGACCTGAGCCTATACTTAATGATATGTAGTTATACACTGACTGTGTTCTTTGAAATACTCCAAGAAGAACCTACCTGTTTTAGGTGACCACATAAATGTTCTATGTTTTTGGTCAGCTTTCCTGAGCACCTGACATTTGTTAGTCCTCAGAGTGACTGCTTAGGAAAGGCTGCATTGAGTGCTTTAACTCAGAAATCCATTAGGTGACTTCCTGTCAAAGACTTCCAGCAAAAATGTCTAGTAATTTAGTTTTATTTCTTGGCATTAAGTAGTTCTGGAGGTTAAATGTTAGTGAAATCTGCAGGTTATTTCCAATTACAAGAGCAGCTGTGGTCACTGAGGAATGAAATAGTTAAACAGGTTAAGCAAAGTTCTTAAAATGAGGATTAAAATCAACTGGTGTACCAGTAGTAGATGTCTTTGGTTCTTCATCTGATTTGTAGGTAGAATAACAGATATTAAAAGAAAAAAGATTTACATTATATGTCACTAGTGTATTTGACTCAGATGGTTGAGAAGAAATGTTAACCGAAAGGCAGAAGTCAGTGAAAGATCTTCCTGACATAATGTAATTCTCTTGCTGTTTGATAACATTACTTATTCATGCAAGTAAGTCTCACTCAGCTTACTTGCAGTGAATTTGGGTAACAGAGTTGTGCTTAAAAAAACCCAAGAGTTAATTTGGCAACATTTAAAATGCTATTCATGACTGAGCATTTCAGTGATGACAACATGACTCTAGTGATTCCCTGGGTATTTTTTGAGTAATGCTGTTAAAAAAATGTTGAATCTTCAAATATGATGTGAAAGGTACTGCTATGTACGTGGTGAGACTGTGTATATCCATTATTTGATTTATTGCTTATATCCCACGTATTGGTAGCTTTGTCCTTGGAAAGAATAGTCTGTTCAGCAAGGAGCTGGAAAGATGCTCAGTTTTCCCCATATAACCTTGGAAATGTACATTTGGGCTGTTGTGACACAGTGTAGCTTTGCTTAATGTAAAATTATATATGAATGTTACATGGTTTTCAGGTATCTGAGAGTTGAGGAAGATTTTAAAGCTTGTCTGTTATGTTTCAGTAAACCTTCTGACCTGTTGCTCTCTAACCATTAGATTCACCCAAGGGCATACTCGCTACTGATTTTCTTCTGTTTCTCCTATGTGAACAAATTGGCACAATGTATGAATGACCCCAGCCATGCAGAAATAAAGGTAGAGACCTGCTTTGCTCTTCTCTCTTTCTCCCCCTGGGCAAATCAGATACAAGATGCTCAACAGTTTTGATATACCTGTAGGGAAAATTCGTAAAAAAAATTCCTGTCGGAGAGTTAACAATTCAAGCATGATAAACCACTGTGTAGCGGGTTAGGACTGGGCCGGCCACTAACGCGGACAGACGCTCTCTAACCCCCTCTTCCCCCCCTTAAACGGGAAGAGAAAAGGGAATGAGGCAGAGAGACTTACGGATGAGAGAAGAAAAAAAACTAGAACAGCTTTAATGAAAATAATAGGAATAATGGTAAAGAGATAAAAGTAAAGAATTATATACAACTATAGATAGTAGCCCGATATCAAACCCGACTCCCTCCCCCGATAGAAATCACCACTGGTGCTGCAGAGCAGGAGGCACTGGGGAAGCCCCAGGCTCAGCGGCGGCAGGAGCTGGATCCAGGGAGCTGGATTCGGGAACTCAGGATCCGGATCAAAATCAGGAGATCAGATGGAGTCCTCTCTGGACACCGGCCATTGCAGAAAAGAAGGGCCAAAAAGACCGAAAAGAGGGCAAAAAGGGCAAAAGGGCCGAAACTCTCGTGATCACTCAATTTATACTAAATATGACGTATATGGGATGGAATACTCTCGTTGGTCACCTGTCCTGTCTGTTACCCCCCGGAGGTGCCACCTTTTACTTCCTTGTGCCCCCCTCTTACTACCCAGCACCCCCAGCGTGGCACACAAGAGCCAGCAGTGGCCTTGGTCACTATAGGAATAAGTATAAGCAAGAGCCTTTCTACATACCAGTCCCAGGCAGTGACTGTAAACATCAGGTGTTATCACTGCCAGTAGCACACACTGTCTGCAAAAACATGTTGCTGACTTCAGAACGTGCAGCCTTTTAGAAGACACTAAACTGAAAAGAAAAAATCACTAAACAGGACTGGGTTTTTAGCTAAACCCAGGACATTCCACCCCTTATTCCATACCATTTACGTCATACTGATCACGAGCTAATGATCTACTTATAGGGAAAGTTCAGTAAATTCATAAAGTTCATAATCGTCGGTTCCATCCATCATAGCAGTCTCTCAGGGCAGGAAAGTTCATGTGAGATTCGTTACAGTTCGTGTCCACAGGTTGTAGGTTCATTTCGAAGAAGTTACTGGACGTCACTCAACAAGGCTAGCTCAGTTGCTGGATGTCACTTGATGAGGTCAGCTCTGGTCATCACTGGTTTATTACTCTGAAAAACACTTATTGAACACTGTTAGTATTATGTAACAACATCATACAGGATTAAATCGAGTATTCTCACCTAGAGTTAAATTTCCTTGAGGTACACATTGAACTTCACCATCTTTCATCATCACCCACCAAGTAGTTCCAGGTCCTTGAGCGAAAGCAACCCCACGAATGGGTTTGCCTTTGCCTGAAGCAGGAAATACCCAGACAGTCTTCCCCAATAAATTCCTTTCATACACCACAGGGACTTTATCTCCTTCTACAGTATGCAGAGGCTCTGAATGAGCAGGACCAGCACGATTGATGGATCCTCTGGTGTTAACTAACCAGGTGGCTTGTGCTAAATGCTTGTCCCAGTTTTTAAAAGTTCCACCTCCCATAGCTTTCAGAGTAGTTTTTAACAGTCCATTGTATCGTTCAATTTTCCCAGAGGCTTGTGCATGATAAGGAATATGATATACCCATTCAATACCATGTTCTTTAGCCCAATTGTCTATAAGATTGTTTTTGAAATGAGTCCCATTATCTGATTCAATTCTTTCTGGAGTGCCATGTCGCCACAGGATCTGCTTTTCTAGGCCCAAGATAGTGTTTCTGGCAGTGGCGTGAGGTACGGGATATGTTTCTAACCATCCGGTAGTTGCTTCCACCATAGTGAGCACGTAGCGCTTACCCTGTCGAGTTAGAGGAAGTGTGATGTAATCAATCTGCCAGGCCTCCCCATAGCTATATTTTAACCATCGTTCCCCATACCACAAAGGTTTTAATCGCTTAGCTTGCTTAATTTCGGCGCATATTTCACAATCACGGATAACCTGCGCAATAGCGTCCATAGTTAAATCCACCCCTCGGTCACGAGCCCATCTGTATGTTCCATCTCTTCCCTGATGTCCTGAAGTGTCGTGGGCCCACCGAGCTAGAAACAGTTCACCTTTATGTTCCCAGTCCAAGTCTATTTGGAACACTTGAGCAGCCTGATCCACATGCTGGTTGTGTCGATGTTCTTCAGTGGCACGACTTCTGGGCACATGAGCATCTACGTGACGCACCTTTACAACTAAGTTCTCTAGCCGAGCAGCAATGTCTTGCCATAGTTCAGCAGCCCAAATAGGCTTACCTCTGCGCTCCCAGTTATTGTGCTTCCACTGTTTTAACCAACCCCAAAAAGCATTTGCCACCATCCATGAGTCAGTATAGAGATAGAGTACTGGCCATTTTTCCCGTTCAGCAATGTCTAAGGCCAGCTGGATGGCTTTTACCTCTGCAAACTGACTTGATCCACCTTCTCCCTCAGCTGCCTCTGCAACACGTCGTGTGGGACTCCACACAGCAGCTTTCCACTTACGACGGTTTCCTACAAGGCGGCAAGATCCATCAGTAAATAGGGCATATTGCTTTTCATTATCTGGTAACTGATTATATGGTGGAGCTTCCTCAGCACGTGTCACCACCTCCTTTGGGGGCACTGCAAGGTCTTTACCTTGTGGCCAGTCTGCGATTACCTCTAAAAGTCCTGGACGATTGTGATGACCCATTCGAGCTCTCTGTGTAATTAGGGCAGTCCATTTACTCCATGTAGCATCAGTGGCATGATGTGTGGAAGGAACTTTACTCTTGAACATCCAGTTTAGGACTGGTATTCGTGGTACTAGGAGAAGCTGTGCCTCAGTACCAATCACTTCCGAAGCAACTTTAACTCCTTCATATGCGGTCAGTATTTCTTTTTCAGTTGCAGTATAGTTGGCCTCAGAGCCTCTATATTTTCGGCTCCAAAATCCTAAGGGTCGACCTCGAGTTTCTCCTGGTGTCCTCTGCCAGAGGCTCCAGGCAGGACCATCATCCCCAGCTGCAGTATATAGCAAATTTTTAATATCTTGTCCTGTTCGAATTGGCCCAAGAGCTACTGCTTGTACAATCTCTTGTTTGATTTGTTCAAAGGCCTGTTGCTGTTCAGGGCCCCATTGAAATTTGTTTTTCTTTCGAGTCACATCAAAAAGAGGTTTCACAATCGGACTATAACCAGGAATATGCATTCTCCAGAAACCCACAGTACCTAAGAAGGATTGTGTTTCTTTTTTGTTAGTTGGTGGCAACATAGCTGATATTGTGTCAATCACGTCTATTGGGATCTGGTGACGCCCATCTTGCCATTTCACTCCCAAATATTGGATCTCTTGTGCAGGTCCCTTGACCTTGCTTCTCTTTATGGCAAAACCAGCATCCAAAAGAATCTCAATTATTTTCTTACCTTTTGTAAAAACTTCTTCTGCTGTGTTACCCCATACAATGATGTCATCGATGTATTGCAGATGTTCTGGAGCTCCACCCCTCTCCAGGGCGGTGTGGATCAGTCCATGGCAGATGGTAGGGCTGTGTTTCCAGCCCTGGGGCAGTCGGTTCCAGGTGTACTGGATACCCCTCCAGGTGAAAGCAAACTGCGGCCTGCATTCTGCTGCTATAGGAATAGAGAAAAACGCATTAGCAATGTCAATTGTGGCATACCACTTAGCTGCTTTCGACTCCAGCTCATACTGAAGATCTAACATGTCCGGCACGGTAGCACTCATCGGTGGTGTAACCTCATTTAGGCCACGATAGTCTACAGTCAATCTCCATTCTCCATCAGACTTACGGACAGGCCAGATAGGACTGTTAAATGGTGAGCGAGCTTTGCTGATCACTCCTTGGCTTTCTAGTTGGCGTATCAGCTTATGGATGGGGACTACAGAGTCTCGGTTGGTACGATATTGTCGTCGATGCACTGTTTTAGTAGCAATTGGTACCTGTTGGTCTTCAGTTTTCATCAGCCCTACAACACTAGACTCCTCTGAAAGTTTGGGCAAGCTAGACAGCTGATCACTGTCCTCAGTCTCTACAGCTGCTATGCCAAAAGCCCATCGATACCCTCTTGGATCCTTGTAATACCCTTTCTTGAGGAAGTCTATGCCAAGGATACATGGGGCATTTGGACCAGTCACTATGGGGTGTTTTTTCCACATATTCCCAGTAAGGCTCATTTCGGCTTCCAATACAGACAGTTGTTGAGAACCACCTGTCACTCCAGAAATAGTAACAGTTTCAGTACCTGTATGATTCGATGGCATTAGAGTGCACTGTGCACCAGTGTCCACCAGAGCTCTATATTTTCGTGGTTCTAATGTGCCAGGCCACCGAATCCACACGGTCCAATAAACTCGGTTGTCCCTCTCCTCCACCTGGCTGGAGGCAGGGCCCCTCTAATTTTGAGGTTGATTCACGGGGTTTACCTGATTCACAGTATTAACTACATTTACATTCTGATTATTCCTTCTCGTGGCAGATTGTTGTCTTCTGTTGGTGTTTCGCAAATTGGATACTCGTTCTCGTAGAGCAGAAGTAGGTTTTCCATCCCAGTTTCTCATGTCCTCACCATATCCACGTAGGAAAATCCACAAGTCATTCCGTGACAAGTTACCATCATTTTTAGTTGATCTTGAAGGTCTGTATTTTCTAACAGCATCAACGCGGCTCCATTGAGGTCTGTCATCTCTCTTGGACAATGCATCAATCAGCTTCTCTAATGATTGATTGTTTTTCTCAAATGATTCACTATTTTTCTCAATTGCTTGATTGGTTTTCTCCATTGCTCTCTCAATTGATTCATTGGTTTTCTCCATTGCTTTCTCAATTAATTTCTCCAGTGATCTGTTGTTTTCCTCGATTATTTTTTCCATGGCAGCAATCTGAATTTGTTGGGGATTGGCAGTACTGTCTTCATACTGTCGTGCTTTGTTGGTCACTTCACTCACTGTTGGTACCTGACCATCTCCATCTAATGCCCAGACCATTGTTGACAAGGTGTGCTTATATACTGGTGGTGCACTCCTCACAAACATCTGAATAACGTGTTTGTGGCAGGGCATTTGATCAGGGTTTAAAATTGTTTGTGGATCGCTGTAAATCACCTCTCTCACTGCTAGTTCTCTCAGGAACTTAATGCCTTTTTCCATGCTGGTCCAGTTGGTTCTGTGGATAGGAATATCATCCTTGTGGGTATACCGGTTCTTAATAGCTGTCAAGAGTCGTCTCCAGAGGCTGAGACTGTTGTCGTCTTTTGCAAGTTCCGTATCAACGCCTGCGTTTCCAGACAGGGATCCCAGCTGTTTGGCTTCTTTACCGTTCAGATTAATGGTCTCGGCTCCTTTATCCCAGCAACGGAGTAACCACTTGTAATATGATTCACCTTCACGACGGCCAAAGTCCTTTCTCACATCTCGCATGTCCCTCAGAGTTAAAGGTTTGACAGCTACGTCTGATTCTGACCCTGAACTATCTGATGACTTCGGTTGGGAAGGACCCTGTCCTGGATCAGAATCATCTGATGATGGATGACTTGCCTTCCAGGCCGTAACTAACCTTTCTAATACTGAATCTGTTGGGGGACCAGCCTTCTTTCCTGAGTCTGAATCTGAGTCATCTGATGGTGCTACTTTAGAAGGACTTTGTCCTGGAGTTGTGTTATCTGTTGTTAGGGCAATTGACTTTTTCCGATGTTTCTTTCTAGTCACAGGGGCGACATTTGCTGATACAGACTGAGTGTCAGAGGCCACAGTGTCTGTCATTGTCCCACACCAATGCTTACTTAACCGCCAAAACATAAACAGATTTGAAAAAATCAGCATTAACATCAATATTAATAATAAAATCTCAGCCTTTCGATTAAGATAGCTGCATTCACATCCACAATCACAATCATTATAATCTGGTAGACTCAGATTAGCAAACAAATGGGTATAATTTCCTAAAGTGAAATTGAAAGTGTAGTTAAAAACAAAATTCACCATTGTGCTCTTAAGGTATTCAGGTATGCCAATCACCCAAATTACTGCAGAATACACCGACCCAAAAAAAACCAACACAGTGAAAATTCTCGTTTTTAAATCGGAACAGGCAAACCACAGAACGATATACCAAATCACACTCGAGAGTTTGGACAAAATTTTGACACCCAGGGAGGAACCCACATTTAAAAGGACATGACATAACATTTCACCGACCGATAACATGATGTGAGCTGTCCGGTTTTTCTCCTCTAACCCTTCAGAACTCTCAAAGAAAAGATCTGATACGCTCTCAACTGCACCGGATGGAATTTAAACTATGCAGGCAATATATCAGAGCTCAGTTGTGTCTAAATAACTGGTAAAATAGAATGAGCCTGATTGGTGTTTGTTTTCTAGCCCCACGTTGGGCGCCAATAAATCTGTCGCGGGTTAGGGCTGGGCCGGCCACTAACACGAACAGACGCTCTCTAACCCCCTCTTCCCCCCCTAAACGGGAAGAGAAAAGGGAATGAGGCAGAGAGACTTACGGATGAGAGAAGAAAAAAACTAGAACAGTTTTAATGAAAATAATAGGAATAATGGTAAAGAGATAAAAGTAAAGAATTATATACAACTATAGCTAGTAGCCCGATACCAAACCCGACTCCCTCCCCCGATAGAAATCACCACTGGTGCTGCAGAGCAGGAGGCACTGGGGAAGCCCCAGGCTCAGCGGCGGCAGGAGCTGGATCCAGGGAGCTGGATTCGGGAACTCAGGATCCGGATCAAAATCAGGAGATCAGATGGAGTCCTCTCTGGACACCGGCCATTGCAGAAAAGAAGGGCCAAAAAGACCGAAAAGAGGGCAAAAAGGGCAAAAGGGCGAAAAAAGGACGAAACTCTCGTGATCACTCAATTTATACTAAATATGACGTATATGGGATGGAATACTCTCGTTGGTCACCTGTCCTGTCTGTTACCCCCCGGAGGTGCCACCTTTTACTTCCTTGTGCCCCCCTCTTACTACCCAGCACCCCCAGCGTGGCACACAAGAGCCAGCAGTGGCCTTGGTCACTATAGGAATAAGTATAAGCAAGAGCCTTTCTACATACCAGTCCCAGGCAGTGACTGTAAACATCAGGTGTTATCACTGCCAGTAGCACACACTGTTTGCAAAAACATGCTGCTGACTTCAGAACGTGCAGCCTTTTAGAAGACACTAAACTGGAAAGTAAAAATCACTAAACAGGACTGGGTTTTTAGCTAAACCCAGGACACACTGAAAACCAAAAAAATTATCTTCCAGCAACATCTGCTTTCCCCTCCCTATTTTAATTTTTGAACAAGCGAAAAGATGAAAGGACTGTGTTCTCCCCCTTCCCATATCTCATTAACATTGCAGAAGGTGGCATTTCTGTTGTTTTGCTTTTCAGTGGTCTTTGTAAACAACTAGAAAGAGTAAGCCCATTGGAAAAGAAAGTAACGCATTTTCTCTGGTGGACCATGCTTAACAATTGCTTGTTATGAGAACTTTTGAGGAAAATGTCCTTACTGTAATAATTCATTTAATTGTGTGGTACTTATAATGAAACTTATAAGGAAAAAGACATGGATTTAATAACAAGTTTTTGATCTGAGAATTAAAGCGTCTGGCTTAATAGTTCTTATTATTTCTGTCAACTATGAGTAGAGGCAGTGTTATTCTAGGGCCAAATATCCATGCCGGAGTTTTAAAGATAGTCTCTGTAGGCATTTAATCATATTCATATCCATTTTTCTTGAATTTTGCTAAATTATTTGCTTCAGTGAACTACTGTGGCAGTAAGTCTCATGAATTTATTTTACAGACCATAAAAATGCAACTCTTTTTATATCTCTAATACATATTGTGATTTTAGTTCAGTAGTTGAGTTTGTACAATACCATAGCTGACCACCGTTTACACAGTGAGAGTCAATAGATTTTCCAGTATTTTCTTTCTGTACGTTGTGTGTGTAGATTCATTGTTTCGCGTCACTATGGAGCTTAATGAGCTTGAGTAGACATGAAGTAGAAATTTTTTGAGAACAAAGTTTTATTTTTTTTTCCTTTTGGTAACCTGAGATTTTACATTTTTATGCTTTGGGTTTTTTTTTTTTTTGGTGAGTTTTTTTTTGATGCAGTTACAGTTAGTTTCTAAATACCTGTATTCCATAGTTATGAATAAGTCATCTGTGCATGTTGCTGAAATATATTCTAACATAATGCAGAATTGTACAGTAAAAAAAAAAGTCCGTCCTCACACAATTTTGGTGTCTATTTTGCAAGTTTACAGAGTGGAAAGCACCATAATATCTACTTGATGTGTGTATGAGGGTTGACAAGGTTAAACTAGAAAACCATGTAACAGAGAACTGTTTTGGTTTCAGAGGCTTAAATCTCAGCACTTGAAATGTGAGTGAATTCCAATAATTCTGTAGATTTATCAAGGTCAATCTATCAGTGTACATCAAGGTAGATATGTCCTAAAACATAAATTTGCTTTAAAATGTTACTTTTGAGGAAATGGCTGTCACCCAGGATTGAGTTGAACAACAGTGTCATGTCTTTAATCGTTATGCTTTTTAAATTGCTCTGGTTTTACCTGTCTGACCACTTATATAGGATAACATTTATTGCAAGCTAAATAAACCCAAACAAACAAAAGAGTATTTTATGTGTAGACTATGGAAGATAGGGGCCCAAGTGATTAAATTATGTTCCAGTGAAGTTAATTCAGACATTTAGGGGGGCCAATTTGAGTAAGTAATTTTTGAAGCTTTAACTCTTGAACAAGCTGGTTATTTTGTGGAGAAAAAATAAAAACAAAACCATACATACTTCAGTTTGATTAGAAGTTATCCCTTATTTATCTGTTCATTAATAGCACACACTTTGAGTGACACAGAGTACAAGTTGAAAGACAGCTTTCTTGGTGTCAATGCAACGAGGCTGTTTTCAGAAGCTTCGCTATATATCATCACCTTGACATTGCACAAATCTGGAGTGACAAGTCCAGCAATATTGTTTGGGCAAATAATGTTACTTGACAGTAAACTTCTTAGTCAAGAACTCCCTTTTCCCAGCAAGGCTTTCACTGCTCTCTTGTCTAATAATTATGGGGGTTCCTAGGGCCACAATTGGCCTAAAAAGTCTGTGGTGTTAGAAGGATGTTTATGGACACCAGGTTTAATATCTGCTACTTACCTATGTTTGGCTTGTGACGTACCCAGTTCTATCAATGATGCCCATCATTCCAAATACAAGTATCAAGAGTGATTCATGTTCTGCTCTACATTTGGAGTTCAACTCAGGTGGAAATGTGCATGGAAGCATCCAAAGCGTGGCAGGGGTGCATTGCATGGATTTGGCACCATTTGTCAGTCAGTTCTGTTGATGGGCCCATTGTAGTCAGCACTTATGGCTCGCAGTTAGTGTGCCTATATTTTTACTTTTTTTTCTGCTCATTCCCCATTTACAAATCTTTGTCACTGTTACTAAGTGATTCTTCACATATGCATCGATATGTTCTGCAGGTGGACACATTGCATACATGTGTTGCTGTTCTATGTATCTGTACCAGTTCTCTGTAGAATGGTGTACAGGGCTAGAAGCACGTGCTTGTAAAGGGACTAGGCAAAAAAGGCAACAGATGTAGTTGGATATGTATGGGCGTCGTAGGTGATTCGTAAAGGAAAGGTAAGATGATGACAGGTCATGGCATGGCTGCCCTTGACCCATCAGCTGCTGCTTGTCTCTTCAAACTTAAGCAGAGTTATCCAGGGGCCAGGAGAAATGGCTATATTTGTCAGCCTGTACCCCTACCAAAGTGCAAATGCTCACTGCAGCACACTTTTAACACTCTTATCTGCGATAGCTTGAAACATGAAGCAGTTTCACTGTATAATTATTTTGCTGATGGAACATCTCAGTTCCTAATTCTCCAAATTTCTCTTTTCTCATCTTCATCATTATTACTTCTAATCCTTGTGTGTTACACTAGATAGAACTCCTACTGCCCAGAAGCTAACTTCTATCAAATAATCATGGATATCCATGTTTTTGCTCTTCTGTGTTAGTTATCAAAGATACATTTGTTTAACTCTTTTCCCCATAAATCAATTTCTTGGTCTTATCATCACGTTACTCTTCACAGCCTGGTGGTAAATGTTACCAAAGTTGCACACAGTGTTTCAACTGGAATCACAGCTAATAGAAGTAATAATTATTGCTTTTCTGAAGTGTGGTCTCATCTCCTGTGGTCACCAGGAAGGCTTTGTAAACCACCAGTAGCACATCCTTTATCTCAGGTGTTTGTTCCTTCTTTGTCTAGTTGGATTTTTTTTTTTTGTTTCTAGTTAGAGTAAGTTTAGCCAATTACATTCTAGCAAGAAACAAATGTTTTTCTTTGAGCTGCATTTGTGTGTAAGTGATTTCAGTAATAGTGATGCCTGACCTACAGCTCTGAGGTGACACACTGACTGCAACATCTCAAGGTATTCCTTACAGCAACAAAGAACTAGCACTTTTATTTTTCAATTTGTAATTAAATGCCCCCAAATCACAGTGTCCCATATCTAGTTTCAAGAGAAAATGCTATTGGTATCAACTGGGAAAGTTTTGCTGCAGATTTTGCAACTTATGAATTAAAACCACTATATTACATTTTGTTTGGTTTTACTGTCATAATGAAACTGTGATTTTTTTAGTTAGAAGAAACTCACTTAGGCTTTCAGTGCACTACATTTAACTCAATTTCTTCTTGCTTTAAATGATCATTTTCATCCTTAAAAGCTCACTATTAAAATATTTGTAAACTTGGATTCCATAATGGTCCTATTTTTATCAATAAATATCAAAAAATGTGAAGAAATAAGCAATCTTTTTTTTTCTGTTTCTCAGTTAGTTGTGTGACAAAGCTGACAGCCACTTGGCTAATAATTTTAATGTGCTCCAGGTGTTCAGAACTGTTGTGACTGTGATGATTTTATATGGCATTATGCTGATACAACTGTCCTTGTGTCTTTTCCACTTTTGGATTGGTATAAGTACTGGTATTTGCAGAAATCGACCTTAGAAGCAGTCATTCCTACTTGAGCAACATTCTAGGGCAAGTAAAGAATGACTCCATCTGAAATGTAATGTCAATTTGCTTAGTATGTATTTTGCAGCTGATCTTTTGTGCTTTTAACCTTGACATTGCAATGGATAGAAGAACTCCAGGCCATATTCACAGCAGCTCCATCAGTCATGAAATAAGTCATTTAAGATACATCTTCCTCGTTGCACACTCCTTTTCCCTTTTCATGCTCAACGAATATCCTATCATTTTAAATATTTAATGGCTTTCTTTGCTAGCACTTTGCGGTGCACAAAACTTTTGTTGGTAGTAATTGTTACTTTTCTGTAGGTGTTTTGGTATGTTTGTCACTAATCTCCAGTTTTTAACAAGGGCAAGGATTAAAACTGAGAATGTTAGGGGCTAGGAGTGAATCTTTGAGAACTTGTTTCTGGCTTGCACAAGTCAAAATGTCTACTAAAAGTAGGGAGCAAAGAATGCTTATTTGGTCAAGAGGTGTATAATCTGAATTACTGTTGGAATAAAGTGTGTGTCTTTCTGCGGACCTTGCTTTCAGGAAGGAAAGCTATTCTTTTTCAGAAATCTCAAATTATGTGCATATTAGTAAAGCTAACATACCATTAAGAAAAGATAAAATACTCAAAAGAAAAGCCATAGTGCTCTAGAATGCTGAGTGCTGCTACATTCTTAATAGTGCTCTAGAAACTGTTGAAGTATCACAGTAGGTTGTTCACTGTTGTGAAGAAGTCTTTGTAGCATGTGTTATGAGAATTATGTAATGGAACAAGAAGGCTGTGTGGTTGCTTGCTAATCAAGCCTTACATGTACCATATAGGGAGAAATGTAATGAGAAAGTACTTTCTGGAGTAAATTGCTTCATAACTCCAAGTTGAACGTACAGAAATATGCCAGTTTCAGTATCTCTGCCTTATAGAAATAGATATGGGGCTGTTTCGGTTTGGCCTGGCCGGATTTCGGCGGCGGGGGGGTGGAGCTAGAAGCTAGAAGCTCCCCAGGTTTGATTGAGCCAATGCCAGCCGGCTCCAAAGAGGGACCCGCCGCTGGCCAAGGCTGAGCCTATCAGTAAGGTGATAGCAGAGGAACGCCTCTGTGAAAAACATATTTAAGAACGGGAAAAAGAACTGCGCCATTTACAGCTGGCACAGAGATGGAGGAGTGAGAATCTGTGCAGACACCAAGGTCAGTGAAGAAGGAGGGGGGGGAGGATGAGCTCCAGGCGCCGGAGCAGAGAGAGTCCCCTGGGTCCGTGGTGAAGACCATGGTGAAGCGGGTTGTCCCCCTGCAGCCCATGGGCGAGGTGCAGATGTCCACCGTGAGGATCACCGCGTAGATGTCCACGTAGAGGACTCCACACCATGTGGGTGGATGCCTGAAAGGGGACTGTAGCCCGTGGGAAGCCCGCATCGGAGCAAGTCGCTGCCGGAGCCTGTAGCCCGTGGAAGAGAGGAATGCCCATGCTGGAGCAGGTTGGCCGGTGGGACTTTTGGGACGCTGCGGGTGGCTCACGCTGGAGCAGTTTCCCCCGAAGGACTGCGCCTCAGACTCACGAGGGGTGGGCTGCCCCTCGTGAGGTGTCTCCCGTTGGGCAGTTTGTGATGAATTGCCCTTCGTGGAACGACTCATGTGGAGAAGAGAGCGTGAAGCTTGTCTCCCGTGAGAGGGACCCCACAATGGCCCTGGGGAAGAGTGAAGAGTCCTCCCCTGGAATGAAGAAGCGGTGGAACCAACGTCGGATGAACTGACCGCAGCCCCCATTCCCTGTTCTCCTGCACCGCTCGGGGGGAGGAGGTGGAGAAACCGGGATTGATGTTAAGCCCGGGAAGAAGGGAGGGATGGGGGGAAGGTGTTCTGTTTAAGATCTGTTTGCTCTTTCTCACTTCTCACTACTCCTCTCTGATTAGTTCTCTTAATAAATGTACCTAATTTCCCTAAAATTGAGTCTGTTTTGCCCGGGACGGTAAATGAGGGTGATCTCTCTGTCCTTATCTCAAACCCTGAACCCTTGGAAATATTTTCTCCCCCTGTTCAGCAGTGAAGGGGGGAGTGAGTGAGCGACTGTGTGGGTACCTGGCGGCTGGCCAGGGTCAACCCATGACAGGGGCTTTTGGGAACATTGTTTTCTCATACAGTATGCAGTCTATTTTTTCCCAGCTCCACACTGCTGACTCTGAAAGATGCAGTTTGCAGCTCTGTCTTCAGTAGTTTAAACAGAAGGGCTTGGGTCTGGCCTTCAAGAGTGACTGCCTTTCTCGTCATCTGAGAGTGAGATTGCTGAAGATAGATTCCCTTTGGTAAAAAAAGGGAAGACAGGCAGAGAATTCTCAGTGTTACAGCATTCTGTGCTAGTCTCTCTTGGTGTAAAATGCTGACCTTTCAGACATGTTGCTAAAGCATGGGGGATTGTTTGTTACTGTTTTTCAGGCAGCTGACCTTCAGTCCACACGTTTATTCCACAGCAGGAATACGCACAAAGATGCTTCTCTAAGTGCTGATTCAACCAGTGCCTTTGAATGTGATGTTCTGGTTCTTGGCTTCATTGCAGCTCACTGCTTCAGTAGTAAAGAAATTCCTGATCAGCCATGTGCCGAACTAGATTGGTGCAAGGGGCATCTATCAAAGTTTTGGCACTGGATCTCTGGGAAATCTTTGTCTTGGAAATGCACAAATGATGGAGACAGAAAGCTACGTATTTGTCTTAGTGGCCTGTTGCTCTGTTATAGCAAGTCTTGGCTGCAGATCATGTCTGCTCTGTATGTGAAAATAAACTTCAAGCAATAATCAAAGATACTGTTACTTTGGAAGCTGACAGAGCTTTACCAGAAGCTCATGGCTTGGCAACATGAGTGGATATTGCTGGTGCCTTCCTCTTATGAGATGCTCACAAAAGTGCTGCTAAGCTGTGAGGAGATAGGTTGGACGAAGTCTTGTGTAATGGTGTATAGGTAAGGCTGGAATCTAAACTTTGTCTTTGTTCACTCATTTAAAACAATCTGTGAAGGGAATAACTTACTCTGTTTAGGGCATCAAGGAGCTGGGACAATTCACTTGCTGATAGTTGCTGAATTTGAAAGTTAGGACCTGTTAAAAGTACAACAATGCCTAAATATTGCTCCATTTTTTCTTGTAAGATATTGAGTCTCTATAGGAAGAACTTGACTCTACAGTACCATATGGTGAGGATGAGTAGGAGTTCATCTGGCTGTCTAAATGTGGAAAAACATGCTAGCCTGCTCATTCTTCTTGATCTAGCCTTAGCATTAAAAGAAATTTGCTTTGCATTATGAAGCTTGCTGCTATCAGAAGGAAAAAAGAAAATTAGGCCCAGATGGCACGATGCTAAATAGAGCTGAGTATGAAGCATGCATGTAAAAAGAGGCCAATCAGTTTTTGCTGATCCGTTTTAAGTGTGAGGAGGAAAGATAATATTTGCTTTTCAATTCATCTTCCTTAAAGAGACCCAAGCTGTGTATATGTAGTAGTTGAGCAGAAACCTGGATAACAAAAACCTTTTGCTGTTTTTAGCAGGAGGTCATTGGATCTCAGATTTCCCATCTCCATCGTATTTGAAAACTGTCTGTTATATGGAAGCCTAATTTCATAGATTAAAAAAAAATCAATCTTCTGAAGATGAGAGAAAATTAGTTGATAAGTATAGTAATTGCTCTTGATTTGTTAAAATCTTCAAGCGAGCAAAAATATTTTATGTACACTTGAGTAGATTGGCTAGTAATTCTGCTAGAAAGGGACAAGTATATCCAAATTTACAGTAACGTATTTGTAGTCAGGTTTTGCATAAGAACTGTTGATGCCCTTGAAATGAAACTTGTAAAAGATTCAGGGAAGAAAAGCTTTAATGTTGTTTATTTCTCACCTTTAAAGCAGGAGTACCAGGTACTTTTTCTGTTTTCATCAGTAATAGTTTCCTTTAAGCAAATTGGAAACAAAACCTGGATAAGTTAAAATGTCTTATGGAGCTAAGTTTCTCTTTTATACCATTTACACGTATTCCAGGGTAACTCTAGGTAAGGTTCTGGCTTCCGTACATATCAATGATACAAAATAAATATCAAGCCAACATTCTTGTTCAGTTGCATGCTGGTCATAGAGCTTGCAGGCATCTACACGCAGCAGTGCTACTCACAGTGGTCTCACTGGTATGAGTTTGTAATATTACATGTCATAGCAAGGGCTACAACTGATTTTTTTAATTTGGTAAAAAAGGTGAAAATGCAGACATACACTATGATTCTTCTGCAGTAGAATTACATCCTTGCCTTAACAAGCTTTTTGTTGTATAAACTTTCAGTTGTCCTGCTTACTGAATTTACCCTGAAATATTTTGTATATGAGTTTACTGCTCATAAAGGTCATTGATTCTTAATAATAGATTTTTTAATCTTTACCAGCCATGAAATAACTCTACTTTTGCACTGCTTTGTCAGACTCTTCTTAGTGTGCCTCCTTTTTGCTCTTTTTGTCACTCTGGTACAATATGAACCCTTCTGGTGATATGTTTGTGCATACACTGGTGTTATGTATGTGTCATTTTTAATTAGAGTAACTGGTGTCACCATGGTTGCAGTGTGACACTTCCCCAACCCGAAGAAGGTACTGAATCACAATCCATGTCAAACAGATTTATTTTAAAGGATTAGAGGAGGAAAAAAGCTCTACAGAAATGAATATTTTTTTTGCTTTATTTAGTGTTGCATAATGTATCTGAAACTTGGGGAAATAAACAAAAGCAAAAAGGAGTTCACAAGATGTTCATAAACTGAAAGGATTCAAAGAGGTTCTCCATCCATTTCCATGTCTAAAATCTAGCTGCACCCCTTATATTCATAAAGTTGCATTATTACAGCATTCTGTGGGTAGCAACCTTTTCAAAAGCACTACGGGATGAATGTGGGAATAAGATTTATCCCATGTCTCCCTTTTCAGTAACCACAGACAGTATCTTTGCTCTGTAAGCTTCCTCCAGGCAATAAAAATCTACATTACTCACCCAGAAAACCTTTAAAATACCCCTGCTCTAGTTATTCTCCTCTCAACTTTGTTACTCACAATTGATCTGAAAGAAACAAAAACAAAACAAAAGGAGTAGGCTAAACCTCACACTCCAGTGCTCTGTTAAATGAGAAAATAAGCAAAAAGCCAAAAAAGTCTGGCGTTGTCTCATACAACATTTGCATCTGGAAAATTCCTTTAACCCTGGAAAAAAATGATGCAATAACCCCTATTGATTGCTTTTAATTAAGAAGAGTCCAAACAGATGTATGAGAATTGCTTTCTAGAATTTTGAAGGTCATGACACCTGACTTTCACAAGTGCTAATTCAGTTTGCTGTAGCACTTAGCATCCTTAAATGTTTTAGTACTTTTCCATCAAAATATTTTAAGTTTTGCCTCCTGTGTACCCACTCCCTATCCCCTCCTCTCCAAAAAAGAAAAAAGTGATAGTGTTTAGAATATGACATGTACCATCAGTTACCTAGGCTCATTTTGAAATCTCCTCACTCTGCTGTAGGATGGATGTGACTCTAAGGAAATATTCTGTATAATACAGTAGATAAAAATAGATTTTGTTGTGACCTTTAAGTTGAGCTTTTCTGTTCTGAACTACATTATTTTCCTAAATACAAGGCAACTGGAGCCTGCCTGTGACCTTTTGTTATCATGCAGCTTTGAGAAATGGCAAAAGTTGTTCTGATGCTCAGAAGTTCGATTAAAGAGATAGTGTTGTTCTTATAAAGAAAAAAGCCCTGAAACAGACTACCTTGAAAATATGCAGAATTGTAGTCCTGTACCAGAACAATGTAATGATTTTTAATATTGGCATAAATTAGAGCTTCTTCAACAGAGACAGTAACATCTGAAGTTACTTGCAATCCATGTTATCCTAAACCCTTTTTGATCCCAGAGGTGCTTAAGAACTCTAAGGAATGGATTTTCACCTCATCAGTCCTTTCAAGTAAGGAAGCTGTAGCACAGAACTGATTAAGTGATTTATCCTGAATTTTCTGTGACTTCTGTGAATTTGCTTATGTGACCCTGTATCTTTGCTGTCATAGGATAGTTCACATCTGATGTCTTATTCACAGCTTTCTAGCTGAGAGATAAAATGTCCAGAGGAGGCAGGAGTGGGCTTTATTTTAAATATCGATGTTGTGATTCAATCTTCTTCCTTAATACCTTTTCCCACTCTGCTGCTCGGTGCTAAAGGAGACTGTTCCTGTCACTGAAAGATATTTGTCTCTGCTCTTTACAGTGCAGGGTTACGACTGAACGGTGATGACCTTCCCTGCAGTGCCAGATCCTGCAAATGTAGCACCTCTTCAAGATCTCTCCTTCTTCAGGACTGGAGTTTTGGGGGCTTGCCTACTACTCTGCAGTGCTTTGCAAAGCTCTTCTCAGTCATTGTGTTGTTATAGATTCAGAGCACTAAAAAAATTTTTGTCTAGAAGCTATGTGTGACTCAAGATTAACTCTGACATGTTCCTTTTATTTGTTTCAGCTGGCATGCTACCAAATTGAGCTGCTCCCAGGCTGTCTCCCATAGCTCTCCAGAAATGAGATACCAACTCCTGGACAATCTTGATCCTTAGGTATGGCTTTCAATAATTAATACTGAAGATTCTTGATGTAGATATTCCCCTTATTTCCTTTACCGGAGAGGATTTTACCTGTTGTGCTCCTGACACTTTTCAGTTCTTATCATTGACCTGATTGCGAGCATCTCTCTTCTGGCCTGTTTCTTTGGCAGGTGAAGTTGTATTGCGATAAATAGATAAAAGCAACACTTTGGGGAATGTGCTTCCTAAGGAGGTGGACCTCAGTTAGCCCTATATCTCATTGGTGTAAAACCACAATGTATTCACCCTGTGGCAGAGCCTCTTTTTGTGGATATCATTGAGCTTAAGTATATTCTTCCAGGTCATGTACAGGTTTAGAATTAGTTGTATAAACTTGTTAATGAGAATAAGGAACCTACTCATTGTTAGCTCTTTAAAACTACACTAAAGGAAAAATTTGTGGTTTTGATGATAGTGTTAGAAATGCAGCAGTGGAGCTATATTAGTGATTGATGTTCTGGGCAGTATGTTTCCAAGTTGCATTCAGACCTTGAAAGACTGATTGCTGTATTTTGATCGATGTGGGTGTGTTTTGTAAAAGGAAAGGCCTTCAGGAACACTCCTTGTCTTTTTAAAGCACAATCTAAAGACTGAAGTCTTCTGGAGAGACAAATGGTACTGAGAAGTTTGGATCTGGATCCAGTTTGGTCCTTGGGACCACTGCTGCATTTCCAGCAGATGGCCTCTGAGAGTTTGTAGGTGATGAAGATAAAGAATGTGCATCCACTTTGTCACTGAGAGCTGATGCTGTTCTGTTTTTAAGCCTCAGTTCCCTCCATTTGCCATTGCAATTCTCTCTCCATGCTTTCCTGTTCTGCCCTGGGCTCTGCAAATAGTTAACCACATACTGGAGGCCCAGTGGAGTTGTTAATCTAGGACCAGGTATATAGAGACATTGGAAGAAGAAAACAGTCCTAGACTATTGAGTCTCCTGATACAACACCGACTGGGCTGAACCTGAAATAGCTTGACCAGACAGACAGTTCTCCGAGCTAGAGTACACACAACACTCAAGTAATGCTTGCTTTATAAAGCTGTATCCTGAAAATGCCAGAGAGATGATGTGGCAAGGCAGCCTCACAGGAATTGTAAAAAGATTGTATTTTCAGTTAAAGTAGCTTTACAGTGCTTTTGTTCATTTTTAGGTAAGGGAAGTGGATGAGAAAGGAGCAGCGCTAGGAAAGTTGGGACACTGTTGACCATATGGGACAGTATAGTATTAAGTATATTAAGGCAATGGAAATAAGGATAACCTAAGGGAGAGCAGTAGTGAAGTGGCAATGATGAATGGTGGCTAGGCAATAAGGGAAAGTATAAGAGGATATGGCAGGCATGCAAATATAGGTCTGTTAGAGCTTCTTAGTTTGCTGGGTAATGTTATAAGAGAATGTATATGAAACTTGTGGGTGTGGGAATACTTTCTTAGCAAGGAAACTGAGAAATCTTTCTGGTGATATCCACCATTCTGAATAATGAAGGAAGTAGGATATTTGGTGTGCTGTGGAGCACAGCTCCCTATTTGTATTGATTTAGGGTTAGTTGGTAGCAATAGCGATGTGTTGCACTGATACTGATACAAAACCTACCAGGGCTCAAACTATCTGAACTTAGTTCATCAGTGAAGCTGCTTCAGTCTCTGCTCATTTACCAGTTCATTCAATTGAATCATTTATGAGGGCATGAGGTGCCCGTCTACTGATCTGCTTGAATGCAGCTGATGTCTGTGGAAAGGAGGACTAATTTTTTTAACTTACCATTGCCAGGTGTAAATGCGATGTTAAAAAATTGCAAGGTATCCAAGAGCTGCAGCTCATATTTCAAATAATAATGTATCACTTTGTTTTCCTTTTATTTTAATTTTAACACCCAACAGAAAATTGAACTCTGAATTGTTTAATTTGTGTGAAATGAGTGAGGCAAGTGTAAGTCCTGTGTTCGCTGAAAGTTAGTTAAAATGCTGGGAAAACACAGACAATACTGATTCCACTACATGTAAGAACAAATCTAAATCTTTGGAGCATTTTTAGAAAGGGTATATCATGACTTAGTACTAAGATTTCCAGTCCTATTTGAAAAACTTGGAGAAAATTTTTTGACATACCATTATTCGGGGAAAATGCACTTAATCTGACTGCTAAAAGTGGATATTGGATAAACAGTAACATTGCTTTTTATCTTCCTGCCAAAGTTCTCTGTAGATGTAAATTGTTGTCTATCTTCTGAATATACAGACTTGTTTTGTGTCAGAGCTTCTGTTTTTCTTTCAACCCTAAATATAAACTCGGGTTCACTGGTGTTTTGCCTTGATTCATGGTTTTCATCCCCCGTTAATACCCTTTGGTTCTTTCAAAACCATTCTCCTGATTTATGTAGTCTGGCAGGAAGGTTGTTACAATTATCCCAGGGTCTACTGCTGATAGTTAAATCTACAATGTGAAAAGATAAAAAGAAACAAATTCCCTTTCTGTCTTACTTCCCTAAATGAGATAGTCTAAGGAGAAATCTATCTATTTGCTGCTGTGAATTGGTTGCTTGGTTGCACTGGAAATCACACTGAAATCTTTCACACATGTTTTTCCTTGAATGCTCATGCGGCAGCTTATCCCATTTATCGAGCATTGTGCCTTACAGACACACCATTTCTCATAGACTGCAGTAATGAAGGCTAGGCAGACTCTGTTCAAGAGCATTAAATTTTGGATTTTATTTCTAAAGTAGATAATTGTCTGGCACTGAAAGGGTTTCCTCGTTTTATCAGAGCAGGCCGTTAATCACTCATGACTGTGGGGGCTGCTTTTGCTGTTTGTTTGCTCCTGTGCCACTTCCCTGTTGTTTGGGTTGTTTCAGCACATTGCATCATCCTGTCCATAGCTCATGCAGAAATGTTAGCAATTCATCTTAGCATTTTCCCTGTGTCAGCTGAGGTTGCAAACCAAACTAACATCATTTTTCAAAATGCCACTTTAGGTGGAAAAGAACTGAATCCTGTAGTCCTTACTCAGCCAGAAAAAAACCCCAAAAACTCATGTTTGCTGATTTAACAGTAGAGAACCAGGCTGAACTGTCTATTGAATTAAAGTGTTCTGTTTTTTTACATGCTTGTAATATCTGAATGATAATTTGAGATGTGAGATTTTATATGCTTAGGTACAGATTCTAATTCTGAAATTGACTTGGAAATGTTACAAGCAGCATCACGTTTGACATAAATTAGTGATAATAAATCCAGTCTTGAGTACTTTTTCCTGTCTGTCTGGGAATTGTATGGGATTTTCTTTGAGCTGCAATCCTAAGGGCTGTCAGTTTGACTTCAATTCCAGAGAAGCTGATGGAGCAGATCATCCTGAGTTCTATTGTGCAACACATGCAGGACAAACAGGTCATCAGTTAAACAGGACCTGCCCTTCATAAACCCATGCTAACAAACCTGATATTCTTCCATGACAGGGTTACCCACTTGTTGGATGAAGGAAAGGCTGTGGATGCTGTCTACCTTGGCTTTAATAAGGCATTTCACACTGTTGTCTACAGCATTCTCCTAGAGAAGGTGACTGCTCTTGGCTTGGGTGCATATTCTTTGCTGCGTGAAAAACTAGTGAGATGGCAGAGTGCAAAGAGTTGTGGTTAACAGAGTTAAATTCAATTGGCAGCCGGTCACGAGTGGTGTCCCCCAGGGCTCAGTACCGGGGCCACTTCTGTTTAACATATTCTTCAATGATCTGGACAAGGGAATAGAGTGCATGCTTAGTAAGTTTGCAGATGACACCAAGCTGGGTGGAAGTGTCCGTCTGCTTGAGGGTAGGGAGGCTGTACGGAGGGATCTAGACAGGCTGGATCCCTGGGCCAAGGCCAATTACATGAGTTTGAATAAGGCCAAATGCCAGGTCCTGCACTTTGGCCACAGCAACCCCCAGCAGCGCTACAGGTTTGGGGAGGAGTGGCTGGAGAGCTGCCAGGCAGAGAGGGACCTGGGGGTGTTGATGGACAGCCAGCTGAACATGAGCCAGCAGTGTGCCCAGGTGGCCAAGAAGGCCAACGGCATCCTGGCCTGGATCAGGAATGGTGTTGTCAGCAGGAGCAGCGAGGTGATCATGCCCCTGTACTCGGCTTTGGTGAGGCTACACCTCGAGTACTGTGTCCAGTTTTGGGCCCCTCACTGCAAGAAGGACATTGAGGTGCTGGAGAGGGCAGAGGGCTGGGCTGCCAAGCTGGTAAAGGGCTTAGAACATAAGTCGTATGAGGAACGGCTGAGGGATCTGGATTGTTCAGCCTGGAGAAGAAGAGACTGAGGGGAGAACGTATCACTCTTTACAAGTACCTGAAAGGAGGTTGTAGCAAGGTGGGGGTTGGTCTGTTTTCCCTAATGGTGAGTGATAGGACAAGGAGAAATGGCCTTAAGTTGTGCAAGGGGAGGTTCAGGTTGGATATTAGGAAGAATTTCTTTACTGAGAGGGTTGTCAGACATGGGAACAGGCTGCCCAGGGAGGTGGTTGAGTTGCCATCCCTGGAGGTGTTTAAGAGATGGGCAGGTGTGTTGAGGGACACAGTTTCGAGGTATTGATCGGATTAAGAAAAGGTTGGACTCAATCTTGAAGGTCTCTTCCGGTCAAAAATGTTTTACAATTTTATGATTCTAAGGTAGCCATTTTTTTGACTGAATTGTTTGACAGGGTAAGGTGCTAGAAGTTAATGTTTGCTTTCAAATTTCATTGAAGTAAGTGGCTAAGCAAAGAAAACATCCTTTTATGTTCCAGGGAATGGAGACTTTGCAGTGTCAACTCAGTCCAATTATTTACCAAAGAATTCTCAAAATTGTTAGTAATGACTTAAAATTTTTAGATCATGTGCTGTATTAGAAGTCAGAGGATGTAATTCCCACTAAAGCATGCTTTTCTTGTTGGATTCTCTACTATCTAGTAAGAGGTGAACTTATACTTTTTAGAACTGGAGTTTGGAAAAAGGCTTGTGTGCTCAAAACTGTCCTGCTCTTTTAGTGGTATCAGTTGATCTAATAAGGTATTACCACTCTGTATAAACCTTGCCTTAAAATGTGGTTAAAAGTATCAGTTAGGTGTGAGACACAAATCTATAGATGAGGTGTCATTAGTTTCTGCTCAGACTTGTTTTGTGGTCAATATGAGCTTCTTTAGGGAGAAATTTTTTTTTTAAAAAAAAAGGCAAGTCATGTTTTTTAGAAGAGCCATTTCTGTTAGAGTTGCTGTTAAAATTGTAACTGATGACTGATACTTGCTGAAAAGTAGTGCACTTCATGTTTCCTTAATCAAAGGTATAGCTATGGAAATCTAGTAAATGCCCCCATAATTATAAAAATAAATGTATTTTTAAAGTTGTCTCCTACATCCATAGTGTCATAACTGCTAATTAATCTTTCCTCAAATGTTGGCAGAAAAACTATGCTCATTTTATAGATTGTTAAAAATAGAAAGGTCAGAAGATTTAAGAGGTAATCTGGCAGGTTGTAGTGCAATATCATTTTTGTTTGGAGAGAGAGTGGTTTTGAGTGAATCCCCTGTTTCTGCACTTAGTTTGAAGGGCAGTTTTGGGGTGTACAAATTGACACCTTCCAGTATAGCCTCTTCTGAAAGAATTGACTGTCTCAGTGAAATCCTAGATTACTGTATGACTGAATATCTTATTGAAATGGGTTGAAGCAGCCCACTCTCTAGATGTATTTGTTCAGAGTCCATCAGTTAGGTGCTATTGCTCAGCTGCCACCTTGCCCTGTTGCTTGTTGTGTTTCTGCTGTCAGTCGTGTCCAGAGGGCTACAACTCCTCAGACCTTGCACTAATACAGCTCAGGTTGAAGCCTGAGGGTCCCTGAAGTAGTATTCTTGAATTCTGGGTTTATTTTGGCCAAATGCCCTCCCATAGGATAGTTTAGAGGTTGTAACATTCACATTTGGTATGTGACCCTGGTGTAGTCTGATGGTCAAAGGAGACTGTGTAAGACCACAGAATGTTAGGGGTTGGAAGGGACCTTGAAAGATGATCTAGTCCAACCCCCTGCCCAAGAAGGATCACCTAGAGTAGGTTACACAAGAATGCATCCAGGTGGGTTTTGAATGTCTCCACAGAAGAAGACTCCACAACCTCTCTGGGCAGCCTGTTTCAGTGCTCTGTCACCCTCACAGTAATGAAGTTTCTCCTCATATTTTTGTGGAACCTTCTGTACTCCAGCTTGCATCCATTGCCCCTTGTCCTGTCTTTGAACATCACCGAGAAGAGCCTGGCTTCGTCCTCCTGACACTCACCCTTGAGATGTTTATAAACATTAACAAGGTCACCCCTCAGCCTCCTCTTCTCCAAGACAGAGACCCAACTCCTTCAGCCTTTCCTCATAAGGGAGATGTTCCACTCTCTATTCATCTTTGTGGCTCTGCGCTGGACTCTTTCAAGCAGTTCCCTGTCCTTCTTGAGCTGAGGGGCCCAGAACCAGACACAATGTGGCTTCACCATGGCAGTGTAAAGGGTGGGGAGAGCCTCTCTCAACCTACTGGCCACACCCCTTCTAATACACCCCAGGATGCCATTAGCCTTCTTGGCCACAAGGGCACATTGCTGGCTCATGGTCATCCTGCTGTCCACCAGGATCCCCAGGTCCCTTTCCCCTATGCTGCTCTCCAACAGGTCAGTCCCCAACCTGTACTGGTACATGGAGTTGTTCTTTCCCACGTGCAAGACTCTACAGTTGCACTTGTTGTATTTCACAAAATTTCTCCCTGCCCAACTCTCCAGCCTGTCTAGATCTCACTGCATGGCAGCACAGCCTTCTGGTGTGTCAGCCACTCTTCCCAGTTTTGTGTCATCAGCAAACTTGCTGTCGGTGCACTCTGTTCCCTCATGCAGGTTGTTGATGACTATATTGAACAGTAGTGGTCCCAGTACTGACCACTGAGGGACTCCACTAGACACAGGCCTCCAGGTAGACTCTGTCCCATTGACCACAACCCTCTGACTTCTGCCCTTCAATCAGTTGACTATCTATGTCACTACTCCGTCATCCAGATCACACTTCCTCAGTTTAGCTATGAGGATGCTGTGAGGAGAGGGTGTCGAACGCTTTACTGAAATCCAGATGAATCACAGCCACCATCTGTCCACCTGGTTAGGTCCTCATAAAAGGCTCTCAGGTTGATCAAACATGACTTCACCTTGGAAAAACTATGGTAACTGCAAAATGTGAAGCAGAAACTTGCACCTGATTTTCTGAATTCTACATGAGGGTATTAAACACTAATGCAGTACATGTTACAGTATGTATTTTTAAATTCTCTACTTTTAGCTTTTTTGTTTGTTTGTTTTAAAAAATGTGTAGTTCATGGTCTTGAGCCTGTTTTTATGCCTTAGGGAATTGCTGGCTATGAAACTAGTGTGACAGAGTGCCCTTAGTCACTACGTAGACCAGAGGCCATACTTTACTGCACCCAGTTTTTGAACATATTTTTCTTGTTTGGCCTCTGCTTAGCTGTGGGACAAATTGATTACTTAAAATATTCACAAAGTTGCAGTAGACAAAAAGCCATCCTGATTTTGATTGTTTTCCAAGAAAAGATGAATGTGCTAACTGTTTTTTTAAAAAAACAAGCTACAAAATGAAAGGGAAAGTCTTTTGCATTTGCACTGAAAGCAAAATGTTAGATAAAATCAGGCCTTTTTATCAGGAAAGCAATTCAGAGGGTTTAAGTGTTTACTTAGAGTCTGCTATTTTAGTGGAGTCAAACAAAGCAATGCTGATTTTCCACAGACACTAAAAGAGTATGCAATATTCTGAAAGTGTATAAAACACTTGAAAGTCTGGGTTTCATTTACTGCATGCTTTAGCCAAAGTGTATCATTAAAGAAATGAACAGAAAGGAAGACAGAAACTGAGAATGTTGCGTGAACTATAAGTGTTACTTATGGAGTCTCCAGAATGGAATCTCTTGTAGTAGGTGGTCCCCATCAGTTGCATGTAGTGAGCAATGGGAAAACATTTTATGGCTGAAATTACCCACATATATGATATACACTCTGTATTATTTAATATAATTTTGAGGACAAAATTACTGGGCTTAGTAACACTATACCTTAGTACATCTATACCTATGGTGGAAAAAAAGAGTATATTTTCTACAAAGCCTTTGTGATGTATCTCAAAGTGAAGTCCTGAATCTAGGGCAAGTTTCAAAGTGCATAATTTCTCTTTCTACTACTGCCTATACAGAGATTGAAGTGCAACATTTTTTTTTTCTATTTGGTAAGGAGAAGCAAAAGTCCTAATGCTTCAGAGTAGTCTAATCAATTTGTAAATTAGCATGAAGCAGCATCTGTCTACTGTGCCAGACTGCGTGTCTGATAACAGCATGATTGCTTGGACTGTAGGAACATGTAACACTGGCCTGGTTTGAGAGCATCAGGATAAAAGTTCTCTGGGGCTCCTGACACAGGGGGCAGTGACAGTGGGGGAGGAGAGAATAGGTCAGGTGACCCAAATGGACCAATCACAGTATTTCTTCCCATGATGCGCAGTATGTAAGGGCCCCTAAGAAAAGCCCTGGGCTCTTCAGTGCCTGCTGTTCTGGAAGGATTGCCATGGGCTGTTTGTCACCTCTCCCTGTGCTGCTGCTGTTCCCACCTCCTGTTTTCGCACAGCAGAAGAGCACTGTCCAATGGAACAGGTCGTCTTCCCCTGTCCTCCCACCACTCTTGGTTGGAGAGGCACAGCTTCTTTTCTTGGTGGGTTTTGGTTTTTTTTTTTTGGACTGTTACTGGAACTCTGTGTTTGGGTGTTCTCATCGACTGCTGAGTCCAGTTGGGGACATTTCTTTTTCATACTTGGGACCTTGTTGTCAACTGGAGGATATGGGTCCTGTATTGTATCTTTGAGCATACTTGCATATAGTTTGATGTATAAACTTGTATGTAGCTTGACATCTTCCTTGTTATTGTTAGTAATATTCTCTTTTTCATTAAACTGATTCGAGTTGGTTCAAGTTGGTTTTGTTTTTGTTTTTGTTTTTTTAACCTCAAAGTCTCTTTCCCTGGTTCCCGTTATCCTCCCCTGTGAGGGTTGGCGGGATCACAGAGAATATCTATCAATGTTTAATGGCTGGCCCAGCCTTAAACTTCAGCAAACATCAAGGTATGGTTAGGGAAGTGTATCTGGTCTAAGAGGTGTCTTACTGAAAAACTCAAGAGCAAGAGTGATTAAAAATATCTGAAGTTATGTTCCTCAAAGTGAATGTGTGTTCTCTAAGTTTTCAACAGTAACTTATTAAATCAGTCATATTTTGGAAATAGTTTAAGTAAGTGAAGATTAGTGTGTGGGTAACAGTACATTTTGAGTTTTTCTGAGGTGCGGAGTAGGTAGAGTTTTTCTGCTGCACTAAAATCAAAGGGCTTAGTAGTCTAGAAGTCCCTGTAGTCAATAGATGTTCCCTTCATGGACCTGCTTGAATGGGTCCAGAAGAGGGTGACAAAGATGATCAAGGTCTCTGTTTAGTTGTGGGGCCCTCTCCTCTGTGAGGACAGCCTGAGAGAGATGGACCTGTTCAGCCTGGAGAATAGAGGTCTCTGGAGAGATCTTATATCTACCTTCTAGTACGTAAAGTGACTCTTTATCAGGTGGTGTAGTGGTAGGACAAGGGTTAATGATTTTAAACTGAAAGAGGGTAGATATTACAAAGACATTATTTTCTGTGAGGGTGGTGAGACACTGAAACAGGTTGCCCAGAAAAGTTGTGGATGCCTTCTCCCTAGAAGTATTCAAGGCCAGGTTGGATGGGGCTTTAAACAACCTGGCGTAATGGGAGGTGTCCCCTGCCCATGGTGGAGGGAGTTGAAACTAGATGATCTTCAAGGTCCCTTTTTAGCCCAAACCATTCTATGATTGCATGATTCCATTTTAGGAACAGGAGGTGGTTAGCTATCCTTTCTTAAGTTTTGTTGTCATATATGCTGTAATTCCTTTGTATTGAGTTTGCCTGACCAGATTTTGGTGGCGAGGGGGCTCTGGGGGTGGCTTCTGCAAGACGCTGCTAAAGCTTCCCCTGAGTCTGATAGAGCCAATGCCAGCTGGCTCCAAAGAGGGACCTGCTGCTGGCCAAAGCTGAGCCTGGCAGTAAAATGATAGGAGAGGAACGTCTCTGTGAAAACGTCTTTAAGAAATGGGGAAAAGAACTGCGCCACAACAACTGGCACAGAGATGGAGGAGTGAGAATATGTGAAGATGCCAAGGTCAGTGAAGAAGGAGGGGGGAAGGATGTGCTCCAGGCACTGGAGCAGAGTCCCCCTGGTCATGGTGAAGCCCACATGGTGAAGCGGGTTGCCCCCTGCAGCCCATGGGCGGGGTGTAGATGTCCACCGTGCAGTGGAGGAGCCCACGCCAGGGTGAGTGGATGCCTGAAGGAGGCTGTGGCCCGTGGGAAGCCCACACTGGAGCAGGTCGCTGCCGGAACCTGTAGCCCGTGGAAGAGTGAATGCCCATGCTGGAGCAGGGTGGCTGATGGGACTTGTGTGACACTGCAGGGAACTCACATTGGAGCAGTTTCCCCTGAAGGACTGTGCCTCTGACTCACGAGGGGTGGGTTGCTCCTCGTGAGGTGTCTCACGTTGGGAAGTTTCTGATAAATTACCCTTTGCGGGACAACTCACATTGGAGAAGAGAGCATGAAGCTTGTCTCCATTGAGAGGGACCCCACAATGGCCTGGGGAAGAGTAAAGAGTCCTCCTCCGGAATGAAGAAGCGGTGGAACCAACGTCGGATGAACTGACCGTAACCCCCATTCCCTGTCCCCCTGCGCCGCTCGGGGGGAGGAGGTGGAGAAACCGGGATTGATGTTGAGCCTGGGAAGAAGGGAGGGGTGAGGGGAAGGTGTTTATCTTTTAAGATCTGTTTGTTTTTCTTATTTCTCACTATTCTTCTCTGTTTTGTTCTTTTAATAAATCTAACTCATTTTCCCAAAATTGAGTCCGTTTTTGGGATGCTAAGTGAAAGTGGTCTCTCTGTCCTTATCTCAAACCTTGAGCCCTTCAATATATTTTCTCTCCCTATCTAGCAGTGAGGGGGGGGTGAGAGAGGGGCTGTGTGGGCACCTGGCTGCTGGCCAGGGTCAAACCATGACATCCTTTTATAGTACATCTGGGGAAAGCACTCATTTGATGATCAGGAGTAGTTGATTACAGTTTTGTATTGGTGATATTATGAAATTATGTCAGAATAATTTGATACCTATTGCTGACCTTTTCCAAAGGTATTAAATGTGTATGACTTGTGCTGTTGGAATAATTCCTTGATTAATGCTATGCTGATTTTGAAATTGCTTTGTGAATCAAAGTCTAAGGGAAATATTTACAGACTGATCAGCAGGTGTGTGTCAGCCTCAAGTAGTTCAGTTTGGAAGTTCAGTTTAGATCGTTATGTGTTGTCATAGAAATGGAGGATTAGCAAGAAGGAAGACATTTCTCCACATGTGGAGAGCTGTTCTGGTTTGTATATATGTGCTTCGCTCTGGTATTGCCATTCTTCTTCAGTGCTTCTGTCTCAGATTCTGCCATTTCTGCAGAAATAATTTGTTCCAGTAGTCTGAAAAATATTTAATAAAACTTCCTATTCTATGCCAATTAAATAGTAAAAAAAAATAAATTACCCATAGTGATTCATTTATGTCAGTAGACATGGGAGTATCTTACTGTGTTCACCTGTGTTTTGTTGTTTCCTTAGCCTAGGTTCACATGTATGGGATAAATTAAAAGATGAGGTTTATTTACATCTGGTGATTCTAATTAAAGCTGCAGACTTACTTTCTGCCTTCAGAATAGAGGTATTTTCTGATTTCCTGCTCATCCCCTCCACAGGAGGGACATGTCTGTGCTGGCTTTATATGAGTCCAAGTGGTGTGGCTCCCAGCTACTACAGTTGATGTCAGACATGACTGCCAGTTCCAGATCTCTTGGGATTTAACTTCATAGTGAAGAGAACAGAAGAAAAAGTAATGATAATCTTTCATGCTCTAGGATGGCTACTGCTTCCAGGTATGCTCAGAAAAGCTTCAGCTGTTTAAATTGCAGTAGCTGTTTCTTTAGGTGTCACATGATGATGTAAGCTTTTTGCCTGAAGATATTGTCCTAGGTACCCCTCTGACATGAGGTTGTATTCAAGGTTCTGATTCTTCTCTTCAAAGCACCTAGCAGCAATATGTACAAGGAGGCACTTCTTTGCTATGCTAGTTAGCTGACATCAAATTCTGCAACAGATCATGACAAAGCCATTAAATCTCTTAAGAGGATAGTTGATGTGTTTTAGTATTGACATGGTTTTGGACAGCCTCAGATTCACTGCTGCCAGGATCCTAGTATTAAACTCACTTATCTTTAAAGTTATTTTGCCAGCATCAGTGTATAGTAAAAAGAAATTCTAAATGTGTGCTCCTGTCTTACCTCTGAGAAAAAAGGAATAGCAATGTGTCAACAGTACTACTAATGTTTGAAGGATAAACTTGGCGTCATTCCTGAACAGACCAACTAAAATGGACAGGAATTGTCCAGGATATAAAGCAAGCTATGACCTGTTTCATATCTGCCAAAAGAAGGTGCAGGAAAATAATTCTCTGTCTGGTAGTGTATGGCAGTGTGATGAAACCTACCTGTCAGTCACTGAGGGGGAGCTTCTCCAAAGCTGTCCCAGCCTGCAGTAAGTTTGCAGATCTTTGGTAGTAGTGTTGATCTGCCAGAGGGTAGGAAGGCCCTACAGAGGGATCTAGACAGGGCGGATCAATGGGCTGATGCCAGTTGTATGAGGTTCAACAAGGCCAGGTGCTAGGTCCTGCGCTTGGGTCAAACAACCCCAGGCAGTGTTACAGGCTTGGGGAGGAGTGACTGAAAAGCTGCCCAGTGGAAAAGAACCTTGGGATGTTGGTTGACAGCTGGCTCAACATGAGCCAGCAGTGCCCAGGCAGCTGAGAAGGCCAACAACATCCTGGCCTGTATCAGAAACAGTGCAGCCAGCAGGAGAAGGGAAGTGATTGTGCCCCTATGCTCAGCACTGGTAAGGCCACACTTTAAATTCCATGTTCAGTTTTGGGCCCCTCACTACAAGAAAGACATGGAGGTGCTGAAGCATGTGTGAAGGGCTACAAAGCTGGTGAAGGGTCTGGAGAACAAGTCCTGTGAGGAGAACCTGAGGGAACTGACATTGTTTAGCTTGGAGAAAAGGAGCCTCAAGGGAGATCTTATTGCTCTCTACAACGTCCTGAGAGGAGATTGTAGTGAGGTGGGTGTTGGTCTCTTCTCCCAAGTAACAAGTGATTGGACAAGAGGAAATGGCTTCAAGCTGAATAAGGGGACATTTAGATAGGACATTAGGAAAAATTTCTTCACCAGAAGACTGCCCAGGGAAGTGACGGAGTCACCATCTCTGGAGGTATTTAAAAGATGCAGTGTAAATGTGGTGCTTAGAGACATAACTTAGTGATGGACTTGGTAATGTTAGGTTTATGCTTTTGTTTGATTATCTTAAAGGTGTTTTCCAACCTAAATTATTCTATTATTCTCTAAATGCTGCAAGATTGCGTGCTCCAGGTGTTTGTTACAAAAATGTAACTCAGGAATTTGCTAAACTTTGAGACTAAACCCACAATCTTTCACCACGATTTACTTCAGTTTGCCGATTCTATACTCTGTACAAAGCACTGTGTGTTGCACCTTGTAGTTATCTTCTTCCAGTCCTTTTTTTGGGTGGCTTTTGGGTGCACAGTTTGGTGCTCTCTCTGGGTGCAAACTGAGGTATGCTGGAAAAACACAGTGCAGCTTTGTGCTCCTCTCGCATAGCATTAGGTTTGGGAGTGCACTCATAAAGATCAAGCCCTGGTGTTCAAATATAAGCTCAGTCAAAGTGGAACTGGTAAATTCTGTCACAGCACAAAAAATGCTAAATAGAACTTGCCCTGAAAATTAGAAATATCTTTACCATGTGTTAGTGATGAAGTCCAATTGACAAGCAAGTGGTTCTGTAAAAAAATAGATATTTTTTGAAATACATTGTGATCTTTACAGAGAAGGTAACGTGTAGTGTAGGGTTATATAATGTTAAAAGTAGCTACAAAGCAGATTCTGTCTCAGCACATGAGGGTGAACTAAGCATCGGAGGAGGTTAAGATCATTTTATGGTGAGTGCTTGACTTTCTACCCTGAACACAGTAACTGAAATCTTAGAGATCTTTACATTGGTCCTTGACTTTTTCTTTTTGGGCTTTTTCTGCTGCATTATGGGTGTTTTCTCCTAGATATCATAGAATGGCCTAGGCTGGAAGGGACCTTAGAGATCATTTTAATCCAACCTCCCTGTCATGGTGTCTTCATTCCTTTCTCTTCAATTAATAGGTTTTTTCTTTCTGCGTATCTGACACCAAATGACTACAGCACGTTTTGTGTTCCATAGCTTCCTTAATTTTAATTTAATTGTAAAAGATGCAAAGTGCAACAGAAGTACAAATATATGAAATATAGGTGGGCAACAAAATAAGAACAGCAAAAAAAAAAAACAACCAAAAGTTATCAGCAAACAATAGTAAGCCCAAACACAAATCTGCTGCCTTTTGTAAAACCTCTGTATTTTTTATACTTTGCTCAATATGTATCAGTTTTATCATCCTTGAAATGGGAACTACAATTGCTTTGAAAAATGGATTCAGGTAATTTAGTTTCACTCTACTCTCTATAAGCAGCAATGTGTCTTCTGCTGAAATGCTGTATTTTAACTGCAAAGAGGGTTCATAGTAAATTATGAAATATACCCTCTCCCTCCCATGAAAACATTGAGAAGGGAGTGGTTTTCTAGCAGACCAATACTTTCCAAAATATAATAGTGTCAAGCCTTTCCTTTGTTAGAGGAATACAGAGTCCCAAGTTGTAACTGCTTTGGTCTTGCAGTACTAAGGTTGTACAGTCTAGACCTCGTTTGACAGAGATGAAAATTTGGATCAAAGCTATCAGGTCAGTTGTAAATAATCTGTTTTCCTTCACTCGTAGTGAGCTGCTTGTCTTACATTCTTCCTGTGTGTGAGAAGGGGTTTGTGGCATGGATGTGGCATATGAATGCTACAGGTTCCGAGCAGTATGAATAAACATTTAAAAAGAAAAAAAAAGGCTGGTATAAGAACTGATGCAGGCTGTGACATATCTTGTGACATACTCCTAGTGAATGTTCTACCGTGTTCTTTTAGGCAAGCCCAGTAAGAATTTGTCAGTTATTCAGCTTACTCATCTATCAGTTCAGAACCTCTTAAGACTGGATGAGCTTGCACTGAATGTGTGTTGTTTAAGGAATACTAGATAGCACAATATTTTAGTCTCTTCAAGTGACTAATTTTCAGTTAAACATCACTAACAAACTTGAGTAGGCTTGATGGACAGGCTTTGTGCAAAAAACTTCATGATATTTGGGAGATGACTTGGAGCCCTGCCACAAATACACTTCCCAGCCCATTCGTACATCCTCTGTGCTCACTCCACATTGGTAAATCTCAACCTTTTCCCTTGCCTGTTTTGCATGTCCTGATCCATGTTGCTTTCTTTAGAGCTAATGCAGAGCCTGTCCATGTTTTATATGAAGTACTCTCTGTATAGTTATTTTTTTTCATTTGACCTCTTGCTGCTTTTTTTTTGTCTTTGTTTCCTTGAGTTTGTTTGTAGGTGTCCCATTGCTGTGAGTTTCATGTTTTTGTCAGTTAACTCTTGTAATTATGCACATGTGCATAGTTGCACTGACCTCAGTCCAGACCTGCATTTGCAAATAAGTGCATTAAGATCAGGATTTTACTGTTTAATCTTTCAGTTCATCTAGGAAACAAGATTATGCATTATACAGAGGCACACCGTCACGTGAACAATACTAAAAAAAATATACTGTTAATAAACGGAAAACTGTTCTTACACAGATCCAGTTTCTGACAGTTATCAGCAATGCTTTTGCAACCTTGCAATGTGCAAGGATTGTGTCTGAATTTAGCTGACGAGGATAAATTTTTAAGTCTGCATTTTTGTTGGGAACCCAGTTTACAGAAAAGTGATCTGGAAAGTTAAAAAAATAAAAAAGGGTAACTGCAATGGAGTTAAAGAATCTGACACTGAGTATATTCTGTATATATGTGATATTGTCTGTAAATAGGACCAATCCCATTTATCCTGGAAATTAAACATGTCTAAATCTGCAGGTTTCAAGTTTCTTTTCTTGACAGGAAGCTGCATGGACTTATTTTAATTTGTTCCATCTTATATTCTTTTCTTTCTCCAAGTACTTCCATACTGACAACAGAAAGCTTACTGTTCTGATAAAGCACCTGTAGCCTAAATATTTATAGTTGTTTGTCTTTTGTTCTATCTACTCTTTCAGTCCATTTTTTTGTATTATGAAATACTGAAGTTTTGCATGACATTTATCATCCTTCACCTGAAGGAAGAAAATTCATTACTGACAATAAATGGATATAGCCATACTGCTATCACTGAAATAACATCTGCTCATGTGGGGGGAACTTTGGTCCAATAATTTTTTTTTTTTTACATCAATAGGATTAAATAGGGAACGATCTTTTTTTCCTACATAGTAATGCTAAATATTCTAGGCAATGGAAAATCAGTAACATTTTATAAATGAGCATATCCTATAAACTCAGATATGTCTTTCTTCAGACCTTTAAATCCTGGTTTCAGCATAAAGACAGATTGTTGGTGTAGTAAATTAAAGCCGCCTTACTGTGCAGCTATTTTATCCAATGTTCTATCACAGACCCATATTAATATTTTATCCCCTTTAATATTATTACGTGATGCAGACTTTATTTAAATAGATTTGATGGGCTCTTGGTTGGCTTGACAACCAGAGGGAAAAATTAATGTTCTGCGTTTAATCTTGGCTCAAGGCGCTAAATTATTTCGGAGGTCGAAGCTGTCATGCATATCATGCTAAATTATTGAATGTAATAACTATTAGCCTGATGTCTATTTATAGATTATTTTTTTTTTTAAAAAAAAATGTTGTTTACTTCATGCATCCTCAGCTGATTTTGAAGGGAACATCTCTTCAGATTTCCTCATCCGGTACAGTACTATATCTTTTACAGATACAGCAATGAGGGGTTTATTTAACCAGCAACAGGAAAAGAGATGATGGAGTCAGCAATCTTTAAAACTATGGAAATAAAATAGCTCTCATGCTGATGAATTGCGTAGTGTACACAACCTGTGTAACATATGCAGTCTTAAGTACTTCAGTTCAAGTATGTTTAACTTTAAAAGTTCATAAAGGAAAGAATTATTTCCTTTTTTTTTTTATCATTATTGAAGAGATGTAGATCCTAAGGAGGAACTGAACTGCTAAGCATTTAACTTGGAAACCCAGATTTAAAGCTTAAGGACAGTGGCTTATTACATTAACAGTACCATATGTAATGCAGGATACAATGAACTATAAAATGTTATTAGCAGTTGTTCAAAGAACGCTACCATAGGAATTGTCACATTAAAGCTTGAGATAATGTAATTATTCTCACTGATGCTGGTACACATTTTCATAATTTCACATCTCCCATGCTGTCTTAGTCTGCTGTGCTAAATAAAGTCAAGATGTGATAATGTGTAACTCTAGAACACTCTTAAGCTTACAGGCCTGACTGTGTAGAGAGGACTCTGAGGAAAACCAGTCTATAGAAGCAGGCATGTATGACATTACCACTGTCTTCTGAATTGTTTCTTCTCTCTCTTGGCACCAAAATCAGTTTCTCACGTATGTGTTTTACTATCATCTAATTATAGGAAAATAAGGTGCTTTTCTTACTAACACTCAATGTATGGCCACAAACCAATTTCATATTTCGTAGATTCATAAACTCTAATTTAATATTTGCATATTTATTTTTTGTTTGAAAGTTTGGAAAAAATCCTCAATGGCTATCAGAATGATTCTAAGTGAAATATTATACTGTGTCCTTAGAGACTTTGGATTGTGATTGATTGTCACATTGCTCCCTTTTCTGCCATATGTATTATTATATTTTCCAGGCCATCTTAGTGTGGGTTTGTGGTTTCTTGGCCAGGCATATTGGGCAAAGATCATCTGTTTTCTGTTGTGTTTAACTCCAGTCATCTGCTCTCAAACTGGATGGTGGCTTTACCTGGCCGCCTTGGACGCTATTTGCTAAGCCTTAATGCTAATTTTACTCTAAGGTTTTTTTCATTGGAAATTATACTTTACTTCTTTTCACCAAGCTGACTCCATCAGGGTTTGGGAGTTTAGGAAGTTGCTCTCCTTGAACAAATATGCTGTTGGTTTATTAGTATGTATAGGTGCAGGTGTAGGTATAGCATAACAAGCAATGCCACCACTCCAAGTCCTACAACAACAAGTAGAGATGTCTCTCCACCCATTGCACAGGACACTAATATACCAAATACTGCAACAAACCCTGCTGACACCCCTCTACCCACACCAGCATGGGTTGCTCCTATAATCAAAAGAAGCATTTGATAATGCTCCTTATACAATGCTCTGTGAAGTCAAGTTTCCCTTGAAGTAGCATTAGTTGTGACTAATGGATGACAAGGAAACACTGGCATCTGGAAGACTGTCTTCCTTGCAGTGAGTAGTCATGGACCAAAAATATTTCTGTGCTATAAAACAGTTCATGCTTATCACAAAAAAAGTTGGAGACCATTGTATTGGTTGTATATGAGTTGACACATTTTTTTTTTGAGGATGTGTAACAACAGAGAGACATCATCCTATGGTATGGATGCAGTACTGCCTTGTCATTCTGACAAAACACAATTAAGTGCATTCAGCTATAAAAGCCCACATTGTGTGTGGTGGGTTTTTTTTTTTTCTTTGTTTTGTGGGTTTTTTTTATAAACCATCTAAGCCTGAGCCCGCATCTGTCTCACTTAACTCTTCAACTGTTGCAAGTTCGTTTTTGTAATACAGGAGCTGAAACTTCCATGTAACAGACTCAATTGAATAGCTTCAATTATTAATAGAAATGGATAGATGAAATAATTGCCTTAGCATTTGTACACAAATGTCTGTAGCAAAGCTGGGGATAAAGCCTGAGACAGCTCAATTCTGTGTGCCTTGACCATGGTCCTTCTTGACTCTAGGGAAGAGAATTGTATCCCTTCACTTTGAGAACAAGAATGTCTTTTGTAAGAGATTTTCAGTTACTTGATGCAATTTCTTCTCTTTGAGACTGAAAGGGGGATGGGAAGAAGCAAGTTCATTTTTCTTGACCCTCCTCTTTTTTTTTTTACTTACCTTTTTTTTTTTTTTCTATTTTAACCTGCTAGTCATAAAGTGGAGAAAATAACCCTAATGGTGACGTTAATCCTCTATGGACTTGTTTCTGCTTTTCTATAAAAGATACTGGAAAAGGAGAGGAAGGATAGAGGGCAGGATTTTCTGATATAGGATTAAATTCATAGTCTATTTTGTGTCCCCAAGAACAACTGCTAGGTACTTTAAAAACAAAACAGCCAATGATGTTTATTGTGGAATAGCTCCATAACTTTTTTTTTGTAGTTTTGCAATTTGTTTGTACAGCCTTTTTTTCATTCCTCCATTCTAAAGGCACATCCTTAGATTTCAGTCACAGAAATAAAGGAGGGACTTATTTTATGTGTTTTTCCATGAATTTTGTCTTTTCCGCTTAAATTGAACTTTAGGTTCAATGTCTTTTTAAATTAATTAGATCAGATTTGCGGTTTGGCTTCTTTTTTTCACCAGAGGTATTTGGTAGTCTTGAGCTTCTGTGTTAGTGTGTTAACGCTTTTTTTTTTCTTCTTCTTCTTCTTCTTCTTCTTCTTCTTTTGTTAAATGTTTATTTGCATTATATCCAACACATAAAATTCTCACCCAATTCCTGCATTTAGCACCCATATGTATTTGGGCTGGGTACTGTGGTTTAGGTATGTTTCAGCATTATCTCATTTTTGACCCCTGCCACTCACCCTCAACATACTCTGCCTCCTACATCTAATTGCTCAGGCTGATCCTTTCCTTACAGTCTCTCAGTTACTGAAGAATGCTGTTTTCAGAGCTTTTCCTTGCTGTTGCTTGTACTTCTTAGTGGACTAGAGGAAGTTGAAGACAGGTATTTGGTTTTTTTTGCAAAAAGATATTTTAAAAAAATACAGTTGGTAGAGGACATGTGAAACCAGACAAATGGTATGTGCCTGTGCATGATTTCTTTGCTTCTTCTACCTTCATTGTTTTTATTTTGTCTGAATTACCCAAAATATTTATTTCCTAGAAGTTGTTTTTTCTTTTTTATATGTGGTTTCTTCCTCAAGCAGTCTTTCCTGCTAGATTTGATGGGTATTTAACTGCAAACAGAAGAACATTGTCTCAGTTACCAGCTGCAGTGTATTACTGCTACTAACTTTACCAAATTACTTCTTATTTGCATATTATATTATGGTTTATCATATTGCTATTCTTTAAATTCCTGATCCAAAGAGGAGATATAAAAGCAGTCCACTAACTCCCTGAGTGAAGTAAGATTTGTAGTTTTAAAAGTGCAAGAAATTCAGTGTTGAACCAAAATTATAAATATTCCATAGACTCCTTTATTCATCAGAGCTTGCATCTTGCTGTGCACTGTGAAACGCTGATAAAAAAATTTGTCTCTGTAGCAGACTAGAACAGTTTTCTGGATACAGTATATAAATCATAGCTTTCTGTACTGCGTTTCTGTCACTCTATTTTCCAGTGAATTAGCATGACATGCCACTGTTAAACTGTCATCGTAAGCAAACAGGACATAGCAAAAGATGTACCCTTCATTAAGAGTATGTCTCAGATGCAAATAGGAGTCTGTCCTTAGGTCTTGTGAGCTCAGTTGAATTGATTTAATGTGATTTAATGTGATTTAATATGATGAAATAGTCTTCTCTTCAGTTTGGTCAGCTAATGTGGCTTTATATTTTCTAGTCTGCTCTTAAACGATGCTTTTCAATCCTATCACTCCTATTCAAATGAGTAAAGTAAAAAAAAAAAACAAACCACAACATACTTGGTTTTTGCTCTTTGAGATCCAGTCTTAGAGAAATTAGTTGGGAAGGGGCCTGAGGATGCTAAGTTCAACCTTACTTTAAAGTCAGTGGTAGCTTTACTATTAACTTTCACGGGATCACAAATATAGTATAAATCCATGATTTCTCAAGCTATTTCACTAACCAAAAATTGATTTTTGGCTTTGTGTGGATTAATCTGCTAGATAATGGGTTTACAGGGTGGAAACATAAAAACATACAACTTCGAATCTAAAATCTAGGTTTGTATCTAAATCATATATTTGTATCTAAAATCCTAGAAACAAAAACACATACAACTTTGTATCTAATATTGTAGCATTTTAGATACCAAGTTGTATGTGTTTTTATGTTTCTACCCTATAAGTACAATTGCCATATTGCTTGTACAAGAACTGAGTTGGAAATTTGTTATAAATCTAGTTCTGCTTTAACAACAACAAAAAATACTGCCAACTATCGTGTACAAAAAACTATGTATACAAATGTTTGATATCTGCAGTATTTCACTGATTTATGTATAAAACACTTAAAACTACCAGAATCAATGTTAGCTATAGTGTTGTTTTTCTGAGGCAAAATCCAAGTTCTGGTCGTATATCAATTTTTATTTTTTATTTTTTTACTAAAATTCTGTAGCTTATTAAATTCTCCTTGAACTACCAGTTTTCACTGTCCATGATGGTTTAAATTAGTTATTCCTAGAGGGACACAGCAAATGCCTTCTGGATTTGTTTGTTCCTCGTCACATGCAAAAACCTTCTGGACGGTGACAACCCACTTTCCAGAAACAGTGATGCAGGATGTCTCTCCCTGTATCTGTCCAGCAGCATTTGGAGTCTGAGTAGATTCTTTCTGATTCTGAGCTGCTCCAGTAAAAATTTCTTAACGAAGAACTGTTTTTTCATGACCTATTTTCAGTTTGAACAATGTGGAAGTTCATAGCTGAACTCAGGAAGGTCTATCTGGTCCATAAACTTACTACCTTTTTACTACTGAACAATTCTAGTTATTTCTTTAGTAGATTCTCAGTAATGATTTATATTCATAATCCTTTTTTTTTAATTATTTTTTTTTTATTTGATTTTGTTTTAACCAGGCAAAAGTGCAGGTTCGCAAACACAAGAGAAGGCTTATAAACCTGCAGTAGGAAAAGCGTGGTGAGCGTATGACTTACATGCCACGCCTATGGACCCTAAGACTGATTAAATTACATTAAATTAAGTTTTGCTACCAAGTTAAGCAAGAAGTTCTCAGCTAAGCACTCACACTTAGGGTTTTATCCAGTGTAGGTACATCCCACTTTGTTTCTCCTCATTGTGACTTACACTGTTAAAGAACGGGATGAGCGTTCTGGCTGTAAGCTTTGAAGCAAAGGAGCAGACTGTCTGGGAAAACCCTGGACGCTTGGGAAGGTGAACAGTTACACATGCATCTCAGAATGGTTCAGATATTCTTGATCCTGGTTTAGGTCAGAGGTGTGGACTAGATGCCCCTTTTAAAATCTTGACAATGCTATTTTCTGATCATTCCCGCTTAGCCAGGACTATACCTTATAGTCAGCCTATATGGTATGAGTGAGTGCAATAAAACAAGGAGGAGAACTTGATCGTAATAGAATGTACTTAAACCTGTACAATGTATTTCTCTGTGCCTTTCAGAGGTAGGAAGTCTGTGTGGTTTTTAACTTTGTTTTTGTAGCTGTATAATGAGAAGCTGCACTTGCTTTGATTATAGCATTCTCCTGGAAAAAAAAAACCCAAAACAATTTGGGGGAAAAGGTACTGTTGTCTCCTTATAATGGGTATAAGTCTGATACATAGTGATATCTGGAGTTAATTGGTTAGCCTGAAGTCCAGGTTATAAACCAGTATCGTTAAGTCATTGACCATAAACAGCATTTGCTTATCTGTGTGTCCCCAGCATAGCAGTAAAATGCATAAGTGTCCAGTAATGTCAAACAGTTTTGCTGTTGTAGAGATGCAACACACACTTTCCCTTTAAGTGTAGCTAGCTTTCAATACTGTTTTTACTGATTCTGTTCTTAGTAACTGGGTTTCTTAGTTTAAATAATTAAGTAGCAGTAGAATATGCAGGTTAACTTCTATCATTTGTTCGTAGGTTAAAGCCGATGAGAATCCTTCTGGTTTTGTAGTTTGTCCTAGGGAAAGGACATATTTCCTAGACAGATCATTTTCTGTGCTGCTGTTCAGTAGAATGAATTAAGTAGTCTGTGATCAGCAAAGAAGGTGTTTGAAAAACAGTAGACTGTTAAAAAGGATTAAAAAAGTAGCTAGCTACACGTTTTAATAGAATAGATGTTTTAATGGTGAAACATCTCTGTATAAACCATTATATTGCTGAAAGTTCACAACATTTTAATGCCCCTTTCATTATTTTCTGTAATTTCACAGTAATTTTTACAATTACTTAAAATTCAGAAATCCTGATGAATAGTATCTAGTCTGCTTGCATTTCTTAGCAGTGATCCTCATATGCAGTCTTACCTTCTGTTGACCTACATTTGAAGTGCATCTCTGCTGAAAAGCTGCAACTGTCTGTTAAAAAGCACTGTGTAAAATGGACTTACTGTTCAACATCCCCTCTGAGAGTGAAAAGTCAGCGGGGAAAAAAAAAAATAGCATTCCTGCTTTTTCCTCTGAGCAACTTGGAGGCAATAATCTTAAGGAGAAATGGACGAAATTTGCATTGCGTCTCGTTCAAGGGTTGGTTGCTGAGCTTCAGTGAGAAAAATGAGTTGTATAATTGCAGAAGGTGTGATGGTGGCAGTTGCATGGGCCGCAGCAAAGTGGGGTGAGGCAATTTGTGCCAGCAGAAAGCCTCTCAACTGGTTAAGGTCTGCTCAGAGGGAAATCAGGCGTGCTCATTCCTTCATGCTGCATGAGCAGTGCTGGTGAGTAGCACTGGAACAGGGCCCAAATGATATACCAGATTTTTTAGCTTTTCTGGCTGGCTGACTTTTCTTTGAAGGAAGCTTATTTGAAATTGGTCTTTATGTATGTACTGACTAGTGAGGAACATTCTGGATTGAAATGCTGGCAGCTGTGGGGCTAGAGACATTAATTTCTCCTCTGATTTTCTTTCTGCATGTCAGCTTCCCTGAAGGTAAAGGCTTCTCTTTTGAAACCAAAGAGACTCTGAGTTTTCTTTAAGTTTTATAGGGTTTGGATGTAGGAAAAGTGGCAGGTGGGAAAGAGAACGAAATAACAAACTTTGGAGTATCTTAATCAAGAATTGTTGCAGACAGTTGGAGAGGGATCAAGAATAAAAGCAACCTTTCTGAAGTCAGTGAAGTTACAGAAATTGATTTAATAGAAGAATAACATGCAATCTAGTTACCGAACTTCAGTAAAGAAAGGTGACTGATGCTGTTCTTTGTGGAAATAATTTACCGAGAGGGATTTCAAAGAGAGAGAGGTTGAATAAACTTTGGAAATGTTTTGAAATATTTGAGATTTGCTCAAGTACACAGTTATCGAGGCTAGTAGAACCCCTATATAAACCATGTTATAATAGAGCATCATGGTAAGAAAAGACTGTCAGAACATCCTGTTGGGATGTGGAAAAAGCAATGAGAATTTGCCTGCTGCAGAGTGAGATCAGGCTATAAACTTTGAAGAAAAATAGGACAATGTTAGCCTTGAACTTAAGAAGGAGTTAAAAATTTAATCAAAAGAAGCTTGTAGGAAATAATGCAGAAGATTTAACAAATCATGGAAGAAACTCCTGTCTTAATCCATGTCCAATTTTTGGACAGGTAATTGTGAAAAGTGAGAGGTGTGCTGAAGCTTGAAAGTAAGAATGGAAAATATTCAAGGAAAAGCAAAATATATTTTGTGCAGCAGACGACAGTAATTGTGAGATGTTTTCCGTAGACCCTTCTGTCTAGTGACCACATTATCACCTTGAACACAAATGAAACTTATATGCTTATAAATTTGCCCAGTCCTGCAGAAACTAATACACTGTAACTAAGGTTACAGTAAAGGATAAACGATGCAGTCACAGTGAACATAGACTGATGTTTGTGTCTTAGTTTGCACAGGAAGGGAACGTGCTTACTAAATTTGTCTGTGAGCTAGATGGAGTTTTGCCAGGAAATGAAATTACATACTCTAGGGCTGCAAATATGCCCCCAAAATAATTTGGAAGGAAATACTATCATAGACTAACAGCAATTCCTCTGGATGAAGTATAGAAAAAAAAAAAAAAAAAGCCAAACTAAGTGAAAGGATGGAAATACTCTAGGTCAGATTTGTAGAAAGGGGGTAAATGATGCCTTTAAGCAAAGGGTAAAGCTAGTTTAACATGATTCAGAATATTATTACCTGTTAACATGCTTAAGGAAAGGTTAACATGCTTAAGGTCTTGGTCTAAAACTGAAGTCTTTGTGCATCCTGTAACATGATTATTCTATGGTCCTTCCTATGGTTATTTCTGCAGTCCAGAAATAACATGTCAGAGTTCCACTCATGAACACGTATTTCGATCCATAAATTCTGCCCTGAATACTAAGTGTGATGAGTGCCTGTAATGGATCTGTGTGATCCCTATGATGTACCCTAGCAAAATACAGGGCGTGCAGGGACTGTTCTAGTGTGTGGTGCTGACAGTTGAAACGCTGCTTCTTAGAAAACATCAGGCATCAGGTTCTTGGTTGTATGGGCACTCGTTGCTGTAGAAGAAACTCCAACCAGATTGTATGCTACAGTGAGGGTTGACATGGCCTTACCTAGCTGAACCTGAGGCCACTAGATAGATTAGATCGTGTTAGTGACTTTTCACAGCTGGAGTTGTTACAGAGGAGTATCTAGAATTTCAGTAACCCAAGAGTGTTATCCATGGGGATACCAAGTAACAGCAGTGTGAAGGTCTGAGCACAACAACACAGGCTAAAAGTGCCAGGGTACATCTTCTCATATGGATGATACTACCACTGACTGACAACTTTGATTTACGTGTTGTTTTATCAAGACTTATTTCTTTCAAGGAAGGGAATGATTAGAGCTAGATTGGAGGTAGAGCCTGACAGATGGAGATACTTCCCTGCTTCTCATGTGTTGCCTTTTTAAAAGTAATTTTCGTTTGTATGAGAAATAAAAACATATAAAAATTATAAGTACAAGATCATGCTGAGTGTTTTCCTTGATTGCTTTCACCTAAAATACTGCAGGATATTATTTCTAAGGCTGGTAGCTAGTATTGCAGTGCTAAAAGGATGTGCTGCTTTCTCATCTGTCTCTCCTCTTGCATATCAATGAAGTGCTTTTAAATTGTAAGATATCAAATGTCACAACTTTTCGTCCATGTTTTGTTTTTCTTTTTTTTTTTATTTTTTTCCTTCATCTACTAGTTCTACATCAGTTAACTGCTGCTTCACTTATAACAAGATAGCTAAAAGCAAATTATCACAAGACAGATGTGAAATATCTTTCCTCCTTGTGGCTCATCCTCTCTTCATTACTGTTAATTATCATGGCAGTTCCATGGACAGGACCAGGAGGCTGTTTTGGTTTCAGATTAATTTGGTGTGTGAGTTGCTCCACTTAAGAACCAATATCAAGTTAATTTCTAGGAGAGAAGTTTGAATCTGTGTAGTTTGAAATACTTCAGATATTTCAGAGTCTCCACTTTGGAGTCACATTTGCCCTGGCACATGAGGAAAAGCCAAGGGATCTTGAAATTTTCACCACTGTTTCCTTGATCCTCTGGCATGATAAGGTAATAATGTAGTTTTGAATCTGACTCACTAATGCTTTATGTACAGTGATAGTACACATAAATGCAGAATTTGTCACAAGTGCAGTTTCATGTAACTCAGCAGAAGTTTACCCTTCTATTTTACAGCTTTTGGATTCTGATGAGGAACATTTCATGATCAATTTTTTACTTGAAATCATCTGCATTGAGACGTATTAAAAATGTACATTAATATTTAGCATCTAAAGCTTTCCATGCCTTTACCTTTATCACTTCTGGTTTCTTTTCAAAACAGAATCCTAACTTGTCGAGGAAAACCTCGCAATAACTTTCCATCTCATTGTGGTGGCACAGCAGGAAAAAGTCATTTCCCTACAAATTCTGAACTGTGATAAATTGCTTTTATAGAGGAAGCATCTTTAGGCTGCTAAATTGCTTAGTATTTTTTTTACATGTTGAAAGCTGTTCTTTAAGCACATGTTACTGCAGTTTAGGCTACTGGAAATAAATTGTAGACAAGTTTTTTTTTTGTTTTAAAAAGGCAGTGTTGTATTCAGTGAGAAGTCCTATGAAGTAATGTCAATGACGCACTCCACTACTCAGTGGAAGAGAAGAATTAGAAGATGAATTTCAAGAGTAGAAATCTCAAGGATTCCCATTTAAATGTATTTGAGCCTCTAGATGCATGATCTTGTTGTGCAGCCATGGATGTAGCAGAATGTCTCTCTCCAGGGAAAAGGAATACCAGATGATGGTTCACTCTCTTTGGGACGGTGTACTAAGGCACACAAAAGATAATCAAGTGGTTGGTGACAGCCAATATGGCTTCAGCAGGGGCGAGTCATGCCTGACTAATTTAGTGGCCTTGTACGACAGCTACAGCGCTGGTTGACACGGGAAAAACAACGGATGTCATTTTCCTGGACTTGTGCAAGGCGTTTGACACTGTCCCACATGACATCCTTGTCTCTAAAATAGAAAGACAAGGATTTGACAAATGGTCCACTTGGTGGATAAAAAACTGGCTGGATGGTCACACTTAAAGGGTTGTGGTCAATGGCTCAATGTCCACATGGAGACCAGTGACAAGTGGTGTTCCTCAGGGGTCTGTTCTGGGTCCAGTCCTGTTCAACATCTTTGTCAGTGACATAGACAATGGCATTGAATGTACCCTCAGCAAGTTTCCCGAGGGCACCAAGCTGTGTGGTGCCATGGACTCACTTGAAGGAAGAGACGCCATCCAAAGGGACCTTGATAGGCTTGAGAAATGGGCCAATGCAAACTGCATGAGCTTCAACAAGTCCAAGTGCAAGGTCCTTCACCTGAGTTGGGCCAATCCTAGGCACAAATACAAACTGAGTACAGAGTGGGTTGAGAGTAGCCCTGAAGAGAAGGATTTGTGGGTGTTGATAGACGAGAAGCTCAACATGAGCCGGCAGTGCGCTCATGGAGCCCAGAAGGCCAACCCTGTCCTGGGATGTATCAGGAGAAGCGTAGCCAGCAGGTCAAGAGAGGTGATTCTCCCCCTTTACTCTGCTCTTGTGAGACCCCACCTCGAATACTGCGTCCAGTTCTGGTGCTCCCACCATAAGAGGGATATAGATCTATTGGAGCGCATTCAGAGGAGGGCCACAAAGATCATCGAGGGGCTGGAGCACCTTTGCTACGAGGACAGGCTGCGGGAGCTGGGATTGTTCAGTCTTGAAAAGAGAAGACTTCGAGGGGACCTAATAGCTGCCTTCTAATACCTGAAGGGAACCTACAGGAAGGCTGGGGAGGGACTTTTCAGAAGAGCGTCCACTGATAGGGCAAGGGGAAATGGGTTTAAGTTGAAGGGGAATAGATTTAGATTAGATCTTAGGAAGAAATTCTTCAGTACAGGGGTGGCAAGACTTTGGAATAAATTGCCCAGAGATGTTGTGGCTGCCCCCTCCCTGGAGGTGTTCAAGGCCAGGTTGGACAGAACCTTGAGTAGCCTGATCTAGTTGAGAGGCGTCCCTGCCCATGTCAGGGAGGTTGGATTAGATGATCTCTAAGGTCCCTTCCAATCTAGGCCATTCTATGATTCTGTGTTGATTCCATGATATGACAGGTAGTGGAGAATGTCCTTACTTGCTGATTTGCATCAACGAATAACCTGTTTTCATTGGCAATGGTCCAGCCAGATCCTTTCATCACGCTTCTAATTCAGTGACCTGTAAAATCAGATGTGCCCAAGTCAATGTCATAAAAGTATGTATCTTATAAGTGCACATTAAAATTGATAGTATTCAGTTCATACTGAAAATAAAAGGTGAATGTAGGGGAATTTCTTGTGGAGCAGGGGTGCGGTGTCCCTTTAAAGGTGTGGACAAGCCAGCTTAGGCCTAAACAAAGGCTCTGTCATTGAAGCTGCCTTGGAACACAGGGAGGAGGAGGTTTTATCTGTTTTGTGAAGAGCCTTGCCCGGGGGGAGAAGGGGGGGGCAAGAGCCGCCTGCATTGGGCACTACCCAGTAAAACACTGGCGCGTGTAAACCTGTAACTGACCAACTCTGTGAAGGGGCAGGCGCGGGGACACTGCTGAACTGTATATATTGAGCTGTCCGGAGCAATAAAGAGAGGACGACTTGTAGCCATATCGGTGTGATGGTCGTTAACTTGGCCGGCTCTCCAATGGGACCTTTCTAGAGGTGAATTTCATCCTGCAAGAAGTGCTTGAAAGGATGTTTTAAGGAAAGTGACATGTAAATATGATTGAGGTTGATAATTAGCTAGAAATACATGTCTTTCGGGAAACTGAGCTAGAGTTGCAACCAGAATGCCAAAGGCTGTTGCCCTCTGACCTGACCAAAAAGGATGTAAAACATCAATATTCTGAGATCCCAAGTGCTGGTATTTTTGGCTTTCCTGGAGATTAGTTGATTTAATTATATTTAATTTTTTGATTGGAATCAATTTAGTTGATTTAATTATGTTTAATTATAGTACTCAGTTTCGTCTTCAGAGTACTTTTGATTTATTAACAATTGTTGAAAATATTTGTCATGCTCGAGATGAAATTCAGTCCACAGAGATGACTGCCAGTATTGCCATGGACGTTAAACCAATTCGTCTCTTATCTACTAGACCCTCCTTTAAGCAGTAATTATATTGTATTAAAACAAGAAGTCAATGAGACAAAGTTTCAGTGAAAGGGTAAAATAATTCTTAAATCAGATCTGTGCTCATTAATATGTTAACAGCACAGCTGGCTTTAAAATAATGTTAAGTTTACTCAGATAGGGATTCAGAAACCAGAAAATGGCAAATCTTGGTCTTGTGAATGTGTATTATCACAGCTCCTAATTAGATTAATGTGTTCTGTTTCGCTAATCATGCCATAAGATGTTTAATTGGCAAATTTATTTGGATTTCTTACGTTAGTTTATTTTTATATGTAATATGGATTTCAAATTATACAAAGAATGAAGGCTTGAAAACACAATCTAATGAATAATAGAATACGACGAATCTTTCTTATATGGAAAATATAGTTTGTCTATAGAGATGTATTTGATAAGCGCCCTGCAAATGAATCTTTTTTATTTCCTAAATACTTTATAATGATGCTACATATGTGCCATGCTTTTTAGGTTTGGTTTTTTTTTTACATTTCGTTTCTAAATTGACCCTGTGATTAAACAAATTGGTTGAGAGTAAATTGTGATGACTGACACTCAGCGTATGTAAAGTGGATTTGTTTTAATAGTTTTCTCTTTATTCCTGCAGTCCTGCACTAGTGCTTTTTATGATTTCCAGTATCTTAAATAGGAGAGAGGGTAAAGATAGGAATAATTACTTTGCTAACAAAGTGTTGCATTAGCAGACTTCCATCAAGTGATACCTTACACTTCTGAAATGTACCCTCTCTACCTAAAACCCCCTTCAAAGCACGGTTAAGTAGTAGAGATAGACACTAATGGACTAATATTAGATTGAATAGTATCAGACTGAAGAAAGAAGCAGAAGACATTAATTGTATTAGACTTTATCTGTATTCTACAGTAATTTTGGTGGCAAGGGGTAATAGCAGGGAGTAAATATACTCTGTGTGTAGTAATGACTGCTTTTCCCAGTCCTGTTACTGCATTGGTGCTGGTTCTTTGATGCTTACAATTCTAGTTTATTTGGGTGGGTTATTTTTGAGGGGGTCTAAAGCAGAGCCAGAACTCAGATTTTCTTACTCAGTAGTTCAGAAAATGTGAAAACACATCTGATTTGAAGCCACAGACACCTTATTTGGAAGAAGAATCACACTGCTGCTTTAGCTGTGTTCATGCCTGTGATTAAAAACTTTTTGCATATGCATCCATCTCCTTTAGCTGTTCTGCTGCCTCTCTTTGAGAATAACAGTGCTATCAAAGTGACAAAAGGCTAGGTTGTACTCCTAAGGGAAGTAATTATAGCAGCACAGAACAGAAGGTAGGATTATCATTTGTTTGCTATTTTATAATGCACTACCAAATATTTATCATAGCATTAGTAAAAAAGCCATAAACTTTATGTAGATTTTAGAATATAACAATAAATGAACTCATACTGCAACTAAAAGCTAGGTTTTCACGAGGCCCAAAAGAAATCTGTTCTAACAATGGTTTAGTCATAGTACAAAATATTCAGGAGGCAGTATTATGCTGTCTTGTTTTATAGAGGAAAAAAAAATGGTAGTTTTTCCCACGGGTATTCTTACAAGTTTGGATAGACTGTTCTCAAGCTAAGCTCTAACCTTTAGGGCTTAGTGTATCAGAAGGGAGATGTCATACATACATCAAAGGTAGGCAATGTTTTTCATATTTTGGAAAATGACACCTGAAGGATGGCCTCCAAATCTGTATATTTACCAGAGGTATCAATGTAAAGGAATATGTTTCTAATCTGCCATTATTTGGGACAGCCTGGACTGTAACAAGTTTGATCTTTCATGCAAGTAGGAAAAGCACACCATATGCACTTCCCAAGAGACAGTTGTGGTTTTGTACGTCTCGTTCATTATTTTCTGTACCATCCTTCAAGTGACGTACACCCCCTCAGAAATCAATCCAGTCCCTGAAGGTGCCCATTGCAGGCAGTTAAGTGTTTGTTCGACTCATAAATGACTTCTTTTAAACCTGGCAACTCAATGCATAGATTGGTTATACTTCTTTGAATTGGTGTAGCCACAGGAAAGATGCAGACCTTGGTGAAATCATGTGTGCTGCTTGTAGATACAAAACTACATGTTTGTTCATCCCAGGGCAGGCAGTTCAGTATGTGATCTGACATGTTTGCGTTGCTTGGGCAACACATTAACATGCCCAAGTGGTGTAGGAGAGCAGCACAAGGCTTGCCTGCCCATGTGGTGGGGCAGCACCTGTCCCCTTCCAGAACAGGGTTGGGTGTGATCTGATCTCTGTCCCCTAATGCATTTAGTAGCACTCTGGTGAGGGGGAAGAGTTCGCATCCACGGATTCAGTAAGAGGAAGATTAATGTCAAAAATAATGCTTCACATGGCCAGGTTCCCTCTAGCAGTGAATGGTTGTTCTGGTGAACGCATGCCAAACACAAGAAACTTTTTCCTATAGCAAAGTCAGGGAGATGTGATCTCTGCTGTACAGTCATGTATGGGTGCTGAAGAGCTTGAGCTGCTATGACTTGGTGAAGGCTGCATTGGATTTGTTCTCCTGTTCTTCATTGCTCTGCAATCTTTTCTCCAGGCTGATAGAAGACCTTCAATATCTTTTCAGTACAGAGGTAATTTGGAACCTCTGGGCTTGTACTGCTGTGTGCTACAGATACTTGCTGTGGCTCTGTTGATAACATATGTGGCCCTTAAGGTAAGCCAAGGGGGGAAAAAAGGCATAAATAGGAATAACCATGTAGGTTCGTATGCAGTATTATGATTAATATTCAAGTATGTTATTAGCTGATAAATTCACATGTGATGAAGTCTATAGTAAACATCCATGCCAGCTATTCATGAGTCATGCTCATACACTAAACCTAAAAAAATCAAATAATATTTAATGTCATTTTACATGCACAGAAGAATAATGCTCAGCCTGGACCATTAATGACTTGATTGATTGATGCATTGATTAAATCTGGTGTGTTATGCTAATACAGATCACAAAAGAACAACAAAGAAAAATATGTTTTTTATTGATTATACATAAAAAACCCTGTATATTTTAGCAAATGTAATTACTTTTTGTGCTCTTTAATCTGCTAATGATATTATCTCATAGAATAATTATGTTGAAAGAACCTGCTTTCACTAAAATTTGAGATTAAAAATATTTAGCATTACATACCACTAACACACTTCAAAGTACATTTACCTTACACTTAGTGTATGTGTGTGCAGTAAGAAAAAAAAAAAAATCTTGATTTTCAGATCACTGGGTTTGAACACTTGTCTATATATTTTGAATTAAAATCTTTTTGAGCCACGAAGCATTTTTCAAGTTTGTTATACTGGAAGATATATTTTTAGTAACTTTATCAATGTAATTAATACATTTTAGTTAAGATAGAGTTAAGTGCTGTAAGCCGTAGAAGATTCCAAGTCATACTCCCAGATGGGGGCAGCATTGCTTTAAAAAGAAAACCAAGAATCAGGCAGTCCAGGAATTGTAATTAAACCTTTCACTCTGAGGAAGTAGATAGGCTTCCAAATCAGGCTAATAAATCTGTGTGTTAGTACCATGTTAGTCAAATCAGCATGGTCCGTAATCGCTTCTGTTGATCCATTTGTCTGTCTTTACAGAGTAAATGATTTTAACTAAAGAGAATTCACCAAAGAGGAAACTTTCATAGGAAGAAAAAATAGAAAAAATAAGAAAACCAACCACATCTCTTTCTTCTTTAGCCCTAGTGAATAATTTCTCCTTTAAACTACGTTGCTATTGTTAATCCTGTCAGGAAATTAATTCTTGGTGTTGCAACTTAAAATATTCTTAAAGTGTCACCCTGTGTTTCCCCAGTATTTCTTATTGCCAGTAATTGATTACGTAAAATATTGCAAGAAGCAAGGCTGGTGCCACAGATTGAAGGTAACTGAGTTTATAGCTCATATAGTTTATAAAAGAGGAATTCCTTCTCCTTCAGTCAAACAGGTGTCTATGCACACTCACTTACCTCCCCTGTCTCAGAGGACCACTGCAGCAGATGGAAAATTATAATACTGGAAAATGTGGAATATATTGAGCAAATGGCAGTTTGCTCAAGAAAGGAAAAAAAATAAATGGGCAATTAAATTACATTTAGAGTGTGCTACAGGTACAGCTTAGACCAATTTCAGTGTCTGGCACTTACTTGCTTTGGAACTAGATCATCATAATTTTTCTTCAGTTCATAAAGTTTAGTTGCATTGTGAGTGTTTCCGTACTGTAAAGATAAAAGCTGCACACAAAACTTAACTAATTTATCAGAGCAATCTGAGGGAATGTTTTTGCAGCTTGTTTTTCTGTGGCTAGAGCCAAGGATAGAATGGCAGGAGATATCTTACTGCTCCTGCAGAACTGCTGGATTAATTAGTCTTGAAGCCCGCTGCCAATTGCTTGTTCATTTGTTAACTAGAACAGTCCATTCCTCCTTCAGTCTGAAAATGGAGGTGTGGCAACGAGAAGATTTGCATCTTTGTTTTCATTACTGAGAATGATGATCAAAGCCTTGTAAGATTAAATTGGTGACAAGCTGCAGAAAATTTCTTTCAAGCAGGTTACCTGTCAGCTATAAAATCCCCTTCTGGGATGAAAGCAAGCTGAAGAGATACACCTGTAAGACTTTGCACTTGTGTGCATAAAGTTTCTGCAGAAGTGTATGTAACCCAGGGTATATTTGCATAGATATATATTTAATAATGAAAAATGCCTTGTTTGGATATACAGAAGCCTGCAGGAGCATGTTATAACACAGATGTGATCATGACCAGTAGGAAAATTACACATTTCTTCTCAGAGATGCCTGCATTCATAATTTGTGTTACTGCAAAAGTGCTCATGGCAAGAGCTTTCAGGTGTGTTATGAGCAGAGACAAGGTCAACAGAGCAAAACACCCTGCCCTCCTCCAAATTTTAGCATTAATAACTTAAAGTGTGTTCTCATGTCGAATGCTATGTGAGAAAACTGATGCTGCGTGTTATTTGCCCCACATATGCATCAACTGACTGAATGTCATACAAGTTCAAAAAATGCCACCATGGGCTCTGGGCCAACTCCTGTAAGAAGAACACCTGTGTCTCTGGTGCAGTGAAGGGGGCTGAGGTCTAGATAAGACTTATTTAAGGCTGAAATCTTTCTGAATGACTGAACAAATTAACTGTTGGATATGCAGGATTGCCTGCAGCAGGTGTAAAATTACGTTATGTTCAACCTTTGTGTGAGAATTTCAAGAAGAGTAGTTTTGAGTTGCAATTAGGAGATAAAAGCTAGAGGCAAGTTGTGTAGGGAACATGTTCATGTTGCTTATTTCATATCTTTATCTGCATTGCAGTGAGAGGTGTAATTACAGCATGCAAAGGCATACCTGAGTGGTCTTTATCCAACTCAGCTGAACACTAATGCTTCAAGGCCCTGGTAATACCGACTTCAGAAAGGGAGAGAGCATCCAAAGAGATTAATGACCTCCTTTTTACTGAAAGTAAGTCTAAACCAGTGAGAATGGGGTATTAAAAATGCAAACTAATGTTCTTTAAAATAGTAAAACTGACGTTAAAGTTGAGAGCCATCTCCCTAGATGAGTATCTCATGTGCACGTATTATCTGTAATATGGCTTAATAATTGTACTGTTAATGCGGTTATTGTTAGAAATCTTCTCAAATTCTCAGAAATATATAGCAAAAAATGGGTCTGAAGCAATAGCATTTCTTCTACCTGATTATGAAAGTTAGGCTGAGGTTGTAGGACCTTTTATAGTTTATAAAAGTTTATAAATCTAGTACTTTGGGGGTTTTTTTTTGTTTTTTAAGGACATCAGAAAAACCTCCTCCTTCATTTTGTGTTAGATTCAGGAATATACATTTGAAAAAAAACCCTGCTGTAGGTATTTGAGGAGATTGTAGGATTGCAGGTCTGTAAAAAATGGAAAATCTAGCAGAGCACTAAATATTATACTACACAATAACAATATTTTCTTGCTGTCTTCCCGTTTCATGGTGGATTCTTTTAATTGGAAAAAAGTAAGCTATTAAACACACCTTGTTTTGATTAGGCAAAATATTCTCAGTATTTTATGCGTGCAGGTTGATTGCATATGTATCATGATGTATTGGGTCAGACTGAGGTGGAGTTAATCTTCCCACAGCAGCTCTCTCCGTGCTGTGTTTCTTGGAGCGGTAGCTAGAAGGGTGTTGATAGCACCCCAGTGTTTTGGCTACTGCTAAGCAGTGCCCACACAGCACCAAGGCTGTGGTTTGATGTTCTCCCAGTAGTAGGGTGGGTGTGATCAACATCTTGGGAGGAGATACAGCCGGGCCAGCTGACCCAAATTGACCAAAGGGGTATTCCATACCATATGACGTCAGCTCAGATATAAAGAGAGAAGGCAGAGGGAAGTGGGGGGGGGCATTCGCTGTTTGTCCTCCTGAGAAACCGTTACGCGTGTTGGAGCCCTGCTTCCTGGGAAAGCGGTCGGACATCGCCCGCCGATGGGAAGTAGAGAATAATCTTTGTTGTTTTGCTTTGCTTCCGCGCGGTAATTGCTATATTAAACTGCTTTTTATCTTTACCCACGGGCTTCTTGTTACATCTCACCTCTCCCCTGTCCATCTGAAAAGGGGAGTGATAGAGCGGCTTTGGTGAGCTCCTGGCCTCCAGCCAGGGCCAAACCACCACAGTCCTTTTTGGCGCCCAACGTGGGGCAGGATAACAGCAGTTTTGCTAAGCTTGCTACAGCTAGAGTAGCTATTAAACGGCAAGCTCCTGTGCAGGACACGGAGTTTGCTTGTAGCACTTGCTTATCATTTGGTTTAGCTTTGTTTAAGAACATGTTAAGACAAACATTGAATATATGTTTTCTTCTAGTAGTTACAGCCCTGCTGCAGGGCTGGAGCTATCTTTCGGATAGAGTAAAAGAATATATCCCCCTCTGCCTATATGAGATTGATGTAAACGGCTTTATTATGAAGGCTCCCACGGTCCTTGTACACCCTTGTGTAAGCTCTATGGTATTACTAGTTAATGTTATTGGTATACTATGGGCTTTGTGGAATCTGTTTCCATCCTGGCATAAGAGGAGACAACCTTTGAGTGGGGACATACTGAAGTGTGCCTTGAAGCGGCCGGTCCCTGGGTGGCAGGGTGTGTGGAAGGACTTGGGCAGGTTCCTAGGACGGTTATCACCTCCCATAGCCTGGGATATCACCCCAGAACAGGCGAGCGATCCTACTAAATTGACACACCATCTGATAGAAGGGTGCCTTACCTACCCCAATGAAAACCAGCAACTCCTAGCATTGTACTGGGGCTTAGCCTGTGCCTATCGAGCCACAGTTCAATATTCTCAAAGGGCAGTGGTTGAGGCAGGCACTCAAACCTCAGCTGAAGACACCATGGTTGAGACAGAAACTCAAACAACGACTACAGTAATTGCCCCAGTAGTGAAGACAAAAATGTGGAAAAGAAAGTCAACAGCTCCATACGGTCGATTAGTAAGGGCAGAAGAAGAGGAGGAGCCTGATCAAGAAATTAATCCTCTAACTGGGGAATCGGAAAGAGTAAAAGAAATCAAACAAGAAACAGAAACTACCCGGTCCCTGACCTCGTCAGAAATCCGAGATATGAGGAAAGATTACAGTCGCCAGCCCGGTGAGCGGATTTCTGCCTGGCTGCTCCGATGCTGGGATAGCGGGGCTGACAGTCAGCAACTAGATGGTGGAGAAGCCCAGCAACTGGGATCCCTTGCTAGGGATGGGGGAATTGAAAAAGGAATTGGAAAGGAAGCAGGTGTTTGCAGTCTTTGGAAACGGCTCCTCTCAAGTGTAAGGGCAAGATATCCATTCAAGGAAGATCTTTCAAATTTCCAAGGAAAATGGACTACTGCAGATGAAGGCATCCAGTATCTGAGAGAACTAGGAGTGTTGGAAGTCATCTACAGTAATCTAGATGATGAAGAAGCCCCTAAAGATCCAGAGGATGTTCTATGCACACGGGCCATGTGGAGAAAGGTGATTCAGGGCGCTCCAGAGTCATATTCCAACAACTTGGCAATGATATATTGCACAGACATGGATATAGCAACTGTGGAAAGAGTGTCTTCTTGGCTGCAAAATTTTGAAGACAATCTCCGCATCTCCTCATCCCTGCGGGCCAAGGCATCAACTACCAGGAGTGCTCCAAGAAACCAGTTTTTTCCTGTATCAGTCAGAGGAAAAGGAAGCCCCAGGTATACGCCACGTGGAGCACTCTGGTTTTTCCTGCGTGATCAAGGGGAGGACATGAGGAAGTGGGATGGTGAATCCACCTCTAAACTGGAAGCCCGTGTGCGTGAACTGAGAGGAAAGACAGCAGTTAAGAAGGCGACATACAAGAAGGCAGTCAATGCAGTTGCTGTTGGGACTCAGGAAGATAATCAGCAATCTCCTAGACAAAGAAAATTTGAAGTCATGTCCCTTGATCCTGATGAGGGGACTTCTGGTCTGTTACGACAAAGGTCACCCAGTGAATGTTCTAATGAGGATCAGGAATAGAGGGTCCCTGCCTTCGGCCAGGAGGAGGACAGGGATGACCGAGTATACTGGACTGTGTGGATTCGATGGCCTGGCACATCGGATCCACAGAAGTATAAGGCGTTGGTGGACACCGGTGCGCAGTGTACATTAGTACCATCAAGATATAAAGGCTCAGAACCTGTTTGGATTTCAGGAGTAACAGGAGGATGCCAAGAATTATCTGTACTGGAGGCTGATGTGAGTTTAACAGGGGACAAGTGGGAAAAGCACCCTGTTGTGACTGGCCCAGAGGCCCCTTGTATTCTTGGCATAGACTACCTCAGGAGAGGGTATTTCAAGGACCCAAAGGGCTACCGATGGGCTTTCGGTGTGGCTACCGTGACTACAGAGAAGATCAAACAACTGTCTACCCTGCCTGGCCTCTCAGAAGATCCCTTCATTGTAGGACTGCTGCAAGTTGAAGAACAGCAGGTGCCAGTTGCTACCAGGACAGTACACCGGCGGCAGTATCGCACAAATCGAGACTCCCTAGCTCCCATCCATGAGCTGATTCATCAGCTGGAAGCCCAGGGAGTGATCAGCAAGACACATTCACCTTTTAATAGTCCCATATGGCCAGTGCGAAAGTCTGATGGAGGGTGGAGGCTAACAGTGGACTATCGTGGTCTGAACGAAGTGACACCACCGTTGAGTGCTGCTGTACCAGATATGTTGGAGCTCCAGTATGAACTGGAGTCAAAGACAGCGAGGTGGTATGCTACAATTGACATTGCCAATGCGTTTTTCTCCATTCCTTTGGCAGCAGAGTGCAGGCCACAGTTTGCTTTCACCTGGAGGGGTGTTCAATACACCTGGAATCGACTGCCCCAGGGGTGGAAGCATAGCTCCACCATCTGTCATGGACTGATCCAAACTGCACTGGAAAAAGGTGATGCCCCTGAACATCTACAATACATTGATGACATCATTGTGTGGGGGAGTAAAGCGGAAGAGGCGTTCGAAAAGGGAAAAAGAATAATTGAAATTCTTCTGAAGGCTGGCTTCGCTATAAAGAAAAGCAAGGTCAAAGGACCTGCACAAGAGATTCAGTTTTTAGGAATAAAATGGCAGGATGGACGCCGTCACGTGCCTATGGATGTAGTTGATAAGATTGCGACCATGTCCCCACCAACTAACAAGAAAGAAACGCAAGCTTTCCTAGGCCTTGTGGGGTTTTGGAGGATGCACATTCCAGGTTACAGTCAGCTTGTGAGACCTCTTTTCCGAGTGACTCGAAAGAAGAATGATTTTGAGTGGGGCCCCGAACAACAACAAGCCTTTGAGCAGGTGAAACAGGAAATAGCTCGTGCAGTGGCGCTTGGGCCTATCCGGACAGGACCATCAGTGCAAAATATACTTTACACTGCAGCTGGGGAGTATGGTCTCACTTGGAGTCTCTGGCAAAGGACATCAGGAGAAACCCGAGGTCGACCTTTAGGATTTTGGAGCAGGGGATACAGAGGATCAGAAGCCAACTATACCCCAACCGAGAAGGAGATTCTGGCAGCATATGAGGGAGTTCGAGCTGCTTCAGAAGTGGTTGGTACAGAGGCATCCCTCCTCTTGGCACCCCGGCTGCCTGTGTTGCACTGGATGTTCAGGGGAAATATCCCCTCTACACATCATGCAACTAGCGCTACATGGAGTAAGTGGGTAACATTGATCACACAACGAGCTCGACTGGGAAAATCCAATCACCCAGGAATCCTGGAGGAGATCATGGACTGGCCAGAAGGCAGAGATTTTGGTGCAGTGCCTGAGAAGGTGATTCGTGCTCAAGAGGCACCACCATATAATGAACTACCAGAGAATGAACGATGCTATGCTTTGTTTACTGATGGATCCTGCCGTGTGATAGGGAACCATCGGAGGTGGAAAGCTGCTGTGTGGAGTCCCACACGACAAGTTGTGGAGGTCACTGAAGGAAAAGGCGAGTCAAGTCAATTTGCAGAAGTGAAAGCCATCCAGCTAGCCCTGATGATTGCTGAACGAGAAAAGTGGCCAATACTCTATCTTTATACTGATTCCTGGATGGTAGCTAATGCCCTATGGGGGTGGTTACAGCAGTGGAAGAAGACCAACTGGCAGCGCAGAGGTAAACCCATATGGGCGGCTGCATTGTGGCAAGATATCGCTACTCGAGTAGAAAACATGACTCTGAAGGTGCGTCATGTAGATGCTCACATGCCCAAAAGCCGCGCCACTGAAGAACATCGAAATAATGACCAGGTAGACAAGGCTGCAAAAATTGAAATAGCTCAGGTGGACCTGGACTGGGAACGTAAGGGTGAGCTGTTCGTAGCTCGATGGGCCCATGAAACATCAGGACATCTAGGGAGAGACGCTACATACAGATGGGCTCGTGATCGAGGGGTGGACCTGACCATGGAGGCCATTGCACAGGTCACTCATGAATGTGAGATATGTGCCTCAATCAAGCGAGCCACAAAAGCGAAGTCTCCCTGGAGCAGAGGACGGTGGCTGGGTTTTCGTTATGGTGAGGCCTGGCAAATTGACTATATGGGACCACTGCCACGAACACGCCAGAACAAGCGCTACATACTCACCATGGTAGAAGGAACGACTGGTTGGCTTGAGACATACCCTGTGAACCATGCCACTGCCCGAAACACCATCTTAGGCCTGGAAAGGCAAATTTTGTGGCGCCATGGTACTCCGGAAAGAATTGAATCAGACAATGGGACTCATTTCCGAAATAATCTCATCAATTCCTGGGCCAAGAAACACGGCATTGAGTGGGTGTATCACATCCCCTATCATCCAGAAGCCTCTGGAAAGATTGAAAGATACAATGGACTGTTAAAGACTATGCTGAGGGCATTGGGTCATGGGACATGGAAGCACTGGGATACAAATTTAGCAGAAGCCACTTGGCTGGTTAACTCTAGAGGATCTGCTAACCGTCCAGGTTCTGCCCAAACAGAACCTCTACATACTGTAGGAGGAGATAAGGTCCCTGTAGTGCACATGGGAAGGTGGCTGGGGAAGGCAGTGTGGGTTGCTCCTCCCATGGGAAAAGGCAAACCCATTCGTGGCATTGTCTTTGCTCAAGGACCTGGGTGTACTTGGTGGATAATGCGGGAAGATGGGGAAACCCGATGTGTGCCTCAAGGTAATTTAACCTTGGGGGAAAAGTAATCTGGTATATGAGTTGTGTCTTGTAGGAAGTGACAACGTGGACTGATGAAGAGTAGGTTTCAGAAGGAACAAGAAGAACGCAGTGGCGACCCAAACCAAACTGGTGTTGGTGCCCAACAGTTGGATGTGCTGCTTCTCCTGCCCTGCATGCTATGGAACATCTAAAGCGGTGACAGAAAAGCATAGAGTAGAAGAGAAGCATCTCTCTGTTGAAGGACTGGAGAAATATACACGTTAAATGTTAAGATGATCTAAACATGTGAGACCTGAGCATGACTCAAATGGTATGGAATAAGGGGTGGAGATTGTATTGGGTCAGACTGAGGTGGAGTTAATCTTCCCACAGCAGCTCTCTCCGTGCTGTGTTTCTTGGAGCGGTAGCTAGAAGGGTGTTGATAGCACCCCAGTGTTTTGGCTACTGCTAAGCAGTGCCCACACAGCACCAAGGCTGTGGTTTGATGTTCTCCCAGTAGTAGGGTGGGTGTGATCAACATCTTGGGAGGAGATACAGCCGGGCCAGCTGACCCAAATTGACCAAAGGGGTATTCCATACCATATGACGTCAGCTCAGATATAAAGAGAGAAGGCAGAGGGAAGTGGGGGGGGGGGGCATTCGCTGTTTGTCCTCCTGAGAAACCGTTACGCGTGGTGGAGCCCTGCTTCCTGGGAAAGCGGTCGGACATCGCCCGCCGATGGGAAGTAGAGAATAATCTTTGTTGTTTTGCTTTGCTTCCGCGCGGTAATTGCTATATTAAACTGCTTTTTATCTTTACCCACGGGCTTCTTGTTACATCTCACCTCTCCCCTGTCCATCTGAAAAGGGGAGTGATAGAGCGGCTTTGGTGAGCTCCTGGCCTCCAGCCAGGGCCAAACCACCACACATGACTAATTTATTTCTCAATGTTAGTCCAATAACTAAAATATTTTTCTACTTGGTCATATTTTTTTAGATAGTAAACTAACTCTGGTTTTGTGCAGCTGCATTTCAATTTTGAAATTGAAGTACAGTTTGCAGAATAAAGATGCTTTATCAGATTTATGCTGGTGAAACTCCACTGACATTGGCCATATCTGACTGTTAAAGTCTACCAGGTTTTACTGCACATGAGTGTCTCTACAGTAATCAATAATGAAACACTAATGTTATGTTCTTCATGGTTTCAGGATGTGAAAGATAAAGCAGATAAATGGAAAACCAGATCTTACTTCCAATCGTGAAATTTGTGCAAAATGTGATTTAAAAACCTATGTTCTGTATTGCACACTTAAGGAAGCTTCTTTTTAATTATTCAGAAAATCTGCAATACTGAAGCTTAACAAATTGTTCAGTTAAGCCCAAGACACGTTATGAGGAAATCTATATGCAAAGCATATATGACTGTCTTTATATCCTTAATTTATTATATGTTTAGTGGTAGTAACATATATAACTCCCGGTCAGGGAATACTATAAGAGGGTTAGCTTCTGTCATAAAGCCTGTTGTACCCAAATATAATGAGGAAGAAATATGGGAGATGAGGGGTAGTATGTTGCACTTAGGCCTCTTATTCCTCTTGAAGAAAGAAGCAGTTCTGTGGCTTAATTGTGTTTTTTTAAGCTACCAGCTGATTTCCTCTTTTTGTGATGTGTACAAGACATAGAGTACTGGTTCTTTCCAATGATGTAATATTTTTGGTAACGTAAAGCGAAACTAAATGTATTAAAGATACAGTTTTCACAATGTCATGGTATCAAGAATGGAATTAAAATTAGGAAGTTCTGGTGGAACCTTTTCAATCACAAAGGGCGTTGTAGTGGTTTGACCATGGCTGGTGGCTGGCTGCCCACCCAGCTGCTATGTCACTCCCCCTTCTCAGCCACACAGGGCGAGAAAATAGAATGAAGGGCCCATGATTTGAGATGAAGATGGGGAGATCACTCACATCTACTGTCCTGGGCAAAACAGACTCGATTTGAGGAAATGAGTTAAATTTATTTAACAATCAAAATCAGAGATAAGTAATGAGAAATAAAAGCAGATCTTAAAATAGCACCTTCACCCCACCTCTCACTTCTTCCTGGGTTTAATATCAACCCTAATTTATGCCCAAGTGGTGCAGAGGTACAGGGAATGGGGGGTATGGTTGGTTCATCTGATGTTGTCTCCACTGCTCCTTCTTCCTTCTGGGAAGGACTCCTCACTCTTCCCCTGAGACATTGTGGGGTCCCTTTCATGGGAGACAATCTTCACAAACTTTCTCCAACATGGGTCTTCTCATGAGAGACAGTTCTTCACAAGCTGCCCCAACGTGAGTCTCTCCATGGGGTGCAGTCCTTCAGGGGAAACTGTTCCAGTGTGAGTCCTCTGTGGCATCACAAAAGTCCTGCCAGCCAACCTGCTCTGGTGTGGGCTTCTCTCTCTCCATGGTTGTCCTGGAGTTACAGGTTCTGGCAGCGACCTGCTCCAGCGTGGGCTTCCCATGGCATCATAGCCCCCTTCAGGCATCCACCCACTCCGGCGTGGGGTTCTCCACAGGCCACAGGTGGACGTTTGCACCCCATCACCTCCATGGGCTGCATGAGGACAGCTTGCTGTGATCTTCACCACAGGTCAGGGGAATCTCTGCTCTGGTGCCTGGAACACATCCTCTTCCCCCTCACTTCTTCACTGACATCGGTATCTTCACATATTCTCACTCCTCTCTCTCTCTGCCAGTTGTGTGACACAGTTCTTTTTCTCTGCTTTTAAATATGTTTTCACAGAGGTGTTCCTATCCTGCCATTACTGACAGGCTCAGCCTTGGCCAGTGGTGGGTCTATCTTTGGAGCTGGCTGGCACTGACTCTGTCAGACCTCCGGGAAGTTCCTTAGCAGCTTCTTGCAGAAGGAACCCCTATAGCACCCCTGCCACTGAAATCTGGCCAGGCAAACCCAAGACAAGAGTGTTTGTATTTATGATGCTGATCTGTATTCTTACTCCCAGTCAGGTAGTAAAAGGTGTTAAAAATTAGGAAATCTGGGTCCAGGTGAGTGACCAAACACTTGATTGCTGCTCTTGGCTAAGTTTCTCCTTAGCTTTATGTGAAACTTTTTGAAAAATGCCTGGTTTGTCCTCATCTGGGACAAAATAAACTTCTCAGCCTTGAAGCCTTTTCATTGAAATTGTATGTTTATTTTTCTGACCTGCCCCATCATTTGAAACTTCCGATTACTTTCAGACTCTCTCCAGGACCATATCTCCTCTCCTAAGGGTGATGAATGAAGCTAGATGGTATTTCATTGTTTCTTATATCTTTCTCCTTCAGCAATGCAGGTTTCTGTCATAGATTGTTTTTACAGTTCTCTGCTGCATTTCTCCACTCATTTATTTTAATGGAGAGCTGCTCAGTAAACTAGACTTAGCAGTTAGTTTGTCTGGGGGAAAAAAAAGGTAGAAATGCCTACCCCCTTACAATTACTTCCAGTTACAGCATGTATAAAGTTCTAGTCTGACAAACTTTTCATATCCTGTAGGTGACAGGCAGTAAAAGCCAAAAATGAGACCCTTTGTCATCAGAATTTTAGACAACAAAACAAATTTAAATTAAAATAAGTATTTAATACTACTTGGTTTTATCACAGAAATGCAAACATCCTGGGTCAATGTAGGTGACCTGTGATCTCTTAACAGTAAAAGCTGTGTGAAAATCCTAACCTGAATAAAGCTCAGTCCAATGAGGGTTGCTTTCTCAAGGCAAATCTCAGATGAGTGTTTTCAGGAGGATTTGCTCAGTTCCAAAGCTCTTTCACTCTGCCTGGATAGCATACCTGGTAACAAAAAAGCTACATACCTGTGCTCTGTCTTTTTCACTGGTTGGTATCCATTAAGTCTCCTAACTGGAAAGAAGAGTATACCAGTTAACTTTTCACTGTGAGACAACCTCAGAATTGGGTTCTGAGAGACTTTTTGTTGGCTTCAGAATCTACAAATTTGAACCAAGCTCATTAATCCTTCCACTTAAGCTCCAAAGCTTTTTGAACTGTTTCTCATTTTATAGGAGAAGTATGTCTTTCAGCCATTGTTTATTGTATTTAACCAATTTCTAACATGATGATTCATTTTTTTTTTAACCGAAGCTTTCCTATTTTGATCTTAACTTTCAGCCTTCCTCAAATTATAGCAAATACTTTGCAACATTTGAAAAGGATGAATTGAAAGTATTATTAGGAGTATCTCTTCCCCACTTTTTTTTTTTTTCTTTAGAAAGCTCTAACATTACCATTTTGTGGCCTGACTTGATTTAAGAATGAGGTAGAGAACAAATTTCTTAAGCAGTTCTTTTTCAAAGAATCTGAACATATCCATGGAACTCCTCCACTATACTACCTAGTTTCTTTCCAGAAGTGAACATTTCCACACCACAAAGAAGAGAACTTGAACATTACTCGCTAACATTTTTTATAGAGACAAATGCCAGATGTGGAATAGGGTGTTTCTGTTACCTCTGATGGTTCTTGTCATATACATGCAAATGCTTAACTTGTTGGCAGTCTGTGTAATGGATCATTAAATAGTTTTGGGGTCTCACTGGATTTTTATGGTTTCATAAAATACCTAATTAAGTCTTGAGGTTGGTGGTTTTTATGTAAATCTCCACCTCTCTACATATAACAAAAAACTGGAAGACAAAATGTAGAGTTCAGAAATTACACAATTTGCTAGCAGAAAAGGCAGCTATTTAAAACTACAGAATGTTTCATAAATGAATGTCATGATAGGAATATCATTATCTAAAGACCTTCAAAATTTTATTTTCTTATTTCATTTTTATTGGTGAAGATAAAAATGAGATTAATATCTTCTACATAAAAAGTTGTACAGCTCTAAGTTCATCTCTGTATAAGGACATGTAACTAAAACTTGCGTCTTCAGTTTTTAAAGGAGGCTTAGTGGTAAATATGTCCTTTTACAGGCTTATCACGAAGCATGTACTACTGTGTAGAGCCACATGAAGAAAGAAGTTTATATGATGCCTTGAAAATGTAGGGGGGGGGAAAGTAACATTAAAAGTTGGTTTAATGTTAGGATAAATTTGTGCAAAGCTGGTGACAGTGAAATTTAACCCATCAGTGGAGCTCTTCTAAGTCTCAGCAAATGTATGGCTGCATTTCATGCAATGTTGGATACACCCAGGTTTGCACCAACCAGGAAGAAGGAAGAAATCTCTAGAAAAATAATTGCAAGTTCTTAGATAAAAGAATTACAGCAACAATGTTATCCATAAGCTTGGTGTCTGCCTAATTATGTTAAAATTAAATGTTAAAATTAAAGAGGAAAATGGAAGGGAAGGTAAAACAGGCTCTTACAGTACATGTTGGAAGTTAATGGAGAAAGTTGGGTTTTTCCATCTTTGTTGTAGACTTTCTGTGTATTGAGGTCTTGCTGCCACTCCATAGAGTCCAGCTGTATAAATGAGGCTGCTAGTTTGGGTGTTTTTTAGCCAAAAATGAATGTACAAGGCCTTCATGCATGTTTGTTAAAAAATACAATCAGATCTTAAGCAGCAGAGTCATATCTGTGTATTGCTTTATTCTGCCACAAAATAAGTGAATGAATAATGTAAACAATAAAAGGCTTGATAGGAAGCCTTGTTCTGGAGAAATGTTAGAAATAATAAGAAAATTCAATCTTTCTTTGACAATCATGTCCGAAAGAAGCCTCTTGTGCTTGAGATTTACCAGGTGTTGAGAACCTGATGTGATGTCTGTTGGATGGAATTACAATATCCACAGCCTAGGGCTGAGCTGAAGAATGAGTGTCAACTGTAATTACAGTTTTCTTGCTTTTTAACAATTTGTACCAGATTTAACCTCTCCTGAATTGTACTTCTGCATTTGGTTCTTAGGTTAATAAACGCAAAATGGATGTAGCATATGTTTTACTGTTTGCTTTTATGAATGTTAGTTTTATCTTCTGTACTATTGCAATCATAGCTCAATACACTTTTGGTAGAAGATTTAGATAAATGACACTCTGAGCAGGGTAATCACTTTTAGAACTGCATAAACTGTCATCCCACTGAAGTGTCAAATGTAACGTATTTGTGCAAGAACTAGAATTTGATCATGGTTCTAAATCAAACTTTTTAACTTATTAAGTTACCTATATATTTCTCTTTGCAAAGACGTGGTTTCTAAAGATGGTGTTAAAATGCTCATGTGAATCCGATGATCTGACGTAAGCATTTTTTTTTTTTTTTAAAACATCTTACTATTCTGCTCATGCATTTTATAGTCAATATTACTGCAGCTGCCTCTTCTCATTGAGTGCAGGTGTCTTAAGAACAAGGTTCTAAGGGAATTCACCCTTGGGACACAGTCTACTAAATCAGAGCCTGAAGAAATTAGAAAAAAGAGGGTAAAAATGCAAAAACAATAGTTAAGACTGGATAATTGCAGTCTACGTGAGGAAACAAGTACTTGCAGATTTGGTTCCTGATCATGTCACAAAGAGACAAAATGCAACTTAATGGCCCTATTTCCAGAAATGAGCTCTTCACTGAGCAAATGCAGTTGCATGTGCTAAGCAAGTTACACAGACAGATATTTGCTTGCACAGAGCCATTGAGATACTACCCTAATACCTAAAAGGCATTCATCATCACAGCAGAGTTGAACAGTGTGATTTCAGGGAAATGAAATGGAAAAATTGCTTGGTCAGAACATACTAAATTTCAAAGGTTTTTTTTCATTGCCTTGAAGCAGCAAATAATCACAATGGCACCTTTGCATTTTCCTTGCTTAATTCCAGAAATAAGAGGTATCTACATTTATACAGTTGTGTCCTAGATGTTTTAAGTTCTTTTGTCAGTTATGTACAAGCAAAATTATATTGCTATGAATGTGTCTATTGCAAAAAAGGCTGTCCTTAGTGATGGCATTGAGAATAAAAGTGGTAAACATTTATCTTTCCATCTGAATGAATTTCTCTTGCGGTTTTTAAAATTACAATTTTGTGTAGTCTTTTTTTTAACCTTCTGGGAGCTATTGATATGAATGGAAGATAAAGCTGTTCAAGCTAGCGTAGTGTATGACTCCAGAAGTCAGGGAAGCAGCTAGCTTTAGCACGATAAAATTACCGCAGTTAAGTCTACATGCTGGTTACTTTCCTTTCAAACTCTGTGCTTCCTGTTGGATGTGGATAAGAGCAACCCAAGCCCGAATCCACTTACTGAGCTAGAATGTGATAAATAAACATTATGCCACTGCATGTATTTGGGTTAAACTGTGCACTTACATTGAGGTTTTGGCCAGCCAAACTATCTGACTGAGCATGTTTTAAGCAAGTTATTACCCTCCGATGCAACTTTACATTCTCACCGAAATAAAGCTGGCTATTGTAGTGTTCTGGTGATGGTTTTCACAAGCTGGTTTGAGGATGGGGATTTCACAGAATCACAGAATGTCAGGGGTTGGAAGGGACCTCAAAAGATCATCTAGTCCAACGCCCCTGCCAGAGCAGAGTCACCTAGAGTAGGTCACACAGGAACACATATTTGTATTTTGTATTGTACTGCAGTATCATTTTTGTTTGGAGAGAGAGTGGTTTTGAGTGAATCCCCTGTTTCTGCACTTAGTTTGAAGGGCAGTTTTGGGGTTTACAACTTGACACCTTCCAGTATAGCCTCTTCTGAAAGGATTGACTGTCTCAGTGAAATCCTAGATTACTGTATGACTGAATATCTTATTGAAATGGGTTGAAGCAGCCCACTCTCTAGATGTATTTGTTCAGAGTCCATCAGTTAGGTGCTATTGCTCAGCTGCCACCTTGCCCTGTTGCTTGTTGTGTTTCTGCTGTCAGTCGTGTCCAGAGGGCTACAACTCCTCAGGCCTTGCACTAATACAGCTCAGGTTGAAGCCTGAGGGTCCCTGAAGTAGTATTCTTGAATTCTGGGTTTATTTTGCAAATGCCCTCCCATAGGATAGTTTAGAGGTTGTAACATTCACATTTGGTATGTGACCCTGGTGTAGTCTGATGGTCAAAGGAGACTGTGTAAGACCACAGAATGTTAGGGGTTGGAAGGGACCTTGAAAGATGATCTAGTCTGACCCCCTGCCCAAGAAGGATCACTTAGAGTAGGTTACACAAGAATGCATCCAGGTGGGTTTTGAATGTCTCCACAGAAGAAGACTCCACAACCTCTCTGGGCAGCCTGTTCCAGTGCTCTGTCACTCTCACAGTGAAAAAGAAGTTTCTCCTCATATTTTTGTGGAACCTTCTGTACTCCAGCTTGCATCCATTGCCTCTTGTCCTGTCTTTGGACATCACTGAGAAGAGCCTGGCTCTGTCCTCCTGACACTCACCCTTGACATATTTATAAACATTAACAAGGTCACCCCTCAGCCTCCTCTTCTCCAAGACAGAGACCCAGCTCCTTCAGCCTTTCCTCATAAGGGAGATGTTCCACTCTCTATTCATCTTTGTGGCTCTGCGCTGGACTCTTTCAAGCAGTTCCCTGTCCTTCTCGAGCTGAGGGGCCCAGAACCAGACACAATGTGGCTTCACCATGGCAGAGTAAAGGGTGGGGAGAGCCTCTCTCGACCTACTAGCCCACACCCCTTCTAATACACCCCAGGATGCCATTAGCCTTCTTGGCCACGAGGGCACATTGCTGGCTCATGGTCATCCTGCTGCACACCAGGACCCCCAGGTCTCTTTCACCTGTGCTGCTCTCCAACAGCTCAGTCCCCAACCTGTACTGGTACATGGGGTTGTTCTTTCCCACATGCAAGACTCTACACTTGCAGTTGTATTTCACAAAATTTCTCCCTGCCCAACTCTCCAGCCTGTCTAGATCTCACTGCATGGCAGCACAGCCTTCTGGTGTGTCAGCCACTCTTCCCAGTTTTGTGTCATCAGCAAACTTGCTGTCAGTGCACTCTGTTCCCTCATACAGGTTGTTGATGACTATATTGAACAGTAGTGGTCCCAGTACTGACCACTGAGGGACTCCACTAGACACAGGCCTCCAGGTAGACTCTGTCCCATTGACCACAACCCTCTGACTTCTGCCCTTCAATCAGTTGACTATCTATGTCACTACTCCGTCATCCAGACCACACTTCCTCAGTTTAGCTATGAGGATGCTGTGAGGAGAGGGTGTTGAACGCTTTGCTGACATCCAGATAAACCATGTTCACTGCACGGCCATCATCCATCCACCTGGTTATGTCCTCGTAAAAGGCTATCAGGTTGGTCAAATATGACTACCCCTTTGGCAAAACCATGCTGACTGCTCCTAATGACCCTCTTATCCTTGATATGCCTAGAGACAGCACTGAGGATAAATTGTTCCATCATCTTTCCACGAACGGAGGTGAGGCTGACCAGTCTGTAGTTACCTGGGTCCTCCTTCTTGCTCTTTTTGAAGTCTGAAGGGACATCCGGTTTCCTACAGTCCTCGGGTGCCTCTCCTGTTGCCCACGCCTTACCAAAGATGATGGAGAATGTCCTGGCAATGACTTCTGCCAGCTTCCTCAGCATCTGCAGGCAGTCGGAAATCCGTGTTGTGGAAGAGATGGTTCTCAGCAGGGAGCAATGTGTAGCAGCCAGTGTCAGTAGCTTACTCAAAGAATATTAATGTGCTCTCTGGAAGGGCCCTGGGAGCTTTGGACTTTCTATCAATCCTAATACTAAACATTGCTGAACCACACACAATATTCCAACAGCCATCACCTGGATAGAAAATGCTCCCACAGTGAAATTATCTTGAGAAATTTTTCATTTTGGCAATGTTTGGGGCTTCTCCAATGTTCATCCTGAGGTGAGGGCAATCAAAGGAAAGTGCAGGCTGCAGCAAGAGCTTGGCTATGTTTGGACAGTGGCTGCGAGGTTTATTGTGTAAGACTCAGCTAGTGGTGGAGAGAAAAGTCTGAGTCTTTGTAGTACTGGGGCTGAACAGAGGCTATCAAATACTGTAATATAATTATTTTTAAACTAGTCAGTTTTCGGGAGAAAATAGTAAAGAAAAAACAGGGGAGTCAAACACGTTTTTTCTGTTCTAGAGAAACAGAATTTTAGCTCCCGTTCCATCACAACCATATTGAATTTTGCTGTTTTTTTCCCAAGGAAGGTTTATAAAACATTCATTTAGGTACAGAAAAGAGGGATAGGAATGGCTTTTGCTAGAAAAGTGCATATATTTGGAAGTCTGTTTCTGGTAGGCACTTTCTCTCCCTTTCTTGTACTTGTGATTTTGTAAGGCTCTGAATATAATATTCTTGGTTCAGATGAGATTTCTCTCTTTTTTTTTTTTTTTCTTTTTTTTTTTTTTTATGCTGTGGCCACGTGATCTCAGCCAGAGCCTGAGATGTGGATGTGACTGACAGCATCCCTTAAGCAAGGGACAATGAGTAAGGAAAAACTGATGACCTTCACTCTATTGTTTGAAAATTAAAGCTGTGATCTAATTAACCCTCATTGCCATCACATGGTTCTTCTGAGAAAACTATTTCTTAATGGAGTTTCCTTGCTTAATCAAAATTGTGTGGAAATGGGTAATTCTGGACTGAAATGTATTTGAATGCCTTTAAAACTGCTGTAGTACACTATGTGGCATAATCTTCATTACCTCTAGTGTTACTCTTCTTATGTATTTGTCATCCTTAATTTAAACTGGAATTACATATTTGCTTTGGAAATACAAAGCCATTTAAGTCCTCTGAAATTTGCTTTGCTTATGAAGAGTGGTTTTTAATGCCTAAAATGAGATGGAGGCAGGGAGAATTTAGGAAATATACTGTTCAAGAAATTGACTTAAACTGACTATCTTATTAATGTGATTGTAGTGAATCTTTTCTTACCTTACCTCTTCTGTTACAGCTGACAGGATTCAAAATGGTGTGATGTGTCCCCTACTGAGTCCACTCATGTCTTCCTCCCTTGTTTTTGGAGTTTTCTTAAGGATTTAGAGAGGCAGAGAAGGGATTCATCTTTAATGACACCCTTTATTCAGAATGCAGCACTCTGTCCTCTAATTAACAACACCTTGCCAGAACCCTTCTTAGCTAAATTCTGAAGTGCCAGCTTTAGACTTAGTGTCAGTAGTCTCAGAGTAACTCAACACTGCTGGTATTCAGCTTGGCAGAACTGAACACTAGGAATTCTAAAGTAGGAGGAAAAGAGTTTCAACATATCTAATGTTTAGGGAGGAGTGAAAGAAGGAATAGAAAAGGGACCAAAGTGATGTGAAAATGACAATTGCACATTTTCAAGTGATATAAACAACATTTCTTTATTGTGGAAAAACAAACAGGAGAGCATGAAAAGCATTATGTCTTCCCATGACTAATCTGTTCCTAAGTATGTTTTTTTTTCTGTACAATGTAGACTCAGACAGGCAAAGGCTGTGCCTTATTTTAATTTTATACATCACAATATATGGTTATTTTAACAACAAAAAATCAAGAAAACTCTCCCCAAGAGTGCTGATGCTGTTACTTTTAGTACTATAAATTCTGAAGAGTTCATTGAATTTTTGCTTTGTGTATAGTATTTGAATACAAGTGTGTGTAGTGTTTATTAGCACATAATGGTACCTTTCTACTTCTCTGCTAAAGATGAGAAGAACAGAAGAGTTTATCTAGCTGTCAGTGAACTGTATAAAGTAAAATCAGCTGTATAAAAAGAAGATTACAATAATACTTTCGAACTCTGGAGAAGGATCATCCTCCAGCCTTTTTTTCAGCCCAGCAATACCAGAAAGGATCTAAAAAGTATTAACCATTATGATCTGCACTGAGCAAAGCTTTTAAACACATGCTTTGTTTTAATCCTGAGATTTTATTTCCATAGTCCTTTCGAGATGGCTCTTAGTACAAAAAGTAAAACTGCAAGAACAAAATACAGCCTGAACCTGTCACTGATGGAGCTGAAGGAGCACAGCTGACTTTGTGATGCTGCTTCCATGTAAGCATGGCAGTCCTGGCTAAATAGGTTCTACTATTCATCTTGATGCCTTTCTTGTAGACTGATGTGAATAGACTGATATAACAAGTGTAGTGTTAGCACCTTGGCTAACGAGCTCAGCACAGCTGGATCTTCCTTTGGACTAAACCTCGTGGGGGTAAGCTTCTGATGATTAAGCATAGAAAGCATAGGGAAAAAATAGTTGCAGGCGAAAATATAAGTGTTATGCAGATAAAATGCAGTTCCAGTTATTTGAGTGATTGCATCCTGACTTGCAATAATAAAGTTCTGCTCTATATGTTCTACTAAGGAAAAAGACTAAACTTCACTATGAGATAAACTGATTGAATGAGCTATCTGATCTATTTTATAAGACCATCCCCAAGTTTTTTATAAGATTTAAGCTTGTCTGACATTTTTGCATATTCAGATGCTTGCAGTGTGTCTTTAGTGATTGGTGGTATACAACTATTTAAAATTTAAATTAGATTTTTAAAGGAAGCTTTTAATAATTGTTTCCTTATCTTGCATCTTTAGAACTACAGGTGGTGTTAAGTGTCTACCACAATGGGAAATTTTAAAATATTTTAGTAATCTGATATATTTATGCCTTTGAAATTTTTCTCTCGATAAATTTTAGGTCATGTGGCTGCAGCATGTTAGTAATCTTTGGGTTTTTGCCTCTGTTGGGGAGATCTGCTATAATCAAAAAACTTAAAGAAAAAATAATAAGACTCTTAAAGAATTTTAAAAACCTGAACATACAGGATGAGTATTCTGTTTTCCTCTAACTTTTATGGTTAAAATTCTAAATTGCTGAGAAAACTTGGCTTTAAGTGCTTAATTTAACATCTATATTTTAGAAAACCAGTATTATTGTCTTGTTTTCCATCTCTCCTTAGCAATCATAAGACATTTCTAAAGAACCACGTTAACCTACTAAGTCCCTTTGACACATGCTGTTTTGCTTTGGGAGACCAAATACTGGAAGAATTCTTCTAGGACTTGGAGTATAATGCATCTAACAACTGCTAGTGTGGTAGCAGCTTGTATTACACAAGGATAACAGCACAAATCTGAATAGTGTTAGGAATGGTGTTTTAATGTCTCTGGCATGGCCTCTTTCTTAGGAAATGGTGAGACCTGGCAGTGGAAGGTAATTGATAATTCATCAGCTTTCATTGCTAGAGACAATAACATGCTCTTGTTTTCCTGATCTTAGCATTTTGATTTTTATTGCAGTTTTAGCTCATGTCTCTAGAAAGAAAAGATCATTTGTATGGGTGAAGTGTTGCACATGAGCTGACTTCCCTACAGTATCTTCTGCAAATGGGATTCCTCTTTCAGCAGTCTTACTGTGGGATGTTTTTTGGCTGAGAATGTGTGTCCTTATAACTCTATGTGAAGGAATAACCACCTTGTGGCCTTCTCTTGAATAGTGGAAAATAGACGTGAATTAAAAAACTTTTTTGGGGAAGCTTTCCAACAGCCTATATTTCTTGCATAAACATTTATTTGGCTAACATTTAGCTATGCAACTTTGCAAATGCTGATATGAAACTGATCCTCTTTTATGCATTTTGTATAACTTCTACAAAAGATTTTCCCCTTACCTGTGAATGGTATGATTTGGGGTATTTTACATTTGTAAAGAGTAAACCAAATTCTCCACATTGTTATCTGCATTAATGAGAATGATCTGCTTTGCTTTTAAAAGAATTAATCTCTAAAAAAAGCTTGAAAGCAATTCAAGGCTTGAACTCAGTGTCCTTATTACTTCTTTTCATGGTCTTGTCCATGTGGTAGTTGTACTCTGCATATATGAATATGAGAAAAATTTGAGAGGTTTGATTAAAAGACACCCTAGAAAACATTTCAGAAGAGATTTTAACAGTCTAGCAAATTACTCTGTATTGTGAGCTGCTAATTGTAACTGGTAACAGGAGAAACCTGTATTACTGCTATTGTAACTTGCAGTCTTTATTTGGAAATTACAGTTAATGTTCTCCCACTTCTCTAGAGAACAGCCTGAAATTTGTACTTTCCAAAGTACAAATTGAGACAAACTCAACATTAGAATCATGCAGTCAGCCTAAAATGTACTCAACTTAAAACCAAAGTCAACTCATGTCAGAGATGGTATCTGCTTGTATTTTGACTATGTACTACAGCACATTTTCTGTCTCCTCTCTTCTCATGAGAAAAGAGACAGTGACTAATATTCAGCTTCTGTGAGGAACAAGATATTTGGTTAAATCTAAGCAGATGAATAGTCTCTCTGAAATCAGCCAGACTACTTGATAGCTGAAAAGAAATTGAGTTTAGTTCTAGATGATTTACTTTTCTATTAAATATATTGTCTATTTCTTGGTATTTCTTATGTTTAAATCAGAGTAAGATTTCTTAGATATTTGTCAAAGCAATCACTACAGGAAAACTAAATAAAATTTGTAATTATAGTTTATAACATCTTATTATGAGATATTTCAAATATTCCTGGTGAGATTTTGGAACATCATTTGCTTGAACTTCGAAGCTGTTAAAGCTCTTACTCCTTTATGGGTCTAAATTTATATACCTAGCACATCAAGATGTTTTTGATAATGTGTCTTAACTCATGAAAAGAACTTCAGATGGTGAGTTGTGTGCATGGTGTGCATGATGAGTTGTGTGCCAAGTACCGGGGGACAATCACCTCCCTAGTCCTGTTGGTCACACTATTTCTAATACAGGCCAGGATGCCACTGGCCTTCTTGGCCACATGGGCACACTGCTGGCTCATGTTCAGCAGCTTGTCGATTAGAATCCCCGGGTCCCTTTCTGCCAGACAGCTTCCCAGCCACACTTTCCTAGGCCTGTAGCATTGCATGAGGTTGTTGTGGCCCAGGTGCAGGACTTGGCACTTGGCCTTGTTGAAGCTCTACCATTAACCTTGGCCCATAGATCCAATATATCCAAGTCTCTTTGTAGGGCCTCCCTACCTTCATGCAGATCAACTCTCCAACCTAACTTGATATCATCTGTAAACTTGCTGATGATACTCTCTATGTCCTTATCAAGATCATCAATAAAGATGTTAAACAGAAATGGTCCCAACACTGAGCCCTGAGGAACACCACTTGTGACCGGCCGCCAGCTGGATTTAACTCCATTGACCACCACTCTTTGGGCCTGTCCACTCAGCCAGTGCTTTATACAGCAGATCATACGCTCATCCAAGCCATGAGTAGCCAATTTTTTCAAGAGAGTTCTGTGGGGAACAGTGTCAAAAGCTTTTCGAAAGTCTGGGTAGACAATATCCACAGCCTTCCCCTCATCCAATAGTTGGGTTATCTTGCCATAGAAGGAGATCAGGTTCGCCAGGCAGGACCTACCTTTCATAAACCCGTGCTGACTGGGCCTCAGGCCCTGGTTGTCCTCGATATGATGTGTCATGGCACTCGAGATCATCTGCTCCATGACCTTCCCTGGTACTGAGGTCAGACTGCCAGGTCTATAGTTTCCTGGATCATCTTTTCTGCCTTTCTTGTAGTCCATTGGGACCTCCTCAGTTAACCAGGACTTAAGGTAAATAATGCAAAGTGGCTTGGCGAGCACATCAGCCATCTCTTTCAGCACCCTTGGGTGTAACCCACCTGGCTCCATAGACTTGCGTGCATCTAAGTGGCGTAGCCGGTTGTGACCACTTCCTCTCTAACTATGATGACCTCATTCTGCTTTCCTTCCCTGTCTCCTAGCTCATGAGGCTGGGTGTCCAGGGAACATCTAATTCCACTGCTAAAGACTGAGGCAAAGTAGGCATTGAGCACCTCAACCTTGTCCTTATCCTTTGTTGCTATGTTTCCCTCTGCTTTCAATAAAGGATGGAGATTTTCCCTAATCTTCCTTCTGTTGTTAATGAATTTATAGAAACATTTTTTATTATCCTTAACAGCTGTAGGTAGGTTTAGCTCTAGCTGCGCTTTGGCTCTCCTAATTCTCTCCCTGCTTAGGTTCGATCCCCGTTGGGTCACCATGTGCTGCCTGATCTAGTTGAGAGGTGTCCCTGCCCATGACAGGGAGGTTGGATTAAATGATCTTTAAGGTCCCTACGCCATTCTATGATTCTGTGATTCACTACATCTTTATAGTCTTCATGAGAGACCTACCCCTTCTTGCAAAGGTTATAGACCTTCCTTTTGTTCTTCACGTCCAGCCAAAGGTCCATATTTAGCCAGGCCGGTCCGCTTCCCCGCTGACTCGTTTTTGGCACACAGGGACAGCCTCCTCCCATGCCTTTAAGACTTCCCTCTTGAAGTATGTCCAGCCTTCCTGGACTCCTATACCCTTCAGGACAGCCTCCCAAGGACTATTTCTAGAATCTTTTCTTGAAAGGAAAAGTATAAGCCTTTTGACAATAGGAAATGTTTTGCTTTCATTATTAGGCCATATAGTCAAGATAGCATCTTAAATAAAGAGGTATATTAGCAGAAATAATAGGCAATAATATCTGCTAATTAGTCATAAGACTTGATTCTCAGTGCTGTGAATGGGCCACCTGTGCTGCTATGAATATAGTTTAGTGTTTTTCCTAATGCTGTTTTCTTTTTTTTTTCGTTTTGGTGTAACATCTCATTTTAAAAATCAGTGCAGGAGTCAACCTTAGAAATATTCTTTGATTTGTTTCTTTACCTTGACAGGACATTATTCAGCACTTTGCTTACTGTAATAGCACTACAGTGTCTAGCAAAGAGGTTGTTATCATGATGTTCCTCCAAATGGCCATTGGTTTACAAAAAGTTCTGTATTATCTGTTTGGGTCATAGAAGAATGGATTCAGCCATGAAACTGCCACTGAGCAAGGTAATTGCAGAGATTTTACTTAGAATGGCTGAATTATATGAACTCATGTTTACTTTTTTATTTTTTGTTTCTGATTTGTGATAGATAAACTGCTTGTTTAACTAGACATTTATTCTCTGCCTGCCTTCATTTTTATTGAGGAAGTAGAAAGAACCAGAAGGATGCTGATCAAAGAAGCAAAGCAGCCATATAAACCAGTGATATTCTGGGCAAGAAAAAAAAAAGTCCTTTTGCCTGCCTAGATTATTAAATTCAGAAAAGAGTGCATGAATATTCTTCTGCCACTATCAGATGCCCTTTCACAGGTTAACCGAAGTGACTATGAAGCTATCAGAAAGACTTTTTAAGCAAGGAGGAAGCCTAAGGCATCAAACTTGGCAATGAGGTTGCATTCCTGGGTGCCTAAATAGCAACTCCTGGGCATTTCCACGGACCTGGCTTTTAGATATCTGTGCACTGTTGGTTGATATACTTGGAGAAAATGATCTTTGTCCTTTTGTTCGCTTTTACTTAAACTTCTGAGGATAATGTGAGATGTAATAATTTGTACTACATGGAGTACAAGGATAGATAAAGGAGTAATTTGCCATTTGTAGCAGATTAAATCAGGGGTTTAGTTCAATCAAACTGGGTTGCAGCTGATTGTTATAATCGAGCTACCTGACATTTGGAGAAAAACTGAAGCTCCCCAAAAGGCCTCTTCAGGTTATCTTCATGAAATAGAATTCTCAGTTTCTCCCAGTTGCTGAATGGTTTGAGATTTACAAAAAAATGCACCTCTCCCCCACTTCCCTGCTACCTCAGAACTGCATGTTGAAACGTACTAAAACCATTAGTATAGTACAATGGAATTATGGTGCTGCTATTCCATTAAAATCAGTAAGGCATTTTATCAACATACAGTTAAAAAGCGGGAAAGGATATTCTGACAATTATATCTGGAAAATTCAATAAAATATTCTGGTAAAGTTATTTAGCTGAAAGTGTATGGCAGCACAGCCATATATTTAATAATGCTGTATTTTATTTTTCCAAAATTAGAAAGAATTTCTGTCTGCTCATTGCTTGCAGATTTCTTATTTTATAATTTTGACCTTGGCTATTGAATGTATGCCTGCCTTTTTTTTCTTGGGTTTTCAAGATTGTGGTTTAATTAATATCTAAGTCCTGTTTCTACTTCTGTTACATTTCCATGGTCTAGTCATGCTAAGTGGCTTGCAAAGTTATCAAAACTCTTTTACTGGATGTCTTTCATTGCAGCAATCATGTCTGTTTCCTGTGTGACTATGTGATTTTATAAAAATATATTAATTCTGAACTCTTGCTCCTTGCACAGCAAGCCTACAGTTTGCAAGTGACAGATCTGCTGATGGCTTTGCAAATAGAAGAAGAATTTCAAGTAACTGAATAATTGCTTCGGAGCCCTTTTGTGTCAGTAGGAGTCTTTTCATAGAGTGCTGTAATCTTTGGATCCAGCCTATATAGCCCATTAAATGTATTTGAAATATTGTAAGGGTATAATTAAGTCTTGCCATATCCCTGTGTTCCTTGACTGTATCTCCCTTTAAAGTCATAACATCCTATTATCTGAAGTAGGTTCAAGTAGTAGACGATCTTGATGTACTGTTCAAAATGGCTTTTGTCCTATGGGAGAAGTGGAACAATCGTGCCAAAACCTTTTATCATTAGCAGTTACAAGTGCTTTCTAAAATTGTTTCAAATTCAGTAATCTAAAAGATGAATCTGTCATCTTAAGAAGAGTCTTCCTATTGACGACCTTTTCTCTCACTCCCAGCCAAGAATTCCTGGGATTATAGGAGTGAGTATTCAGAAGGAAACTGCTACATTATTTTTTCTTTTTACTTTGATGTCAAATGTGAGGTACTCAATGCCACTTCCTATACTATGACTGTACTGCAGTTCTAGAGGTGGCAGAACCAGAAGGACACTGATGTGAAACTATTCAGGATAGAATCTAACTATAGTGGACGGGAAAGGGCAGAACAGGATGGTGTGGTAGCTCGCCTTGGTGATTGCATTGTTTTAGTTGAAAATTGAGAGTTTTTCTTCTGAGGGTTTTGCACAGCAACAGGGAAAGGAAAGCTCTTTAAGATTAGAAAATGCAAATATTTGTGCAAAGACTCAAAGTTCTTTGAGCCTAGCCTGGTTAGATCACCCTTTAAACAGACTTCAGTCTGGTGGGTTTTTTTTATACAGCTGAGTAAAGTCTTTTGCTGTTTGGAAGTTGTCTCTTATTTATGGGAACTTTTCTCTAGTCTTACAAAATATTTCCTTAGGACCACAGGGGAATCCTTCTCTTTCTTACCAAGATAATCTAAATAATTTCTGCGAGGCTCAGTGGAGTTCCTTTGAATTTTTCAAGAACACAGAGGAAAACAAAACCCAAGTTAGTCATACTGAGTTATAGTCAAAACAAAACTGCAAAGCTGGTGTCACTGACCGCGTTTTTAAGGGTAGCACCAGTGCAAGTGGCTGTTTAGAGAAATATAAAAAGGATATTATAAAGAAAGTTAAAAAAGTTTTTTTTAACATAAGCAGGTATACAGATGTCAAGTTCTTAATGTGGATAACAATTTGAAGAGAATTAAGAGTTTGATGTTTGAAACAAATAGAAACAGCAATATTTACAGAAATCGGGAAAAACCCAAACAACAAACCAGCTGCAAATCAGCAGTCACAAGTCTCACAGGCATCATTTCCGAGGAGCTGCCAATGAATTGTTAAAGTGAACTGTGGCCCTGAAAATATATTTTTAAAGAAAGAGAGTGAGGTAAAATGACACCTCTTGAATGATCTGAACTAAATGTGACAGTCATCGACTTTGAAAATGTTGTGAGCATATTAGGAAGATACTATCCAGTTCGTATATTACTACATCAATTACATGGCTTAAAGTAAATGTAGTGGTTTCTAATTAGTTCTTTGTGCAGCTGTCAGGCAACTTTTATCCTTATTTGGTATTATGCTTTCAGTCTGTGATAGAACACCAGTGATTACAGATGGAGACTCAGAGTGAAGGAAATAATTTGAAATGCACCAAATGACTCCAAAATAATTAGATATGTGCCAAACGGCATTTATCTTGGGACTAGAGTTGGGCAAAAGGCTCATGGTGAAAATGTTTTTCTAAGTGTTATGGTTTGTTTTGTGGTTTTTTTTTTTTTTTAAGAAAACACTTGGGAAGAATTTATTAATCTCTCCAGATTAATAAATTCTTAATATTAATAAATAAATTCTTAATAAACACTAAAGTTAAATATCCCTTATTTTAGGAAACTCAGTAAAGACACTTTGGACATGCATATATATGAAAACCAAAACACATACATGTTCATTCACATTGTGTGTGCTGTCTCTTTTACCTCTATGAAGAGTTGCACTGCTTAGATATCAGCGTCTGAAATAATATTTCTATGCACAAATATGTCACATTCCATCCATATAGGTTGAATCTGAATTTATTTTCTCTAATCTTGAAATAGTAAGATAAAACATATCCCAGTGCAAATTTTGAGTACGAAAAAAATATCACAGATAGAGTTTCTTGAGGAGACTGTAGTTGCACCATCAATGGGAACAAAATTACCAGGGTGGTTCTACAGAGAAAAGAATGTCTCATCCCCCCCAAGGAGGCAGCTGGAGATCAAAGAGGATCCTTATCTTCACATAAAAGTCTCTGAGTGAGCAAAGGCAAGGCAGACAAGCAAGTGAAGACTACCTGAGGGAGAGAGAATAATTACATGGGTATTAAGTTATGCTGCTTGTCCTTTAAAACGATGGAAGTTACTTGAGTTCATGGGGATAGAAAGTGTGAGAAAACTCTGCAAGCAGTCTTGATAACTCTTTACTTAATGGGTAAATAAAAACACTGTGTTTTTCGAAAAGCTTGAGTTGCTGTGTCACTTGCATTGTAGTTCTTACCTAAAGGTGAACCTGTAATGTCTTAATGCTGATTGGAGTTTCTTTGCACGCAGAATTCAGTGAAAGACATAATAGTAATCCCATGGCTCCTCTGCTAGGAGAAGCACTATATGGTTCTTAAAAAATTGAAGCTCAAAATCCCAGGCTTGTCACAGATGGGAGTACAGATACAGAGCCTTCTCTGTAACTGTGATATCCTTTAAACTCAGATGACATGATGCTCTCATGATGAATTTATTTATTCTGAATCCTTTAGAGAAGTCACAGAGAATATCAGTATACCAGAACTTTGTCTAAAATGAATGGAACAAATTAATTTCTGGCTGGTATTTCACTAGACTGGATTTGAGCTTCATTCACAAAGCATCTTGCAGTGATGAACATTTCAGCTGAGGTGGTAGCATTTAATTTTCCCTGAGTTTTCCAATTTTATGGCTAAAAATTGTTTTATCTTTCTGGGGAGAAAAAATGTCCACTGTTTGCTAAACATCTTTCTTCTAACAGGGGTAAAAGCCTGCAATGAGAGAGGAAGAAAGGCCAGACCCTGTCCTGTGCTGTTTCTTTCCTTTGTTTTCTTTTCCATTCACTCACAGTAAATCTTTTTTTTTTTTTTTAATGAAGAACAGTTGTATTTTATAGGTAAATAAGAAATTTTAAATACCTTTGAAAATAATAAGCTGCTTGTCCTGTAAATTAATCTGTGGGATGCAGGTGTTCAACTGTTTGGAAGTCTACAGGATTGAAGACTAAGGATGCTGTGTTTTCTATATACTACTTCTGCCTTCCCAGATATCCACGTTTCAGATGCATCTAGTATTTAACATACTGTATGGTACTCCTAACACTTGCTTTATTTACCCTTGATACCATATAAATCCATATTACAACACTTCAGTTTTCTATGAATAGGTGATTACTGATTTCACGTTTCATCTAGTTGCTCATATTTGCTCTTTAAATAAAAAGTATTCCTTCCTTTAAAATACTGTTTGCTGCACAAGACTTCTCTGTATTACATTTGTTCTGTGTTCTTCAGTGAGTTCTCTAGATATTCCTTGAGCAGAACAAGCAAAAGGGTGAGGGTCATGTTTCTTTTTCTTTGAAAAAAGTAAATTAGTGATGGGACACATGTATCAGAGTATGTAAAAGATATGCTATGTGAGAAATGCCCATAATTCATCAGAAATGTCCTAACAGAAAGTGCGTGTGTGTGTGTGTATATATATATATCAATCAATTAATCAATCAATCAATAAATAAATAAATAAATGTAGTTGCACCAATAGCTCCACAGATAAACTCTGGTTAACAGTTTCCTCATACTGGGATAAAGCAGCCAGAATTTGTAAACTTCTTCTTGCCTTGAATGTGCAAGCACTACTGGAACCTATAAAGAAGAAAAAACTCTCCAAGGTGATTGCCGGCTAGTCCCTGTATAGTTTAAATATTCTTCAGCTTACTTTCTGAAACTGAATGTTTGCAGTTCAGTTGTAGTCATGTCTGGATAGCTTAGGGGACTCCCCTGCAGAACTCCGTCTTACTTGTCTTTCACCAAGTCTCTTCAGATCAGGAAAATGTTGCACTCATTTTAGTCTCTTAATTTTCATTGGTGGGTGGGTTGGGTTTTTTTTTTTTTGAGGAAAACCACAAAAAAGTAAACCATAAGCTTTACAGATTTTTTTTGGTTTTTTTTTTTTTTTTGATTGGCAGCAAAATCTCAACTTGATGTTTTAAAACACATCTTATTTACTGAGCAGTACTCAGGTTTGTTGCTGGGCAGATTTGGTTTGTCTTCTACAAACTCCAGTGGAGAGGTCAAAATCTCAGCTGGTGCAAAGGCAAGTGATTCACTGAATTCCATAGGGCTTTCCTTGCTGACTCAAATATTGCCTACCTCTTGTATCAGGTACTACAGTCAAAGTATTAAAAAAATACAAATAAAAATCTCAACATGTGTTTTTCCTTCCCTCTGGGTCCTATACTTGCTGCAGTAGAAATAAATCTAACCCCTTTTTTTAAGCAGGATCATCTAAATTCCTCAATACAAGGCAATAAATTCCTTTCCAGGCTTATTGAAATGTAACTAGTACAAAATTTCTTCCTAAAAACTTAGCTCCATTCTGCTTCTTCAGAGATGACAATATGGACTGATAACTGTGGAGAATTTGAAAGAAGAATTTTGCTTGGAGTAGATAAAGTTAAATAAAACTGTGCAAAAAATGTTCTAGCGTTTTAATTATCTTTGTGGTTTGGTGGTAGATACTGCCAGAAGTCCATAAGAAACTCAACAGTAGGCAATTTTCTTCACATCATACAATATATATGGGGATTCTCTCTTCTGTTTTTTAAATTACTTTTAACTAGTCTCTGAGAGTTGTTTTAGAGGTATGAAAACATGGGCTACATGTCACAAGTTTTCAGCTAGGTACGTCTACACTGCACTGATTTATGTATCCTTACTTTGGTTGTATTAATCCTGCTGGTCGTTGCATGCTGAATTTACCTTGTTCTAATTTTCCTCTCTTCCTGACAGCATGGATTAACAAGTAAGAAAGTGTGGATTAACACGTAAGAATGAGCAAGCATGTCTCTTCTTCAGGCAGATAATCAGTCCTACTGTGAACTAGCTGTACAGCCTAGATGTTACTGGCTAGTCTGCAGTGTGAATCTCAGTACTTCTGACGGGATGAAAGTTGCTCTCCTTACACCTGCTATTGACGATATATGCCATTGTAACTTCTTTTGCCCTTTTTCTGTGAAAGTTATTTGGAGTTATTTTTCTTACACTGAACTAAGGAGAACATAGATATGAAATTTATGCTGAGATGTCTGAATACTGAGTTCATATCTAAGTACATATGTAAATAGGCAGTTAATTCACACAGCATATGGATGGAAATTTTCATTAGAAGCGAAATTATCTTGTGTCAGAAGGGCCTATAGAAATAAGTGTATTTTGAAGCTAAATATTGTTATCTGGAATGCAGCTGTAGCATGTGGAGTTGTGTTTTGAATGATGATTTTTGAGAGAAAAATGTACTGAATGCTGTAAGTTCACTCCTTTCAGTATACAGTGAAAAGGCTCCTCTTGGCACCTCTGCTGTCCTCCCTGGTTCTCAAGGCTATTAAAAGGCAGAGGGCACTAGGTAGTGTCTTACTGACTCTTCAGTTTGGTCTCCATGTGTTGCCTGATCTAGTTGAGAGGCGTCCCTGCCCATGACAGGGAGGTTGGATTAAATGATCTCTAAGGTCCCTTCCAGCCTAGGCCATTCTATGATTCTTCAGAGCTTAAGGTATGCATATATATATATATACACATCTATACACACTTTTTCTCAACAAATTCTTGTGTGAATTTTCAGTACTATGGTATCGGAATATGTGTTATCATAGTTGTGCATGCATGTCCTTACCTCTGTGTCCTTTCTACCTTTGACACTTATACCAGCTATAACTGCAGTACCCAGGGACTAACAATGAAGGGAAATTCTTGAGGTCGTTCACAGATTGTAATTATTGAAAATAAAATGAATCATCGTGTTTGCCATTTTTAACCCTGGATTTTGATATACTCTTGGATAGAGTAGAAAAATGATGATTAGTCTGACTTCATAACACAATACACAGGAGTTGCATTTTCCCTGGTATGTCCTAGGTAATATTGGTTATAAAAACATCCAATATTAATTTTAGAATTGCCAGTGACAGAAAATCAACTGTTTAGGAAACAACCCTAAAAGTCTTTGCTCTTATATACCCAGATCGCTGTCTCTAGTGATACTTTTTTTATGTTGTGCTGTAGAGTTGACTGTCAAAGTTACCTTCCACTTTTTGTTTAGTTTTCCCTTAACTTTTTGATTGTTCTCCTGCCATCTTCTGTCATGTCTGTTTTCTGGTAGTAGAACTGTTCCTTGTGGATCATCTCTGAATCTTTTCTAATTTGTGAACTTTAACACGGCAAGATGCATTTTTCCAGTACTGCGCACTTTGTAAAAGTTACCTCACTACCATGACTTGATTCATTTGCTTGCACACACACAAACCTTCAGTAATCTTATGGTACAAAGCATGTTCAGACTTTTTTGCATTGTCTGGTGGAAGATTTGGGTGTTTCCTTCACAACTGATCAGCTTGGGCTATATTTTTAAGGAGTTAAGTAGTTAGCTATAATCACATGCTCACTAAAGTTAAAGCATGTGCTTAAACATCTGCAAGATCTGGGAATTAGCTCTGCTCTCCTCTCTTTTGAAGAATATGGCTTTTTAGTATCTAAAATACCATACTTTTTTTTTCCCTTTAAGTGCTGTTTTTGTTTCTAGTTTTATTCTCTTCCACTTTTAGTCATAAATCCCTTTTCCCAGATTATCCTTAACGCTCAGCATTTTTCATTGATGGGCTTTCTAGTTTCTCCTTGACTAATCATCTTGTATTTTTTTAATAGCATGAAGAACTTTAGCCAAAATGCCATTTTTAATCTCATTTTCTGTTTCCAGCGTGCATATTAGTAATCCTCTTTTCTTATACCACTTGCAATTAATGTATCCCATTAGTGTCCCAGACTATCAATGTTTCATTTGCTCAAAGGATTAATGTTGAACAATGTATTAGCACTAATACATAGCAAATGAGAGGGATTCCACTTATGCCTTTGACTTCAGCATGCTCGTTGGAAACAAGGATGCTGGTTTTACCTGGAGTGCTAACTAGAATGAGTAGAAAATATAAACTAGAACTGTTTCTTAGTAGATGGATTCTCTCAAACATTTTTTAAAACTCGTTTCCAAAAGCAGGCAATGTTTTCCTGCAGACTGTTGAGAATCCTCATGTGGTTGTGCACTGTGTGCTTTATGATGATAATCTTTGCCAAATCAGCCTACAGAAGTTGAAGTTAACTAGTTGCTCAAATACTGTGTTGAATTTGCTTTATAGGCATAGTTTTGAGAGTAAAGTACACAAAAATAGTTTTTTAGCATCTTTGGACCTCTTCACTTGTGGCCAGTCCCTCACAGGAGTAGAACAAACCTTCAGAAAGATTATGCTGTGTTACTGAGGAAGAACTCTGCTGTGGAGAGATCAGGGATCCAAAGTGCATCCTAGTCCAGTCAGGTCAAATTGAATTCCATACCTTCTTGGGAACAGTCAGATGTCACAGTAATTTCTGCTTCCTGGCCTAAATTGAATATGTGTCTATACACCATAGTTGTCACATGTCTTCCATTGCTCAACAGATATTTTGGATTCCAATAGAAAACAATAAATTGGCTTAATCAATGCTTGAGAGTAGTCATTGCCTGTGGCCATTGCAGTTTACCCAATCCAAAGCATAACACGCTTTGGGAAATTGCTATTTATTTGTTGGACTAACCAAAAGTGAAAGTGTAAGGATTTTCACTACTCATCTGTACTTATGCTGGTGCTGACAGTCAGTGTCTTCTATAACAGAAGCAAGCCCTACTCTTGATATTAGCCTGAACTTTTCCAGAATTTAAGTGACATTTCACTGCCATTCCTTGGACCCTGTTGATCAATATGTTTCATAAACTGTTGAGCTTACAGTTGATTATAAATTAAATTAACATGAACTGCATGATTTTTGCTCGATTTTGTCCTTATAAATTTCTGAAAGATAAGCTTCTTAATTAAAATACGGAGTGTATTTGTTTCATTTCTGCATACCATGTATGCATAGGAAACAAGGAGGATCCAGGGAACCACAGGTTGCTCAGCCTTAATCCCTGGGAAGAGGATGGCTCAGGGAGAATGTTATCAAAGTATATAAATACTTGATGGGAGTGAGTAAAGAAAGAACGGCAAGGCTCTTCTCAGTTTTGCTCAGAGACAATGGGCACAAACTGAAATGTGGAAGACTCATAAGAAAGAGCTTTTTTTTTTTTTCAGTGTGAAGGTGCTCAAACATTGGAGCAAGTTACTGAGGTGGTATAGTCTCCATCCTTGGAGATATTCAAAGCACAACTGTACTCAGCCCTGAATAGCCTCGTGTGGCTGACCTTGGTTTGAGTAGACAGTGTTAGAACAGGCGATCTCCAGCTGACCCTTCCAAACTCAGCAATTCTGTAATTGTTCCTAGGATGTGGATGGGATGTTTGACTTGGATTTTTTAAATTGATGAATCCTTAATATGCATAAGTAGATTAGCAAGCAATAACAGAAACATTGGGAATCAAGCTCCTGGTTTTGTAATAACCGAGTTCATTCTGTGAATGCTCTGGTGCATCAGGATGATTTTGTCAGTCATTTCTGTTGCCTGCATGATCTAATTTAGATTGGAAATAGAAAATAGTTGCTTCATTTTGTCATATGCCTATTTTTACCTCCATTTTCTCAAAAGACAACCTAAATCTCAACTAGAGTATTTGAGGCTTATGCTTCAGTGGCCGTAAATGGTCTGTTCAATGTCTCTAAAAAGAATAAGTTTCTTACAGTTGAAGAGATGGTCAACATCAGACAGTAGATACCTGTAACATTTTGAAGACAGTTGAAACTGTGTCCAAAAAGAGTTCTGTCAGGATCTGAATTGTGTTTTAGCCTTATAACGTTATTCTTACATATGAGAGTTCAGTGTACAGATGGGCAGTTACAACCATAACACCCACATACAAGATAATCTAATCCTGCAAGCCTGTCAAGCTGGATGAAAAATGAAAACATGGAAATTATGTTATGAAAATTAGGTAGTAGACTGGAAAAGCAGTTTTGATTTTTAAAATGGTTATTTATGTTATTAATTGATGGTTGAATCTCCTCCCAGCTGGTATTGTTGAGAAAAATATAGCCCTCTGTCATACAGAGGAAGGAAGATGTATTGTTCCCGTTACTAAGAATTTTAAAAACTGTCTGCATTGGGCAAGGGAGAATTCAGAGGAAGACTGACAGATACTTATTCTCCCAGAGTTTGTATATGTCTTATGTTTACATGCTTTCAAAGATGCTCTTTGGCTTCAGTGATAAACTCAAACCATGAAAACATGGACATAAGTGTTCCATTCTCTGAGACTGAAAACTGAGGTGGTACCTATGTCGAACCATTTAGTCAAACTAATAACACATGTTACGGGGCTGTTTGTACTTTTCTGTCAGTAGCCAACATTTGATGTGTTGCCTTGTTCATGAATATTTACTGGAAAATTGTTTCTTAAATAAACTTGAAATGGTCAAGAGCTTTACTCTTCAGTTAATGCCATGAGACATAATTTTAGGGAAGCAGATTCTCAGCAAGTTTTACTTATTGTGTTTGGCTGAATTTCAGGGACAAGTTCCATTTGCCTTATATATGGGGAATTCAGTCTTTTCTCAGTATTTTACACACTCTTTTGAATGTTTTCCAAGTCCTTCTATCCACAAATCTCAAAGCTGGCTTGGGCATGCAAATGTGGCATCTGGATCCTCTTCAGAACTGGGACATCACATGTTGCAGAAATACAGAGTATTCTAGATACTTTGTTCAATATTTTTGTAGACCACTGTTTGTTCTGTCAGTCTTTCAGCTAGTTATATTAAATAAAAATGTTTAGTGAGTTCCTCTCTTATCTTGCAAAATAACTTGCTGTAGCGTGGGCGGAGCCACCCTCAGCGGCGCGGCGATTTTAAACACGGTGATCAGGAGGTAAAGGCCATTTTGCTGTCGAGCCCAGCTTCAGAGCAGGTAAGACTGCACTGGGGAAGGAATCTAAGCAAAAAAAAGGCTGGCAAAAAGCTTTTGGGGGGCTTTTTTTAAGCCGGCTACAGCAGCCACACCTGAGGCCGCACCGGCAGCTCCAGGGCGGACACCCGAGATAGCGTGGGCGGAGCCACCTTCAGCGGCCCGGCGATTTTAAACACGGTGATCAGCTGCTAACTGTGCCCTCAGGGTATAAGAAGCCTTGGGGAGGGCGGGGACTAGTCCCTGTTCACTGAACAAAAGGTCTAGAAGGGTAAGTCTTTGTTAAAAGGCAAGTACTTGAAAGGCCTGTAAACTATTCCGTGCATAGCTTTCCGGAGAGTCTTTGTATTGTAGGGCCAACTATGGTTGTCACCAGGTCAATGGTTGTTAGAAAAACTGTGGGCACCCAGACAGAGGCCCCAGGTAAGCATGTGGGTGTTCAGGCCTCGGGCTGCAGAGAATGCCGGAGCCTGGCACTGGCCATGGAGGGTAGTGGAAGTGACACTTGTGTCCGATGTGACCAGGTGAGCGATCTGCTCAGCCTGGTGGTTGAACTGAAGGAGGAGGTAGAAAGGCTGAGGAGCATTAGGGAGTCGGAGAGAGAGACAGATCGGTGGAGTCACATCCTGAATGGCGAGCAGCAAGCTCTGCAAAGAACTGAATATCCCCCCACCTCTGGCCATCAGGCAAAAGGGGGGGACCTAAAGGATAGGGAAGAGTGGAAGCAGGTGCCTGCCAGGAGAGGAAGGAAAATCCCTGCCCGGCCTCCCTCACCTGCCCGGTTGCCCCTGCAAAACAGGTGTGGGGCTCTAGACAATGAGAGCCAGGCAAAGGAAGAGTCAGTGGAGGGTTCACCCATAGGGCTGTCTAGGGTGAGTAACTCGGATACACGCATTAGGACTTCTTCATCTAAGAAAAAAAGGAGGGTAATCGTAATTGGAGACTCCCTCCTGAGGGGAACAGAGGGCCCTGTCTGCCGCCCTGATCTGACCCACAGGGAAGTCTGCTGCCTCCCTGGGGCCCGAGTTAAGGATGTTAGCAAGAAACTTCCTGGTCTGGTCAAATGCACGGACTATTACCCGCTTTTGGTTATGCAGATCGGTAATGATGAGTTAGTAGAGAGACGGCCAGAAGCAATCAAAAGGGACTTTAGGGCACTGGGGCGGATGCTAGAAGGATCAGGCGCACAGGTTGTGTTTGCCTCTATTCCTTCAATTATGAGGGAAAATAGTGGAAGGTTTGACAAAGAGCAGCAGATTAATACTTGGCTAAAGGGGTGGTGCCAGCGGTCTAGCTTTGGATTTTTTAACCATGGGGAGATCTACAGGGCAACTGATCTACTGAAACAAGCTGGGGTTCAAATGACACAAAGGGAAAAAAGGATCCTTGGTCATGAGCTGGCGGGACTCATAGAGCGTTCTTTAAACTAGATATGAAGGGGGATGGGGTTATAGCTGGGATTGCAGCGGGGCAGTGCTCTAGAAATTATGAGGACCGGGTGGCCTCCCATCCCCCTAGGGTGAGATCAGTGTGCTCAGCTTGCTCCCTGAAATGCTTATACACCAATGCACGCAGCATGGGGAATAAGCAGGAGGAGCTAGAAACCTGGGTTCAGGCAGGAGATTATGATCTGGTGGCAATTACAGAGACATGGTGGGACAGCTCACATGACTGGAATGTGGTCATGGGTGGCTATGTCCTTTTCAGGAAAGACAGGCCAGCCAGGCGAGGTGGTGGAGTCGCTCTTTACGTGAAAGAGCAACTACAATGTCTTGAATACCATCCAGGCATGGAGGAGGAGCAAGTTGAGAGTGTATGGGTTCGAATTAAGGGGCAGGCTGGCAGGAGAGATACTGTTGTGGGTGTCTATTACAGGCCACCAGATCAGGGTGAGAAAGTTGATGAGGCCTTCTACAGGCACCTGAGAGCGGTCTCACAATCACAGGCCCTGCTTGTCGTGGGGGATTTTAACTTCCCTGATATTTGCTGGAAGGACAACTCAGCCAGTCAGCCACAGTCCAGGAGGTTCCTCCAGTGCATCGATGATAATTTTCTGATGCAAATGGTGGAGGAGCCGACTAGGAGAGGAGCACTGCTGGACCTCATCCTCGCTAACAAGGAGGATCTGGTTGAAGCAGTAAAGGTTGAGGGCTGCCTTGGCTGCAGTGACCATGAAATGGTGGAGTTCAGGATCTTATGTAGCAGAAACAAAATAGCAAGCAGAATTGCAACCCTGGACTTTGCCAAGGCAAACTTTGGATTTTTCAAACAATTACTCAAGAAAATCCCATGGGCAAGGCTGTTTGAAGGGGAAGGGGCCCAAGATAGTTGGTTAGCGTTCAGGGACTGCTTCTACCGTGCTCAAGATCAGAGCATCCCGACACGTAGGAAGTCAAGGAAGGGAGCCAGGAGACCTGCGTGGCTAAACAGGGATCTGCTGGGTAAGCTCAAGGGCAAGAGGAGAATTTACAGCTCTTGGAAGGCAGGGCTGGCCACTTGGGAAGAATATAAGGCTGTTGTCCAAGGATGTAGGGAGGCAACTAGGAAAGCAAAGGCCTCCCTTGAATTGAACCTGGCGAGAGGGGTCAAGGACAACAGGAAGAGCTTTTTCAAATACGTGGCAGATAAAACTAAGACCAGAGGCAATGTAGGCCCACTGATGAATGAGGTGGGTGCCTTGGTGACAGAAGATACAGAGAAGGCAGAGTTACTGAATACCTTCTTTGCCTCTGTCTACTCTGCCGGAGGCTGTCCTGAGGAGCCCTGTTCCCCTGAGGCCCCAGAGGAAGTCAGGGCAGTGGAGGAGTTTGCTTTAGTCGATGAGGACGGGGTTAGGGACCAATTAAGCAATCTGGACATCCATAAATCCATGGGTCCAGACGGGATGCATCCACGGGTGCTGAGGGAGCTGGCTGATGTCATTGCTAGACCACTCTCCATCATCTTTGCCAAGTCTTGGGAGACGGGAGAGGTGCCTGAGAACTGGAGGGAAGCAAATGTCACTCCAGTCTTCAAAAAGGGCAAGAAGGAGGACCCGGGTAACTATAGACCGGTCAGCCTCACCACCATCCCTGGGAAAGTGATGGAACGACTTATCCTTGGTGCCATCTCAAGGCATATCAAGGATAAGAGGGTCATTAGAGACAGTCAACATGGCTTCACCAAAGGGAAGTTGTGCTTGACTAACCTCATAGCCTTTTATGAGGATATAACAAGGTGGATAGATGATGGCAGAGCGGTGGATGTGGTCTACCTTGACTTCAGTAAAGCATTTGACACAGTCTCCCACAGCATCCTTGCTGCTAAACTGAGGAAGTGTGGTCTAGACTCTCGGGTAGTGAGGTGGACTGTGAACTGGCTAAGGGGAAGAAGACAAAGAGTTGTGGTCAATGGGGCGGAGTCTGGTTGGAGACCTGTATCCAGTGGAGTGCCTCAAGGGTCGGTACTGGGACCAGTATTATTCAATATATTCATCGATGACTTGGATGAGGGACTAGAGAGTACTATCAGCAAGTTTGCTGATGACACCAAGCTGGGAGGAGTGGCTGACACACCAGAAGGCTGTGCTGCCATCCAGCGAGACCTGGACAGGCTGGAGGGTTGGGCGGGGAAAAATTTAATGAAATACAACAAGGGTAAATGTAGGGTCTTACATCTGGGTAGGAACAACCCCAGGTTCCAGTATAAGTTGGGGAATGACTTATTAGAGAGCAGTGTAGGGGAAAGGGACCTGGGAGTCTTGGTGGACAGCAGGATGACCATGAGCCAACACTGTGCCCTTGTGGCCAGGAAGGCCAATGGTATCCTGGGGTGTATTAGAAGGGGGGTGGTTAGTAGGTCGAGAGAGGTTCTCCTTCCCCTCTACTCTGCCCTGGTGAGACCCCATCTGGAATACTGTGTCCAGTTCTGGGCCCCTCAGTTCAAGAAAGACAGGGAACTGCTGGAGAGAGTCCAGCACAGGGCAACTAGGATGATTAAGGGAGTGGAGCATCTCCCTTATGAGAAAAGACTGAAGGAGCTGGGGCTCTTTAGTTTGGAGAAGAGGAGGCTGAGGGGTGACCTCATTAATGTTTACAAATATATAAAGGGGGAGTGTCACAAGGATGGAGCCAGGCTCTTCTCGGTGACAACCACTGATAGGACAAGGGGTAATGGGCTGAAACTGGAACATAAGAGGTTCCGCTTAAACTCGAGAAGAAACTTCTTCTCAGTGAGGGTGACGGAGCCCTGGAACAGGCTGCCCAGAGAGGTTGTGGAGTCTCCTTCTCTGGAGACATTCAAGACCTGCCTGGACACGTTCCTGTGTAGCATAGTCTAGGCATTCCTGCTCTGGCAGGGGGATTGGACTTGATGATCTTTCGAGGTCCCTTCCAATCCCTAACATTCTATGATTCTATGATTCTAATAAGAAATTATTTTAAGAGTCTTAATATGAAGCTTGTTACAGACCTTACAGTTGCCATTAATTATCTGATACAAAGATAGTGCTAAATTTATGGTTGTTGATGCACACTGTTAACTGAGTGTTAAGGCAATGTCATTTCGTATAGTTCAATTAGTGGTTTGTTGACATTAGGAAATAATTGAAACAATTTGGAGTTCACTTTTAATGATTAGTTACTGTCTCTTGTCTTAACTCATTCCTTCAATGTAATTTGACAAAATTTTCTGAAACAATTCAATATCCTAAATCACTGTTATTGTTCTAGTTATCACTGTTGTCCCATTAGCACTTGATTTTTTTATTTCTTTAGATATGACAAATGCCCCAGCTTTCGTTTAGGACTTCTGTTGCTTTTCTCATATCTGCTTAAATTTTTCTCTCCCTCTCTTCAACCTTCTTTTGTAAAAACCTATTTTGAATATAGCCCTTTGACTTGCACATGGCCTATATTCAACACAATCCCCCCTGGCATTCAAAAGATCATACTTCTGGTTTTTGGCCCTGAGACTGTTGCACGTAAATCACTGCTACATATTTGCTTACAGGACCCTGCTAGCACATTCTGCCTTTTTCTAAATACCTATTTCAGATTCTTTTCTTAGAGAATCCTACAGAAGCAGCACATCTTACCACATTCGCTAAATTGCAAATTTAGTTCAAAGACCTAGCAGTACTTAAAAGTACCTGCGATCATTAAGCTTCGGTGACAAATTGGAGTTCTTACTGACATAATTTCAAACATCTCTGGCAGTACAACCCTGGGGAGACTTCAGTCAGTAGCTTCGCTTTGAACAAGGTTCCTTCATGATCAATTTGAAGACATCAGGGAAAAGAGAAAAAATGGTAATCATGTCTTTTTTTTTTTTTTTTCCTGAGTTACAGGTAAAGAATTAGTTAGGAAGAATTGGTGAAATTTGTGTACCTGATTCCACAGTGTAATTCTGGAAACCCTAAACTGAGGTACTGACTAACCTGAAAGAGCAAAATCTGAGCAGGGGCTTCAGTGATAACTTCTCATTTATTATTCTGGCATACACCTTTCCTTAATTGGAATATCTCAGAAAGACTGGAAAATTTTAATGCAAGTCAAAGCTTGTACTACATACAGTCCTCATCAAGTGGTGCCTGCTTGTTCTTGATCCTTTTTAACTATTCCTTGCTCATCTCATGATTGTGCTTTTAGTTTTATTAAATTCATGAAGAGGCATAAGTTATGACAAAATAGCTGCAAAATAAGGAAAAATGAATTAATGAAAAATGAATTAACACCCGGCCATTCAAAAACTAGTTTTACATTTTGGCAGACAAAATCCCACTCCCATATGTTGCATCTATATAAAGCTTCTGCAGGCTTTTACACCTCAATGGTTTACTGAAGCTTCGTGGTTCTAGAATAGTTCCCAACGTAACAGCTAGTGCAGTCTCCTGGGGAGGATTGTTTGGGTTTTAACCAAATATAAATCTTGATCTCAGTACAAAAAGTGGAAGGAGCTGCCCTTATCTCTAAAATGATACATGATATCCCTTTGGTTAATCCCTGAATGTCTGAGCAAAAGACTTCAGGAACCAAGTACTAGATTGGGGACTCTTTAAGCGGAGGAAAGAATTGACTGGTAGGCAAGGAGTAATGCCACAAACCAGGAGAAGTATGGGACTGAAAGTATTCTTAGTTTGTTTTTTTTTTTTAAGCTCATTCTTTTTGTGCTGGGTATTGGGATCCTATTTTAGGATGCTTGTTTATAGAGAGCCTGAATGCCTGACAAGGAAATGCTGCAAGAATTCATCTTTGTGATGCCAAGATTGTTTTCTGGACCTTGCTGCAAAGGGGCGTATAGTAAAAACATACATTTCTCTGACATGCTGCCTTTTCTTAATTGAGATAAGGAAGTCAAGCACTTCCAGGAAGTGGGATGATGCAGGCCTAAATTAAATTTGTCATTTGTTTCTAGTGTTACGTTAAAAGCTTGTATTGACCTTCTCTTCAAACTCTGATATTGAAAGGGAAAACTAAACAGTTAATGGCATTACAAAATTATCTAATATGGAGAGATAATGGTTTGTATTATCTGCAATCTTGGTTGCAGGAAAAGATTGGTTCTAACATTTTGTATCTATTTATGATAAGAAGCAAACTCTATTTTTCCTCTCTGTGATTTGGGTTTTTTTTGCCCCACTAAAGGAAAAGTTATTGTGGTGGGGTTTTTTTTGTTGTTCTGAAATTCTTTTGTAGTCCTTTCTCTCCCTATCTGCAATGATCAGTTTTATTTTATGGTAACCCTTGTACCAGCAGTTTCAAATGAGGTCAGTACCCTTCTGTGTTCCTTCCTTACACATACAGCAGCAGAGAGAAAGTATCTGATAGAGAATTTAGATTTCCAGGCAAAATGATAACAGCACATAGCACAACTTTATTTGTAGATATTAATCAAAAACAGAGAATTGGTTCAGTGTTGGCCTATTAAGTTTGTGTCAGACTCAGTATTGCGCCCCAAACTCCTCAGTCTTGTAACACATGCGTGTATGCATGCACCACGTACACACACATATGCACAGACATGCTTGCTTTTGAAAAAAGTATCATTCCCAAGACAGCTATCATAAAGGCAAAAAAAAATATTCCTTCTGGTATATGGTTTTGGGACAAGAGACTGATGTGGAGTAAACAGATGTAATAGAACCCGGCTGCTCAAAGTCGTTCTCTGTAGGGTGTAGCTATTTCATGCCTCCTGTGAAAAAACTGCATGCCTACTGAACTTGATAGTTGTTTTAGCTATATGAAAGCACAGCCACTGGTTTGTGTAGCACAGAAGCTTTTCTGAATTGTAGAAGAGATCAGAATCAGAAGATACATCGACCTTTGCATTCACAACTCAAATGTTACAGCTTTTGAGACTGGCATGTTTCTTTCTTAAATTTCTATACAAGAAGTATGTTTTCCAGTGGATTTGTAATAGTTTATTTTCCAGGTGCTGGTACTTTACCCTGAAAGTGTCTTCTTCCAGCTGTATTAGTTAAGTAGTTGATATTTTGTTAGGCAGGCGTAAATAAATAAATCTATTAATGAAGTATTTTTATACGAAAAACATCTATAAAAAAGCTACATTTCTCTCCTGTGTGCTTTTAACTTATTGCGTATGTCAGAACAGTTTCATTTCAGAGAAATCAACCCAGAACACATTAGAATGTTTATATGATTATATATAATGCATATAGAATGTAATAATGTGCTACTTATATTCCTGTGGAAGTTAAAGTTTGTGAACAAGTTTTTAAGTTCTTGATACCCAGGCTGCTGGTAGATATAAATTCTTTCAAGTTTTGGCAGATGTGGTTTCATTATTGGGACGAATGTGGTGGAAATAATTGTCGAGAGGGAGGTCAAGAAGTTCCCATGTCCTGCTGTATCACCATCGTAGACAGAACCTTCTCTGCTGTCAGTTATTGAACACTGGGGGAAGCTCTTCTGTATATTTTAATACCTTTCCAAAGCCACACTTAACAAATCAGATTCTTCTTTCAACCAGCCCATTTATTAATGATCTAACCAAGCTCCAGGATTATGTCTTCTCCATGAATATTTTCAGTTGTATTTGTCCAGTGATCAGATCCAAAGTTGAGTGTGTGTCTGAGTGTGTTAGTGCTTTGTCCTAAAGGGTTTAAAGGCCTGGATGAGCAATAACTGCAAGATGCAGGAAAAGTGAATCTAAAATAAACCTTTTCTCTTTCTTTTCTATTTTATGCTGGTGGACCAAGGTGTGATGTGTAGGTTCTGTTCTGAAACATAAGTGGACTTTGCGCTCCTAACTGGCAGTGACAACCCTAGTCTAAAGTGGCTTGATGTGAGCTGGGTACAGGGAAAGAGGAAGGGGTGCTAGGAAGCTGCAAGCAGTCTCATCTTTAGAGGAAAGAGGGACCGAAACTCTCCTAGTATTCCAAAATAACCGTGGTCTCCATGTACAGTAGGTGCCAAAGTCCTTAAAAGTTTGAATTTTAGACCTCATCCTACATCACTATAGATATAATCAAGCGTTGGTGTTAATACTTCAGATGTCTGTGAACAGTAGTTTGGGCAAAATAAAGCAAACATCCTTGATTATATGATCGGAATACATTTGGATAAATATAACCTAACCTTGCAGTCTAGTTATAGCACAAAAATCTTAGTGTCTGTACAGCGCTAAAAAATGCTGTTTTTCAAATATCAAAGCAAAGCTTGAGGCTAGAAGACCTCTTGCTTATTTCCAATTTACCTCCATATGCCTTTCTGACTCTTACAATAAGAAACACTATATTCCTCCACCGATGTGGCTCCCTTGTAATTTATTTACCTGAGGAAGATCTGCTTTTTAGATACAGCATCTGGCTTTCAATAATTTCCTGCTCTTAGCTGGCTGAATTGACTGAACCAGAAGGAAGTTGAGTCTGTTGCCTGAGGTCACGTATTGAATGAATGCCTGAGCTTGGATTTAAAGTTAGATCTGGAGTATTCCCTTTTGGTTCTTTGCTGCTTGCAATAAATACTTCTTTGAAAATGTCAGGTGTATTTGGGAGTAATCAATCTGTATTATATGTAAGCAGAAAATTATAATGACTGACCTGGTACTGACCAAGTACATATACAGGTCTTGCAAATGTTATCTGTCAAAGCAGCAAGAAAGCAGGAAAAAAGAGCAGAGTTTTTTTTTATAGTTACAAAATGTAAGCATATCTAAAGCAATAAAAATACTGTAAATTGGTAAATGAGACACTTTTTTTAAAAAATGGGACAATTATTTGTGTTAATGGCAAGTTTAGTAAAATGCTATTTCCTTTAATAGTAATCAGGTGAGAAGAAAATGTGTTCTTTATCCATGTTCTCAATAATAAATTATACTCTGTGCATCTTTATAGTAATCTGAATTGCAGGACTTTGCACCTCTGTTTACCATTTTCCTGATATTCTGCTTGCATTTTTTTTTTTAATTAATTTTTAGGTAAGAAATTGTGTATCAGGATTTGGAGACATTAAGTCTTTACATAATTGTATTGCAAAACATTAGTCGTAATTAAGGGCATGGAAAAATGAGCTTATCTCTATAGATCAAAGATATTAAAAAGTTTGTCATAGATGAAATATAGTTTGTAAAGATATTTTTTCCTGTTTTCTCCATGGGGAAAAAAAAAAAGTGTATCTACAGAGATTATTTATTCAATTTGGGAAGAAGCCACAGATATTGTTAACGGGACTTTTAATGTCTCAACTCAAGCAAATTCTGAAATACTGTTTCAAACTAAAAATTGAAATATTTTTCACTGGTTTGAATTTTTCTAGTTGAGAAAGTACCGCCATAGTTTTGTACCTTTGTAAGTGCAGTTTCTAGGTGGAAACAGTTCATCTGAAAAAGGACTCCCTTTTCTGACTACTGTGAAGTTGGATGGTCATAAAACACCTGGGAGAGCAGTTGAAATGACAATCCAGTATAAATGGAGTAGGAATAATTATGCTCTCAAGTTATCTTGAAATGAACTTCACAGTTGGTCAGCAATAGCAGTTATCCATAATAGTAGTTTAAACACATCCTGGGAATGTTAACAAGTCCTCTGCTGTCATGCAGAGGGTAAAAGAGGAAACAAGCTGGGTCAGTCAAGAAGAGAGACACAATTCAATGAAAATAGCAGAAAGCCTCAACAGGAATTATTTTGACCCATGACATTTTGTGTTTCCTTTTACCTTCTGACCTTATTTCTGGCGGTAATGAAAGGGACCCTTAGAAGACATGTACGAGAAGTTTTATCTTCTTTTCTTGGCTGTGGAAACGCTGTCATGTTAAGAGTCTTATAAGCACCGAAACAGAGGCTGGAACGATCTGAGAAAGGCTGCGTATTTTTTGAAGAACACACTGTCTTTTTTCATGGAGGTCTGACAGGAAAACAAAATTGTTACTGTTTTGGGCTCCGTTTTCTCCACAGGAAGGATGAGAGTGCTTTCCTTTACTGTAGCATCCCAGGAGCGTGTGAGTAGAGAGCAAGGATTGAGATCCTGACAGGATGACTAGAAATGGTGCAGAAGGGACAAGGAAAGCAAAGGCAGGCATCTGGAGTTGATGGCAAGGACATCTGTGTAGCCTGTGAGGCAGAAACTGGCTGTTTCTCTGAGCTAGCATTTGGAATAAACAGGTGTTGAATTTGGAGGCTGTTCAGGCCATCTTATCCTTTATCATGAAGCACACAGAGGAAAGTTGGTTTTCCTGCTGCACTTAATCTGACCGTGGACTCTACGACAGGGTGTGTTTTTACTGTGGTTCTGCTGAAGGACTGTAGCATGAAACAAACCATTGCAGCCAGTAGATGATTTTCTTGCATGGATTTATAATGTAAAAAAGAATGAGTCTGAGTAAGTTATAGCAAATTTATTGATGGAATAGTTAGACTAGTTAGGAAAAAAAAGGACTTTAAAGATGTCATGGGTTTGAATCTGGCGGGGTTTTGGGCAGCAGGAGTAGAGCTGTGTGGGATGACTCTTGAGAAACTTTGAGAGCCTCCCCCACCTCCAGGAAGGAATTGGACCCGCCTCTGGCCAAGGCCAGGCCAATGAGCACCTCTGCCATCAAGGTATTTAAGAGATGACCCCATTGTTCTCTTTCTCTTTTGATTTCATCTAGTCTTGATCTGTACTGTTTTTGTGTTGGGGAGTTTTTCTGCTGGAGGAGGGGGAGGTAAGAGGAGAACAAAGGAACATGGTCCTGAGAAGGAAGAGGGGAAGAAGGGGTATGAAGGAGAGGGAGAAGGCTGCCAGAACAGAACCTCTCCCTGAAGCCCTGTGGTGGTTGAGATGGCCAGAAGATGATTTCTTGCCAGCTGAAGGGATTGATAACGGCAAGAATGTCCAGGATTCATCAGTACATGCAGAGCCATATGCGAGAGGGAAGAGAGACCAAGCATCAGCAGGAGATGCACCCAGAGTGATCTGTGGCCCCGATGGACTCAGGAGGAGGAAGAGGATTGCTTGCAAGGAGCCCTCTTTCTCAAGGAGGAGCTACCATGGATGATGAGTAATGGTCAGATGGATTTCACCCCCACGTCTTGCCCCACTTGCACCGATGGAGGGGAAGATGGGAGGGGTGGGGGGAGAGTGTATTTAAGATTGGGTTGTATTTATTTATGTGTTCCTCTCACTATCCTACTCCAAGAATGGTAGTGGTTAATTAAATCTATGTTTTCTCCCAAAGTCGCTCTGCTTTTTTACCCATCATTTTAAATGGCATATTATTACCCTCCCTGTCCTTAATCTCAATCCTTGAGCCTTTTTTGTTTGAGTTTTCTCCCTCCCCATCACTGTAGAGATGGAAGTGGGGAAAGTGTGAGCGAGTGATCTCGTGGTTCTCTGTTGTTGACCTGGGCAGTCGGCTTGAATGATGACCAAAAAAAAAATATTTAACATACTATGTTTTATCACTTTACTGAAAAAATTTGAATTTGTAGGAGGGCATTTAGTAAACAAGAGAGAGAGTACTTAAGATAGAAAGTAGTCAGCTTCACAAAGTTAAAGAACTATTAGGTTGTTCAGAAAAGAAGTACAGGTTTTCCCTCTGTCTTCATTTGGACACAACTTGGAAATATTTGCATCCTCTTTACATCATGATGTTGCAACCCTGCTATCCAGTAAAGACAGGAGATATTTAGTTCTACTTCTTGTATGGATAAGTTGGAAGTGAGATAGGTATAATAAAAAACAAGGAGCAGAAAAAATAAATGATTGCTACTAGTTAAAAGTGACAGTCAACTTCCAAAGAAATCATTATTCAAATACTTCATATGTGTTTTGAAAAACTTTTGTTGTTTGTTTTAAATACCTAAGAATGTTGAATTATTTTGAAGTTACAATTAATAGCCTATTCAAAACATTCACTGCTTGTGTACTGATTTATATATGATTTTTGTCCATTTGAAGTAGCAAAGGGAAAGACTTCTTTTTGAGTTAACTTTGAAAAGAAATCTTGGTGTATGAAGACTGAAACTTGCAGCGACCTTAAAAAAAGACAATTGCAAAATGCACCCTCTAAAAGAGCTCCACAAAAAATGCCAATAAAGACTTTTTTGTATAAGGAGAAATACAGTATTTGAATCCATATACTGTATTTACTGAAAATTTAATTTCTAAAAGGGTCCAAGTCAACTATTACTTGAAGTAAATACTATTTTATAGGTTACATATGTATATATATGGGGGCCAGTTAGCTCACTTGGTTAGAGTGTGGTGCTGATAACACCAAGGTTGTGGGTTCGATCCCCGTTCGGTCCCCATGTGTTGCCTGATCTAATTGAGAGGCGTCCCTGCCCATGACAGGGAGGTTGGATTAAATGATCTCTAAGGTCCCTTCCAGCCTAGGCCATTCTATGTGTATACACACACTTATATAGTGGAAGCCAGTGCAGCCTTGAAAAATCGAAAAAGGTGAATTGGCTTTCTGTTATCATGGCTACAATGACAGCAGGTATCAATTACCTTTCAGTTATCCTGGGGAAAACTGGTCCTGTAACACAGAGCACAACCAAGCCCTAAAGAACTCTTCTAGACCCACTCTTTTCTTAATGGTATGATCTATATTGAAGTAGTCATCGCTCAGCTGAAAACACTTAGTGATGTTTGCTATGAAGTGCAAGTGGTCCTAGAAGTGTCAAATGCTGCTGCTACGCTGAATGAGTCGGAAAGTCTCTGGGTTTTTTCCTGCAGTGCCATGTCACGTGGGCTGATTTCCATCAATCGGCAGATTGCACAAAGTGAAATCTGCCCCTTGTCATAAAATGCACAGTTGTGAGTAAAAGCTCTGGACAGGATGAGTATAAAGCTTTCACTGTCCTGCATAATTTTAGTAAATAGAAGGATCGTATCTTTCCTCTCTGTTGTCTGCTTTGTGAAACATTATTCTTATCCCTTTACCGTCTCATTATGGTACGTAATTAAACTTCTGATGCTTTGTGAAATAGTGCATACTACTACTTTTTTCCCTTAAAATTCCTCACTCTCGATACAGACAGTATGCTTTTGAGAGCTGTTTGTGTTGGCATTTTCTGCAGCACACTCAATAATGTAATGCTGTGCTTTGAATAGTCAAAGTTATTGTTTCTTCAAGCTGTCACAAGGCTTAACGTGCACTCAGGCTTTCTTTCTATGCATACCTGGCTTGAAGGAGGCAAGTTTCTTTATGGAATAATTTATTTCTCCATCAATTATTAATTATTTATGCAGCTCCAGCAGGTGAATTTAGGGACTCGTTATACATAGAAAGAACTAAAGCAAAGATAGTCTCAGCTTCATGGAGCTTAACATTTATGATCCCAATGACACCTACCTGCAAGATATGTATTCCTAGCCTTGCTTCTAATTCTGTAAATGTTTTGCATTTGTCTTCTCTTTTATAAAACATTGTTTTGGAAACAAGTCTCTTATACACAGGCTAGCAGTGTCAGAGAGAGAGCGCATTGTGATTTTTTTTTTCTAGTTCCTTGAAACCGTTCACTCCATTTAAACTTCCATCAATTCAAAATTTCCTTTCCCTTGAGCACACTTTTTCTGTATTTTTTCGTTCAAAGTACTATTAATAGTTTCTGATTATTCAGCAGAAAAATAAAAATGTCTCTTGAGCCACTCAACCTGATTTAATTGGTTTCGGTGTGTGGCAAGCTAAATTCAGATCTCCATTTATCAAACTCCAAGTATTTCCTCCCCTCTAGAACTGAGTGGTGCTCAGGTGAAAAATACCATGAGGCAAAAAACGTCTGCTTGGGATTGTGCATAAAACATTTTGTAACATTTGCAAGGTCACTGCAGTGCACAAATTAAAGGAAGGTTGGTTGCTTGCATTCCTCCCTGCCTCCCCTCCAACTTCAGTGCTTCTCTGAGCCCCTAGACAGTTATTCCTGACAGCTTTCCAGGTTTCTCTGAATTGGTTTGAAGTAATGTTTTTACTTTTTTCTTTGTTTCTCCATTTCTTTTACTTACTCTGGCAAAGAGAAAAAGGGATGGAGGAGTGCATAAGAACATAAAGTATTCTTTTCTTGTGTATCAGAGACAAGCAGTGTATTCAGAAGGTCGACTTTTTTTTTTTTTCTGAAGCATTTCAATTCCTAGGCCCCTTGAGGTATGTGCAGTTGAGGAAGTATCACCTTAAAAACTTTGTTTTCTGTTGAAATTTTCATGCTTTCTCACACTTACACACCCACACACCCACCTCAACTCCTCTAAATTCTACTTGCTAAGCTTTGTTTACTGTAGACTTGTAGAACTTCAGGACAATGCATAAAACAAAGCTTGAAAACAAATGACATTTGGAAGAAACAGAATTTATTTTGTTTGGCTCAAACCAGGACATTAATTAATTTAATTTCAAGTTATTTAAATGTTTAAACAAAAGATATGACATGCATGTTTGTCCTGGCTAAATGTTAATTGCATGGTGGTTCACAGGTTTTCAGGATCAGCACCCCACTGCTGAGTCTCTAGATTTATTCTAGAAGTGAATACAAGAGGAAAAAGCCCCTCAGCTTAGTTCCTACTTCTTCATTTTTTTTTTCTAACTTGGCAGCTACTGCAAGCACCCTGTGGCAGTATTAGCAATAACACAGACCACTTTAACTTTACCTAACATAAAAAAAAAATAAAAAAAGGGATGTAAAGAACTGATTACAACTAACCTTGCAACATGTGATAATCCTTGTCTGTGATGCCTGTATGCATGCATAATGTGTGAAGAAGACACAAGAAAGCGGAACTGGAGATTCTTCCGTTTTCTTTCTTCTCATCTTACTGAAAATCTTGAATGCTTCTCTGTGCAGTTGACTAAGAGTAGGGAGAAGGGTGAACCACCAAGTACCATTACAGCCTGGTGGGCAACTCTTCATGGTAGCTGTAAAACCAGAACAGCAAAACACTCATGAATAGAGGCGAGGGAGGTTGATCTATGCACCTACAGATAATCTTTTCCTGTAGGTCTCTGCATATGTAGTTTCTTTCTTCAGGCAAGATGTATCTGGCTTACTTATTCTTATGTGAAGCCTCAGTGTCCATTGAATTTACTAATTTTCCCTTCAGAAGCTCAGCTGTACAGCAGTATTACTAGAAGCTGCACAGGCTGGGTATAAAAGCTCCTGGGGTGATGCAGTTTTGCTGAAGGGAGAGCTCCCTACAGGACTGCCACACCAGAGCACTGAAAGTGTCTGCATAACCTAACATTTAATGATGAACACTGCAAAGCTGTTTTCTGATAAGATCTGAGCAAATATTCAAGCCACAAGGGCTAATAATGTAACTTCTCTGTGGTCTACTCAGTTGTGTTACCATATAAGTCACCATTAAAATAGGTCAGTATTACAGGAAAGGAGTAAAGTTTGAGTTAGCCTTTTAGCCATATGCAGTTATATATAGCTGAGTCATCTGCTAAGAATGCTGATTGCTACCATGGCTTCACCAAAAATAAACATTTTCAATTTTTAATAAAATGTCTTTTGAGTGAAGTGACTAAGTTAATAGTTGCAAAGTATGCAATTTATTTGATGGTGTGAGTGCATTATTTGTAAAGATGTTGGCTAAAGCTTTTCATTGAAAGTTTGTACGATCCAAAATGCTGACATGAATAATGGAAAAGTCAAGCGAAGTGCTAACAGGCTGAGTTCAGAAGTAAGAAATAAATGGGAAATGATTTTTCTAGCAAAAATTCATGAGCAGAACCCCTGGAGGGGGTTGGGGGAATATTTCCATTTTCCACTTATAATATACTATGTGTTTATAGATGGGATTGTGGTATACATTTCTGTCTGAAAATTTCAGGCCTGGCTGCTGTGTATGCAGTAGAAAGTTTGAGGGAAGGAACGGAAACACATGAGCAACACTCTTGGACCTTTAGGCAATCTAACTTTTGAACAATATTTAGTTGTAGCAAAGACACAGCAGAATAAAAAAAAAAATCCTTACAGTGACTGTAAGTACAGTAAGTGAAAGATAGACAACCTTTGTATGGTGTGAGAAATGCCTGAAGTCAATCAAATGTCTGGTGATAGATAAGAGAGTTAATGGCTCAGCTAAGTGGCTTTAAGACTACTGAGTAAACCTGGACTGAAATGATCCCTGGTGTAATTAGAGAGGCTGCAGTGAAAAAGTTAAATCAGGCCCTGAGCCTGGAGATCAGCATTTTATTTAGAGTTCTGGGACATCATGGAACATAACTGAAATAATTACTGGGGTAATAATGTGAATCTATATATCTTAAGAGCTTCAGGTGGTTAAGCCCACTTGTAGAAAGACTACGGTATGGGAACACAATCTTACACTGAGTTACAAAAACCAGAGATTTGTCCCAATCAGTAACTTATGTTTTGACTAAGACAGTGAATTGGAGATAAGTGAGTGAGCTTAACTGAATGGAACGTACTTCCACTCACTTGGGGAGTCCATACACCCGAGTTGGGTCAGCTTTAAGGATGCCATATGGGAAGCTGTATGGTCAGGCTGTTATAAGTGGGACAGGTGCATATCCCCACACAGTAAAATGCCACTGAGGTGCTCAGGGACCAACAGGCTACTGGGGACAAAGAGAGGGAAGTGGTTTGACTGAAGGTTACAATCCCATAAGCATGGCATAGACAACCATCAAATCACATGTGTGCTGTGTAAAGGCAATTCTGAGTATTCCTGTGTAGGTCTGAGGTTTTTTCTAGCACTGTATCTCCTAGAGAAAACCCTTATAGGCATTTGAAGATCCGTCATTTCGAGAATCTGTGGCAATGTGGTGGGTGGAGATTCAGTAAAATGTGGCTTTAAGTGATCAAGTTATTAGAGTTCATAATTCCTAAGATAGTAGAAGAAAAGGAAGGAGCATATTTAGGTCAATGAATAGACTTCCTCTGATTCACATTAGAGTAGAAAGCTTAATTAACTGGGTGTTTTATATCATTTGCAAACATCTCCATATAGGCTCTGCTCAAATATGCATCTGTTTTGTCAGTGCCAAGGGAATACTCAGGGCTCAGCTTGTCTCCATCTCTGGAGTACTACGCACTAATCTTCTGTGTTATTTTAAATTAATTATAAAGACAATCATTACAAATTTCTTTCATCTTAAATTCTTTGATTTGCAGCCTAAGACATCCTGATTGACATCTCTACCCTCTACTTGTCTGCTCCCTTTCAGGGCAGTGGGGAGAAGGGACACTTGGCAGTGCTTGGGGCAGAGCAGAGGGGAAAGCCTGGATTCGCAGGGTCTGTTCTCCCCTCTGCTGCTGACTCCCAGTGTTGGATACTTGGTCTCCAAAGGAATCCTAGTCCGCAGCCCCATTTGACTCTATAAACAATATCATAAAAAAACCCGTATGCTATTAAGAAAGTACATTTATGTAGGGAGAGCCAGTCCTCTGCTTATACGCTAGATATTGACTTAAAATACGGCCCCAAGCAAGTGAAACACTGTGCTCCTTGTAAGCAGCCTCAGAAGTACTGACCTCAAAACACACCTCCACAACACAGTCCTTCCCTAGTTTATTTTTTACCCTGGAGGCCAGTACCTCAGTAATGGCTTATATCAGCAATAAATTACTGCTTTCTATTTTGGTTTCAGCTACTCTGCACCTTTGAATGAAGGTGATATCTCCCCCATACCCCTCACTTCTTTACAAAATGAAGAAGTACATGTAATATTGTGTTGATCCTGGCTTATTTCAGTACTGCTTATACACAAAAGCTGTGTACAGCTGCGGTGATGGATTTAGAAGTTTAGTAGAGTTTTTCATAAAATGAGCAAAGACAGTAAGAGCAGAGGAGGTGGGTTTGTTTAAAGTAGCTTGAGGAATCTTGCCCTCCCAGCAGCAGCAGTACTTTGACTTTGCCCAACCTAATTCTTGTACTGATACTGAATTATCAGTATTAATTTCTCTGCCACAGATAAGGTCATAGCGATCAAGTGACTTAAATGGGTTTATAATCCTGGGTAGGCTGAATCCTCATGCTTAATTTTTATTCTAGGCAATTTCTTCATAACATTAAATACTCATGAAATACCAGTAGTCAAACTCTCACTGTTGTGGATACCCTACATTTTAGTTAGCTGTGCTGGCAGCACTGCGTTGCAGAGTTAAGACTTTCGTCCTTGAGCTCTTTCCTAAACAAGTGCATAACTCTTGCTTCCTAATTATGAAAAGAGACCCTGACCAGCCAAGTACAGCTCATGTTGAGAGCTTGCCCGTGAGAATGAACAGATAAGGTGCTTCTTGTACACCAGATGCGCATGGGAGTGAACGGGAGAGTATGATCAAAACAGACCTGGCAAAGTCTGTTTTCCCTGTGTGATAACAGAGTGATTGAAGGAATACATGAGCTAATAACAACCCTGGCTGTATAGTCTGATCTCTTGTTTGTAACCCAAAAATAGTGCTTCGTGCTAGTAGGTATAAATACGTGTGCCTGCTTGCAATAAAGTGAATTCCGTTTTCCACCATCTCGGAGTTCGTGCGTGCTTCTCAACACACTGTAGATGGTTTGAGATTTTTAGGTGTCCTGGGTTTAGCTAAAAAACCCAGTCCTGTTTAGTGATTTTTACTTTCCAGTTCAGTGTCTTCTCAAAGGCTGCATGTTCTGAAGTCAGCAGCATGTTTTTGCAGACAGTGTGTGCTACTGGCAGTGATAACACCTGATGTTTACAGTTACTGCCTGGGACTGGGATGCAGAAAGGCTCTTGCTTATACTTATTCCTATAGTGACCAAGGCCACTGCTGGCTTCTGTGTGCCACGCTGGGAGTGCTGGGTAGTAAGAGGGGGGCACAAGGAAGTAAAAGGTTGCACCTCTAGGGGGTAATAGACAGGACAGGTGACCAATGAGAGTATTCCATCCCATATATGTCATATCTAGTATAAGTTGAGTGATCACGAGAGTTTGTTCCTTTTCAGCCTTTTCGCCCTTCTTTTCTGCAATGGCCGGTGTCCAGAGAGGACTCCATCTGACCTCCTAATTTTGATCCAGATCCTGAGTTCCCGAATCCAGCTCCCTATATCCAGCTCCCCGTCGCCGCTGAGCCTGGGGTTTCCCCAGTGCCTCCTGCTCTGCAGCACCAGTGGTGATTTCTATCAGGGGAGGGAGTTGGGTTTGATATCGGGCTACTATCTATAGTTGTATATAATTCTTTACTTCTATCTTTTTACCATTATTTCTATTATTTTCATTAAAGCTGTTCTAGTTTTTTCTTCTCTCACCCGTAAGTCTCTCTGCCTCATTCTCTTTTCTCTTCCTGTTTGGAGGGGGAAGAGGGGGTTAGAGAGCGTCTGTCCGCGTTAGTGGCCGACCCAGCCCTAACCCGTGACATTAGGAATACAGATTAATCCATTTGGTGTATCTTTAAGAAATTTGCAAAAAAATTGCTGGGACATTGCTTGGCCCCAGTTCACCACTCCTCCTCATATCAGCTGTTGATACAGATCTGGTTGAGGATCACATTTTAGTTTCAGGGCCTAATAAAAAGTTTTAAAGACTGAAAAGACTAGTAGAAAATGTGGGAGATGCTCACAACTGCATGGGTATACAAAATATCTGGTGACATGAAATGAAAATATCTCTTTATTAGTACAGAAACTTACTCCAGTGAGCCTGACATACCAAAGTTTATGCTTAGTTGTTTGGCTCATCAGTTGTTGAGAATGCCTAGTAAAAGCACATGAAGCAGGAATGTTTTGCACTTACTGCTTCTTTCATGAACTTTTTCCTTAGAGGAAGACTGATTAGAGACCTCATTCTACTGATTAAATAATTTAGATCCCTCTTCTCTTGTAAATAATTCAAACAATCCAAATATTTCATTTAATATGTGTATTTTCACTTGTAATATAATTACTAGCAGGAACTTATGTTCTGAAAATTTAGAAGAGGATGTAATCCTTCCTGAAATGTCCAATTCATTTCCATGTACTATTTTACAAGAGTTATTTAGAGGATGGGCACATATGCAATCTATCGCAGGCCAAACTGAGGGTAATGTAAATTTGTTTCTGATACTACATGCACATAGATGGTTCTGGTTTGTCAATGCCGTATGGTAAAATTGTATCTTAATTTAACTTCTCGTAGCTGGTTTGTCTGCCCATGTGTAGAGTATTTTACAGGACTAATAATCTTTTACTTTTCTATGTATCTGAGAAGTTTAAGATAGATGTATAACAAATTTATTTAAATAAGTAGTGAGCAAGACAGTGCAAGACAAGGAATGAAGTGATTGAAAACCAGTGTGAGTGACTAGCAGAGGAAAATATTCCTGTCTATTTGAATTCATTTTCACCATATTCCTTCCTTGCCCTCTATTCAGCAGCTTACAAAAAAAAGGCAGAAAAGAGTTAAAACATTGCTTTTGCTATGCTGTATTGATTTTGCTGTAGCATCTTATATGGCTAACATTTTAGCAACATGGTAAAAACATGAAGGTGGGTTGCAAAGAAGAAACTGTTGTTTTTGCATGGAAAAGACGTAAGAGTTCTGTTCCAAGCAGGCAAGTAAGGAACAGAGGTGGTTAAATGTTTTGGCACAGTGAGCAGTGCAATAGGAGAGAGCAAGTGCGCAGAATTAGGAAGAACTTTGAGAACAAGAGAACAAGTTTTGAACTTACTTTATATACCTGGAAGGGGGGAGCAATGGTACGAATGCACATGAAGTGACACAACAATGGTGAGTTTGAACTCTGTGGAGATAAGTTAAAAGAGAGTCAGACCTGTATACAGCAGGGTTTGTTAGTAAAAGTGTGAGATTTAGGTACATACCAAGTACTTGGATGTTCTTGTTCTGGATGTCTGAGGGAAGTGGGTCAGGGATGTCAGAGATGCATGCTCTCGAGTGTCAGGAAGGTCAATGATGTTATCAAAAATGAGAGAATACAGTTGCAAGAAAAAGTATGTGAACGTTCTGGAATTTCATGACGTTCTGCATTAATTTGTCATAAAATGTGATCTAACCACCATCTAAGTCAAAAGTATCGACAAATATAATGAGCCTAAAATAGTAACACAAAACCAATTATTCTGATCCTCAATGTCTTTACTGAACACACTCATTCAACATTCAAAATGCTAATGGAAAAAAGTAAGTGAACCCTTGAGTTGACCTCAGAAAAGCTAACTGGAGTCAGATTAAACCTGGAGTCTTGTTAAGAAAATGGGTTTGGAGGTGTGGACTAGAGCTACGCTGACTGATAAAAACCGTTCAAACTTTTTGAGTTTGCTCCACAGGGGATGTATGCTTATGTGAGCTATGCCTCACCAAAAAGAGCTTCGAGGAACTACCGTCAAGAATTCCAGAAGGTTCACATACTTTTTCTTGCAACTGTATATATAGTAGGGGGAGTGTAAAAGCAAAGATAAGTATTTCAAATAAGGCCAGACTAGTTCTATTGACAGTGAGGCCCTAACAAAGTAGCATTTGAGAGACAGCAGAAATTCAGAATTAGCAGGATTGGAAAAATGATTCTTTAAGTGATCATCTCTAAGGAATGCAGGGAGATAAGTATGAGGTGCCCTGGAGTAATGCTCCTTGGTACTGTTTGAAGTCACACCTTCAGTCTTTGGGTCTTTTGCCTCTGTCCAAGAGTCAAAGACTGTGGGTAGAGTATAACCAGTACTGTATAAATCATAATTCTAACAATAAAAGATGTGTGTTCGAATTGTTTTCCCCATTTATATCACAAGCTCTAAAGAACTTTGACTGTTCCCAAAAGCCACAAGGTACGGCATTGCTGTGGTGTGCAAAGGAGGAGGTGCTTTGAAGAAATCACATCATTCATCAAGATCTTGTCTTGATTCTTGCTGAAATAAGTTTAATTCAAAATGATAATTCATTGCTGTGGTGTGGAATGTGATATTTATTTATTTATTTATTTATGAGAGCAGTGACATTTATTTCGTGGTAGTATGTATTTTGCTTGCAATCTTTAAACTTCATTAATTTGTCACAGATTTTGCCATTATACTGCACTACCATCTATCTCTGTTCATGAAGTGCATTTTTGATAGACTGACTTGCCTGTTTCCCTAAATGGTGGTGGAAATTAATTGAGTTAACATATTCAACTTCAGTTAGGCTACTGGACTTCAGGAAGAGCCTCTACTAACCTCAGTCAATTGGTTGGGTTAGACAAGCATGCAGATGTTAAATTCATCAAGAAATAACTCCAGGTAAATGCACAGAATGGGTTTTTTTTCAGATTTTTTTTTTTTTTAATGGTGGTAATACAGTATCTAAGACACTAGGAATTCATCCAGCTTTAGAGAGAAAACATAAAAACTTCCCTACTGAAAAAGCTGTAATGCCTGAAACTGTAAGACTGGTGGTGGTCATTGCAGGTTGTTTCATGAAGTGTAATCTGATACTGTAGAATAATGAGTCCATCCTAATTGAAACTTGGTGATGCTGAGGGGGAAAAATTGAATGCACTGTAGTCTTTAGATCTTATTTCTAACCTTTTGGGCTCCTTGCAGATCGTCAGAATTGAAGTATTGTTGCAATGCTTTTCAGTACAGCTTCTGTAAATGAATCTCATCTTCAAAACCAAAGCACTTGTCCTGGCAAGCCACAATTCTTAAAATAGCATCTTGGAGCTTTTTTGATGATTTTGTCTGGAGTGAGAGCAGAGATGACAAGCACCATATATCTTGAAAACAAATTATTGGTGGAATGTCTGGCAAAATGAATACAAGAACTTAGTTGAAAAGAACATTTTAAACAGAAACTTTTGGAAAATAAAATGTAACAATACTTCCAAGCATGAGGAAACAACCAAACAGTTAATATCTGCTTGGATTTTTGCATGTTAAAAGTAAGAAGATATATATCAAATGTCATTTGGGATCTTCATTTGTTTTAAACACTATTTCTAGTGGTATTTTCCAAAGGATTTCTTCTTCCAAAAGATTTCTGTCATCTTTAGTGTATTTTAACATTTTCACAATATATTGAATGGTGCTTTAATTTGGAAATTTGGGATGAAGATAAGAATTATTACAGTGTATTAGTGTAATAAATCTAGTTTTGTAAGTTAAGCTTAGACAGCTGCTCCTCTGTTGTTACATAACCCAAGAGTTACTATACAAATGCTAATCTTTAAAAGATTTATCAAGTTATTTGGATTAGTGCTACATTATCCTAAGGACAAGATAATTTCACCATCATGGAGGAAAAAAAAGAGTCTTACCAGTGATATTTAGTATTTCTGAATTTGTATGAGGTCTCTTCAAAGTTTATCAGAGAGAACTTTTCATTAAAAGCAGCCTGTTGTCATCATCCGTGATATTGACTGGTCTCTATATATTGAGGAAAAGCTAAGACAACTTATAAATAAGTTTTGGGTTGTGGTGTGATTTGCTTGTAGTTATCTTTTCTTCTCTTTTGGTAAATGTTTTCCATGACTTATAAGTTTTCTTCTAGAAAATGGTGGTCTAAGAAATCCCATAGCTAAGTAACACTGAATGTTTGCTTTGAAGCTGGAACAAAATATTTTCTAAAGCTAAACTTCTTAAGAATGAAAGAAAAGATGAATCAGTTATATTCTGAATAACACAGACTAAGCCAAACTTTGTCTAGACAAGACTAAGATCTGCTTGTGTCATAAAATATTATTTGCTGATTGTTTTTAATTGTTTCTGTAGCATGTGAATCCAGAGTGTAATTAGATACCAGTCACATCATTTTTTCATTGTTATTAAAAGGATATGTGTGAATGTGATCGGAAATTCTGTGATGTTTAATATTCATATTTCTTACTGTCATGGGAAGCGTCATGCTTTCATTTCATAACCAGATAGTGTATGTTTTCAATGAAATCTTGTTTAGGAAGTACGACTCATTCATCCTTGATATTTAGGCAAACTCACATTGTAGAATGATTAATCGCATTCAGCCTCTTCATCCACTTCTAATTTTTCAGGGGACATAATTAGATGCAAATTGGCCAGTGTTAATCATTAGATACCACTAATTAAAAACAGAAGCTGTAGGTAATGGTATGATTATTGGTAGAAATAAATGAAGCAGATCAGGTAACACTTTTCTTCAGGGACTTGTGACTTGTGCCTGAGCCTCATTAAATTCCAACATGTGAAGGTGCCCTGCTGGTAAAGGCTGCAGGAGAGATGTATTTATAAATAACTTAAAAGTAATATAGGAGGGCAGTGTCTGAAAAAGGAGGTGGGAAACATTCCTGTAGCTCAAGGACTCAGCAGTTTAATAAATTAGGAACTTTTAAAAAGCAACTTAATTAGGTGGAAACTGCGTTTGCATAACAAAAAGCCAGTTGAAAGGGAAACTAAGGACGTTTCTTTTCTGACTGTATTTCTGAAGCATACCAAAATGCCGTGTCCTGAAAATTCATTGAGTATATTTTGAGGCCAAACAATTAATTTCATACTTTGTCTTTTAAAACTGACTTTGATGTTAGATGACCTGTATAATGAGTAAGGTGGTGGCTTGCTGGAAAAGCTGTGATTATGCAAACAAATTGATCACAGTGTTTTCTACATATGTACAGAGCAAATAATTTCCTCATGCAGAATCATCTGACTTAGCTTTTAAAATACATTGACAAATGATGAAAACTTTCAGTTCAGTGATTTTTTTTTGCATCATAATCACCAAAGTTTATCAGGATTAAAAGTAATAACTACCATTAAGATATTCATACAGTGATGGAAAACACAATTTAAATGATTCAAAATGCTGATACCAAACAAAAGATCTAAATAGCAGGTACTGCACGCTGTACAGTCTTTTGGACAGAATTAGTGAATTGGATTTTTTAGGGGGGGTGAAGTAATGCATGAATGAGAGCCTCTTAATTTTCACTAGCCTCCTGTCCTCCACCAGTGAATGTAGGCAGCAGTTGGGAGCTGGGATCCCTGTTCTTGTACCTGGCAGCTTTGTTCTGGTGCTGCCAACTGTGGAGAAGGGAAGGGACAAGCATGACTTAACCATGGTCTTGTCTGCCCAACAGCTGGCCTGAAGGACACGTGTGGAGGGCAGTACCCCAGCTCTTTGGAGGCACAGACTGGGGAAGTATCTCTAGCAACTGGAATTGAGACCTAGGCTTACTGCTGTGCACACCGCTGTTTTACGCACATGTCCCATGTTTAATCTTTTTGATAACAGCTCCTATTATATATGCTTGGAATTGCAACTACTGCTGTGGTATTGATATATTACTGCTACTCATCCGTAAACATAAATGATGGCTTCAGCATAAAAAGTTATATGGAAAATAGATATTTTAAATTTGATTGTACAGTTTTAATGGCATAAAGTTTATTGTATCCAGTCAGTTTATTATCCACACAAATAGTTTTCTTTTTCAGTGTCACATTCTTGTGTCTGAAAGAAGTATTCTGTATTGCAGGATTCTCATCAGATCTGAGCAAATACTGGGTTAGTGCCAACAGTACTGGAAAACATGCACAAAGGAATATAAATGTAAGTGCAGTTTCTAGGATTAGTATCACATCACAAAAAGACATTTTTACACTGAATAGCTGCTGGATTTACAAAATAGAGGCCATCAGAAATACAGCTCTCTGCCTACTACTGCATCTGGTCTCAAAACAGTTTCATAAGGAAGGTCCAAGCCAATAAAGCTTTTTTGAGTGACCTTGCTTCTAACGTGTGAAGTTCATCTAAAGTGAATTAAATTTTACTGATTTGTGTGGCTTTGTATAAGCTCAGTAGGACACTAACAGGAAAATTGTAAAGTATGTATGTGTAGATGTATTGGATAAGTTAGGAAGAAGATACTTGCCTACTGCAATATTACAAAGTAAGTACTCTTATTTCAAATTGCACCTTCCACCTGAACCTATTTCACGGAAAACAAGAAATACAGGATCATTTATCTGTAGCTATCTTGAGAATGGTCTTAGGAGTTATCATGGAGCACAAGTGAGCATGAACCAGCAGTATCATGCAAACATTTTGAAGGGCTGTATGTAGGTATATGGGATTGGCATCCTGTTTTGGCCTCAACCCTGTGAAAGATGGACTGATTAGGGAGAACTGACCAGAGAAGGGCAGTAAAAATCATCAGAAGTCAGAAAAATATCATTGGCTTGGAAAGACTAAATGTGGTGGAGTAGGATGTTTTCTAGTGAAAAGAAGAGGGAACAGGAAGAAGTCTCTAAGTCTTCAGGTGCTTACAAGTTTATGACAAACAATAGTACGTGATATACACACCATGAGTTAGACAACAGATTAAGTAGTGGATTTGTGCTTCACAAGAATTATTAGATCATCGCAAAACCTTTTTTCAAATGAAGAGTTAAAATAGACTGTTCTCCTGCACAGGGTGTCTTTAGGAGCAGGTTGCGTCTTTAGGGGATGGCATAGATATAACTGAATCTGTCTTTAGGCAAGGAACTAAATTAGGTCAGACTCTGACAGCTTGGCTATTGAGTCTTTATGACATCAGGAAGTGGTTCAGAAAAATGACTGTACGACATAGAATCCGTATAGAAGAACATCTAAAAAACCAGGTGCATCAATATGGCTTTATGAACTAGAAAATTAAAAAATGGCTGAAGCCAAAAGTCATCAACATTCAGAATTTAATCCAGTATTAATTCTGTTGTCATGAGAAGCAACAGTGACCACCTGCACAAAAAAAATTAACCCCTCCCATGGATTAGATGACTGTTATTTTTAATTTGATTATTGGAAGTCTGTTTAACACTTTAAAATGTTTCACTCTAAATATATATATATATGAAAGTATATAGTGTATGTATTTTTAAAAAGCATGCTGAAATTCCAAGCTCTGCACAGGAAACCAACAGTAAAAAATATGGGCCTGCTTTACTGGTCTGCTGTGTGTTATTTTAACCATTTATTAATATTTCTTGCTCATTCTGTCTATATAAATGTAAATAAGTTTACTGGTAGTATGAAATCATCAGTAATACCAGAGGATACTTAATCTTGTGAATATATGAGCTACAAGGAGATGTTAAGTGATTCACACTACTGTGGAGTTTATCTAATGTCTCTTTACACTAAATACATCACAAATGCAGAGCCTCATGCCATCAAGGTAGCTCGAGGGTCCGTGCTGTGGGTGTAGGCTGGGGGCAGTGTGGGGCGTGCGAAGGGTGTGATTGCAGCAGGGATTTGTGTGGGACAGTGCCTCTGCCACCCCAGTAAAGGCTAGTTCTGCTGCCTGGGACTGCTGCTTTCCAGGCTGTGTGGGAGGAAAGAGTGGCATCTTGGTGGTCTGTGTTCTGCCTCCAGGAGATGCTGCTCAGGTTGCGCAGGAGGATGTCTGCCACGGTTACCCTTTTAGAAATGTACACGCTGTGCTTGATACATTTGTGCCAAACTGGAGGGGGCACCTTTCTAGCAGATACCTGTTTCTTATCCAGAAATACTCTTGGCAGCTTCTGTTTCGTGTACTACAGTTGCCATTGGGTACTGTGAGTTGAAGAGCTGATAAATCCTCCTTCTACCCAGACTGTGTGTGCTGCCTTGTATCAAAAAACATCTGACCCAGGCACAATCGTAATTTCTTGGCTGCACAGCTTGAAGATTTCCTTTCCCTGTCTTCAGCTTTTGCTTTGAGATGAGTCCCAGTGTGTGGTGGTAGCCCAGAGGATGGATCCTCTGGCTGCTTTAGCTTCTTCCAGCGACATTGCAGCCGATCCCATGAGAAGGGTGGTGGGCCCTTATTCCAGGGTTGGCCAATCTAAAGGACAGTTTCCCATGTTCAATCATTCAGTGCAGCTCAACATTAGGGAGAGCTGTGCTAAGTGGCACTGGCATGACAGTGTCTATTCTGGGCAGTAATGTACAGACCTTTCAATATTTTTTCACCTCTCAGCACCGAGTGAGGTGCTGTGCAGTGACTGTGATCTGATCTTCTTTGCAGTAAGTTCCACCCAAGTGTCCTTCACCCATTCTGCTCTGGGTTCTACTTTGCTGTGATAACGGGCTAATTAGAGGTCTACTAGCCTGCCCTAGTGAAGGGATGTTATGGCAGTGAAAGGTGTGTATAGCATGGTCTGACTGTGAGGCCTGCTAGAAGATTGTGCCACAGAGAGCGTGCCGAAATAGCGAGAAACCATTAACACACAAAAACCCAGAAAACTTTATCTTCATTCCTCCCAGCAAGCCTGTCAATTAAGCCCTGTCCATCAGCAGCTTTCTCTGCCTATGAAGAAATTCAATTATCAATTTAATTTTCATTCCAAGTTAAAGACAATGCATAAACATACACTGTTGAAGTGATACTGATCAGTTGTTCAACATGCAAACTCACTGCAATGCAATGTAACGTTTCAGGTTTTAAAAAATCCGTTAGGGTGTTTTATACCTACATGGTCAGTGTGACAGCTGCCACTTTGCAGGTGACTGTCTAAAGCTAAACGGGCTAATAAGTCAATCCATCATCATTAGAAATCAATGGAAGGGCTTTCACTGGGTTAGTGAATAGTCTCATCAACTGTCATTGTAGCAGATTTTTGGACCTGTGCATTCAGAGAAGCAAAATAATGAGTACTGATAGCACTCCATCAGACACGTCTGAACTTAGTGAAATGGGTCCTGTTGTGCTACAAATATGTTAAACACAAGAATTTTGGGGGAAAGAACCACACTTCCTTCTTTATCCCTCTCCTTGATTTAGGTGGAGAGAATAAAAAAGCAGAGTGCCAATTAAAAGAGGAATAAATGTTGGGAACAGAATGGAAGTGTAAAAACATGCCCTCAAGAAAATGTGCCTAGCATTTTTATGTTAAGAGTACACGACACAACTTTAACTGACTCAAAATGAGAGATTATTCATGATCAAGCTAAAATCATATTAAATTTAGAGGCTTAGATATTTCGATATATTTTTTTTCTGCAAATGATAATTTCAATATACACAAACCATAGCCCTTTTGATTTTGTGAAAATGTCATGCTTTTGAAGTGCAAATAGTGGTGATTGCTTTGCTTTATCCACAGTAATTAAAAGAGGGCTTCTTTGCCCTGCTGCATGTATGTCCTGTTTTATCTTTCAGCTAATCTGTTTTACTGGAATAGCCTTGTAATTGGGAATCTGTGCTTATCTGCTCTGTGCCCTTCTTCCTTCTGTTTTTGAAGACTGAAATATTTAATGTTTGAGGTTGTTTCAGTACATTGAAGTTTGTATCTATGGATAAACATGAGCCTGAATTTTCCAGCTTTTAAAAAACTCCAGCTTTTTGAACAACACTAAACACTCATAACATTAAATTTACGTAATTATTAAATACTCAATATATGCAGTCTTAATCAGCACAAAATGAGTGCCCCAGGTGTCCTGTTTTGATTTCCAGCTATTTAAACTCCTGTAGATTTCACACTTCAGACACGTATGATACCAAGTGAAATATTTTAGGAGATTTTTAAGTGATTTTTTTTTTTTTAAACAAAGCTCCTTTACATGTCAGTAACATTAAGTTGCATCTAATTTCAGACATAAGCCAGCATGGCCTATTTTCCATACAAATTTAATCCAGTGTGGTGTGCATTATCCATGACTCAGAACAGCATAACAAAAAAGTCATCAAAGGTTTCCGTTATGAATAAAATAACTGCTAGATAAGATAATATTCAAGACAGATGATAACAGAAATTAAAATTTTATAATTGGCCTTCTACAATTAAATTCTAAATTGAAAAAGTTTCAGTTCCGTCTATTCTTCAGAAAGACCATTTGTTACATCTTAGTGTAACTTGAAAAGAGGAAAATGCATTAAATGGATTGGGTTTTTTAAAAGGATTATTATGATGCAAATTGCAGTTTGTAATGTGCAGTGAGAGAAGTTCATTAGAGGCAGAGTGGACAGCTCAGTGGGCTGCAGATGGGAGATGACGCCTTTTACTTGTGTTGCATAAGAAGCCTTTTACTTGTATTTCATTTCTGGGATCTGAGAGTACTGGAACGCTAAATGTAAACTGGTTATGTGTTGATTATTTAATTTATTTTCGAGTAAGGACAGAAATCACCATGACTGCTGTCGCAGTCTTTTTCTCACTGATAAAAAAAGATCAGCACTGAGGATCTGGAGTACTGTCTCCATTCATTCAACTTGTTAGTGACAGCAAACTCTTCTCCTGAATCCTTTCCCATAGGGAGCATAGATTAATTAGTAATGCCAAATAAACATTGCATGACGCATCCTGTGTAGTCAGAAAGTCCCTGTGCTCTTTGAATGTCTAAGAAGGAAACAAATAGAGGAACAAGAGCTTTGCAATTCGGTTCAGGTTCAAAGAGAAATACCAGTGATTGTATGAATCCTAAAGCATTGATGGTCCATGGTTTTTTAGTTGGCTGTTTGATATTGCAGTTTTTAGGGCTCAGTCTCTTTCCTTCCTCTTAGGTCGTGTGCAGGCACAGAACACAAATGGTGGTTTCTAATGACTTTCTGTAGCTTTGCACTTTGCAATGGCAATTTTTAGGGTTGAGCAAATCATGGGCATGAACCAATCCTTGGGGGAAATGTGAGTGAAAAGTAATTGGTACTGAAGCAGTATGTGGAGGGGCACTTGGAATAGAGGCAGTCGTTAGAGAAAGGGGGACATGACGAGGGAGGTATGCACAGTGGAAAGGACTGCAAAGAATTGGGGCTGGGGGAACATATTAGGAGAAAAAGTGAAGTTTCCCCATGCCGATCTGGTAGAAAAATTATACTAGAAGGCTAGATTACTAGGTAACTCTGTACTGTGGGCAAGAAATGCAAAAATGCCTGAAACGCTGTTCCTTCACAATTTTCTAGACAGTCTTATATTTTCAGTTTTGCATAAAAGCTTTTGTCTTCACCTCATCCATTACCCTCATCTCTCTCAGGTTGTGGACAAGTTGGAAATATGGAATATGTATCAGAAATATTTCAGCCATAGAAAAAAATACAACCTGTTGTTTCATAGAATGAAATAAGACAGTAAATACTGAAGCAATAAATCAAAAAGCATGGTCACTGTATCTGGGAGTGAAATGCACTAAAGGAGCTGTCTGAATTGTGATTTTCTCTGTGTACTCTTTTTGGCTGTTTTCTTGAGAATGTAGATGCTTTAATGCAAAGGTAAATGAAAACAGAGATTCTTACATTCTTCTAACAGTCAATAAGAGCTTGTAATGTGGCTTACACTGATTGCAGTTATGATATGGTTTTTCTCAGCAGCAGCTCTTGCATAATTTATTGTTCCTAATTTCACATATTTACTTGGAGATAAGACACACTAAAATCATGAAAATATTTTCCCTGTGGCAAATTTTTCTATTTCAGAAGGAATCTGCACTTTATAGTGATGTGAAAAATAAGTAAATTAAAAGAATGTGCATCGTCTTATTGTATTAGAAGTATTCGTTTACTGAAAATTCTGCGTGTCGACATTAATTAGCATAGTCTTTACTCATGGGGTAAATGACAACACATTAAATTTCATTTTCATCATGATGCTGTTCCTGTTGTCATAAGGAGAAGGTTTCTTAATGAAATGTGATCACTCCAGAGTGTCTCTGAGCAATGTCCAGATCTTCAGTGTGTGATGCTCCCCAGGGCAAGGCAGTCAGTGAGGGATTGACTCTGCAGCTGGGGATGCTGCCAGCCCTGCTGTCACCCTGCTGCCCTTATGGGTGTACCTCTGCTGCTGCAGATACGGTTCTGATAGCAATCAAGACGTGGTCTTACTATCCATGGGTCTACACCATACATTTTACATGGGCTTACTATACATGTGGTTCCCTAGAAGGCATTTTGTGAAGTCATTAACTAACAAAAAGTAGAATTTTGCTGCGCTGGTTTTACAGCCCTTATACCTGGTCTGGATTTTAATTTACATTAGGTATAGCTTCCCTGGGATCATTTTCAAGCTAGTGTAAAAATAGAATTAGCTGAGAGACAGAGATCTTTTCTCCTCACCAAGGAATAAACTTAGGACTGATATCTCTGATAGGAAAATACAAGTGTGTTTTGTTTGTTGTTTTGTTTTGCTTTTTTTTTGTTTTGTAAATGTAGCAAGGTACACTCTCTTAGCTAAATCTAATGAAAATTCTTGTTTTGAAAGTATATACAGATTTTGTGCATTTAAAGGTATTTGAAGTATACAGGTGTAAGTATTTGAAAAAAAAATAAATTTTCAGTCAGTTTATCAGTCAGCTCTCTTAATGACAGCTGAAGGGTTTTACTGATACTTAGGAAAATGAATCCTTATTACTAGAACCATAATGGAAACTGCTTGATGGTGACCGTTCCAGAAAACTGTTAGAGGTATTGAAAAAGAGTTTATCTTGGAAACCATTTTGTACAAGCAACTATAGCAGCATAATTGTAGTAGGCAGAAGTATCAATGATTAACAATTTATGTTGTTTTTAATGTATATCCTACTCTGTCTTTTTGGTGCTGGTGCTATCTTACTGGTAGTGACACGAAAGAAGCTAAAGATTCCAAGAAAAATAACTCCTTTAGACATTATCGTACCCTGAAAAATCAGAGGAATTGGTTATACCATGACGAGGAGAAAGCAAGGTATTCATTAAAAGGTTCTTTTCTCATTGCAAAGTTGATTTGAAACAGTAATAAAATACAAGAGCTTACTCATGTATTATCTTGAGTACAACCATCTAGGTGTATTCTCAGACTGTGAAGTACTAGCTAGGGGATGCCTTGCCTGGAATAATCTGCAAATCCATGCTTGAGTGAAGCCAGGAGCCCAAGGAATTAAAATAGTGAACCAGGTGCATTAACCATGACAGGCCATTAAAGAGCGACCCATTATTATGTGTCAGGTTTGGGCTAACAAAATACGACACTGAAAGCAAAAACTGCATGGAGGTTTGGGCTCATGCTGTGAATACCTAAGTCTTAAATAGGTCTCTCCTGGTGGTTGGTTATCTGGCGTGTCACAGAAGTGAACAACTTGCCCCAAGGAGTGAAGCAGGGCACTGGCAGGGCTACGTGAGGTCTTGCCTTTTCAGCTGTGCAGCACTACATTAGCAGCTCACCTTGTGGTGGTAAATAGTCTGCAGATGCCATAACTCGCTGGGTTGATGCTGTTTGTCCATTGGAAAGAAAAAACATGGAAACTTACACATTGTTGAGTAGTTCATCTAATCTTGTTACAAAATGTGGAGGCTGAGTTAGGATAATAGTAAGTGATGCTAACCAACAGTGTCTAAAACACATGGCTAAAATCATTACTTGTCGTTAATTCTGAGAAGTGCCGAGAGTAGATTGTTCATCCCTGCTCATTTCTAAAATTAATAAGCAAGAGTTAATCTGCATTCTTTCTCTCTGAAGGATGACAGGGTTAAAGCTATCATTATGAAGCTTCTAAGCCCATGAAAGAGAAACTTCTGTATAGTTCTGAGTGACTCAGTAGTATTATGTATGCAACTTGCAAATGACCTTCAAAATGGGAATGAGAGTAACTGTACAATACTGCTTTTTTTAGTTAATGACTCTTTTCTTCTTCCCAAATATAACCTTTCACAATTAGATCAGTCCCCAGTTAGAATATTGACAAAACACTTCCATATGCTTAAAGCTTAGAACAGCTAGTATGCATAAGAGCATTCATTTAATCATTTAACTAAATAATTATATCCCCAAGAAACAGTCTGATGGGATGCCATGTCAAAGAAGCCTGGAAGAACTTTTAAAATCTGCAGTGATTTAATTAAGCACATTTAATATTTGCTTATAGGGATTATATTATTTATATTTAACTTCCTAAATAATTTATTTTGCAGCCTTTTAATTTCCTCTGTGTCATTCTGCCTCACTGATAAATCCAGTCACATCTGACAGCCCCAATCTGGCATTTAAATGTGACCAAAGTAGACAGAGCAATCATTCTTTAAACAACTTATCTTGAGTGACATATTAAAAAAATATCTTAAAATCAGTGCCAGCAGCCACTTTTGCCTATGGCAGTCATAGATCAGGCCATTACAAGGCCAAACACTCTTTTTTATTATGTAGATAGATCTTACTGTATTCTGATTAATTTTATCCACATTGTAAGAAGTACTGAAGTCTCTGGGTGCTTTCTCATCAGAATCAGTATCTAGGAAACACTACAGAAAATAGGAAGTTTATTTGTCTTTTTAATGGTTACAATCAGTGAAGGATTATATTATTTTAAAATTACTTGAAAGTTATAGCAAAGAACATATATACTCCTTTTTATTGTCACTCCATCTCACTACTCAAATTCTTCTTTGCGCCCAACTCAGCTGCCGATCTTTTCTTCTGGCTTACCCAAGAAGGGTTTTACTATGTGAATCTTATTTCTAGCATCTCAGTTCACTCAGCCTCTCCTCAAGCATGGAAAGGGATACATGCTTATTCATCATAACTAGGTTTCAGTACAATCCCCATAGAAGTTACTAGAAAAATTACATTGCAATGAGAATTTAATCTCTCCTTATCAAATTGCCTTTATTCTGCTTCTTTCAGGTATGTCCATCATAATTATTCCTACTGTCTGATTTCATGATATGATCTAGTTCTCTGCTGTCAGTCCATTTCCAATAAGCAAGGATGGAGGAAAGAGAATTGCATGTGAAAAAAACAACAGAGGGGGACATAAAGTAAAGTAGAAAATGCTCTGGGATCAACTCATTTCTCCTCTTCACCCTTGTTACTTCCAAGTTTGCTACCTAAATTACTTACATAAGGAACTACTTTATTATTATTATTATTATTATTATTATTAGTAGTAGTAGTAGTAGTAGTAGCAGTAGTAGTAGTAGTAGTAGTAGTAGTAGTAGTGTTGTTATTGTTGTTGTTATTGTTATTGTTGTTGTTTATTTTCACCTTAGTGGCCTCATGGCCATGTAAGTTCGATGGTTAATGTTCATTAAGATGCTGATGTTAAATGGTGAGAATTACCCTGTCATGGGTTAGGGCTGGGCTGGCTGCTAAAACTTGGACAGATGCTCCCTAACCCCTTCTCCCTCCCCAAACAGGAAGGAGAAGGAAATGAGACAGAGAGACTTATGGGTTAGAAAGGAAAACTAAAACAGCTTTAATGAAACAATAATAGAAATAATAATGATTAAAATAAAAAACTATATACAACTATATGTAAGTCCAATATTGAACCTGACTTCCCCTCCCCCATTAATAGCAATCCCCACTGGTACTGCAGAGCAGGCGGCACTGGGGAAGCCCCAGGCTCAGCAGCAGGAGGGAGCTGGATTCGGGAGCTCAGGATTTGAATCAAATGCAGGAGATCAGACGGAGCCCTCCTTGGACACTGGCCATTGAGGAAAGAGGCCTAAACTCTCATGATTACTCTATACCGAATGTGACGTCTATGGGACGTTGGTCACCTGTCCTGTCTATTACTCCCTAGAGGTGCAACCTTCTACTTCCTTGTGCCCCCTCTTACTACCCGGCACCCCCACCATGGCACACCAGAGCCAGCAGTGGCCTTGGGCACTATAGGAATAAGTATAAGCAAGAGCCTTTCTGCATCCCAGTCCCAGGCAGTAACTGTAAACATCAGGTGTTATCACTGCCAGTAGCACACACTATCTGCAAAAACATGCTGCTAACTTCAGAATGTGCAGCCTTTTAGAAGAGACTGAACTGGAAAGTTACAATCACTGAACAGAATTGGTTTTGTTTAACTAAAACCAGGACTTCCAGAAGTAACACTAACACTAGAGGCAATGTAGGCCCTCTGTTGAATGAGGTGGGTGCCCTGGAGACAGAGGACAGAAAGAAGGCAGAGTTGCTGAATGCCGTCTTTGCCTCTGTCTACACTGTTGGAGACCATCCTCAGGAGCCTCAGTCCCCTGAGGCCCCAGAGGAAGTCATGATAAAGGAGGAGTCTGCCCTGATTGATGAGGAGTGGGTTATGGATCAGTTTGAACACTTGAACATTCATAAATCCATGGGCCCTGATGGGATGCACCCACGGGTGCTGAGGGAGCTGGCGGGAGTCATTGCTAGGCCACTCTCCATCATCTTTGGTAAGTCGTGGGTAACAGGTGAGGTGCCTGAAGACTGGAGGAAAGCGAATGTCACTCCAGTCTATAAGAAGGGCAGGAAGGAGGACCCGAGTAACTACAGACCGGTCAGCCTCACCTCCATCCCTGGAAAGGTGATGGAACATCTTATCCTTGACGCTGTCTCTAGGCATATCAAGGATAAGAAGGTTATTAGGAGCAGTCAGCATGGCTTTGCCAAGGGGAAGTCATGTTTGACCAACCTGATAGCCTTTTACGAAGACATAACCAGGTGGATGGATGGTGGCCGTGCAGTGGACGTGGTCTACCTGGACATCAGCAAGGCCTTTGACACCGTCTCCCACAGCATCCTCATAGGTAAACTGAGGAAGTGTGGTCTGGATGACCAAGTAGTGAGGTGGGTCGAGAACTGGTTGAAGGGAAGAAGCCAGAGAGTTGTGGTTAATGGGGCTGAGTCTGGCTGGATGCCTGTGTCTAGTGGGGTCCCTCAGGGGTCAGTGCTCGGGCCGGTGCTTTTCAATATATTTATCAATGATCTGGATGAGGGATTAGAGAATGTTGTCAGCAAGTTTGCTGATGATACGAAATTGGGAGGAGTGGTTGACACACCGGAAGGCTGTGCAGCCATTCAGAGAGACCTAGACAGGCTGGAGGGCTGGGCGGGGAGAAATCTGATGAAGTTCAACAAGGGCAAGTGTAGAGTTTTGCACTTGGGAAAAAATAACCCCATGTGCCAGTATAGGTTGGGGACTGCCCTGCTGGAGAGCAGCGCAGGGGAAAGGGACCTGGGGATTCTAGTGGACAGCAGGATGACCATGAGCCAGCAGTGTGCTCTCATGGCCAAGTGTATTGGTGTATGGGGTGTATTAGAAGGGGAGTAGCAAGTAGGTCAAGAGAGGTCCTCCTGCCCCTCTACTCTGCCCTGGCGAGACCGCATCTGTAATATTGTGTCCAGTTCTGGGCCCCTCAGTTCAAGAAGGACAGGGAGCTGCTTGAGAGAGTCCAGCGTAGAGCCACAAAGATGGTTAAGGGAGTGGAGCATCTCCCTTATGAGGAAAGGCTGAAGGAGATGGTTCTCTTTAGCTTGGAGAAGAGGAGGCTGAGCGGTGACCTCATTAATGTTTATAAATACGTCAAGGGGGAATGTCAGGAGGATGGAGCCAGGCTCTTTTCAGCGGCGTCCACTGACAAGACAAGGGCCAATGGGTGGAAGCTGGAACACAGGAGGTTCCATAAAAATACGAGGCAAAACTTTTTTACTGTGAGGATGACCGAGCACTGTAACAGGCTGCCCAGGGAGGTTGTGGAATCTCCTTCTTTGGAGACATTCAAAAACCGCCTGGACGTGTTCCTGTGCGCTCTACTGTAGGTGATCCTGCTCTGGCAGGGGAGTTGGACTAGATGATCTTTGAGGTCCCTTCGAACCTCTAACATTCTGTGATTCCGTGGTTCTGTAAATGTAGAATACTGAGAACTAAATGGCTTTATTATCTGGACTCAAGGCACATGCTCTCCACCAAAAGCCACGTAATGATTTCAACCAGACATATCTTTCTGTGACTAAGACTAAATCAAAGAATAAACAAATATATGTCTAGTATTGATACATGGATATTTAGCTTTTTTCAGTAACTGTTTTCTCAGGAACTCTTACTGCTTTTTCATCATGATTGTTACTCTCCAGATAAGGAGAATTAGAGCCCTGGTGGACTGCTGTGAGTAGTACCTCCCTTACTATCTGTTTTTTCTATTTTTACTTATTTGTGGTTCTAGGTTGCTGTTGTCATCTTCTAAAGCGTCAGACTGAACCACAGAGTGGTTAGTATACATCATTATATTAAAGATAGTATTTACACAGTTTCATTTGATTGGAAATCTAATACTTTGTTTTCTGAACTGAAAATACTTGTAGCTTGATATACATAATATTTTTTATTCTGCTCCTCTGCCCATACATATATTCATTTTCTCTAGATGAAGAAACATCTGATAGCAATACTGCCCAAACGTTGGGTGTGATGTGACGCTGTCCTAAAAGTGGGTCCACTGAGTCTACTGACGTTAAAGAGAAGAAAGTTATTTTGTTTGCACGAATGAAAAAATACTGACATAATGTCTGCAGAATAGTCTTCTATTAATAAACAAATGAATAAATAAATAGCCTGACTGAAGCAGAAGTACTTAGTCATGATTTAAAAGTTCTTTATCTTCACGAATGTACCATGTCTTTTGGAAGGGATGGAGCAATTTCATGAGATTTTAATGTGTTATGGCCTCTCTTCAGATATTTAGTATCTGAAACATTCATCTTGACAGAATCTCAATGGATTCTATCATTTTTATGTAGAATGTTGCTGGAAGGAGCTGTATTTTTTGACCATTGGGTGAAAGTGTGGTATATATGCAAAAATAGCTTTGTAAAGCAACATCTGCTCTTTGCTTTTTAGGGCCTTATTTCTATACAAGTCTCTGCAAATTTGTAAAAGAATGTTAATTTAGGATAAAGCTCATCCCTTATAATACATACTAAAGGAAATAATCAAACTTTTTCAAATGGGAAGAAATTCTTTCAGAGCAGTTATGGTAGATATAACAGCCTGATGTGGATGAAGATGTTGGATGTGGCAAACCAGACTTGGTCAGGTTAAGCTTGCACTGATACAAATCTTTACATCAAATGTCAATCCAGGCTTTCTTACATGTTGTTGAAATGGATTCACCTTTTTCTCTGTGTGTTGAAATTTCTTCTATTTCTAAGCAAACACACTGGAGATGGAAGTGCTTGGTGGACAGCTGTTTGGAGCTTTGATGTTTGTCAAGAGTCTTGTGAACTTGTGCGAGTTACTTGCTATTTCCATATTCAGTTTGTGCCCACAGATACAGTGAACAAGTTCAGTTTTCAATTACTGTAATTCCTGTTACTCTGTCGGACTATGGAGGAAGTTTTGTGTATTTAAATGCAAAGAATGAAGAGTATTATCCAGACCCCAGTGAAGTCAATGATATATTTTTATTCCAGGAGGCAATCTTCAATTAATTCAGGCCGTGCATGGAAAAAGATGTAAAAATTAAATGGGAATTAGTACTTTCAGGTACTGATATCTTGCTCTCATTTTATCCACTGTCAATGAACTCTTTAGCATTGTTTGCAAGTACTTCATGTTAACTATTTTACCTTTGTTTTTCACTCTGGTGTTACTATTCTATACCTATTCCTTCTGACGATGAGATCATGAAAAATAATTCCTCGTGTGGGCCATATATGAATAACTAACATACAGTCATACTAAAAACAGTCCTGCTAACTTAAAATTAGATTTACATTATCATATATCAGCTATTACCCCTTTGTAGCAAATAGGAAAGCAGCTCTATTATTGAGTATACACTACTATTTGTTTATGATAGTAGCAAAATGCATTCAGAACTGCATGAATTTCTGGCTTCAAGTCTGCAGGCATGCTATCAGTATACTGATTTACTGCTTTCTAGAAATTAAGAGTATGGTAAATCCCTGAAATGTTTCACCTCCACCATTTCCTTTGACAGTCTTTCACAGAACTTCCACTGATTAATTTTTAGGCCGAGTATGCTTGAACTAAGTCATTAATTTTATCTGAAAAGGCGTAATTCCAGACCACTTTCTCTAGCAAGATGTTATTGCCTGCATTATTAAATACTTTCTTTACTGTCTGTCATCCATAAACCCTCTGCTCCCCAATCACGGATCCCTTCTATTTACCTGCAGTTCATGTGCAGAGACAATAAACTGAGATTTTGTACTTTAGGTGTCCTTTGATGAAACAGTTTGTGTTTCTGAATCTAAAAGAATAGTAAAAGATGAACTTAGAGTATTTTGAAGCTTTTTGTTGTTGTAGAAACAAACTTGCTCATCCTTAAATTCTGTGTACAGATTTTTGCATAATTTAACCAGAGCTCACCCTCTACCCTGAAGGAATTCACAGGCCTGTTAACTGTGGCCCAACAATGATGAAGTGAATTGGAAGAATGGAGAGATACTGAAAAGAAATGTAATTAAAATGTAATTCCTTTTGCTATAAAAAGTCACAGCACATTAGACACTTTTGGCAAATAGTTTATTTTCATTTAAATTTAAAGTATAGCATAAATAAAGGTTTCATCTTATTGACATACACAACTACCTCAATTTATCTGGTGTGATTCTACACTAACGTAATAAATTGCTGCAGCTTTTTTTATAGACATTTAAGTCGAGTGAATATAAATTCTTAGCATCAATAAAAGAAATAAGAACCCTGAGCCTTATTCATTTATGGAGTGTTCTGAGTACATTTTTTGCCTGAAAGGATCTATATTATTTATTGGAATTATTTATTGGAAAATGTAAACACATATAGGATAAAGTCTTGATATATTTAACATTTTATCATTGGAGTGTGTATGATTTTAACCCACTGAATAAGAACATAAGTACAGTCACAGAAAGCTTATATAATTTTAAGTTTTCATGGTGAAAATTGGAGTAAGTTTACATACAGACAATTCTGACCACAGTCACTGAAATTCATTATGACCTAAGCACTCAACCACTGCCATCTTCAAAAAAAGTATCCTTCCAAACTTGTTTCAGGAAAGAGTTTAAGAATTTACTCAGTTTTGACCATGACAGTATCTGTATTCTTACCATCCTGTCCAGAGAAGCAGTTGTATCTATGCTCACAATCCATTCAAGGAAAAAAAAGGAATGTAGCAGATTATATAATTTTATCAAATCAAGCTTGTTGTGCTTTCTCAATTTGTGTTCCATAAACACTAGCAAATTTGCAGAATAATTAAAAATTGTTGTTATAATTTGTGCTGGGGGATGGTGCATGCACCTGAGTGAGGGAGTGGAGGTCAGAGTGGCAAGTGTGTGAAGCAAGGTGATGGGACTGAGGCTCACCTCAAGTGCTTTTAGATGAAAGCACACTTGCCAGGGAAATAAGTAGGAGAAGTTAGAGCTACTTGTGCAGACACTGAAGTCTGGCACTGCTGGAAGTGACTGAGATGGCACGGGGTGGCTTGGATGATCGTCTTTCTGTGAGACAGGACAGAGAGGCTGGGAAGATGAGGAGAGAAGCAGTAGCTTGAATGTATGAAGCTTTTCTACAGAATGACAAACAGGGCCTTGTGGAGCAGGATCAGGGAGAGGCAGTTAAGGCTGACATGTTTGTAAGTGTTTTTTACAGACTACCCAAATAGCATGAGGAATTGATTGTAACCATCTTGAATATCTTGATCTGCTATTCACTAACAACAAAATAAATGGTCAAAGAGGTGATGGCAGCCTTGTCTATAGAGGTGTTCAAGATCCTGAAGGATGTGAAAAAGGCAAGCAGAAGACTGCAGTTTCTGAAAATAAAGAGAACTTTACCTTGCAAGATAATATAGTTTTTAGCGCTAAATATCTCTTTAATAACAAACTTTCATGGAACACATACCTGAACTAAGACCTCTCCTTCAGTTCCCTCAAAGGGCAACTTCATTTCAGTCACAAGGACTTGTACAGAAATCAGACACAAATGGATTTAATGCCTGTGAGGTAACTCTGCTTTGTTAGAGTTTCAAATTATTTTGTACCATTTTTACATTGCTGTCAGTAAGACTTGAAAAATACTTGGCATTCTTTAAAGCGGGCCGTGGATTGCCCAGATTTGAGAGAAAGTACAAATTGGCCAACAAAACCAGGCAGTGTGATGGCTGAGAAGGTAAGAATCCAGCTTGGCTTTTAAATTCTAAATTTAAATTCAAGATTGCTTGTAGTGTTGGCTTCTGGAAACATCCCCTACTCTGCTTTGTTATGTGTATAAGCAGCGGGCATTGCAAACTGGTGCTCCTGACGGAGGAAGGAACATGAAGCCTCATGACAATAGCTTTCTTCAGAGCAGAAGCAGACTGAAAAAAAAAATAAACTGGTGCCATGAATGTAATAATAATTTAAATGTCTTGATAAATAATTAAGAAATAACCAGTAACATGTTCAACCAGACCACCTGGGAAATAATGAGGAACACCTTATAAGAACCTCCATTTTTATGAAAAGTAAGAGACATCACATGAAGAGAGCAGAAAGTGGGCTCAGAGTAACAGGAGTGGGCTGATGAGGGGATTAGTTTATAGTCAAGCAGTAGAGCTCTTTGCCACAAGATACAGAGAGGCAAAAAGCCATGTGGAGTTAAAATGAGCCCAGTTATACTTTGAGATTGCTAAATACAAATTATCCATGTCTGTCTTGGTAAATACATGAAATAAATGATCAGGAGCTGGGAAGTTGCTTTGTAAATAAACTCCTTCTGTTCTGCTACTGCTCAAGCATTCATTTTTGGCCCCTGTTGAATATGATTTTGTGGTAGATGGGTATAAGTCTATGCCTTGTATGTGCTTAACTGATTCACAGATAATTCAGTGAGGAGAAGAAGCTAAATTTTGTGAGTTAGTTGCAATGAAAAATGTAACAAGATCAATCCATTTTTAATTATATCTTCTGTACACAGATTTTTTTTTCTTAGAAAAAGGCTAGCAAGACAGAACACTAGAGTTTAGAAAGCTGTTTGCTGTAATGTGTGTTGTGACATATGCATGTTATGACCATATAAATACATAATATATTTCTCAACTTCTAAACTTAGTATTTTACAGAATACAGTTGGAAAAATGTGGTAAGTTCATGACATGGGCAACGAGAAGGTACAGCTGATGATAGTAGAGCGTTCTGTAAAACTTTGCCAGTTTTTCTCTTGCAGCACATGTTGATTTACAACCACAGGCACAAAAAATGGGTGATTAAGGAATTTATCCTTATTCATTGAACCCTGCAGGCAAATGTCTTCAATATTTAACCAAAAGATCAATGAAAGCAAATTGTTCACTGACAACCAGCTAGTTACTTCCCTTCAGGTGAATTACTGCTCTAAGTACTCTACTGTTATGAGGACAGCTCGCTCTCTCTATTTTACTTTATTTCCTGTGTTAATTTTCCTCCGTATTTTTATTACCTCTCTGAGAACCTCGTTACAAGATAAAACTGGAATTACTTAGACATGCAAAACAGCTAGTTGCTACTGTGCCATATATCAGTCCGGTAAAGAGCTGCATTTTTCAGTTTCATATATGTTGATAAGTGTAATTTCAAAATGAAGTATAGAGCCCAGAGTACAGAAAGGTATTTCAGCAGGATCTGCACACAGTCTCCCCAGCTGGGCAGTGCCATTTCACTTATGACAACATTTTGTCCTTTGTTGGGCTAAGATTTTACCAACTATTACTACTAGCTGGTACTGGAGGACGCACAGCCCCTGTAAAAATGCTTACAAGCATTTCCAAGGAGGTAATAGTTCTTTTTCTGTGCTGTAAGGTCAAGTCTGACATTCTGTATGATTTTTTTCGTATGATGTGGGTAGCAATAAGAGAAATGCCTCTCTTGTCATATCCTCTCCTTGTTATTGGAAGTGTGACAGTAGTTGTGAAATTCTTTAAATAGCTTCCAAGCTGGGACATAGTACGTTTCAAAAGTCACTGTATACCTTAGAAACTAACTGGCTTTTAATCTTTTGTGCCTTTGTGGTCAGGAAACTGGCAACACATCATCTGTTTGCACAACTCTACATGGGCTGTTATTTTATCTGTAGGGTTATAGATATGGAGCTTTTGGTCATTCTTAGCCAAATTTATTAAATAATTGTGCACTTTTACACCCAAAGAAGCTGATCCATGTGATAGATGACCGGTTTACAACCTCGTGCCAGCATTTAGAACAGCCACGATTTCTTATGTCTCTGGCAGACCACATATTGCTTCTGTAAATTCTGTCAAGAGATGGCCTCATTTGCACAGCTTTCGTATGCCACTCGCTGTTATTGGATCTTCACAAATTCTTCTCAAGGAGTAAACCAGTATTTTCTACACCTATCTCCAGCAGTTACTCTTCCAGGTGCAAAAAAGGAAGTAAAAGAGAAACAGTTTCAAATAAAGAAAAAATTTAGGGACATCTTTAAAAACCTGAAAAAACCCCACCTTAAATATAAACTGCATCATACTGCTCTTCATAAACATTCTGTCATGTCTCAGAAGCTCTTATCTGTCTCCTAGGATCCTTTTGTGCTTTGTGCTCTACAAAGACAAAGCAAAAAGGTATTTCCTGTAACATACTCTCTATTAACTCTCTATTATCATATACAACTGTATGTTCTAAAAACTAATTTACAAATTACTTTAAAAAAAATCTATAGGCATTCTTTGTCCTAGTGCACTCCTTGCTTAGTTAAAAACCCTATAAATATTCCTTTGAAAATTGATTTCTCAAAATTTCCATAGAGAATGTTTTTAGAAAGTTTTTAATTTCTGGACGATTTTCCTCCAAGAAACATGATTTCAGAGAAAATTTTGTTACCAGAACAGGTAACATTAATGCTGAAGCAAGAAATAGTAGTGGAAAAAAAATACTGTGTAGCTAAAAGAACTTACTAAATAGGCTCTGAGGACGTGCCTGTATGTGTGAGAAAATACTGGAAAAGTAGATTTTTTAACTAGAAATTTATTTTCAGACTTCATTATGTGTTGTAAACATTTTTCCCCCTAAAAATTAAAGGTTATACTTCCACTGATTTTAATAGGTCACTACTCTACCTTGTTGATTATTTCTTAACTGCTGTCATAACAGCATGGTAAAACAGACTTGGTCAAACATCTGTAGGGCAAAATATAAATCAACATAGCAATTTTGACAGCAAGAAACACCAAGGATTTGTGCCTATGTTCTAGGCATTTTGGTTAATTCTTTGATGGACATTTGTAATCAGTGACACTATCTGGAATGACTATACCTACTAATAAGAACCTAAGAACAGTGGTCTTGGGTCAGGTCAGGTGTTCATCTAGTTGACATCCTTTGTTTGCAGCAAATGCTTAGGAAATGAAAGCAGCAGTAGTGATTCTTTGCTGGCATGTTCATCCAATTTATGTTTTTAGTAGCTTAAGTACATCCTGAGCTAAAGTCTGGTTTGTAATTCTGGATATGCTGTTTATCTATATTCTTTCTCCCTTCAGTTGCGTATTTACCTGAAATTATATAATTTCTATTTTATGTGATGTTCCTGGTCTACGTGAGAAAGTGTAAAATTGCAGGTAAATAAAGTCTGTATAGAGATGAGAACATGTGGTCCAGCCACTTCAATGGGACCACCATAAATATCCCAAGAGGATATGTGTAGCCTTTGCACATTGCATCAGTGGGCATATAGATCATATGCTTCTGTGCATAAAACCCCACTTCTGTGTGATTTCTCATAGAATTCTCCTTTTAATTATTCTTATTGTGAGTCGAAATGAATACAGGTGTACAATTTGCACAGCTTTAATGATTTCCAAAATTATCTCTACACATGCAACCTTTTATGGATTTCCCTAACTCTAAAACTGGAGATAAAAAAAAAGCAAGGAAATTCTTTAAATACTAGATCCAACATGAAGCATTTCCCAAAATACGATAAGAAACGTTTAACAGAAAAAGTTTGACTCTTAATCAGATAGTTTCAAACAGAGCAGGTGTTTTTTTTTATTTCTTACGTAATTTACTATCAGAAACAGTTACTGGCATGACATCGAGGTACTTTTTGTTCCTATAATTGTGTCACTGGACTGCATCAATTAATCACAATTCCACAAAGCTGATTTTCCTGCTTTAAGTAGCTGCAACTCCTGTTTCAACTCCAGCAGAAGCTGCCAAGCAGTAGACTGAGAAAAGTATTTACAAATATAAAGCAACAAGAACTTGCAAAGGACATTTTGTGCCCCATATCTATTTGCTATAAAAGAGTAGGCTAAGTGTTACTCACCTTCCAAATTCTCTGGTCTTGGTTCAAATATACTTAACTTTATTATAGAAGATGAAAAATTTGCTGAGATCATCTATGCATACCTTTCACTTTAGGTTTTTTTTTCCATTTGAGCTCATTTTCCACTTATTCCTGTATATGTTGTATTGACATAATTCTAGTCCGTTATTTGCAGGCTATTAGTCTGAACACTAGACAGACAATATATATTTGACAGCAACCAACTGGGTCGGTAATCTGTAATTTGTTGAATAGCAATAGACAGACGCCATTAGGGGATTGTAAATGAAGTGCTGATGTAGCGGTAATTACAGTCAAACTCGGCAGCATTGCCAGAGTTAAGTACTGAAGTTTGCTTTAAAGTCTGTTTTCAGTGGTTTATGTAATTCAGCTAGAGTAATTTGCAGTTGAATGAAACCTAGCATGGAAATTGTCAGCTCAAATGCAGATTTCCTTCTGAAAAGGGCTCAAACAAGATTCTAGAACACAGCAGTCATTAGAGGGGAAGTTCATTTTGCCAGATATGGTTAAGTAATACATCAAGCATAAGCATTTGCAGCTTCCAAGAGTATGTTTTTGACTGATTTGCACTTTATTTTTAAAATACATTGTCAATGAAGTTACTTTTTGTTACTTTATGAAGCTGTCAAACAGCAGTCACTCCACATAGATCAGTGAAGTGACAGTGGTACAGAAAGGTGTGAGATCACAACCAGAAAAATAGTTTAACTTTGAACTCAGTTCTTGGTCCTCATATGAGTAGCTCTAAATGGCTATTGTTAATAATGTTATTCACTCTTTTAGGTGACATCGAAGCTTCCTCTTTTGAAGGGTCACAACAGGTGAAAGCAAAAGAGGCCTCTAAAAATTTAAATGGATATTAAATGAAGTTTTCAGTGGCTCTATTTCTTACAATGTCATATGACTTTATGGGCCTTCACTCCATTTGGAGCTTTCCCTGTATTGCAAATTAAGAAGTTGAAGAAGAGGTCACTAGCCAATCAACACAGTAAATTGATAGTAATTACTCCAGTCCCCAAAGGTAATAACATTTTCCTTCACATGGCAAGTCTGCATAGCCTTGTTGTAACCAAGGTCATCTGAACAGCTTCAATCCTGTCCAAATACTGCACCATAGGAAAGGAAACCCTGCTCTAGGAGGACCTTTTTCTTGATTAAAACCTCCGGAGTTCAACATGAAGCCCTTGCTCAGTTCAGATTGCACTTTGGTGTATTTATCTTCTAGTACCGTATGCCTGTGCATACTTTTTTGTATTTATTTTATCAGAAAAGAAGTAAAAAATCAGATTAGGTATTTGGTATTGAAGGCTAATGTTACTTTTACAAGACGTGATACAGTGTCATCTTCTGGATTATGCTTTTTCTCTTCAACATCTCTTGGCTGCTATTTGTGCTATTAATTTTCCAGATGTGCTGTTGAGTTTTTAGGGACAGATAAAATGAATAGTGAACCATACTTAAGCCTACTAGAACACACTTGCAATCATTTCTCTTTGGGCTCAGACCACTTAAGTTGCAATCTCAAGGTTCCTTTGTTTCTGGTATTCACCATGATGGGATTTGCTTCTCAGAGGTTACAGATAGGAAGTGTTATAGGCAATATTAGTATTATAATTTTTTGACTCGAGCAGCACAACATTCAAGCTTGTTTCAGTTATAAGGAGAAATTCGATGTATTTCATTGATGTCACTTTGTTTATAGAACCTGTTTTTCTGAATATGAGATGAATTAAATAGGAGCACTTTGTGCTCATAATCGCAAGATCTTTTCCACTAGCTCTTGGCACAGAAACCTCTTGTTTCAAACCTATTGTTTCTGAGGTTGCATAGATCATATTAAACACTTTATGGGAACTTAGGGAGCATTGGTCTTTGAATGCTCAGCCCCAGTTTATTGCTGCATGAAAGGAGTTTTAATTATATGGACAAACTTGAATTCTGCAAATGAAACAACTATCTTTGTGGCATATTTTAACAATATTTTTTCTTGGTCGTCCGTACCAAGCTAAGTATTCAGCTGTGAATCTTGGTTCTCTCCATGCACTAATATTGACAAAGCTCATGTAACCTCTCATGCTGAAAGTCTCCAAAAATATTATAGCATGTTTGACACTCCTTTCCTTGTCTCATTCTCCACTCCCTGCCTCTCTCCTAGGCTGTGTCGTGTGTGCTTTTCTCTCTTTCACATAAGCGTATTATGGTTTCAGTGGAAAAGTCTGTGTAGTGCTGACGGTAGTTTGGATTCTTGATGGAAATTGTATATGCTTTTTGTGTGTTTTCAGCCTTAGGGAAATGAGAGGAAGTGCTGGTGAGAAAATTGTTATTTGTACTGAGTATATTTTTCTTGAAGTTAAGAAAAGAATAGGTGGATAGGTATTACTGCTGCCAGTTTTAAGTGGGCTATTCAAACTAAAACTGCCATCTCTATTAGAATGGATAGGGGAAAAAGTAGGGGTGGGAGCTCAGGGATGCTGTTTTTCAGAATCTGTTTTGGGAACTGAAACTTCATGAGATCTGTGTTGGGGGTTAACCCTATAGGTTAAGCACTGTTCATGAGAGTTGCTCTCAGGTGGCTTTGGTTCTCTTCTGGACCAGAGTTGTAGAACTGGTGGCCTTGGAAAAATCAGTGCCCTTCAGAAACAAGAGTTGCTTGGTGCCAGTGAATTCCGCTGGAGTTTTATATTTAATACAATAGTACCAAAATTCCATATTCTGAGCACCTTTCAACACATGGGTCCATGCTCCACTTTGACTACCCTTGCAAAGGCTGAATAAATCTCTTACATAGTCGTGGTGCAGCTAAAGGAACTTGCCAGTTTTCCTTTCCAGAGCGTGTAAATAAACTGCAACCAGTCTGACTGCAGAAGGTGTTAACTTGGAAGACATGTGTAACTCATGTATCTTCTTGGTCGACCTTCTTGCTAACTGTTATGAGACACTTTAGTTGTCTTATTTTTCAGCTAAAAAAAGGATGAATGAGTAGAGTTTCTTGAATGAAATGCAAATCCTTAAATTTGGTCTTGATTCCTTCTCAACTTCCCACTTAGCTTTTAAAGATCTTTGTTGATACTGCTGTTTGCTTTGTTTCAATCAGTTGCATATGTTCCAAGACGTTTAACAGATTTCTCTCGGCTTTTTTTTTGCTCTAAGAATTCATTCTCATTACTGTGTCCTTATGTGTTGCATGAAGTACTTTGTAAATTACAGTTTGTTCTTCCCACCATGCAAACAGTTTCTAAGCTCTGTCTTCTGACTTAGAGTTTTGCTCAAATAATTAAGTTGAAGAAAATGTGGAATTGCCAAAAAATCTTTGTTAACTCAATGTCATCACTTGTGATTATGACTCCTTACGCTATGTGAAATAGACTTAGACAACAAAGAAACCTACACTTAAAAGTTGCTAGTCTATTACTGTGTGTTACTAGTTTTATGTGAGTGGAGGAGAGGAAACAACTCCCCGACTTCTCCAAAGCTTAAAAAAGGCTAAAATCTGTCAGTTCTTGTCCATACTACATTACTCTGTGTTGGTAATATAAGCTTTTCAGATCCCCACACTCAATTTCATGGCTGTTTCATCCAAATCAAGATTTAAGCATACCCTGTGGAATAATAGGACTTGCCTACAAAGGGGAATTGCTGCAAGTGAAGTAACCTGTATATTCATCTATGTAGTTTGTTCTAAGTGTTCTCTTTTTACTAACTCCTTGCACAGACAATTGCAGAGCATGTGTCCACCATCCGTAATGCGGAAGTGCCCATGCTAAACTTCAAAAGTTGAAGCAGCACAGTTATGTCACAGCTGTATTGCAATGAAGTTGATATAACAGTATTCCTTTTAGACTGATCTGGATAATAGCTCTTCAAAATGTCATGAGAGATGTACCAGCTTTGTTGGAAGTAGCTTCAGGCAGTCTGTGCTGTATGCTACTAAATGGTGTAGACATGCTCCTTCCACATTTTCCAATAAAAGAGTATATAATCTTGCTCAGATTAAACTAGGATTGTTTGCAATGGGGAATTCTTACAAAGTATCTAGTGCACTATGTATTTCACACAGGTTAGTGTGCAATATAGCTTCTCTGTGTAGGCAAATCAGCAGTCTTTAGGATAAGGACTGTATCCTTCGCTGCCTCACTGGATTACCTGAAGGCACTTCTGTGACCAGGGACTAGAAAAATGTTAGACTTCAAATTCCTAGCATCTCCCACTAAGGTGCTGCAGCTGTTGAAATGAACAGTTAAGAAACATTTGTATAGTGGCAGGAGAGTATTTTATTTCTCTGTTTGTTTAGGATCTGTGCAAAGAATCATTTCTTCTGTTCGTTATACATTAATGACAGTGCACAAACTATACTTTATGATGCACTTGGGTACAATAACTTAGCTGGATGGTTGAACACAATTTAAATATGCAAAGAGAATGGACTAATGGAGTATCCTCAAAGACCAGCTAAGATTTGTGTTTGTCACAAACATAGTGTTGTTTAAATGTAGGTTTTTAGATATAAGTATAAAAAGACTTCAGTATTTTATCTGTGGAAATATTTTACTCTGATTTCTGTGGATTGTTGAGTTTTTTGAAATCTGTAACCCACCACCAATTCAAGTGCCTTCTAACAGTGGCTTCAGAGAGTGCTTTTACTAGGTACGGCTTCCCCACTTAAATACTTAAGGACACTTAGAGATGAAAGGTGCAATTGGGAGAAAAGATAAAAATATTTTATATTCAAGGGGGAAAAAAAGTGCTTAGCCTGGGAACTGGGAGCAGACTGTGAATTTGCTCTGAGCTCAGAGTGACTGTCTCGCAAAACCTGCTCCTTGTCATCTTTCCTGCTCCTCATCTGCCAAACTCACCTGTCAGGAGCGCAGAGTGCTGGGACATGCTCGGTTGGGTGGCCTTGTGAAGAAGTGGAGGTAATTCCTCTTCTGGGGCTGCATCCCCTTACTCAGCTAGGGTAATGACTCAGGTAAGTCCTTCAGGGCTACTACTGCCACTAGTATTGCACCTTTTCAGCAGCAGCTGACTTCTGCCATTTCTCCTTGTGTAATTCTCACTGCAGTACCTCCGCATGGGAGTTCTGAGCCTTGCCTATTGATGCAAAGCTTAATCTGAGGAACACAAGTTTCAGTGGAAGAAAGCCAATATTGCATAGGAATGTTAAGTAAAGTGTTGACCTCTGTATGGTGGACACTTTTATCTTCTGAGCAGTTTAACTGGTCGGCTTTCTGTTTTAGTGATTTTTGAGGACTCGTAAATAGTAACCCAAATAATTTGCAGATGAATGTCTTTCTAGCCTCTGTAAGTATTTACCTAGAATACTAACTGGGCAAAACCACAATGCACCCTGCAAAGCTTATTTACTTGAGATTAACTGCTATGTTTTAGGCAAAGCTTGTCCATCTATTTCTGAAAAAAGAAAAAAAAAGTCTGATCTGGTACATCTAGAACATAAACATTTTGTCAAACAGCGTAACCAGTTGCCTGTGTTGTGGCCCCAAGGAATATCTGCTACCATCAAGGAATTTTTATTCCTTCCAAAATATATTTAAATGTAGTTTGTTTTGAACTCTCCCTTAGTACTTTCATAGATGCTCCTATTCATATACAATGGAAGATGTTTTTTTTCTGATACTCTCAATCACTTCAATCAATATGATCATCAGCTACTAGTTAAAAAATGGACGTAATTACAATTTTTTCATCTGTAATCTGCTGGGCTTTTTTCTAATTCATTTTACTGCTCTCCCATCTACTTTTATTCATTACAGGAAATTTAAATACCCTATTTAATGTGAGTACAATGCTCATTTCCTTTGTATTTGTAAAAGCAGTCATCTCCAAGAAGTCATTAAATTTAATGTTAACCTTTAATGTGGTCCGTGAATATGATGAACTATTCTATGAGCTGTCTGAAGTTTGTATATGACATTTCTATGTTGCCAAACCTGTGATTGATTAGCATTGCAGCAGTGCATTTACAGTTTCAGAACAACATCTAATTTTCTGAGGTTTTGCGGATGCTATTGTGGAGTGGTTTTGGTCTTGCAGTGCTGATTTTCTTGCTATAGATTCTTTTTCAACTAATATCAAACATGACAGGACTTCAGCTTGGAATTTATTTTTTATTTTTAGAATCACACTGTTTACTAATAGTGCTAAACTTAAGTTTCAGGCACTTTAATACTTTTTTTTTTTTGTCCCCTTGAAGAGCTGGAAACATTAGACATTTATCGGTTTGCAGTACCTTATCCTTCCATCACTCACTGAGCACTCTGGAACATGAGTTGGTGTAATGAACTGCAGCAAGAGCATCTGTGACTCAATAGACAACCTGCTTAATAAAAGTTTATTGATTTAAATTACAGATTATACACATGCATGAGGTAGTGAAATAAATTAAATCAGGGCTGGTTATGCATCTCTTTACACATGAATATATGTCTAAAGTAATTATGGCAATATTTGAAGCAAGGCAAAAGGGTTAACAAGTTGAGGGAGCAGCTGATGGATTGCTGGGTTTCTTTCTGAAGGTGCTAATCAGTTGCAGCACCCCTAGAAGGAGGTTTCTGAATATACCCTCGAAGACAAGTGCTTTTATGTGCTTAGTCTGTATATTTTCAAGGACTTTCACCTTGTGACAAATTACTACAGGCCGCAGCTGGTGTAAGTAGAAGGCACTTACTGTAGGACCCAGCAGTAGGTTTGGCTTTATTCTTCTCTGCTTTGTCACATACTTTCATGGCCATATTGTATGACAAATTAATTTTTGTCTTCCTCAATTAGGTGTTGACTCTAATTGACTATTAGAGATACACTGTGTGTAGCTCTCATAACAATTTTCTTACACATTGTGTGCACAATTACATTTTTTTTTTATTATTGTTCCTGACCTTTACCCTTTCTCTCTCCCCATGCCTCTGGTTTAGAGGTCTGTCACATATAGAGGGTATTATTATGTTTCTAACAAAAGCACATCTGAAAGCTCCGCTTTTTAAATCACTGCCTTTCAGCAATGATTTCTGGACATTATTGCCAATAACTGCACTTCTCTGACTTCTTTAACTACTTGAAATAATATAGAAGTAACTTAGACACAATTTACCTGTGTCATTTACAGTCTCTCGTCATCTGTTTCAGAAGTTCTGTTCCTAAGCTAAGCTGTATTTATTGCAGAGAGGTGTTTGTAGATAGCAGTGTTATTTTGTATTAATTTTACAAAGTATCCAAAATGATCTAGTGTTGCTGATCATCAGATTGTGCATTATAACACAGTGGATCATGTTTATGGTTGTGCTAACAAATGGAAACCAGTTTGCAGTTCCACTTCTGTGATACTTCTCAACACTGGCTTGGCCACAGTGTTCATTCAAGCAGTCTTTAGGATCCAGTTTTTAGGTGATGGTTAGATGTTTCAGGATGTTGATGTCTGCTTCTTTAGCTTCAGGGGCCTTGTACAGATCTTGTGTAGTTAAAGCCATAAGCAACTTTTTCTGTCTGAAAAGTTTCTATCAGTTTTTCTCCCACATGGGAATTCTCTAGACTTAAGGTACTTCCTGGGGGCGGGGAAAGAGGGATTTTAGGGTACCTATTGATGACTGATGTACATTGTAAGAGGATTTCTTACTTTGTAACTGTTACTACCTGTATTTAGATGAATTCTGCTTGACTCTGAGAGGTTCAGAGATTTGATCACGAGTCCCGTAGCAAGGTGAGATGCAAGGTGAACACCAGTCATTGGTATTTCCTCTTAATTGGCTTCATGTAGGCAGGTCAATCAGAGCATTATAACTGTACCAAATAATGCACTTGCATAGCTTTTTGTCTCATTCTCTGCTAGGGGTGTTGTTACCAGCCACTTCAAAGTGGTGTGGGTACACTCAAGGGACTTTGCCCAAGCGTGAAGATGTGCCCAATTCAGAATTTTTTGTGCTACTAGAGCAGCTCAAATGGTCTTGATTGGGCTTCTAAATTTTCCTAATGAATATGACCAAAAGGGAGCAGACATAAGGGGTGGGAGAGTAAAGAGACCATGATGAGACACTTGATGTAGTTCTGTCTGCTCAGGTTTCTCATTTCCACACCTGTGTTGTCCAAGTGACAACCGTGGTAAGCTTGAACAGTGAACTAGGCAAAAGAGCTGGTCCAACTGAAAAACAACCATGCCAGCTCCCATCCTCTTACGTTTGGAACATAGGAAGTTTTACGTTTTATTGAAAAATAAAGCTGGATCAGTTCCATTGTCTGATTTACCAGGTATTGGCACAGGCTGGTGGTGAAGTAGCTGGAGCAAATGGGCAAATGGTGTGGAGGTGAGGAAAGGAGAAAAGGCAATTATTGGCTTAAGCTGCTAGTTGGACTGTATTCTCAGAGTCTTTATAGAGCTTTTTAGTTGTCCTGATGCTCCATCTGATTTATCTTTTTACACATGTGAGAATCTCATCAACTCCTCATAAGTATTTCACATTTAGGTTTACTTAAATTTGTTTTGTCATATAGTCTTGAACTGACTGAAGTCTGAAGATTCTCCTGAATCCTCATAAATACTTTGCTCCCTCAGTATTTTGGATCTAAATCTCTTGCTTGTTTCTATATTGAGTTAACTTACTGAATGGTTTTATTCCATTTACCACATCAAGATGAATATTGTGTTAGTAAAAAGGAAAGCTTAATGCTCCCTATTTAGTTAGAGAACTATGATATCTTTTGCTAATTATGCTGACTTACTACTGAGTTTTGGAAATGTCAGCTGCCTTACATGAGTCTTTGGTACATTTTATAGAAGTAAATGTTAATGGCACTTACTTCAGAAGGCTTCTGCATGGCTAAATTAAGGTTTATAAATTATTCTGAAACTCTAAGATGCCAAATAGTCTGGCACAACAATTAATGTTGCTAGAGTTAAGTATCATCCAATTTCTGTATTACATATTCATGTCCTCTAACAAGTGAAAGGAAGCAGAATGTAATGCTCGTTGATGTTTTTAAGTCCTTTATTAGAGCTAATGTCTCATTAATAGCCTGGAAAATCTTCTTTGCAAATATGAGGTTTAGTTCTTTTTCTGCTACTTTTGAAGTCTAAAGACTGTGTAGAAGAGCTATTACTGTTTCATAAATAGTTCGTGGGATGAATTTGAAGATTTGCTCATGTTTCATCTTGGGGTAGTTCTAGAGATACTATTTCATGAATATGTGAGTACTTTTGCTATAATTTTTTATGCTGTAGATTCATGACAAATTCCTAGTTTATTCAGAAAGTGGCTTGCTGTGGAGTACTCTGTAACATGTTTGTTTCTTTGGTCTATTATTGATATGAAATGAATCTGTAGTACAGTTTTCTATGCTTTGAAAGCATTAAATGGCATTCGTAGTTTCTCTATTCCTTAAAATGTATACTGGATTTTTTTTTTTAACTTTCTGACACTGGATTTATCTCTACCACTCATGATTTTGCTTGTCACATCACAGATAATTTTCTACAGAGTTGGCTTCCTCCCTCTTCCTGTATAAATATGTACATTAAGGCTTTTCTACACAGACATCTTTTGAACTATGCACAGTTTTGACAATTTACCGTCTTTTTTCACACTGTTGCTTCTCTTCAGTTCTCATGGTCACATTATACTGGTCTATATTTTATTTCTTTTTCACTATCATTTTCTCACTGAAGACTCCCTAACGTGGTTGAAAATGGTATTATCAGGAAAAGGCGTTTGCAGTTCGAAATTAGCTGTAGTCTATGGCAAGAATGAGACAATCTTGTAGCTGAGATAAAGCAGGATTTAGAAGAATATATGTGTTACTGCAGGATATCTGGTAGTAGGTTGAGGGGCAGTACCTGAAGGGGGCCTACAGGAAAGCTGGGGAAGGACTGTCTACAAGGGTGTGTAGCAACAGGATGAGGGGCAATGGTCTTAAACTAGAGCAGGGTAGATTTAGATTAGATGTTAGGAAGAAATTCTTTACCATGATGGTGGTGAAACAGTGAACCAGTTCCCAGAGAAGTGGTGGAGGCTCCATCCCTGGAGGTATTCAAGGTCAGGCTTGATGGGGCTCTGGGCAACCTGACCTAGTTAAAGATGTCCATGCTCACTGCAGGGGGTTTGGACTAGATGACCTTAGGTCCTTTCCAGTCCAATACATTGTGTGATTCTATGGATCTATGATTCTACGTCTACATGAAATAAGAAATACTTCAAAGTAAGTTTAACTGAGTTCAATGGGCAGGTGTATTGTTAATAAACTTGGAAGGGGAAATGAACAGAAATTTGCAGAGTTCAAACCATTCATGCAACTAAAACGAAGGTGTAAACAATGTGTAGTAGTTATTGAGGAAAATACCAGTGGTCATGAAGATAAAATTGCTCTCTAGAATTTTTTTCCAATAAACTGCTGCAGAGCAGCCCAAGAACACTAAAAAATGAGGACATTATGCAAATTGCATTTTCCATAAGTGTAGAAATTGTTATGTAGTTTTAACAGGAGGAAAACATAATCATAGAAGAATCTGGAGTTCTGGTACAATGGTTGTTTGCCACCATGCTTATTTTGCACACAATACTAGATAGATTTTTTAAAAACAAATTCCATGAAAAAGGGCTGAAATTAAAGTACTGACATATTGGGAATGTTCTAGAAAGCACTTGTAGCTCAAATATGTGGGAAAATTAAAGAAAATTAAAGACCATTATTTAAAGAATGATATAGATTAAATATCAAAGGTCTTCTAACATCATTGAAATACAACATAACATGATTTGCAATAGAAAAGACTGAAGGCTAAATGTTGTTATATGTTTTTGTGATGGAAATTTCTTTATAAAACAGACTACCTGGGGTACCAATCGTCTGGACATAAGAGTAGAATGAAAATATCTACAGGCGCTATACTTTAAAAAGCAAATGAAGAATAACATAAAAGTGGAAAAAGAAATGTTTTCTCGTTGGATGTAAACAGTAAAAAAAATCTATCCAAATGACAATACTGATTTTGATTGCAGAATTTGGATGTCAAATAGGATGCTTGCATGCATTAATAAAACTCAAATTGCGGGCAGTTAGCCTCCATTTCCCTTCTGTGTGAAAGCATAGTTCTACTGGGTGATTTCCCATGATTTTACTGCCAGCATTTGTGGGTGTGATTATGGTGGGATGTTTGAAAGTAGATGCTTCTTGCCAGCCATGAATCTTACACTATCCATTCTGAGTGTAAAAAGGAAAAGTCGAGATCATAACCTCACACAGTGAAGTGTGCTTTCACATTGCAAAATGAATCACTTCTGAATGGTCCAGTGATTCCAGAAATTAAATTTCTGATTTCTGTACCCTGCTTGCCTGTCTTTTCAGCAGTCTACTGGGATAAGAACAAAGAATTAGAAATTTCTGTTGGATCTAGTCCTCCACTGTCACAGGTAAATGCATCATTTAATTCCTTTCATTGATGTTTTTTTAACTTTTTCTATCGCTGTTGCACTGTTTCACCCCTCTTATAAAATTGTTCCTTTGAGAATGAGAACGGCTAATCTGTTGGTTCTCTTGGCTGTTGTGGTAGGAGGTGATGTTCAGGACATAGTGTGTATGCACTGTGTGCTCTTCAGAACTTGGAGGGGAAGTTCGGCTCATGTACTTTTGCATTGGAACCTCAATTGCAAGACAAAATCAGTCAGGAGGTCTAAGCTGCTGTAAATAATGTAGATGCTCAATGAAGCTACATTAGTACTTCCTTTCAGTTACAAAGATTCACTCCTTCATTTTGAGACACATTTTTCATTTCACCATTAAGACCTCTTTTCTGTATTTGATTTCTCATTTTCCTGTGTATTAGTTATTCATAACCTTTATATTTCTGTGATTAGCACAGGCTATAACATTGTCTTTCTTTTTATCTTGCTCATTTTTACTCCAGCAGTGAAATCCCCACGGATCAGACTGAAGCAAATTCTTCATCCTGTAGTAGTTTACATAGCCCTTAATGTAGACATTGCCATTTTACAATTCGCTTAGTCTTTTCCTGTGTAGTGCATATAGTTTTTTCCTGTATTATGCAGATAGATGCAGATCATTTAGACCCCCTATATCCCCATACATTTATACACTTCTTCTGAAACCAGGCACACTTTAAAAATAATTCAAATTCTTTATAGTAAGTTTAGGGTTGTTTGGGGTTTTTTCTTCCTTTTCTATTCGAGTAACTTAATTTTTCTGTTCTTATTATTCTCCAAGTTTTGCCTTTTCTTCCACAATTCAGTTTCACTTTTTTTCATGCATTAACTCTTAGTAGAATTCATGAGTTTGTCTGTTGAAACAAAATGAATTTGACGACTTCTTCCTCCTCCTCTTTTGCATTCATCACCACTCACAATTTGTAGAGCAAAATTGACTTCAAGACTCAAGTGTAAGTATATATTGTATCAAAAGCAAAACCACTGATAAACATTAAAATTCCAAGGTGGTTTCTTTAAAATGATAGAGTAAAATATAAAACCTGTATGTAACAAGTATTGTATATAGAAATGTCACAGTAAAAATTCTGAGGAGCTTCATAATATCAAATGAGATGAAAGTGGTGAAATTCATTAGAAGTAAGGTAAAGAACATTAAGACTAGTAAAAAAAGATTTAGTTACTTTAATACGAATATGCTTGCTACTGTGCCTGCCAAGAGGACCAACTGTTTCAACCTTTTTCTGGAGCACACATGGCTAATCGCCAGGTCCACAGACTCTGATGAGAACATCTGGCTCACCAGAAGGTTGTGCTCCAAACGTAGCTAAATCCATGTCCAGAATAAAGTATGGGAATATGTGTACCTGTGTAATTTTCTCCCAAGTGCACAGGTGTTTTACAAATATTGCCCTTACATCCCCACACAGTCGGGAAAGAAAAACTTAGATTTGTCATTTCCTCAAAGATAGACCTGTGCTATTTGTAGGAACTTTTCACGTTCTCGTTCTTGGAACCTGATATCAAGGCAGTATGCCAAAAAGTAATCAGTTTTCATACATATAATCCATCCATTCAGAACAGAATTATTCCTTAGAAAAGTAAAAGTATTTCAAGATGGTTTTCAACCTAAGGAAAACCTCTTGGTTTGGATTGTCTCTCCCCAAGACGGCTGTGGACTCTTGCACTTCTGAGCTTAGGTGAAAGTGATCGTGAAAGGCAGAAGTTGGAGGAAATAAGAAAATAAGCTGGAGTAGGTGGAAGGTCCTGGTTTGAGAGCACCAGAATAAAAGTTCTCTAGGGCTGTCTGGCACAAGGGGCAATCATAAGGGGAGAGGGTCAGGTGACCCAAGTGGACCAATCACAGCATTCTTTCCCATGGTGCTCAGTATATAAGGGCCTCTAAGAAGAGACTTGGGGCTTTTAGTGTGCTGGGAGGATTGTTGTCAGCTGTTTGTTACCTCTTCCCTGTGCTGCTGGTGTTCCTGCTTTGTTTCCACACTGCAGGGGAACACTGTTTGATGGAAGAGGTTGTCTTCCGCTGCCTCCCCAGGCTGGGAGCAGCACAGTTCCTTTTTTTTTTTTTTTTTTTTTTTTTTTTTTGTGGGCTATAATTGGAACTCTGGGCTTGGGTGCTCCTGTTGGCTGCCGAGTCCCATATGGGGCTTTTCTACTCGAGACCTAGTTGTCATCTGGAGAGTGCAGGTTCTGTATTAACATATTCTCTTGTATTTTGGAATATATTTTTATATTTGCATGATATTGTTATGCCCCGCCCAGGAGAGGGCCAGACAAGTGACTTAGATTCGTAATTACCCAGTGGAGTGGGCAACAGTGAGACAAGTCTCAAGGTCCATACACAAACACTTACTAATTTCTCACAACTTATACATTGGACTCATGATAATAGGTTTTAGTTAAAATGACACGTTAAAGCAGGCAATATACTACAACTTAACAATAACCAGGAAAAGACTAGGTATACAACAGACTACAGCAAGCTGCATGTTGCTTAATGATAACAAGGAAAAAGGACATGTAACAACTTCTAACAGGCAGTATTATACTTAATGACAGCAGTATGATAGGCTTTGCATTACTTAGTGAGAAAGGGAAAGAAAGAGAGAGGGAGAGAAAGGGGGAAGAGACAGACATCACTGTTTCAGGTGCCTGCATTGGTCCTGCCAATGAGGGTTCAAGGATGCTGTCGTCTTTCTTCTGTCTACATGCTTCTCTTCTTCTTCTGTCTGCTTTCTTCTGTCTTGTGTCTTCTCTCCTCTTTTTGCTTTATCCTACCTCAATTTATACACACTTTATCTATATTTGGATGCAAAGTACTTCCAGTAGAGATACACACTCTTCCTGTATGCAGGTGTATAATATTTCTGGTAGGGAAACAGGGCTTCTCCTTGTTTATGACCATATACAATTGCCTTGTCTCCATGGGGTGTATGCTACGAGGCAAGGCCATCCTGCCTTCACAGGACTCCTTCCCTCCTGTGTAATTGAATCAAGGCTGTTAAGAGGCATCTGTTTCCTTAGCCTTAACATGTTCCTGCCTCATATATCATTTGGCCCTTATCAATTTGCCACACGGGAACAGAAACTGGTCTTGTTTTTGACCAAGCTGGAGGTTTGTAAAATGACAAGAAATGTTTAAGGCAAACATTCAGTTATCTGTCCGCTACAGATATCTGTATATACTTTGATATCTTCATTGTTATTGTTAGTATTATTTTTCTTTTTCATTAAACTGCTTCAAGTTTCTTTTCAACCTCAAAGTGTCTCTCCCTGATTCCCCTGTTATCCTCACCTAGAAGGGCGGTTGTGCGATCACGAGGAATACTCTGGATCCTGTTGTGTTGCTGGTACTTGCCTGAATGAGCATTGCTGCTTTTGGAGGTTGTTTTCTTGTTCGTGGAATGGACAATCTGCAGTGATACATAGGTGAAAATGCCAGACTATAAACTGTTGTCAGACCCCTGTTGCGTCTCATCATTCCTTTGGCTTGCTAGGTCTTTGTCATCTGCCCCAGAATGATGACTCTGCTGGGTCTGAGCTGGGGGAGACAGAAGTGCTGCAAAGCAGCTGAACCTCTTCAGTCAGAAATCATTTATATATACATACTTTTTCCTTGACTGGAGGGAATTTACTTGCAATTAATTTATGTACATATTTCCTGAGGTAAAACTTACAGAAAGAATTGATCCTGGCATCCTGGATAGTGATGGGGGTGAAGCAGAATGCCTGAATTATTTTGTGCAGGGCTTGCAAAAAGCTTGATATTTTCATCTAGGAATTCATTTATCTATTTTTAGGATAAGGTATTTTTTGAGAATGTATAGCAAAACATTCATATTTATTGACTATTTCTTTCAGTATAAAATGACTAACTAAAACCATTGTTAGGTCAGATGCCTGTTCCTGCAGAATATTAGGACTCTAAATTCTAATGCCTTCTCTGCAGAAAAAAAAATATTCTCTGTTCTGTGAGGAGTCTTTTGGAAATCATTCTGCTCTTCTTTTTCTCTTGCATTTTACTAACCTCTGTGTCTGCCTTGTACTGTTTTATGGAAAACAGTGTTAAGAAATGCACATATGTATATATTAGAGGCTTATATTCTACTTTTAAAAGAACATCACCTGATTTCAATAATTTGATGAGGCTGTAAGTACAGAACAATATTGTAGAGAAACTGGAGCTTTGTGAAGCGTGCTGGTGAGTGTTTTTATTGGGGAAGAGGTTTTTCAAGTATGTGCCAGGTATGTGAACCAGTTTTTAGTGTAGAAAAAGGATTTTAATAATTTTTTTGTTAAATGAAAATAGAAACTAAATAGCAGAAATTTTAAGCAGTTACGTCTTCAAATGTCAGCATACTCTGCGTCCCTGAACAGCAGTTTGCCGTAACATTACTGTCTTCTAACTAAATGAAAAAAGATATTTTTGTAATCTACTGCTCTTTCTTTAGAGGAGTACTGAACTCAATAAAACCAGAAGTTTAACATATATTTATATACTAACACTGGATTTAACCAAAAGAGAAATATTTTCTTCATCCAGTTAGCCAAACCATGTTATTTTTTCTGAAAGAAAAGTCTCATAGGAATTTTAAAAAAATGTTCTAGAAATAAGTCACCTGGATTCCGATTCATCGTCATACTTATTTTTATGGTCCAAAGAGATTGATGATGAGAGTGATGCTGTAGCCTGGTAGAGATCATATTCATCTGAGAGATATAAGTCCCAGGTTTTGCTGTAATGAATACTGAAGTGTTTTACACAAAATGCAGCAACTTTGACAGCACAGACTGAAAGAGACTGTGAATCTTTAAATAGAGTTTCATACATTCTTCTCTTTCTGAAGTATATGCTCACCTGTGGATTGCAAGGGAAAAAAGTCATGTCAGTATTCTTGGTATTGCTGTGTCAGCTAGCACCGCTAGTAATGAGTCAGATATCTACTGTGTTAAGCTCTGAATGAAAGGTAACTCCTGCCTTAGGAAGCTAACCTAGACTTTTGTATGCTATGGTAGGTTTAAACAGAACTTCAGTTTTAAGAAACCAAACAACATCGTATTCTAGAGAGTATCACTTGATATTGGGAATAGCTATAGAGTCTTAAAGAAGATGAGAGAATAGACAATAAATATATCTTGAAGTACTCTGTCATGTGCCTGTTGATTGCTGCAATTAGTCTTGAACGTGACAAATTTGTCTCGACTTTTCTATGAAAGGTTTGATAATTTAATTTGTTCAGCCTTATCTTAACTGGATTTATTCTTAGCACTTCTTGTTCTTGTCTTGGTGCTACTTCTCTTTGCCTATCAATACCTCTCATCATCATCATCATCATCATCATCATGGCTGGGCTTTGCGAACAAAGATATGGGAAGGGCTCTACCCACACTTGCTACAAGCGCACTGGTGGCTAAAAAGGCCGATGCGGGCAAGGCAAGTCCGGTTGCAAAAGGCACAGCGGAAAGTCTCCTTTGGCGGTACTGGCGAGGCACGGTTCTCTCTGCGTTGACCTCTCATCGTAGTGCTGTTTATAAGGTACTGCAACCTTTCAAAAGTCCCAGCTGTTCTCTCCATGTCTGATTAAACCTTCAAATCATTGCCAGGAATATATTGTTAAGCTATTTCTTCTTCTTTTTTTTTTTTTTTTTTTTTTTTTTTTGCTATTGAAAATATCAAATGTAAGTTCCCAAACATCTATTTCCATCTTTGGCTTTCTGCCAAATTTTTAAAGTTATTCTGAACCTGCCCTAATTGTTAAATGACCTCAAAGCAATTCCTAGACTTTGAACTTTTTGCTTGGACAAGGAGAATTTTCAGTGGATTGTCTTCTGAATAATTGAGAAAACACGTGAGTGACTGAATAGATAAATGTAGTGAAATTTTCCTGCTTTGTGCATAGTCTTCAGAAGATAGTATCTGGTATGGGTAGCTAGACTAATTCAGTACTATAACAAATATTTTTTTCATGACAAATATATGAGTCTGAGAATCACAAAAAAATAGAGAGGGAGATAATCTACTAAAATGTAGGACACTCCAGTTTGAAGGATTTTACTGTAGAAGTAGTGAGAAGAAATCTTGCCTGCTTTTGCTCTTCCTGAGTACTAATTATGGAAATCATGCTTATATTTTTGACCAGATGTTTTTCAGTTCCTTGTTGCTAAAGCACCATGAGTTTCTTCTGCTAACAAAAATAGTCTCTAAGAAGACTTTCAGTTGTATGTCAAAGTGCCATCCACGTAAACAGGCAACCCAAATTTGGCTTTACGCACATATAATATTCCTGTCATTCTGTGCCATTTAATTTTTGAAGTGTAAACAAGATGCACATACATGACTAGGTCAACACAGAACTTTACAGCACATGTCAAGTTACGAAAATAACTTCATTCATTAGTAGTGTGAAGTGAATTTAAATGTCAAGCAAAGCTCCTGATATGAGTCAGTCATTCTAAATAAACTGTATTAGTTTGAGATAATTTAAAACTAAACAAGCTGAAAATGTGTCTGAGTTTTGCATAATAATTTGCAGCACATCATTAACATCTGAATTCTTTTATACTGATGGGTTTTTAACCATTTAACTTGGGAAAGGGAATGTAATCATGTATCTACCTGCTATATAACAATTGTTTATAATTGTCTGTTCAGTAGAGCTGCTGCAGGAGGGGACCTTGCTGCAGTTCTTAGGAGGTGTCTGCAAGGGATTTTAGCTGAAGGAGTGTTTCATTGTCAGGCCCAAGCTAACATAGCAAATTAAAGTCTGAGCCACTATATCCCTCCTTCTTTCTAGTGCTCAGAAACAAAATAAATGAGAAATATGTACCACATTAGCGTTACCACTAGAACATGAATGAACATTGACAAGTTACAAGCAGACCCAAAGAGATTTCGCAGTTTAATAAATTTGCCAGTTCTAAAAGGCATTGTAAACTGGGGCTCGAGATGTATGTTTTATATTACAGAAAACTTGTGCTATGTATTTTTATTGGTCTTGCAATCAGAACCAAAATGCGGTTAGTAAGTTCTTGCAGTTCACAAAAGTCTTTCCATTAGTGTATAAGCTTTTACCTACATAAAATGACTGTTAGTTTTTGCTTAGCTGTGGTAGCAAGACCTCGTTTTGCAATGCCAATGTATCTAATTAAAAATGCTGGTTACTGCTGTAGTCACAGATGAAAAAACAAGACTCTTTTTTTGTGGCGAATTTGCAACTTAACATCCAGCTGATGCATGATAATACTCTTTCATGACAATAGTGTAATAAAATTTCACTTTTTGGTCATGTACAAACTTTACTTTTCTCCCTAAACACACTCATGTTTTTGAGTGGTGCATGAAAGGTAGAGAATAAAAGTAATTCAGGAGGCTTTAAGACCTGTTAAAGCACTAGGTATGAAATGGCTGTCACACTTCACTGTTACAACTTCAGACATAATTACTGCTGCTTAATGGTTGACAGGCTAGAGTCAATTTTTACAGTCTAAATGTTAAGAGTGGATGATGACAGCAATAAATACCTGTCACCAATGGCTTTCAGATACAAGAAAAAATCCACTTGTATCTGGTCAGAATGATAAAAGCACCTGAAATTTCACATATTAACTGACTTTAAAAGGATTTGTCAGGTCAACTGCTGGATTTCACATTTATTTATATTTTTTGAACAATATTTGTAGCTACAGATTAGCAACTATTGTTGTAGAAAATGAAGTCAGAGATGAGGGGAAGGGCAAATGTGAGTTTTTTATCTGCATTTTATAAGGCTGCCTGTATTTTTGAATAGTGTATGCAGGACTTGGTAGTAAAGTACCTCATCTTGTGCTGAAGGGGCAAGAAAAATGTTCCACTTTGGGCCATAAGCCCAGGTCTCACGTCATCAGCAAACATGTTTAGGATACTAATGTTTTAACGTATTGAAACTTAAATACTATTGCTTTAGATTGTATTTCTTTGGGCTTCTATTGTGTTTGAACTTTAGTACTAGAGATACAAAAGAGGTGGTATCTTGCTGCACAGTAAAGCCCTCCGAGCCCCTAAACAAACTGTAAGTCTGACAGCTGCTTTGTGTATTGTGCCATTTGTCTTTAGTTCATGGTGGAAAGGGGCGAGAGATGGGGTGCCATTACCTGAGGTGAGTGAGAGCCAATCTGCGTTTACGCAATTGGATCTTCTCAATGGTTAGATCATAGAATGAGTTGGAAGGGACTTTTAAAGGTCATCTAGTACATCCCCCACAGTAAGCAGGGACATCTTCAACTAGATCAGGTTACTTAGATCTCGGCTTTTGGCGCAATGCGGTGTGGCCAAAGTGAAGAGAGAGTGGATGGGGCATGGAGCCATCCTGTGAAGGTGCCCTGGGTATCACCCTGCTGCCCCCTCACCCACCCAGCTGATTTCCTCACTGCAGGCAGACATGGGATAGGTGACATTCTCTTTCTCCTCCATCACTCCATGGTGGCTGCTTCTGATCCCTCCCTTGTCCTGCACCTGGCTGGAAATGGCTTCTATCCCACCCCAAGGGTCAAGGTGTAGCCAACCAGTCTGCAGTGCCTCTCTCTTCCTTCTGACCTTTCCTGGAGAAGAAATGCACACACACAGACCATTCTGCTTTTGACAGAATGCCTCCTGATGTCCATAATTTACTGGAAAAATGGTTTTAAAGGGGGGACATGAGGCCTTAAGTACAGAATGATATTACAGAGAAACTGGAGCTGAAGTGTGCTGATGAGTGTTTTTACTGGAGGAGGAGGAGGTTTTCCAGGTATGTGAATCAGTTTTCCCTGTAGAAAAAGGATCTTAATAATTTTTCTGGTAAATGAAAATAGAAACTCAGTTCAAAATAGTATTTCAAATACCAGTGTACTTCATTTCCCTGCGCAGCAGTTAACCCTCTTCTGTGTGAGTGGTAGAGCCCCATAAACCGTGATGTAGTTTCCCACCTGCCCCCCACTTAATTGTTGCTGATTTGGACTACTGCTGTCTTCCAATCCTCCACAAAAACAATTCCTACAATAGATATATCACTCCCAAGAAAAAATAGAAGCAGCAGAAAGCTTCACAATGCCTCTGCCAGAGCTTTGCTACAGATTACCAGCTCAGATTTGCCTCACATAAACTGCAAATTATACCTTCTCACCAGCAGGGAATAAACACATTTTGTCTTCCTGCTTGAAGCAATTCTTTCACATTAAAAGCACCTTTGATTTTAAACAGCAGGTTTAATTTCTCTCAGGTCAGGCAGACCATGACCATAAGCCAAACCGTTGTTCCCAGCTCCAGATCCTCAAAGGATACAACCTTATTTGTTTCTCCAAACCCAAACCATGCTGAGCTGTTTCAAGCCTTTCTTTTAAAAATCAGACAGCTTTTCTTTCTGCTAGAAATTTTTCCTAACGAACATCTCCAGACTTGTTTCCATAGCACTGTCTTCCTTTAAAAAGGAACTGCTTGCCACTCCTATTATCAAAGTAACTGTGCATTTCATGGGAAGGAGACAGAGGTTGTGCCACTCTAGCTTGGATCTGAGCTTTTCTCCAAATATTTCAACAAAGATCCCTTTCCATGCTTCACACATTACAAGAAACCAGCCTGGCCATCTTTCTAAAACAACTCTCAAACCCCGTGTTCTTCGTAACACAGATCAAGCTCTGGCAGACAAATGGACAAGGAGTGCAAATGATGTGTTGCAAATATTGAGCTGCCCAGTGCATATCAACTGTTTGTTCAGAGGCACACACATACACAGACATTTGCTGGTGGCAGGCTGATCCAAGTGAAAATGTTTTCTGCTCTCACAGGTCTCATGCTTGTTGCTTTCCAATTTTTCATCAGATTTACAAACAACTGTTTTCTTCTTCTAGTGATGTGCTTTGTACGGTTTATATCTATGATTTTTATAATTTGTATTGCTATTATATTGTTTATACTGTGCTTTATACTAGTTGTTACAGAGCTCTCATCTATTTGCATGGCCTCATAGCTCAGCAGACTTTGTGTTTACAGCAATAAAGTCTGCAAAAGTATTTTACATTCATACTAGAGTTGAAAAGGCTGACTCCAGCATGAGCTGGATTTCAGTTAAACACAAAGAGACTGTCTCAACCCCTATAATCAGAATGACATTAAGAACCTTGCCAAGACATGAATTTTTCTAAAATAAACTCCCAACATTGTCCCCTCCAAACTGTACTGTCTTGAAATGATCTCAAAAGAGCTCTAAATCTTTAGGGATGCACTCCTGACTAAAGGTGCTTTTTTGACACCCTGATCTGTTTTCAAACCGCTTTGCTTTCAGACAAGGCTTAGGAGTGGAAGGCAGTGAATTTTGAGCTGTAGTCTCCCAAAAATGTCTCAGTTTGGCAGTTTCATGTGCAGTTTAGGTTCCGCTAAGGATTAGGATCCACTCATCAAGCCTCTCCCCACCTCCCTGCAAAACCTGCTCTTTCTTTACAGCCTATCATCCCCAATAGCTCAAGGGACAGCTCAAGCCCTGTCTTTGGCCATTGTGCTGGTGTGATTCTGTTATCAGGGGATACTCAAAAGCAATGCTCAGAGATAACCACCTACCACAGTGAGCTCCCCCCAAAGTATTTTTTTTTTAATCAGGGAAACTATTTTGTAATCTTAGTACAATATAACCTTAGTACAACAACTTCGTATTTCTGGACTTAAGTTAACATGTCAAATGGGGAATATGAGAAGTAATCAGAGAAACAAAGCAGAACTGAAGAGGCTCATACTCACATGAATATTCAGTTTGAGCAATGTTAGTAGCGTCACAGGGAGCAGACAGGGAAGCAGGACAATGCAGGGAATGTAAAGGAGCTGATTCCTGTGTGATGAACCTAAAATGCAGAAAACCAGATGTGTTTGTATGCCAAAAAAATGTTGAAGTTTTCAAGTTACCCACAAGTGCTATTGCTTTCCACAAGAGTAAATGAGTCCTTGGTATCTTGGAGTCTATGCACCGATGTACAGGCTGAGAGAAGATCTGTGCTGCCAGGTTGCCCGCTCCTTTGTTGGGTGGGAGGCCTTGCGGCTTCTGCACAGCATAACTGAAGTGAAAAGTTTACACTTAGATGCTTAAGGGCAGAGGAAGAAGCTGAAAAGCTTTCCTAAGTGTTTCAGTCAATTGACATGGTGGTCAAAATATCCTCTAGGGAAGAAGGCTGAAATCTCACTTTTTTTTTTTTTGATTAGTGCTCTAACAACTATAATATTATATAAAAGTAGAGTGTGCATTGCCCTTCTTAAATTGTGGTACTGTTTCCTTCAGTGTTCTTTTATCTGTATCTTCTAAGTTTTCCAGAATTTTTCCAGTTACTCGTTAGGTGGATTTGATATTCCTCAATTTTTTCTCGTGTACTTCCTTCCTGTAGTTAGACTAGGTTGGCTGAAGAGTGTGTAGCTACTGAGATACTAATTCTGCTTTTCTCACTCAACGATCTCCAGCTTTGTTAATGTTCTGTTCCTTGCTTATTTGGAGTATTTCAGTTACTTAAGGCTTATTTTCTCTTGATGGATAACTTAAAGTTTTGAAAGGATTTGAGTAATTAGCCTAGAACAACTATGTTTATGAACTACAGAATTGCCACAATGGTTTATCTCAAATATTTCTCTAAATGGATCATGTTAAACCAGATGTGGCACTTTTATCCTGGAACAAGAGTATTCACAAATGAGTAATTTAGGGACTGCCGTTCTGGAAAAAAAAAGAGTTCTTAAGTATTTCTGAGAAGCTCATATGTAGAAAGGCTGTTTTGCTGATGTTCTCCACAATTTGCTCATCACTCACAACATCTAGTGTAATAGCAGTCTGGAAGCAGAGGTGAAAAGAACCACAAATCGCACTTGATGTGCCATGTGGGTTGTTTTTACTGCGAGCAGCTTAGATGTTCCTTTATAGCCATTAAAAGTTTATTAAAATGCATGAGAGACATCCATTATAACCAGGAAAAAAAGTCCATTAATATTACATATCAAATGAGAGTTATATCCACACATTCCCCTCCCAAAACCCCCAACCATGAAAAAAAAGCAAATTTAAATGTAGAAATTTAGAAGGGTAAGAGAATATTTTTATGCTGCTAACTAATTGATTAAGCTATTAGAAAGTAGATCGATAATGAGACCTTCTGCTAGAAATCCAGCCAGTTCCAAACAATGTTGGCATAGCTCCATGACATCGTGATGCAGCTAAGGTTTCCTGACCGTGCATACTTTGAAGGCAAATTGAAAGGCCTTCACACAATAATTCTGGGAAGAAAGAAAATAACCCATGAATATTTGCAGGGTAATAAGGAAGAAGAATCCTTTAGAATAAACATGGCGGTACAACTAGAGTTAGTATGATGAAATTAAGGAAAAGGTGAAATGTGGGTGGACAATCACAAAAGCTACTAAGCTGTATTCGAATACAAAACAATTTCCCAAGAGAAGTGGGGATAACACTCTTACTGAGGTCTTTTCATGTTGTTCTATGTGCAGCTATACTTGCATGTGGCACTAGTATATTATAGAGTAGATTATAGAGTAGATTATTTGCTCAAGTGCTTGAATGTTTTTTACCCATGAGGTTGTCTTGTTTCAGTTACATACTGGAAGACTGATATGAGTTTCACAGATGTATAGAATATGAAGAAGTGAACAAGCATAAATTGATTCTTAAAACAATTTTCATTCCTGACTGCAGCTTTAATGATGTTACTGTTTTTGTTGTAGTCAGCTCTAGCTGTCTTTTAAGTTCTTAGCCCCCTAGGACATCTCTTACTGCATGATCCTCTCAAAATCAGGTCTTTCTTTTCCAAGGTATGTGCAATGTTAATACATCTCTGTAATTCTTGCAGGGCAGCTCGGCAGGCTTTTGCCGAGTAGTAGCTTTCAAGATAACTCCCTATTGGTCCCCTCTGGAAGCAATTGATTAGTAGCTTGGCTTTAAACAAAATATTGTTTTCCAGAATATTTCCTCTTTAAATAGGCTTTTCATAGCTTGTAACCATTTTAATTCTCCTGTAAATTATAGGACATGTATTTTGGGAGGAAAAAATCATTCTTTCTTCAATACTAGATACTTAATATATGCTGATCTTAGCCGGAAGAGCCAAAGGTGTCTATGAAACATGCCAGATGGATAAGCTGCTTTGCAATTAAAGATGAATCATTACTTGTTTGCATTTATTTCACTCATCTCTTAAAACTGTAACCCTGAAAGATTAAGAATAAATAGATTTGTTTTTTAAAAAAATATTCTCCCTCTTTATGACAAATTCAGAAGTTGTACTGCAGAACTTCCTTGCAGAAGGAGCTCGATTTTCACAGTACCCTCACTAATTGCAACACATTATTTTAGGTGATCTTCTCAAGGTAGAAGCTATGAATAAAACTCTCCATATGGACATTAATCTGCTTCTGTAGACTTTACTTACAAGGTCAGGAAATGTTAACAACTTTGTCCATTGAAACAGCACAAACTGTTAACAGAGTAATGTGAACTGTAGTATTAAACACTAAAAGTGTCTTCTGTCTTTGAAAATGTGATTTTTTCTGCATATGATATTAAAAAAGTAGACACTGCAAACAAATACAAAATAACTTGATATTACATTTACTGTGAATTTGAAATCACATCAACTCTGCTTACAAATTAGGTCCGGATCACTTTCTTTCTAATTTTTTTTTAGATACATTTCAGTATGTATCAGCCAGGAAGAAAAGGAGAAATAGCCGATGTGCAAAATTGCTGATGTTTTTTCTTGCTACTGTTACAAACACACGAGTGTGACGTATTGCAGTAACCAACATATGGAACAGTGTTGTCTGGTTTTGAATCAAGAAGACAAAAGTTGCATCACTCATAGAGAATTGTGTCATTTCTATAATGAAGTATAAGAAATGTATTGAATATGCTGCAGCAGATTTATGATGTTAGGCTTATTTCTGTGGCATAGTATTATTGCAGAGAGGGGAAGGAACCAAATGGGATCATCTTCCGCTAAAACTGTTGGACATTTAGATTGCTAACTCTTTTGTTATGATTGTAATGTCTGCATCAATTAAACTAAGGGTTAGATATCTTTCTAATAAAGATTAAAGTCTTTCAACTGCAACTTCAAAATAGTTTCAATCTGTCACAGGTTAGATGGAAAGGGAACACACAGTTTGCGGCATGTAGCTAGGGAATGCTCATCACAAAAATTGCCTGCTCTGGAAATCTACTACAGGTATATTACACATCTGTCCTCATTCTTTCAAAATCTGAAAATTGACACACAAGTCAAAAGAGCCTGAAAATGGACTTCACATGGTGTTTCAATGCACATAGACTCAAGCCACTTCTATAAAGTAGAAATCCACTTATTATTAATGTGTGTCTGAACTGTTGAATTATACAAGCAGAAAGCCTGTTTTTTACTCAGATTTAAATTGCTGACTACTTTTGTCTAGAATAATATACCAACTTTAACGTTATCACAATTTTCCATGGGCTTTAGTAAAGATTAGTGGCAAATGGTCGTCTGCCCAAATTTATATGCATTTAATCAGAGCAGCTCTCTACTGGTAACTACAAAGAAATTCTTTATTAACTCTGCCCTTCATACATTTTTGTAGATATTGCCAAAATATGTCTACTGAAAATATGTGCTTATCTGCAGAGAGTTTTGGAAACTTCCTTTTATTTTTTTCTTTGTAGATTTTGGCATGTTTGTGTATTTCTGAATTTTAAATTTTCCTGCCCTCTGGCTTGTAAATTATCTGTAAAAACATGTATTAATAACTCATTGTATTTTCCCTCTAGATAAATAAAGCTGATTTGAACTTGCTTACTCTAAAAGTCCAGAGTATTTCTAATTAGATTGGTAAATCTTGTATTTTGTACATTGCTCTATTTATATCTCACTTTTGAACTCAACTCTCTCACCCATTATCCTGAACAAACAAACAAAAAAATACAACTATGAATGTTACAGAGCATTAAACATTGCTTCAGTTGTAGCCAGAGGTAAAAATTCTGTGTCTGTGAATGTGAACAGAGTTGTCTGACACTGAATAGTTTCGGAAATCTATGGTATGTACCTATTTCCCGATGATTTTCAATAGGCCTTGGTTTCTTTTGTTCTGCAGATTTCATAAAATAGTTTAAAGAATGTATCTAAATCTGTATTGGAGTATTGTTGATTCATAAGGATGTTGCAGCAAACTGTAGAAATTAGTAAATCACTCACTGAGTATCAGTGGCATGGAATTAACATTTAGATAGTATAGGGCATCTAAGATTTTAGACTCTGGCATTAGTAGATAGAATAAGACACTAAAATATAGTAAAGTACAGGGTAACTTGAAGACTGATAACCTGTAACACTTTCCCCTTTTGATTGTTTTTCTGTCATGGTTTTACTAGACATGTAGTTTGAATAGACAAAACGAAATACTTTAGCATCCTTCGAAAATCTGAATTCAAACTTTTCTACAGAATTCTGATTTGATGATAACTAATATTTTCATAGTGTCATTAATTACATTAAGTCTTCTGCCAACTCAAAGTCAGAAATAACTCTGTGAATCCAAAAAAGGCTATCTGAGAATTATCATGGAACCATGAGAAGGGTACATAAGCAGAATGTAAGACCTGGATATAGGTTGGAGTAATGCTGTCAAGTGGTATCCCAAAGAACATGCAGAATATGTTAGAGATGTGATGATAGTGATTCATCATTGTGTTAATTATTTTTCTGCAAATTAATACTTTTAAAAAACTGGGAAAGTGTAAAAGCAATCTTTTTGATCAAAAAGTCAAACACTTCTTTTAATCAAAAGTGCTATAAAAAAATAATGTCTGTTTCCAAACTAGGAAATATTTGTGTAGCTCTTGTGTATCAATGAATTGAACAATGAAATAATGAGGAATGCCTCTGGAATATGAACATTCCAGGAAGACCCCGAATGGCCTTCAGGGATTAGTGCAGCAAATACACCTCAGCAGAATTGTCAATTACATGTTGGGAAGGACCTGTTCCTGCATTTACTCTGGGGTGAGAAAGTCTTTTGTAGCCCTTTCCTGACACTCATTTGACGCTGAGTTGATGCTGGGCCCTGGAGTATCTTTAGAGAGGAAGAACTGGAAGTGACAGTGATGGTCACCACTAGTTTCAAGGGTTTATTTTAGTATATTCTGATTTTGTTTGTCCTGACTCATTAATAATCAGCTTCTTATAATGAGAATTTTATCAGAATACTACAGGTTTGTTCTTTAGTACTCCTCTAGGGGTGGAACAAAGCTGCTTAAATTAGGTTTTTTTTCCTGCCAAAAGGGGCCAATACTTGCTCTAATAATAAGAAACTAGACCAAATATCTTATTATTGCTCCCTCATCTGAATGTTCTTTTCTAATGTTATTTGCTCTGTTGCATTTTGTCTTGGTCTACCTGGACAGAACAATACTATTTGATGCAGTACCAACTGCAGATATAAAGTCAACATAAATCTTATCCTAAACCTAGCAGAATTATGAGAGCAAAAGTTCTAAGTCAAGTGCTTTGGCATTCCTCAGCAATTGCCATCAGAAGGTTATTTTGCACTGGAAACTGTGTAAAATGCAATATCATATTTACAAAAATAGATTCTAATTCAAATGGAAGGAAGTTAGGGAGAAAACATACTGCATGAATTCTTTGACATGTCTGTTTCAGGGTCCACCAGACCTGTGATATGGAAAAAAAACCCCAAAATAATCCCCCAAACCTGTCCTATCGCACAGTATTTATGAATTGTTGAAATGTATTCTTTGTAAATAAGCAATTCAATGGCAACAATATTTTTTTTTTGTTTAGCAAGCAGTTGTATTCAAACTTTTGATACCTGTATTGCTATTTTTTGTTAAAATTGTCTCTACAAATGAGTGCAAACAAACAGAAGAAATGTGCTATTATTCCATTTGACTATTTTCGATTGGTTTTCTTATGTTAGCAGAATGCCTGTGTGCTTCAAGTCGATTTTGCTGGTTGTTGACTAAGACTATGTAACAAACAGTGATAAAAGAGATATCAGCTTCTGGTTGCCAATCTTGCACTGCTCTCAGAGCAGCAGCTGCTGCAACTGACAGATTCCATTGGAACCTCCCCTTCCATAAAATAATGCAAATTTGTAGCTTTTCAGGTGAAAATATAACCTGATTGTAAGGATGGAAAGCTGATACCCGAACTGGTTATCCCCATGCTAATTTTATATGTTCCATTTTAGTAAAGAAGGAGGGATTAACAGAGTTCTGTTTCATAGTCTTGAACAGATGATTGGCAGTGTTTAATAACAAAGCACAATAAATGAAATCTTCCATAGTTCTGTATGTATGTATTTCGCAAACAAATTTTAGCAATGGAATGTTATTTCAGAGAAAATTACTGCTTAGCCAGAACCGAATTTTGTGGTGGGATTGTGTTTATGTGGGGTAATTGGCAGTTTGCCTGATTTCCTTATTTGATTTGGGTGTATCAGCAAATCATCAATATTAGGTAATTTCCTCTTTTAAAGATAGGTTGTAATCAAGTTGATGACCACACTTTACTGGTCATCTTGGACCACATCAACATATGAAACGATATTGCTCCATTTGTACTTTGTACATGGGGAGTAACACTTTTGAGAATACGAAACAATTTTAAGCTGTATCTGTAATGTGTAATGCAGTCATTTTAATTTCTTATTTCATCTGCAGTCAGTAACAAAGCATATATTAAAGAGGAGATAAGCAATGTATATCCCAGTTAAAGTGAAGCATCTCGTATGTTTCAGTAGGGATTGATAAAATACATGAATTAATCATGGACTGGATCCCCTAGGAAGCTTATAGAAAAACGTAGTTTTCTGGGTACTTGGTGGCCTAAATACCACTGAAATAGTCTTGCTAAGTGATCAGCAGTTTTGGGGGACTCCTCTTCACCTCAAATACTGCGTAGTACTCCATGTATGAAACCTCATCTATGCGGTTGTAATCTTAGAGTTGTAACAAGCATTTAACTGAAAATAGGGCAAGAAATCCAATAAAGGAACATTAGACTGGAAAGGGAAATAAATAAGGGGAACCGTGGTACACAATACTTAGTTGTAGATGTGTCTCAATCTGTGCTTAACACGTTTTTGCAGATTGCAACTCAGATTCAGGCATTTTCACTTTCTTCTTGTACATGTCCTTTAAACTTTGATATAAGTTTTGCAGTTCACATTTTTCCATTGAGAAAGCAGAAAATGTAGTAGATATACTATTGATATGTTCCCCCAAACCATCTGCAGGGCTTCTTCTTATGGATCTGTTTTGATTACACTGCCCTTCAGCCCTGCAACTTCACAAAATGCTCTTTTCCTTCTTGAAGAGTCTTCATACTGATTTCAAGGCCCCCCATGTTGGTGCCTGGTTGATCTGACGGTTCACTGGGCATGGATTTTTATGGTATAGTCACACATATGACTCAAAGAACAGAAGGCTGAGACTAGGACAAAAGATTAATATGACTTTTCACCCATTTAAAAGGACCGTAGGTCTCTGGAATAATCTCATCTTTCCTTAAGAGATCAGGAGATAAACTCATTGTATACTGGTTTTGATAGTTTTTTCTGTTGAAGTTTATTTTCCCTCATGGGAACTATAATATATTCTCACACTGTCATCTAACGGGATAGGCAAAACTGAAAATAATGTAACCAAACCAGGTCTTAACTCCCACACCCATCCCTTCCCCCCTCCCTAGTTTTTGATCTCTTTGCTACAACTACTGGTTTTTCTTAAATATCTGGGACAAAATGCAAAATGAATGAATATATTTGAGGAAGAGATAGCATATGTATCATCGAATTACAATTCTAACAAACTGGATAAAAATCTTGCAAAATTTTTTAAATACTAAGTTTCAGTTTGGATGTTTTACACTGGGAAAATTCTGTCCAAGTTTGTTGAAAAAAAAACCAACCCACTCTCCTGGGTTCTGCTATTAGTTTTGTACTTAATTAGATAAGTTAATGGACTGTGGTGGTCTGTGAACTATCCGAAATACATTTCAGATGCCAGAAAAAAAAATTGCATTGTAGTCTGTCTTTAGATGCCGACAATGAGATACTATTGTCTGTCCCCTACTGTGTGTGTGGATATGAACAGAGGTAGGAGAAATTTGTCCACATTAATATTTTTCTCGCTCTTGTTCCACCTTTATAGCAGACTTCTTAATGTCTGTGCTCCCAACAGAGCTTTTAGCATCCTTGCAGGCAGCTGCCTGCTACTACTTCTGTCTGTAACAGGTCTCCTTTGTCGTGCTTGCTGCCTGTTTCTGACTCTGCACACCTCCAGTGCACCGGCATGCCTACTGTTAATTAAAACCAACATGATTAAGTGTTTTTTGACACAGCACAGAGATAGAAGTTTAACCTCAGCTGTTAATGACAGCTCATTTATCAAAAGTGTAACTTGAAATGAATGCAAACATTAAAGAAATGTTTGATTAAAATTATTTTTGTAGTTTATTCACTCTTACTGTCAAAGAATGCTTTTAACATTTTTATCATATAAATATTTTCATGGCTTAAATATCAAAATACACCTAAATATATTTTATATATACTCAATATATATATCAGCGAGGTTATATACTTGATGTAAAACTGTGTTTAAAATGAGTTGTCGTGGTTTGAGAGCACCTGGATAAAAGTTCTCTAGGGCTGCCTGCTACAGGGGGACATCACAAAGGGGAAGGAGGGGCACCTGTGCCTATGGGGTGAGGAGGAAGGGTCAGGTGACCCAAATGGACCAATCAAGGTGTTCCTTCCCATGGTGCTCAATATATAAGAGCCCCTAAGAAGAGCCCTAGCCTGCTGTGCTGGGAGAACTGTTGTCACCTGTTTGTTATCTCTTCTTGTGCTGCTGCTGTTCCTGCCTCCTGTTTCCACACTGCAGAGGAGCACTATTTGATGGGAAAGCTTGTCTTTGCCTGCCTCCCCAGGTAGGAATGGCACAGCTCCTTTTCTGGTTTGATTTTTTTTTTGTGTTTTTTGTTTGTTTTGGTTTTTTTTCCCTGGACTGTCGTCAGACTCTGGGCTCGGGCACTCCTTTCTGATGGAGCATCTAGTCTGTGGCTTTTCTGCTTGGACCCTAGTTATTGTTTGCAGTGTGCAAGTTCTGTGTTAACATATTATCTTGTATATTTTAATGTATTTACATACTTGTATATTATCTATATGTAGTTTACATCCTCATTGTTAGTACTAATAGTATTTTTCTTTTTTATTAAGCTGGTTCATGGTTTTTTTTCAGCTTCAAAGTCTCTCTTCTTGGTTTCCCTGATATCCTCCTATGGGTGGCAGTGGGGAACACATTGTCTGTCAAAGTTTAATGGATGGCCTAATACTTGTTTCACTCTTTAAAAATGTTCTTGCATTTAATTTTCATCTTTCTGGTTGAAAATAGTTTTCCTCACAATGTATAATTGCCACTTTTCCTGGATTTGCTCCCTAACTGTTGAGTAATTCATAAGCAAGAAATGAGCAGGGACTTTTCCAATGCGCTCTGCAGAGGATTGGTCTTGCCAGTGCTGATTGCTTAGAATTATGATGAATTTTGAGACTTGCAGGGCTGGCTGGTGAGTTTTATGTTGGTATTTATGCCATACTATGCTTTACCTACCCTGTATGAATGTTCTGAGGCTACACGCTAGAAGCTGTGATGAAACTATTATATCAAAACTGCTTCATAGGTGTTTATGTATTTTGATGAGAGTTTCTCTGAACAAAATGAGCCATTACAGAATAACTAGTAAGCTGGGAGCAGAGGTACCTACCTGGGAAATGGAAGAGTCATGTCCTTATTCTGCTTAAACAAAAGCAAAGATACAAACCTGAAGTTCTGCTTGAGGAGAACTTGTTGTCCTAAAAAATGCTGAGAGCATCTGGAGCTAAGGTAATTCAGCTCTTCTTTCAGCTTACTCCATAAACCAGGCTAACTTCATAACCTTCTAGTACTCCATTATGTCCCTCTTCCAACCAGAGTGAGCTAAACAGAGCGAAAGAGCATGAGCAAAGGGGCTTGCATCAGATTCAGTCACCACCTGTGGGCTTCCCTCAAACTGGAAGAGTAGGGTGAATGACACAATGCTAATCAGAGGAATTAAATGAATGTACAAAGCAACTAAATGCCTGCTACATTGTGCTGGATTGTCTATATAGATTAAAGCCGAGTTTTTGTGGAGTGCTTTTTTTGCCAGATGTGTGTATACTCACATGCAATGATTCCTACTCTTGGAAACTTATGGTAATTTTCCCGATTGTTTAGTTAATGCTATTAACCAGGCATTGACGGTTTTCATTGTGATTTTATTGTCCTTATGCCAAGATCTGAAGCCTTTAAAATGACACTTTTAAAGGATCTTGGGACATATATGTTGGCTATCAAGCTTTAATTGACGTAATTGAAACAGTAAGCTAGCCAAAGTTCCTCCTGATTTCACTGGGAAGGAGGATCCAGTCATTAAAATCAAAGGGTTTCAATAAAAAAAACAAACTTTAGCAAGTCCAGAATGATTTATGTTTACAACAATGACGAATTATATGTCAAATTAGATTATTTGATTCACATCAGGTATTTTATTTACAGTACAGTTCTCATAAAAAAATACTATTCCTTCAGAAACCAGAGTGGATTTTTCAGCAGTTTGTATGGAGTCAAACCTGCAGCTATTAATAGCGAATTTCTCATTGTTTTTAACTTTGGTAACAAGTCAAGGTGAAGAGGGTTTGGAAAGCCTTCTAATTTCAGGCTGAAAATTGTTTATAGAGAAGTATATGAATTGTGGCAGATGTAGATGGAATAGTACAAGATACTAAGTTCCATTGCCCTGCTTTGTAGTTCTTGCCTGATTCATGAACACTGAGTTGCTAACAACACTGTCAGAGCACTGATATTTTTTCTTTTTTTTTCAGACAGACTTTAAAAAAAGCCCCCAATATCTGATGGCAAACTGGAGATAGATTTAAGGTGGGGGTGGGGGTTGACCTACAGGTGACTGTCTTTTTGCTGGTAACAAAAAGATTAATATTGATCTTTTTAAGCATCACAAACCATGAAAATCTGAATACTTATCAAGTCTTTTTCAACACTTTTTTTTCTATCTGGGCATATGCGGCGGCTCCCTGCTTTCTTGAATCAATGTTTTGCAGAGTAGTTGCTCCTGTCAGTCACTCCAATGCTTCTGTGTCTGGACGTGCTGATTTTGTAACAGTGGGAAGCTGACATGGAAATGGTCAAAGCAGGAAGGAAGTCTTAGCTGCATTTTTAAAGATGACTTGACTTTTTTTTTTTTAAAGATTCTCTGAAATCCAGGGCTCTTTTTTGGCTAGCCCTTTTCTGTACTTGCTTTTGAGTCCTATAAAATGTAAGCATTAGAAAAATGTAGTAACTAAACATTATTACTATCAAAATAAGATGCATTTAGATGAAGAATTTTTAGAGGAGTAGATGGTATTTTATGTATTGCAATTGATAACGATCTTGTGAAATAACCATGAGGAACTTGTTTTCATTTGGCTTACTTTCTGCTACCTAGAAAGTACAGACAAAGCTTATTGAAAACTTTGTCATGATCTTTTCACACCATGGAATTGCACAATTGAAAACAGTTTTAATTATATTTTCAGTGACTGATTGTTCGTTTTCATTAGGTGGAAAAAAAAAAAAGAAACAGCAGCAATACAAAACTCAACATGATATAAATCCATTTAAAAGTTGAAGGAAAGAAGTTCATATTTATTTCTTTACATAAGCAAGTATTGCAAGAAGAGATATACGTTGTACTCACTACTTTTTCAGGACAGAGTGTGAAGAAAAAGTAATATTTTATTCAAAGAAAGTAAAAACTTGTGATCCTCTTTTCTAATTCTGCTTTTTCCTAATTCTGAATCTTTCCCTTGTATATTTACACTTTTTTTTAATCGGGGAAAGCACATATTTTTATTGCAAAAATGGATGTTCAGTGCTGGCTGAGATTCTAGATCAAAGTAGATATTTATGCTAGGAATGACGACTAGGTAGTAAACCACACATGCAATAAATCATGCACTTAAGTAATTTTTATTGATTCATTCAATCAATAGAAAATTATTTGTATAAATAAATGAATATATGTGAATCATCTATACTATTTCCACTTCTAATTAAAAAGCTTAATAAGAGGACAAGTAATTCCGTGTAAACAAGGCAATTCTGGTTTGCTACATTACTTAATGAAATTGTGGCCTGTGGAATGCTAGGCAACAACTACTGCTGATTTCTTCTTTGCTATTGTGGTACCATTTTTTTTTCTTTATGTAGTGTTTTTGAGACACCAACAATTCTTTACTGCCAAAAAATTTAAATGGGAGTCAGCTGTTTAACACTATAGGAAGAAAGGGATCTTATAATAGGTCTGAAATTATTTTAAAATGTTAGGAAAATGTATTAACTGGAAGCAAGTTGCATATTAAAAATTGTGTCACATTGTTAGTGTTCATATGTTTGTCTTCTGTGCAATGAGAGATAGAGGTGAAAGTACTTGAAATAAGTACAGCAATGAAGTCTTTGTAGGAGTACCTTGAATGTCTTTTCCATGAAACAAGACAAGGACAATTTTTTTCAGAAGAATGTGTGTGGTAGGTTGACCCTGACCAGCATCCACACAGCAGCTCCTTGCTCTCTTACCCCACCCACACCTTCCCCAGCAAGACAGGGGTCAGACTAGGAAGAGCAAAACTCAGAAAACTCATGAGCTGACATAAAGACAGTTTAACAAGTGAAGCAAAGAGGAGAAAAACCCCACTAAGTGATGCAAAGGCATTTGCTCCCTCCAACAAGCAGAGTGGTGCCCAGCCAGTCTCTGAGCAATGGGCAGGTTTGAAACCCAGCCTGCCTTTCTTCTTGTTCTTCCACTACCTCAGCTTTACTGCTGAGCATGACATTATGCTGGATGGATTATCCCTTTAGTCAGTTTGGGTCAGCTGGCACAGCTGTGTCCTGTTGCAGCCTTTTGCCTACTTCCAGCCTTCTTGCTCCTGGTGTAATGCCCTCAAAGCTGCTACTTGTTCTATTACCACAGAAGTCTGTGTTTTTCTTCTACCTAATACTATGAGTATGGATATGAGTCACAGCTGATTCTGTGTCTGAAAACTTGTAACATACAGAGAAGCAACCCAAAGAGTATGTCGGTTCAGCTGTTTTCTTCTCTGGGCTCCCCCATACCACTATCTTGAGACTCAAGCGAAAAAGAAACCTTGGGCAGAGTTGTTTTCATTTCCCATCTGTGTCAAGATAGAACTCCTTCTCAGTGAAAGATGATTTTTTTCCATTTTTTTTGGTGTTCTTTTCACTCCTCTTTCATGGTGTGGCAAAGTGTGTGTCACTCCATGGTTTTCAAAGAGCAAGAGAAGTTTGTTTCATGTTATAACCTCTCTTCTCCAGTAATGTGCTTTTTTTTATATAAAAATGAAATGTTATTTGCCTAAGGCGTTTTGTCAGCAGAGATGGACTGTCAAAAGCCTTCGACTCTTTCACATTTAGAGCCATTGCATGTGGAAATGCACCAGTAATTAATGTATTTCCATTTCTGGAGTTCCAGCTGGTTTCTTCAAGACTTACCAAATACTGTCACAGTCAAAATGCTTTCAGCCTTGCAGATTAAGAGGGGTTGCCTATGCAGTTGGAGAGCAGGCTGGTGGCAGATGGGAGGGACCCATCTGTGGAGGGTCTTTGAAATTTCATCAGTTTCACACTGTAAAGTTTGGCTGCATCAAAAGATTCGGAGGCATCCTGTGGGCTGGAAAGTAATGTCTGATGTCTAAAGTGCATTAAATCTGCTTACCGTTCTTCTTAACAAGATCCTGACTTCTATTCTACTCACTTGAAAAACTGATTGAATGGAAGTTATTAAAATAGATTTTAATACTAATTAAATGTAAGCACTGCATTGTTTCAAAAAAATCTGGAAACTTGATAGCAACTGAACAAAGATGGAAAGCTTTGGAAATTACTCTGCTAATCTTTATTGAATGTACAAAAAGACTTAGTCTAGAATGATGTAAATTGATAGAGTTTCACTAAATTTAGTTGTCTCTCTTACACTAGCTACAAATTTCATATGGGCTTATCTTTTGTACAGTTTAGATTATTCCCCTTCCTAATGTTCAGCTTCAACAATCCCATTATCTGTCTCTAACTTGCAGAGGTGAGGAATCAGCCCACTGGAAAGGATCCACTTGTGTTGGATTATCCAGCAATGGCAGCAAAAGGCAGCTGTCTGCATTTCCAGGGCTCTGTCATTTGAGATATCTGGCCTTTTTCTGCCTACACCTTGAAACATGTAGTGGTAATGAATGCTAACAGATATCAATTTTCAGAAGTCACATAACGTATAATCTGTCTGCTACCTCCCTCATATCTAAAGGGTAAATCACAGTTTATCAGAATATCTAGAATTGTAATACATTTCAGGGAGAAAAATGTTTTCCAGTTTGAATGTTTGGGGGCATACTGAGTTTTACCCACTTTTTTGAGCATTCACTTCAGTGGTGGTTGTTATTTCATCCCCTCAAATGAACTTAAAGGTTTTTTGCCTTCCTTTCTTTTATTTATAAAACCTGAACATCTGTATCAGTTCATCCCTACTCAGGAAAACACTTAGGTACATGCTAGAAATTTCTTTCCAGAACAGAACTGTCAGCTACAGAAAAATGAATTCATAATGCAAAAGGTTTGAAAACACCTTTGTAGTAGTACAGCACTAACTATTGATGTGGAAATAACTGGGGGAGAAAAGGTGGGGTTTTCTTAAGTTAGTCACTGAGATAATGCCAAACCCCCCAAAGTGGTTAATATTTTTTTTTTCCATGTCTAATGACAGGGAGTACTCTGCTTAGGATATCCTTGGAACACTTTTTGACTACGAGCACTATTTTGATTGTTTTGTAACAGCCTGATAGCTTATTGGAAGAAGGAGTAAATGCTGCTGCTATCTTCATGTATAGAGGTAGACTGCAAATTCGTTTTTCCTTTCTAAGGTACAAAAGTACTTGCTCTTTTTTAATAAGACCAAGTGCAGGGACATACACTTTGGCCACAATAACCCCATGCAGCGCTACGGGTTGGGGGAAGTGTGGCTGGAGAGTGGCCCAGCAGAGAGGGACCTGGGAGTACTGGTTGACAACCGCTTGAACATGAGCCAGCAGTGTGCCCAGGTGGCCCAGAAGGCCAATGGCATCCTGGCTTGTATCAGGAACAGTGTGGCCAGAAGGAGCAGAGATGTGATTCTGCCCCTGAGCTCAGCACTGGTGAGGCCTCACCTCAAGCCCTGTGTGCAGGTCTGGGCCCCTCACTGCAAGAAAGACATTGAGGGGCTGGAGCGGGTCCACAGGAGAACAATGAGGCTGGGGAAGGGACTAGAGGAAAAGTCCCATGAGGAGAGGCTGAGGGAGCTGGGGGTGTTCAGCGTGGACAAGAGGAGATTCAGGGGGAACCCGATCACTCTCTACAACTGTCTGAAGGGAGGCTGTAGTCAGGTGGGGGTCGGGCTCTTCTCCCGGGCAACCAGTGACAGGATGGGAGGACACGGCCTGAAACTGTGTCAGGGAAGATTTAGGTTGGATCTCAGTAAGCCCTTCCTCAGGGAGAGGGTGCTCAGGCATTGGAATGCACTGCCCAGGGAAGTGGTGGAGTCACCGTCCCTGGAAGTGTGTAAAGAGAAGGCTGAATGTGGCATTTAGTGCCATGGTGTGGCTGAGGTGGTGGTGCTGGGCCATAGGCTGGACTTGATGATCTCAGAGGTCTTTTCCAGCCTCAACGATTCTGTGATATAGTATTCCATGTTTAGCCGTATTTCTGATTGTATTTCATGACTTAACATAGGTGAGACAAGCGCTGTGAATGTGTAGCGTGTTTCACATATTTGCAAACCAAGACCTACACAATAAATTGTTTGTGAGTTGAAAGTTTTCTTTTTGATAAAAAGTAGAAGTTTTAAGAAACTAATTCTAAAATGTCTACTTGCTCTTATGAATATAGTAGTGTAAACTGATTTCTATGATTATATACTATTGATAGTAATTAATCATGCCAAATATCATTATATAATTTAAAATATATTTGTGAATGGCTTCTGTTCTTTAGGGAACTTATTTTTTCCTCTATGCATATTCAGATAGGTTTTACCTGTGAGTAACTCCAGCACACGTTTCCACCACACTTTTTGTGTGTAGCAGACTCTTCAGAAAATTTGCAGCAATTTAAGCAACTTAATAAAAAGTGTTTTGCGTTGCTCTCATTCTGAATTTGTTTGCATGTGTATGAGATGCTGGGACTGTAAACATTTGCAATGGTGCTGAGGATGGACTAGTGCAAATTTTAAACTTAGGTATTTGGATTAACCCAGATATTTTAGCGCATGAAAGCTGTTTGGAAGTGCCAGCTCTGTCAGCAACACTGTTGAAATGCTGATAGGTTGTAAATACTAGATACTGTGTGTGGCCAGTTTGACATCCATTGCTCACACTGCACATTATGTAGACATGCAAACAGTACTCTTGGTTAGATCAAACATATGCTTTTAGCTCTGAGTAAAGGGATGTATATATCTGTGTAACAGGAGGGAAAATGTGTGGTTTCTGAATTCCTATGTTATGCATAATTTAGAGAGATTGTGCGGAGGCTTGTATGAGACTCTTATTCCCCTTTGTTTTCAGCAAATTCATTTCAGAATGTTATCTGTTGAAAAAGTTGTGTGCCCAGTGAGAGCTTTTTCAAGTGACTTAGATTAGATAAAGGTCTAAGCACCAAAGCAACAGACAAATAGTTTAGTATTTCCTACGAGTTATACCTAGGTTAAATTGGATCACAAAAAGCTCTTCAAACTGGCGTGAGTGGGAGAAGACCATCTCAAATTTCCACTCTACCCCTACAGACCACCAATTGTGCTGAAGATAAACCACCAAGACGTCAAGGCATCTGAGGCTGTACTTCCCCATCCATCAACTGAAAAACAGGGAAGGACTAGACATCTCAGCTATGATGAGCTTTCTGGAACTTTTGGACTATTTATGACCTTGAAGCAACATGTGATATTCTTCTGTCAATATTCTGGTGTCCAGGTCATAGTGTGCAGTTCATTCCAGTGCACATCACTGCCTCGGTATAAAAAAATCGCAGGACCTGATTAAGAATTCAGTGAAGTTTGGAGGCCAGCAATGGCTGGAGTGGACACTTGACCTGTGGTGTAAACTCTCAACTGGTGAAGTCAAAAGCAGGGAGACCAGTAAGCTTCTAGATGTTGGCATAAATTCAGTTATACTGAAAGTTGGAATAGATGTCTTCAGCAGGCAGTGGACTAGATGGTGAACACCAGTACTTTTGGCAGCCAGCTGGGGGGTGATCAGCATCATCTTTGAGATAAATGTGTGGGGATGGAAGATGTGCTAGATGATGATGCTGATTTCTGTGACATGGTGACTCATTTTTCCATGCTAGTCTGAGTGAAATAGTTGGAATCTGGAATCTGGGGAGTGGAGGCTGCCTTTTTGGGAGTTAGAATAGGATTTTAGACATTATGTGAGAGTGTTGCAGATTTTAAAGGTGAAACTGCACAGAAGGTGGGAAGGTAATTCTCACTTTTCTCTGTCTCCCTTAAAATATACTAAAGGATAGGCATTCTCTGAGCTGGAATGCATGCAGAGAAAGGTCTTCTCTGGTGAGGGCCTTCTGGTCACTTATTATCAGAGCAGCAGCTGACGGAAAGCTCGTGTAAACAATTTTAGCAGAGACCTTATAATGATGAGACAGAACCCTTTTGAACAGGATGCGTTTGGAGCATCTTGTGGTGCGAACAGGGAGCAGGACATAGTCAAGGAGCACACTTTATACTGCACTGTTGTGGGGGGAATGTTAGAGAGGCTGTCTTGTACAGTGGATTCTAGTGTCTTGAGCCTGTGGCCAAAAGCAGTTTACAGGATGGATACTGCTGATGCTGATCGCCAGGCTTGATAAATATAAGCCTGAACTTAGGCATGTCAAAGGCAATGTCGGCATTACTGCTGAAGCCGATTACAAAACTTTCCCTTAGGAATGTGCAAGCCACACTGAGTTTGATTGCAACTGTGGTTTGTTGGGGTTTTTTTGTTTTTTTTTCTTTCTAGTATGAAAAGTCTATTTCTTCTTACCCATTCATGTCTCAAACTTATGTTTACATAAAACTTCCTATGTATGGATTCTATATGGAATGCATATTGGCACAACGACTCCAGGAGACTGAATATTTCATAATAATCACTTCAGTGTAGATATAAAGGCTCCTAGCTGTATTTTGTGTATGAAAATGCCTTCAGAATATAATAGGCTTATGGTACTGCAAGCATAATTCACTTTTTCATTTTTTTTTGTAATTCTAAGGAGCTACTGGGTTTTTGTTTTGTTTTGGTTTTGCGGGGAGCCTCATGCTGGAGAAACAGGAACTGCAGGCAACGACTCAATATGAGCGCGAACAAACAGATCCAACTTTATTCTTTTCTACCAAACATTTATACTCTTTCAACTCTCAGTACATTACACTTTCTGTTATCTCATTGGTTATTACTACATTCTATCTACTACAACAGTTACTGATTGGTGCGGTTACATCTAATATGCCTACACTTAAACTGTCAGGACGTTGCACCTCCAGATGTCCAGTGTCTTTGTTCTCAGTGACAAACAAGAAAGATTTGTAACCTTGTTTTGCTTCAGGGAGGCACATCAAGGGCAGGCTGACCTCGAGGATCAAAGAATCTAAAGTATTTTCCCAAGCACAGGCTGCAATGCTATAGCGCCAGCAAGGCCCGCAACATCTCCCCCTCTTTTATCAAACACGGCATCAGCTAGCCTTCTGATCTGAGCAGAGAAGCATTGGATGATGCAAGGTCCCATACAAACTACAATCAATACGATAACAATAATAATTATAACCATCTTAATTCCATCTTTAAGCCAGGCAGGAATTCCAAAAGACAAAAGCCAGTCATCAAAAGGATTATGACCTACAGTAATTTTTTGTGTATGTTGTTGAAGCCAATGTAGTTGTTTGTGAATCGAGTCACTATGATCCGACAGGTTAAAACAGCACATTCCTTGAATTTCCTCACACCCTTTACCTTGAGCTAGTAATAGAAAATCAATGGCAGCACGATTTCGAAGGACTGCTTGACGCAGACTGCTCATATCTTGGGCTAGTTGGGATATTACTTGAGTAGTGACATTAGCTTGTTTTGCTGTCCAACATGCCAGTCTTTGAATTTGTTGTAAAGCATGAGAAGTGCCAATGCCAGGAATTAAGGAAGCAAAAATCCTGGCTGTGGGACCCCATAGATCCACATCGTCATTACAGTCAGGAGGCAATAGAGAAATACTTCTTTTGGTTCGGGTATGATGCAAGGTTGCAAAAAATTCTTTAGATGGAGCAAGTAAGGCTAAATGACCAAGGTAACAAGGACCACCGTGAGCAAAGCTAGGAATTCCTTGCCAAGCACGGTCGCCACAAATCAAGTAAATGTGGGGCGGTAACGAAAGAGGAGAGGTGATTTTTAAATATAAATGTCCAGGTCCCCAACCATAAGGGCGAGATCCACAATACTCAGAATGATTAAAATTTTTATGGGGAGTCAGCCAATTTTGTTTAGGAGATAGTGACAAATTCCAGGAACCGAAGTAAATACACCCATACCCATTTGGTTTTCGACTGTTTAGTAAATCCAGCTCTTGGGGATCCCAAGGAAGTGGCACTGATAAATTCTTAACAACCATGGCAAGACAGTGGTTGCTATTACTTGCTTTTCTACAGTCACCCAATTGAAAAGGGGACACAGGTGTTCCAATTAAGCATGTCTTAAAGGGATCAGTTGCTGATGTTAAATGTAAGCAAAAAGGCATCATTGCCAGTCTGACTTGCCCATCGTACCCAAAAATTCGTCATAGGGAAGTCTGCTAATGTCCAATTAATCCATAAACAGGTGAGGAACATCAGGCGGATCATTATGAATTTTGCAATTCTTCAAATACTAAGACTGTACAATATCAGTATGTTTGACAATAATTAATTAGTTTATAATAGAATTGATTTGTGTCTATAACAAGGCTAATTCCTTCTCTTAAGAACAACTCTGGATAGTTTAACTAAACACGAAGTTATAACAGGGACAAACCTATACCTACAAACTAAACAACCTAAAAACCACTGTCTATTATTATAAGAAATAAAAACCAGTTTCCCACACCCTCCACAGTAAAAATGTCCTTGGAGCCACACTGTGCAGCCACAAGGTGGCCAGTGTAGTCCACACACTTTAGTAATTGTAAGCTTCTCAACTTCTCTCCGAAATGCTACAGTATTAGGTACCAGTGGTAATGATATCCGTAGTTCTTGTTCCAGTATCGAGCGAAGAGGCCGTAGACGTAGTTCCCTGCGTCACCTCGTCCTGAATTGGGCTGCTATGTCCTTCAGTATATTTCGCTATCCACGGTTTCACCCACTTCGCGGGTACCCACGATGATTTGTCACCTAGAAAAACACAAGCATAACCCCGCCCCCAAGTTAATAATCTCACCGGTCCAAACCATTTTTGTGTAGCGGGGTCCCAAATTTGTACAGAAACATCGTGTGTTAATAAGGATCCTTTCCTTTGATGATGAAGTTGAATGGGCGTCAGTTGTTGTTTAGTATCTACCACATCGATGTACGTCTTCCAATTGTGAACATATACCGCTTTCATAACGATTTCCTGAGGTGTGAGGGTATGTTCTCCCTCTTTTCGTAACGCTCGGAATAAGCGTTTAAGGTCCTGATGTTTTCGTTCGACAATGGCTTGTCCAGTGCTGTTATAAGGGACACCCAATTGGTGTTGAACACCCCTTTATCTTAAATCATCCAGACCCGCAGTCGCTGGGGAGCCCCTGTTGCAGCGAGGTTTCTGGAGAACCCTCCCGACAATTGGGAAGTCCTACGCAGTGCGTCCACCCGTAGGTGAGGTTTCCGAAGTCGCTGCAAGAGGGTCCAGCATTTATACTCTTAAATAAACAACCTTACATAACGTTGAATGCGGGAACATCTGGTGTTGTTTGCTCCGTTGAATTCTTCTCACAGCTTGGCCAGGGCTGAAAGAAGAATGCAAGGGAGTCTCCCTATCAATTTTGGTCCTTAATCACACACTTCTAACAAAGCAAAAGGCAGCTAGTTTCCCCCGCCTTGCTTTCAGCTAAATAAAGATCACTCTGCTGGTTAGTACCATAAACCTTAACACCTATTATATGGCTTTGATTAGACAGTCTTACACAACCAATATAAGCTTCATTGTTAGTCACATAAAGAGAATACATATTAATACAACAGGTAACATTGAGAACAGTTACATCTTCCCATAATTGCTCTGCTATCAGCCGTAACCATCTTCTCCCAGTCCAATCCATGTCATCGTTGGTAATCGGTACCTCAGGGTCCCATCATGTCACTGGGCGAAACAAAGGGATTCAACAGGCAGGCCCAGTGCACGGTCGTGTTGCTACTACGCTGTTGAAGTAACAGGATGCTGCACAGCCACATCATGCGGGATAGGAACCAAATCATGGTCATTAAATGGCTTAATTCGTTTCGCTGGCAGTCAATAAGGTCCTGTGGATAAAGAAACACAGCCATAACCTCTTCCCCATGTCAACAGAGGTACCGGACCTTTCCATTCATTAGTATGAATATCCGTATACAGTACATTAGGCTTTGGCAAGTCTTTCTGTTTTTCTTTTTGAGATCTCAGATGAGGAGTTAACATATCAAAACTGGATATATTCAGAAAATTTAACACATACGTTGCTTTAGACAACTTCTCGTGTGGAGACATTCCGACAACAGTGCTTTTCTGTTTCTGTAACATTCTTTTCAGCATGAGATGTGCTCTTTCCACAATGCTCTGTCCTGTTGGTGAATAAGGTATCCCCATCACATGAGATATTCCCCATTCCTGTAAAAATACTTTAAAATTGTTAGAAACATAAGCTGGACCATTATCCGTTTTTATCTGTGATGGCACTCTTAATGTGGCAATAGCACGTAGCAAATGCAGTCGAACATCTCTAAACTTTTCACCACTGTGCGCTGTGGCAACAATAAAAGATGAGAAGGTATCTACAGTAACATGCACATATTTCAGTTTACCAAATTCAACTATATGTGTAACATCCATTTGCCATACGTCATTGGGAGCAAGACCACGAGGGACTGTTGTTATATTAGAGTTCAGTGGCATGATCGCTTGACAATCTGGACATGACAAAATAACATCTTGAGCTTGTCGTGATGTTATGTTAAACTGTTTGGATAAAGCCTTGCTAGTTTGATGATAAGAAGCATGCAAAAGTCTAGCCTGTCCTAATACATCAGGAACAGCAGTCATAGCAGCCAAAGAATCAGCCCGAGCATTACCTTAGACTAACGGGCCAGGCAGATTAGAATGAGAACGAGTATGTGTCACAAGTATTGGTGTATGCGATTACTACAAAGTAAGCCTAATTTCTGAAACAGCATAAAAAGAACACGATTAGAAACATGTTTTAAAAAGGCAAACTCAATTCTGCACAAAAGGCCATACACATAATGCGAATCAGCAACAATATTTACAGAACGGTAGCTGTTTTGTTAGTGCATCTCAGCATCTCACGAATTCTTTTACAGCCCGCGTTAGCATTCTCCACAGCAAGCTGCATTAATAATGCATCTGCTGCCGCTGGTACATCTACCTGTCTTTCAATAGCTCCTTGTAATTTATCAATAAATTGAAGGTAGGGTTCATGGTTAGCTTGTCTGATAGTGCCAAAACGTTTGCTTGATTTTTTCATGTCAGGAATCTTTTTTAAAAGCTTTTGTTGCTAATTGAGCAGCGAGCTGTAAAGGTTCTGTAGTAAGATGAGCTTGAAGCTGTGGATTCGCAAACTGACCCTCCCCCAACAGCTGATCCAGGTTAATTGGAGCTTTATTATTTTGAGCTACTGTAGCATGGGATATACATAATTCCCTGTATTCTACATACCAAATTGTATATTGGTTGGGTGTTAAAATCAACTTAAATACCACCTTCCAATCATGAGGAACCATAAGAAAAGCCTCTTTCATTGTTTCTATTAAATTTTCAGTATAGGATGATTGAATACCCGATTCAGCAACCGTACGCCGCAACTCTTTCAGCATGATATAAGAAATCTGTTGACGGTCTGGTGCCTGAGTCCCATCCGGCCACGTATGCATGACTACTGGCATAGCTTTAACTACCTCAGGAAAAAAGTCAGTGTTAAGGAAACCATGCTCATCACGATCGGTTAAAATATCCGTCAGGGAAATCTGAACCCTAGTAATAGAAGACAGTGCTGGACAAACCTGTGGAGAAGATAAGGGAGGGGGTGCATAGGGTGGGGGAGTGGAAAGTAACTCAGGGAGGGGGGTGCATGTGTTGGGGTCGAGAATTGAGTGGAACAAGAGAGTTCATCTGACCCTTATTTTGACACAGCTGCGAAACAGATTTTGACAGCCCCTTTCCTTTTTCCGAAAGTCCCGAAAAAACGTCCTGAGCAGTAGGTGCAGATGCCACCATGGCTCTATTCGACGTGAGCGGAGGATAAAGGTTGGGTTCTGCCTCGGGGTCGTCAGGACCAACATCAAAGGAACTGTCATCCTCCTCTGGATCTCTTTCAGGGGTTCATCCTGATCTTCCTTCTTTTCTCCCCCCCCCACCTTTTTTTTTTTTTTTTTTTTTTTTATTAGCTCAAGTATTACTTCAGTCACTCTGTTATCACACAGGGAGAGCAGAATTTCCCAGGTCTGTTTTGATCATACTCTCCCGTTCACTCCCATGCGCATCTGGTGTACAAGAAGCGTCTTATCTTCATTCTCACGGACAAGCTCTCAACATGAGCTGTACCTGGCTGGTCAGGGTCTCTTTTCATAATTAGCAAGCAAGAGTTATGCACTTGTTTAGAAAAGAGCTCAGCTCAAGGACGAAAGTCTTAATTCTGCAACGCAGTGCAGTTTCTTTTTTTTTTTTTTTTTTTTTTTTTTTCTCTTCGACCCAGTCGGGACGAGCAGGGAGTTTCTTCCCTTGCCTTCCTCCTCTCCTGCCCTCCCCCCAACGCTTCGATCGCTACCGCAGCAACTTTCTTTTCTGCTTGCATGATTTCTAGAGTGCGTATTACGGTTTTCCAAACTGTTCCTAGTTCTTTCGCTTCTTTTCCTCCCTCTAGAGTACAGTCCCAGAAAAAGTCTCCTACTTCACGCCATTCCGTGGAACTAAAGATTAATGGCGGGTCGTTCATTTTCTCCCGTTTCCGAGCCCATGGGGCTAATACGTCTCGCTCCTTTACTTTTCCTCCTCTCTTAGAGAGTATACTAAGGAGGCGAGTTTTTTTTAGGTGGATTACGCTTAAGATATGCCTGAATGTCACTTATCTCAGTTTCTGTTAGTCGGGGTTCTCCGTTCGATTCTAAATAGTGATTAGCTGACTCACAGTCCCATTCCTCGTTTTTTAACATGTTAATCACCCAAACACGCCGATTACGTCGAGGACCATAAGATTCAGCCTTATCAAATTGCTTTTCAAAATTTTTGAGTCCATCTACTATAGCTTGATGAGCTTTACGGTATTTTTCTCGAATTATGTTAGACTGCGCCCCTTTATCCAATCGCTGCATTTCTTCTAACAGCTTGGTCATAACTTCTGTCTGTTTCTGAATCAACATTTCTAGGGATTCATCTACTTCCATATCTTCAGGTAACGGCACTGTCGCCGGATCAATAGTCCCAGGGGGAGCTGAGGGAGGTGGGGGCAGAGTGGGTTCGGGTGGCTCCCATGGTGGGATGAGATCATCATAAGGACCTTGGCGCGCCGGTGCGGCGACCGGGAGAGGGCTATCTTGTGAGTTTTTTACTGAGGAATCTGAAGACGGAGTAGCCAATTTCTCAGCAGCAACTGTATACAGTGTTTTAGCAGCAACTTCTACCTCAGCATCTGCTCCCATGCGTTCTATCAGTAATCGTAACTGGCGATATGTCGGGGCTATTGCTTTCGCTTCCTTATTCCCTGTCTGTACTGCTTCCCAAATATCTTGCCCCACCTCCTTCCACACAACATCTTTAAAAACGTCAATTGAGTCATTTAAATAACCACGGCGCCGTGCCCAATGTAATAAGTTTGTCAGCAGGGTTCGATCCAGCGATTCCCCTGCTCTTTGAGCCACACATAAAATGGCTTCCACGGTCACCTTTTCAATCGCTGATGCAGCGCTTCCCATCCCGTGCACAAAAACAGCTCGTATTGTGAGCTCCGACTCACCGGTCGACAGTGGCCACTCGCGTCTCTCTCGAACGCCCGGTCGCAACCACCACGGGTTTCTTACGTTCCTCTTCATCGCACGGCAGCTCCCGCAGGATCACGTCGGGGTCACCAAGATGCGGGGAGCCTCATGCTGGAGAAACAGGAACTGCAGGCAACGACTCAATATGAGCGCGAACAAACAGATCCAACTTTATTCTTTTCTACCAAACATTTATACTCTTTCAACTCTCAGTACATTACACTTTCTGTTATCTCATTGGTTATTACTACATTCTATCTACTACAACAGTTACTGATTGGTGCGGTTACATCTAATATGCCTACACTTAAACTGTCAGGACGTTGCACCTCCAGATGTCCAGTGTCTTTGTTCTCAGTGACAAACAAGAAAGATTTGTAACCTTGTTTTGCTTCAGGGAGGCACATCAAGGGCAGGCTGACCTCGAGGATCAAAGAATCTAAAGTATTTTCCCAAGCACAGGCTGCAATGCTATAGCGCCAGCAAGGCCCGCAACAGGTTTTGTTATTTTAAGAGAATTACATTTGTAACCCTCTTTCTCTGATTCACTTTGGCAACTTTTACTTCTTTTGCTCTTTCTGTGCTGTATGCTCGCAAGCAAAATTTACACAGCTGAAGAGTACAGAGCAATCCCTTATTTATTGCCAAGCACACTGCGCATAGCTAGGACTAGTGATGAGCTAGTAGTTAAAGGCTAATATTACCAGACTGTACTATGTGCTCACCAGTCTGATGAAACATCTGACAAGCACTTGCTGCTCAGGTGAGGAGGTGTCAACCATACGTGCTCCTTAAATTGAGCAGATCCTTGATGCTGCGGAGTTGCCAACTTCTGGTTCCCTATTATTTTAGCATTTTAAATCTTTTAATGTCAGTATTTTTCCTCTTGAGTGCTCATGCTGCTAACTATCCCCGTATCCACATTTGCACTTTTTTTTTATGTGTTCATAGCTTTTGGTTCACTTCCTTTTGGTCATCTCAGCAGTTTTCTCAGCAGACTGACCAAAGGTCACAAAGCTGTACTGCCCCAAACTGGTCTTTGGTTCACAGACTATGGTAGCCCTTGTTTGAGGGTTGCGTATGAGTGGTGTCCCCAGATACTTTCCTCTTCCAACTTGTTTTTTATCTGAAGTTTGAGAAAATATTATTATTTGCACTCATGGATTTAGCTACATGCCACTAGGCTCATCTACTATACAAAAACATAAAAGATCAAATTTAGTGTCATGGCAGTGTGCAAGTCTTTATGGAATTTAGAATGATAAAATGTAATTATAAAAGACTATGAATAATACTTAGGATTTCCATTGTGTTTTGCTGTTCAAGGACGTATACAAACAGTAAATAACTAATCATTGAATAAAGTATATTTAAACCAAAATATAAACCATATTCTGGTGTTCAGAAGCAAAGAGCATTGTGCTACTCAGTAAGAATTATTCAGTAATTAAAGAAAATTACTTGAGAGAGAGCTCCACAGTAAACCAGACATTATTACTTTCATTATTTGTCATTTCCTGGCATATAGAAGATCCTATTGCAGACTAGAATTCCACCCTTTTACACACTATACAAGTAAAACCAAATAATCATGTCCTGACACAGATTTTACATTTAAGCATAAAATAAGGGATGATAGGCAACAAAACTTTAGGATTTGGTGAGATGCATTAGACTATAGTGTAGATAGTGTCTTCTTACATGTACTCCCTAACTTCAGTCTGGATTTCCTTAGACATTAAGCAACAGAGATTACAAAGAAGGAAGCCTGAATTCTGTTTAATGATAAAACCCAAGTGTCTGAGACTGCTGCCTTTACTGCAAAGACTGATATTCTTCTTTCCATGTTGGAAGAAATATCAAGTTAATTATCATCAAAATAAATTTAATTTTGCTGGTATTTAGTTGCCTTTTTAAATTTAAAGCTGTAATTCTGCAAGCACTTGAACAGGTGTATGCCTTGGCTCGTGTGACCAGTTATCACCTGACATGACAAAGTGAGTCACAAACACCTTGGCAACTTTCCACTCTGAAAATACGCTGGTCTCCCACAGACTCTGAATCTGCCATTACTAGGTCTTTGGGACCATTTTGGAAAAAGTCTTCCAAGGTGTCTTGGCTGGTTCCCACTGTGCTCTTTTTCTTTCAGACTGAAATCCCCCTTAGATGATTGTTACTCAAATATCTCAGAATTCCTCTGGAAAGCTCGTTGGTGGTTTTTGTGCTTCACATGTTAAAGTACCAGATACAGCTGGTGGAATTCATGTCTTCTCATTCAAGCACCTCAGCTATTAAAATAAATACACAGCGGTGTGTTACTGGTTGGCTGTCTAAGATTCACATAGATACAGACAACTGGTTTAAGGTTTGGACTTTATTTGGTTTTGGTGAATCTGAAGACTCTCAGCAAAAAAAAACCCTTTTTTTGATATTGAGAGCTTGTATAGGTTTGTATCTGCTTTTGAACTTTTGGCTTTTTTATAGTCTTATGTACAGGCTTCAAGATACGTGCTGCACAGCACGTAGACGCTTTACCTGAGAGTAGGGTAGAACCATATGGACAGATAGTATCCCTGTCTGCTCGTTGGAAGTGTGAAGATGTATGTGACTTTTGATCTCTGTAAAGCTGTATTGCGTGCTATGATGTAGGAAGTTTTCCACTTAGAAGCCTTGATTATGGACAAGAGTGTATAATTAACGGGGGGGGGGGGGGGGGGGGGGGGGAGTGGAACAAACCCCAAAACATAAGGGAAAGAAATTACATGTCTAAGCTGGTTTGTGTGTCTGAATATCATCTCAGGATACAGAAATGGACTGTGTAATCTCTCAGGATTTGTTTCTTTAGGACATAGAGAGAGCATTTGGAGAGACTAGAGCAGATACTGGAAATCTAAACTACAGTGATATCTAACATTTTCATTCTATTTATTTTCCTTTCACTCACTTCCCAAGACACTGCTTGAATTCTATCTTAATATGATTTCTTTAGCAGAGTATCTGCAGAACAGGTTAAATATACACAGAGGAATTTTGCAAAGACCTGAAGATGGTGAAACTTGTTTTGGTTTGTTTTTCTGCCCAATGAATAAACCCTAACATTTTTAAATTTGTTGCTAGGAAAACAGTTTTGTTTTTTTTTAAAGACAGTTTAATCAGAATGTATCTTCTTTACAAAATCAAACTCTTATACATTAAAATTAAGACTTGTTATCCTATTACACAAATTGGAGACTTTGTACAAAAAATAATTTGGAAAATTAAAAGACGGAGCAATTTTTCTGCTTGCATCTTGTCAGAGCTCTATTTTTTAGTTTTCTTTTCAGATTAAATGACATAATCTACTTTTATTAAATGCTCTGATTTCAGCTAAGCAGCCTCTTTTTCACAATTACTCTGCTAGTTCTACTTCCAGTAGCTAGTGTTGAATAGAAACAAAGAGAACAAATTCCTCAGCAGGAGTAGAAATAGTGTTGTTAAGCAGAATTGTACTGACTAGCCATCACTGAATATACAAAATTAATTTCAGTGTGTAGTTTTTTGTATTCACAAGAACTCTGTTGCAGTATAGTTTCTACAAGAATAATTGCACTATAACTCCTAAGAATGGACTTCAAATAAAATAGAAAGATTGGAGAATTTAACAGGGTTGCAGGACAAGCACTGACAAAACAGACCACAGCATGAATTTTTCCTATCAGTTCTGCTTGCAAGGTAGTAAGAATTTCATACTTTGTCCAAAAAGAACAAAGATACATCATAGTAGTAGTGCACTGTGTATAAGATTTTTGAAGAAAATAGGATTTCAGTCCTGGCACTGGCTGGTGCATCAGATTCCATATGGAAAGACCTTTGGACTGTGGTGCCACTTAAGTTAGTTGACACTTGACATTACATCACATACAGCCTGATATAGAATGTTCTATGGTGGTTTGGGTGGGCTTTAATTTTGTCTGCTGTCACTATTAGTGCCCTGGGGCATGGTGGCAGATTTACAGATGCTTGAGTTTCATGTGAGGTAAGGAAATAAATAACATTTAGTGCTCTCTGAAAGGCTAAATACTTTGATCCCTTACTAAAATCCCTTTTATACCTTTTGCTTTCAGAGGTAAAATGAAGGGTACAGGCTAAGAAACTCACTCAAATCATGAAGTTGGATTGAAAGGTAAAATACAGATGACAATGCCAAGCTCTACAGCTGAAAATAGTAGAGGTTAGGAACATGCTATAACACATAATCTATTATAGTAGCTGTTAGAAATTAGAAAGGTGAATTGGGGTAGGTTTTAAATAGACATGAACTGGATGTGATTTTAATCTGGTATTCTAAAAGTATCTTGCAAATTAAGAGAAATACTTACCTTTAATATAAACAATTGGAAAGGCCCCAAATTAGTACTGCAGAAACTCTTACAATTGTAATGTGCTTTGTGTCTGAATGCACTCAGATTGAAGCCCACAAATATTGTTGAATAAGAGTGATTTGAAGTGAGAACATGTATTCAGCATTGTTGCAATTTATACAGAGAAGCACACCTCCTTCTATTTATTAAAATAAAACACAGTCCCAGAGTGTACATTTACTTATAAGCCTTATTGCCTTTAAGATATTTTTCAACAAATGATAGAATGCTTGGAAATACACTTTTGTGCAAGAAAAATCATAAATTTGCTAATTTTAGCCTGTTAGAAATGGAAGTAATAAGGCTTTGCATGGAACTAGGTGAACAAAAACTCAAATAGCTCTATGGCTTACTAAAAAAAAAGAGCCATTTTTAGTCATTCTGAGATTAGGTTGTGCTTAAAGAGCTCCCATGACACCTCATGGTATCACAGAGAATACCCCATTCTTTTCTAGTGGTAATATTTCATGCAGGATTACTTTCACATTTCACTACAGTCTGCTCTTTGGTACCTGTGGGATATATCAGGAGAACCAGCAAATTTTCTATTACTCTTATGTTTCAATACCTCTCCTGACTGTCAAAAGAGCTGTAAAGAACTACTAATAGAGTGCTTTGCAACAGCTATTCTGAGTTTGACCAATTCTAGTGATTATGTAAAGTATTCATCCATGGTTGCACAGTGACTAACACAGTAGGAACCTTGTTGGTGATTACAGTCACTACATCTCACCAAGACATAGATGATAATGGTGATAAGTTGTAGTTGTATGGCACATATGTGGGAGGGAGAGAAAAAAGAGGATGCTTAATATGCATGTTGCAAAGTAGATTTGAAGTGTATAGGCTACCAAAAGAAAGCAAATTTTATTCTATCAGAGAAACTGGATTTCTGTGGTAACTAAATGAAAATGTTGAGCATGTTGCAAGTAGCCTGAAGAGGATTGAAACATATTTACTCTATTTCTCAATATTTAAGATTATCAGAAATATTTATCGTTGAAAAGGAGTTCCATTGCTCAGCTCCTTGTAGTATTTTGAACCATTTTAAAAGAGCACAGAAACACAGAACCAGGAACCTGGACAGATATTCAAAGGCACTTTGGAGTTTTAGTCATGAGACTTTTTATCTAAATATTCTGTGATCTTTTTAAAGTCAGGATAGGTAAAATTACGGAAATTGTTGGAGAAATATTTTTTATTTTCACTAATATTCTACAAAAAGGAGTGTAGATATTTGTCTTTGTTTTGGAAAAGAGAGTTTTTTGAGATTTGCACACCGATACAAAATGGAACTGCTCTGTTGTGGTGTGTAATGATCCTAATGATTCCTTTCATCTTTATTGCAGCATTTTGTAGATTGCAGATCAAATCATACAACAGTCCAATATAAGTGCATAAAAATTCCATGTGAAATTTTGTCTTTGTCTTGAGAAGGTGCTTTGCCAGTAGAAATCTCTGTATAGAGCTTGCTATCTTGAAAGAGGATTTTAGTGTTAGTACTAGTTAAAAGTAGTGAGGGTTTTATTTTACTTATTAATAGGATAGAAATCATTTAAAAGTCAATATTAGCAGAACCAATGTATTCAATAGAATAAGACCTATTCTGTTTTCCTAGATCAATGTTGAGGATGAACTTGTATGAGATAGTTGGCAGAAAGTTTCGGTGCCTTCTCTGTAAAAGAATGACTTTGCCATGCAGACAGTATTGCTTATGCTGTTCATTTCCAACTTATAAATCATGCCTGGACAACATGAGCCTTCAGAAAATCAAAGGTCTTCATGCTTGCCTTTTGAGTTTTAAAGTTCTTGGCTAAGTCTGATTGATTCTTTTAGACCTTTTTCTGCAGAAAAGTTACATGTGTTTTTTACTTAAAGAATTTCAGTAGGCTATACCAAGCCTGCTGCAAAAAACCAGAATGCTCCTTGCAAATGATAAAACATAAAACAACAAAAATGGTTGACTCACTAATACTGAAGGCAAAAGAGGAATGAACATATATATTGAACATACATATGTCTGAAACTTTCTGGAAGTCTATTCATAGCTTAACCTCAGCTGGCAAGTGAGCCTTCCACAACTACTCACTCATCCCACACCAGGGTAGGGGAGAGAATCAGAATGGTAGAAATGAGAAAATTGATGGGTTGAGATAAAGAAGCAAAACTGTGTGTGCAAGCAAAGCAAAGAATTCATTCAGTCCTTCCCATGGGCAGGCAGGTGTTCAGTCATCTCCAGGAAAGCCAGGCTCTGTCGCCTGTAACAATCACTTGGGAAGACAAATGTTATCACTCTGAACATCACCCCCTTCCTCCTTCCCCCAGCTTTATATGCTGGGCATGACTTCATATGGTCCGGAACATCCCTTTGATTGGTTGGGGTCAGCTGTCCTGGCTGCGTCCTATCCCAAATTCTCGTGCACCCTTAGCTGCCTCACTGGTGAGGTAGGGTGAGGACCAGATAAGGCCTTGACTCTGTGTAAGTACTGCACAGCAGTAACTAAAACATCCCTGAATTATCAATGCCATTTCTAGCACAAGTCCAAAATTTCCAGCACAAAATCTGTGAACGAAGTTTTATTGATGATCCCCATGGAGGCCTCCTCATGTAGGCAGATTGTTGGCCCAAGATAACCAGAGTTCAGAAGGATAAGAGTGGGAAGGGGGCCAGAAAAAAGCTATAACTAACAAGTAACTAATGTGGTAGAACTGGAATCACTGAATAAACAGGATCTCAAAATAAGTGGTTGTATAGAAAGGTGCTGCTTTTGTCAATAGGACCGCCAGTACTTATGCCTGCCCTCAAGGCATTTTAGAATGCAATTGAGTATATTTTCCTCATAGATGCTTTAGAAAAGGAAAAAATTGGTGGCTGGTAGAACATAATTGGGGATTAAAATGTTAATGAATCACTCATTTTGCATTGTTAATGCATTTATTGAAAGATAGTTATTGATTTAATTATACTAACAAAACAAATTGCATTAAAAGTGCAGTCTGACTCAGTTCTGAACCTTGGAAATGGAAATAGGTTTTTCACTTTCAGAAAAGAAGAGAATCCTGTTTCAAAGACAGGAAATCAGTTGGATTATGTCTAGAAATTTATTATGGATGCTTTTGAAATGCTATTGGCATTGAAATTGCGGAGTGCTGTTATTCTCCAATGTAATTATAATTGGCTTGATTGCATAATCTTACACATCCTGGTAATAACATTTGCAGAAGTAGATATGGTCTAACTGGAATACAGGCAGACTTAAATTTTCTGATAACACTGTTAAAGCCCTACAGTAAATTGTAAAGTAAGTACATTTGCAGTGCTGCTGCATAATATAAGCACAGTTTATGTGGAATGTTAAGATTTGAGGTACAAAACTTAAGGAATGATAAGGCTGCATATTATGTGTTATATATAGACAGCAGGGGCATTCCAGTTATGAATGGATTTTTTTTGGTAATTTTTCTTCACAGATTTTGGGAGACTGACAGCTTCCTAATAATAATTTCTGTTCATAAAAAAAAAAAAAGAGCTAAACCACAGCTGTTCAAGCTGCATATATTTTGAGTACTTAAACTTGTAAGTGGCAGTTGAGGAAGCAAAATTTCACTCCTGAACTAGGGGCTAGTCCAGGATCTTGTTCCCCAGCTCTTTGGTTTCTATTGCTGGCAGACAATAAATGAGTGTGCTAACAGGCAAACTGGCTACCACCCTTCGACTGCCACTCATCAGAGTATGTATCATCTTAGTTTCTTGGAAGCCAAGGCCCTGTAGCTTCACATGGCCATGGAGCCATATGTTGTGCAGAGCTGTTGCAGGAACCTATCCCTAAATGCTTCTTTTCAAATATGGCTGAAATTTGCTGATAGGTCTGAAGCATATTGTGCAGGAGGGATAAACAGACAAACTCACAGCATGACAGTAAAAGCTATTCTCTTAGGAAGCTGAGTTAGAAGCAGTTTAGGGAAATGTTAATAATTAGAAATTTCTAAAAAAACAATTAAATGAAGATGAAAAATGCTTTTGGAATCTGTATTTTTTTTTTTATCATAGTTAATGTTTTCTTCTTCCTCCTTGATTTTCTTTTCCCTTTAACTGTTTTTGTTAGATTGATGTTAGAAGAAGCTTAGTAAGTTATAAAGAGGTACAGGTGGACAAGAGAATAAATTGGGGGGGAAAAAAACCAACCTGGAAGTGAAACAAATATCCCTATATGGTGCTGCTTCTCTTGTGCTCAATAACAAACGAAAAAATTCTCAAAATGTTTCAAATATTTTGAAACATCAGAATTTTAAAATGCCTAATTTTGGCCCCAATTTGAAAAAAGTCCATCATTTTATGGAAAACCAGAAGTTTAAAGGAAAGATGCTAGTGAATATAAAATATGTTTTTAGCAGTAAAATATCAAGCTTGTACCATGGCTTGGTCACAGGATGTTTATAAACAATAAACCTTCTTATTTCAGCAACACTACAAATGTCTAATAGCAGGGACTTCTGCATGCTGACAAAAGGCACATCCACAGACTGCAGAAAGGCTATGACAGAAGACAATTTTGAACCATATTTTATTGCTGATGTTGACTATTTTATTTTCTCCATAGTGGACACTAAGACAGTGTTAACTACTATTCAATAAATACTCTCCTTGAACAGTTCAATAATGCAATTGTTGCTTTGATGGTGTCATTCTTTCTCTTAGTTTCACATTATGTTCTCTTGCCCAACATAATCTTTGATAATATGTCTATATTTACCACATTCCAAATCAACCATCTTTGCTTCTTTTTGAACTTCCCTTTACTAGATAATGAGTTGCTTTACCATTCCCATTGCTATGTCTTTATGGTTTTTCACAGTATCACAGTATGCTAGGGATTGGAAGGGACCTCAAAAGATCATCTAGTCCAATCACCCTGCCAGAGCAGGAACACCTAGATGATGTTACACAGGAAGGCGTCCAGCCAGGTTTTGAATGTCTCCAGAGAAGGAGACTCCACAACCTCCCTGGGCAGCCTGTTCCTGTTTTTGCTAGTACATTGCACATAATCATAATTTGGTTTGGAAGGAACCTCTGCAAATCATGTGGACCAGTGCAGGTATTATCAGATCGTACTTCTTAAGGCTCTTTTGTTTAGTTTAGAGTATCTCCAAAGATGGAGATACTCAAATGGAATTTATGTCTTTCAGCTTATGGCTTTTGCCCTTTGTCCTGCCCCAATGCACCTTCAAGAAGAATCTAGCCCCACCTCCTCTGTATCTCAAGTGCTGAACAGAGATGAAGAGTCTGTTACCTTGACCAGTGGGCTACACTTTTGCTAATAGAGCCTGGTAGCTTAATACTGATAGCGTCTCATGCTTTCATACTACTGATGGTTAGACTTCTGTGTCTTTTTGAGAACTTATGCTATTGCTAGTGACATGTAAATGTTGAATGAAAGCTTTAGTCACTTTTTGTCTTTGACCTATTCTGTTTAGCCTCATTGTGGCTTCTTATAGGGAAGCCAGCAGCTGCTATTGCCAGCACCACACTGACACCTGCAGTTATTGACTATGACAGAAGCAGGTGCTCAAACATTACCCAGCCTTAGGTTTGTCTCCTTGAAGATCAAACTATTTAAAGAAAACCCCTTGTGTGGCTCATCACGGTATGCAAACCTGAGGCATGTTGTTGCATTGCACAGAACAGCTCAGTAAGGAGAAAAGAAAAATGAACCTACTGCAATTCACAAAGTCCATTTCAGACTCCAATTTTTAGTGGGTTTTTTTTTTTTGAGCAAAAATACTTCCACAATCATCTTAACTGTAGCTCTGGCTGCATGAGATAAGGAATAGTGCTGAGACAATCCTATTTCTTCATTTCAATTTACACATCTATACCTGTGAGCAAGGGCTTTGCCTAGCAAGATGAAGCTTAATATATCTTGCTTATATTGCATATTTCCTTGAACAGTTTAATGGAATTGGCAAAGAAGGAAAAGACTTAAGGGCAGTACATAGATGTTTACTGCTGTATCTAATATAGTCAGTAAAATGAAAACATGTTTTAAGGAAATAAATTCAGCCATTTAATTCCAAAAGTCACAAGTAAAAATCTTTCTTATATACTTATTTTTTTAGTGTTTTTGGTGTCTGCATTCACTGTACTTATGGTTAATATAATTTTGTGCAACTATTAGTACTCCATTTTTTCAAAGAGTTAATTGGCAGAGAAAGTTCCCATTTCAAAAATGTTGGAGACAAAAGACCTTTGCCTACAAAATATTAAAATACGGAAAATGGCAATGTAAACTTCAGCATCAGTGGGCTTCATCCCTGTTTCTTGTGCAAGAGCTACTTCTCTTGGATTGTGATCACATTCTTGAGCTTTGCAGCCCAACACTTGGGACAGCCCAGGTGATGCAGAGATTTGCTTCAGTCTGGTAAACTGTGTCCTTCATTTGCCCATTCTTTTCATAAGTGAGTGTTATCCACTTAGATGACAGGGCTTTTCAGAAGACCTCTTCCTATTTCAAAAGAGGGGGGATTATTTAAATGTTTCATTAATCTAGGTGCATATCAGATTGCCTACATACTCTAATATTTTTGTCACCAATTTCATAGGTCACCAGGAGATCCTATAGGCACCAGTTAGTACCGCGACAGTTCAGACAAAATGCTTTGTCCGTAGCCTACATGAACCTTGCAGTTTAACAACAGAAAGCATACAAAATTAATGGAATTTGATGAAATTAATATAGCAGCCTGTTTAAGTTTGCTGCAATTACAAGATACAATGTATACTCTTAAACTTAACCTTTGCCCTTCTCATTTGTCTCACCCGAGGCTGTTTGTGTTCCTCATAAGGATTCAGAAACTATGTTTAATTATATTATTTTTCTAGCAAAGTATGCTGAACTGTGACTTCTTCTTTCACATACATTCTCTGTTATTTTGTTTTGGTCAGAATAATATCCTGGTTTTCTGTGGTCAGAAAAATAAACTGTTTCCCAAATAATACAGTCAAAGCATCTGGTTGACTTTCCAGAATATTCAGTTGCAAGTTTGCTAAGAGTCCTACAAAGGCACTTTGACTAAATGGGTAGTGAGAAAATTCAGGTGAAAGAAGACTTTAATCTATTTTCCTCAGTCTCTAAAAAAAGTGGGTGATTCCTCTCAAGTTCAGGGCAGTATAAAAAACATGACGGAACACTGTTAGCTTCTAAATCACGATGTGAGATGGCATATTGACAGCCCTGTAGAATAGGGGATTAGGTCTGGGACAATTTGGCAATTACAACATCCGTAGTTTTGGTTTAAACATACTCATCAAGTCTCGTAACTATGCCTTGAGCACAAGCTGCTAAGGAAATACTTCTTAATTCTTCCTGAGAATGACTTCTCCCTTGAGACACAAGCTGAGTGAAGTAAGTATGATATTTTTGTGATGTATATCTCACTGAGAAGTGCTGCTCAATTCGAATAAACCATTGAGGATTTCTGCAGCAGTCTTATTTACAACATAATCATAGAATCATAGAATCATAGAATGTTAGGGATTGGAAGGGACCTCGAAAGATCATCAAGTCCAATCCCCCTGCCAGAGCAGGAATGCCTAGACTATGCCACACAGGAACGTGTCCAGGCAGGTCTTGAATGTCTCCAGAGAAGGAGACTCCACAGCCTCTCTGGGCAGCCTGTTCCAGGGCTCCGTCACCCTCACTGAGAAGAAGTTTCTTCTCGAGTTTAAGCGGAACCTCTTATGTTCCAGTTTCAGCCCATTACCCCTTGTCCTATCAGTGGTTGTCACCGAGAAGAGCCTGGCTCCATCCTCCTGACACTCACCCTTGATATATTTGTAAACATTAAGGAGGTCACCCCTCAGCCTCCTCTTCTCCCAACTAAAGAGCCCCAGCTCCTTCAGTCTTTTCTCATAAGGGAGATGCTCCACTCCCTTAATCATCCTAGTTGCCCTGTGCTGGACTCTCTCCAGCACTTCCCTGTCTTTCTTGAACTGAGGGGCCCAGAACTGGACACAGTATTCCAGATGGGGTCTCACCAGGGCAGAGTAGAGGGGAAGGAGAACCTCTCTCGACCTACTAACCACCCCCCTTCTAATACACCCCAGGATGCCATTGGCCTTCCTGGCCACAAGGGCACAGTGCTGGCTCATGGTCATCCTGCTGTCCACCAAGACTCCCAGGTCCCTTTCCCCTACACTACTCTCTAATAAGTCATTCCCCAACTTATACTGGAACCCGAGGTTGTTCCTACCCAGATGCAAGACCCTACATTTACCCTTGTTATATTTCATTAAATTTTTCCCCGCCCAACACTCCAGCCTGTCCAGGTCTCGCTGGATGGCAGCACAGCCTGCTGGTGTGTCAGCCACTCCTCCCAGCTTGGTGTCATCAGCAAACTTGCTGATAGTACTCTCTAGTCCCTCATCCAAGTCATCGATGAATATATTGAATAATACTGGTCCCAGTACCGACCCTTGAGGCACTCCACTGGATACAGGTCTCCAACCAGACTCCGCCCCATTGACCACAACTCTTTGGCTTCTTCCCCTTAGCCAGTTCGCAGTCCACCTCACTACCCGAGAGTCTAGACCACACTTCCTCAGTTTAGCAGCAAGGATGCTGTGGGAGACTATAATAAACTGAGACAGCTAAAAATCTAGAGCTATGATACTGACTTCCCCATCTAGTACACTCCTTTATGTTGTTAAAAATAAAAAAACAGCTATAAAAAGCCTTATGCACTCAAGCTAGCAAAATGTTTTTTTTCCAGACTTCAGCAACTGTGCAACGCCTCTCCCTCAAGCCAGCACCCTTCCCTGACAGGGGCGGGACTTCTAATTAAAGCATTTAAATATAAACACCATTGTTTTATATACTTACTGATGTTTTATATACTCATTGTTTTATATAAAAAACCAACTCACTATTGTTTTATATACTTGATACTCAGGTATAAAGGCAGAACTGAGCTGTACATAGAATCATAGAATCATAGAATGTTAGGGATTGGAAGGGACCTCAAAAGATCATCAAGTCCAATCCCCCTGCCAGAGCAGGAACGCCTAGATTATGCTACACAGGAATGTGTCCAGGCAGGTCTTGAATGTCTCCAGAGAAGGAGACTCCACAACCTCTCTGGGCAGCCTGTTCCAGTGTTCCGTCACCCTCACTGAGAAGAAGTTTCTTCTCAAGTTTAAGCGGAACCTCTTATGTTCCAGTTTCAGCCCATTACCCCTTGTCCTATCAGTGGTTGTCACCGAGAAGAGCCTGGCTCCATCCTCGTGACACTCACCCTTGATATATTTGTAAACATTAATGAGGTCATGTATTTCTTCAAAATGTGGTTAGGAGTAAAAGTGGATAGAAATGGTTTCCCTATTTTGAGAAAACAAGCTGAGAGCCCTTGAAATTTGTGTTTCCAGGTATGATATTGTGATATGCGATTAGTTTTAGCACAGGTGCTCAAAGTTTTAAGATTTGTGTTTTGCGGGAATGGTATTTTGACTGAAGATAGTTTATTGATAAACCCTAAAAGGAAGGGAGAGGCCTGTGAGAATAAAACATGTACTACCAGGGATACTAGGTATTTCTTATGCCCATGCTGCTTGGAATTCTTTTCATGGCGTATGTGAACTTTTATCTTCTTTAGCTTTTGCTTTGTATATAAGAGGAAAAACAATTGACAGATTAACCCGAAGTTATCGTTCAGACCAACTGAATACTCTTCAATGAGAAAAATTAGACTCCAGAAGGGATTTAACCTGAAGTAACTATTTGTATAACTAGAAAATAGAAAGTATTGAGTTTCTAATGCAAATACTGCTTCCGATCACAGAGAAAATAATTTCCTTAACTTTTCATCCTGGTAGGTGAAGCTATCATTAAGATATAGTATATAAATCAGTTTGTATCTGAGACTGATATTCTGAATAATTAAAATTAATTTTGGATACTAGCTATGTTTTGCATGTTGGGTTTTTGTGTAGGTCTGTGTGTAGTGAATTTGTGATTGTTTATAGTATGTTGTAAATTAATTCTTCTCTTGAAACTGAAATGACTGAGGTTTGGTGCTCTCTTTCCTCTTCCCTCCCCTTAGCTGAGAGCATTCTTTCAGAATAATTCTGCATAGGTGTTATTTTTAGGGTGCATTGTTAAATGAGTAATATAGGTCAATGCTCTAAGTGCTTCCTGTCATTTCTTAGCTTTTCCAGGGGAAAATGAATTATCCAACCCGTAGAAAGAGTTTGTTGATTCTGCGTCCTGTATGTATTAGCAAGCAAAACAGAAGGAACAGTAGCTTGATTAAAATAATAAGTACAATGTCTGTCAGGCTTTGTGTTGTATTTCAGCATCTTATTCAAGAGTGCTTAAAAATTAACTTTTGTGTCGAGGCCTCTTTCAGGGATAGTGATGTCAAAAGCACTTTCTTTGCTACAATTTAGGGCTGCAGACTGAGTTCCTACAGTGTTATCTGTCAAATGCTAATTGGCTAAAAATATGAGCCATCTCTTTTTTTCCATCCTAATTCTCATTAACAACAACACAGAAGTATAAAATATGGCTAAAATCCCACGACTTCTTTTTAGTATGTAGACTACACTTTAAGGATTAAGAATTTTTATTTATAGATTTGTATGTCAAATAAGGGATGGAAATTTCTCCTGAATTTCTTGAGTTCTCCTGACAAGACCAAACTTGCACGAAAAAAATACTTTGTGTGAGACAAACAGGATTGCTTCAAGGCAGGATGGAGGAAACACTTTAAAATGTGTGCAAGGACACGTAACACTTCCAGACTGCAGATCAAGGAAGTGCAGTAACATGCTGGGGAAAAAAGAGTGTCTCTTATTTGAAGAAGTGCGAATATATCAGATGCCAGCTTTTCCTTAATGTGATGGGAGAGTTTTTTGCAGCTTTCGGAAAGGTGAGTAGCCAGGTCGACAGGCTGCCCAGTGCATAGGAGCAAAGTGTCAGTAAACAAACTTCGGTGGTCACGGAAAGTGCTGGCGTGTGAGTGAAGTGAGGTTATCGTGGTTTCAAGGTGTTACCAGGGATAGCGAAGGCCTGTGTCTTGCTTTTGAAAAGGAAGCAGGGATGTAAACTGTTGAATACCGAATGTCAGAGCTATTAATATTGATGTGCTATTTAAGGTCGTTTTTCAGAAGATACTTGGAGGAGAAGCTTGCTTCATGAGTTTGCTTATCAGCTTTCTGAAAAGGGGGAGGGGAAGAAGAAAAAGGATATAAACTCATTTGAACAAATATTTCTTATGATTGTTGGTCATATTTCCCTCTAAGGGTTTCCTTTTGACTAGTATGCGTTGTAATCCCTGAAGCATATAAGCTTTAGGGTACCAGAAAGCAATTTTCCCTATCAAATGAGTGTCAAAACCCAGACCATGTAGTATAAATCAAATAGGGTGTATGGATGGATTGTTGTAAACATACTTGAATGGATTTATTCTATGTTGCATTTAATATTATGTATTGTATTTAATAAAAATGGTGTGTGAAATATTCGTTGTGCTTAAAATCATCATTAATATGCATCCAAATGTCATAATGGTATACAAAGTAAGAGGGGAGAAAGTGTTTTTGGTATATTTCTCTTTCAAGTATAAGTTTTTGAGCATCTGCCTAAGTAAATGAGACTGAAATCATGCTTTTTCATCAGACAGCATATTTTCCTTTTTTGAATATTTTTACTGAAAATGACATTTCAAAGTAAAAGACGTTTTCTTATACTTTTTTATTATAACTATTTTAGTGCTAAATTGAATATTTGCTTTCCTTGTGTGTAAATACATTGTGTTGGAGAGAAGATTTCCATTTAAGCCTTGAGTTTCATAAAGGAAACAAATGGTAATGTGATGTTTTTATGCCAATACTAATCAAATAAAACATATTACTGTCATCTTGCTTGCTTGTATCATTCCTGGCATGTACACAAAACCTCTATAACATTAATTTATGCATGCTAGATATGTATATTTCAGTGCATGAGAGTGTTTCCTGCTACTACCCTTGCATACAAATATACACACGTGCACAAATGCAGATATGCCCTGTGTTGGAGTTTGTCTTCAAGCTTTTAACTTTTGGACAAAAAACTTGACCAGCTTTTTTTTTTAGTGCTGGATTGTAGCACTGTTAGAGCAATTGCTTTTTTTTTTTTATTCTTCCTGATAAACCACTAGCATTTAACAATCCTTTACGTGAATGCAGAGCTCATTAATGGAATGAGGCTGAAAGTGTTGTTTATAATGGCTTTAATGGAGATCTCAGATTTACACAGTGCCTGAATAAATAAGTGAAAACATCTTGCTAAGAAAACCAGAGCCCTGCTAAGTCGTCTATTTGCTTTAGAGAGGCAGTGTATTTTTAAGTGAATCCGGCAGCCAGTGTAAAGAACTGCGTTACCTCACAGTAAGAGTTGTGGAAAACTCTTGGGTATTCCTGGCTTATGGACCTCACTGCAGCTCTAAGCTGCTCTTTGCTGAAGCAGTTGTGCTCAGTGACTAGATGAAGTGATCGAGCTGTGTTCAAACAGAGCTAAGGAAAGGGTTGTCATTTCAGCCCAGCATCATTGACATGCACAATCAGTGATTTCTGCCAGAGCCGGGATGAGAGGTGAGTTCTGTCACCATAGTTTGGTGCTCTTTTGACTTATCCTATGACAGTCAAGCATCAGGGAGCAATTTAGTGATGAGAATCTAGTCAGTATGTAAAAAAGAGAGTGGCAGTTTCACATGACTCGTACCCTATATGGTGCTTAAATGTTATACCCACCTGTACTCCATACATGTGTGTGTATTACTGCTTGTGGTTAGAGGATGTTCACATCAGTTTGGTCTGGCTATTTTACAACAAAACCATCACAGTATCCCTCTGTCCCTGCCATGTAGCAACAAGCATCGTTCCCAGTTAGCGTTGGTCGCAGACTATGCACAGAAGTGAAGCCAAAAAAAAAATCCAACCCAAAGCAGTAAATTGCTAATTAACTGCATATTTTCATGAAATATTCACACATTAATGTTAGTAAATGAGTTGCTGTTACGGAATGAGTGAGTTAAAGCTGATATAATCTATGCAGTTCAGCAAGACAGTGTTAGATGGAATAAGTAAAAATTAGAGCAAAGGATAATTTATGTCTTCTTGTGACCTCTTCTTGGCACATACCCTGACCAATCGATGTGTAATTTACCATACAGACTGGTTGCATTCATGTATGGAAAATGGAAACATTGATGTGCAATCTTGAGTATCTCTTGGATTAGTCATGTGCTGTGGCAAACAGCATCAAGGGAATAACAAATATGTTGTACACATGAGCTTTCTGACATAATCTACAGCTTCTTACACTCTTAAATGATCTTTTGTGTCTGGTGATGTATATGAAACAAGTGACTTGATTAAAAAGACTTCATTTCACTTTTTAAACTGTAGGGGAGCAATAATCACCAAACAAAAGAAGGTATTTATGGCTGATGGGTTTTTTTTTTCCTTTTAGAAGATGTGCAGGCTGTTTTGATTTTTATTGCATAAGTAGGTTGTCAAAACCATGTACAAATGTCACCTTTTCAGGCAGAACCTTTAACGATGTATCAATTTCTAAATTTTTCACACACTTATGTTTGATTTGTTAGCATTCACCATGTATCTGGAATGTGGGCTGATTTCTCCTGTGTTACTACTTTCCCTTCCACCAGTTCCTGGGAAGCATTCGGGAAACAACCTGCATTTTTTCCCCTGCTCTCTGAAATTGTAAATCAGTGCTCTTCAGTGACCTGATTGATGTTAGCAGCTCCTCTGACATGTTAATCCTTGTTTTATTCACAGAATGTGCCATTCATAGTTATAGGGGTGGTTCTTACACGAGAAGTCTCCTGTGCTTTTTTTGCTCATGTAAGTATTAGGTCCATAAGTATTGGAAGAGTTATTTCTCTACATTTCTATGCTATGGAGAAAGTGACATGTTCCTTATTAAAAAGAAAAATAAATCCAGGAAATGGTGATGCAATTAAACCATCATGATGACAAGAGGAAAGAAAGGATACTGGACTTCTTCTAATAGATTTACTTTTGATTTTAAATATTTCATAATTTATGAATTGTTGTTACAACTTTTACTATATGTAGTATTATTGGAAATTCATAGAGAGCATGAGGAAAGCTGTACCAAATTACAAAACAGGCTTCATGTTCCTCCAACCTTCTATCTACCATTCTGAAGATTTAATGTTAACTGATTAGCTTTTTGATTTAGAGTAATGAATTATACTCTTAAGTGATTCTACTATTTTAGAGCACAGTTTTATAAACATGGTTTTCCATACTGATTAATTTTATGAAAGCTGCTACCTGGTCTGTCTTACAGCAATGCTGAAAACTCTTTACGGCTCAGAGGGAACGTGTGGATCTTTGTGTGCTGCAATGCATCATTTAGGAGGTTCTTAATGTATTGTCATTGGTTTTAGAAAGAATACATTCTCAGAAAATAGATAAGAAGTTTTATAAAATGTATGCGGAGAGCTCTAATTGTTTCTGCTCCTAAAGATGATACTGGGCTTATTTGGGACTAAGTTCTAGGCTGAATGTAGGGTAGCAAAAAAATCTTCCAGAGTATGAACAAATATCTTTTTAAAATGCTTTTGTAGAGGAAAATGGTCAGTCAGTAGCTTGGGAGTAGAGGGAACCAGGAAAGAGTCAAGATCTTGGGGGTTATTATGCTAGCTGATGCTACCAACTGTTGGTAAGAATGCTCACAGGTGATACAAGCCAAACTTGTGAAACTTGATTTGTAAATGTCTGTGTGCACACATTAAATCCTCAAAGCTGTGGTCTTTGCCTCTCCTCACAGCAAAAAAAGGATGTGGCAGAGGAGGAGGAAAGGATTCTTAAAGGTGTGTTTTGTTTTGTTTTTTCTTTCACTGGAATGTGAAACCGGATGGGAGTGGTTGGAAACACTACAGACAGGTGGTGGCCAGGTGTAATGGCACAGTAACTCAGGAGAAAACATGCATTTATCTTCTCCCTCAGTAGCTCAAGGTTTTAGGACTTGTGGTATCTGGAAGGGAAATGGCCCAAAACAGAAGTAACAAATTCGGTGTAAAGGCCGGGAGCCTTCTGGGGAGAGGTTTGAGGTATCAGAAAAATGTGTAGTGAAAATGCTCTGGGTTATATTCTTAGCATCCTGCTACCATGCATTAACACAGCTTTGTGAACTTAGCTGCTGACTGAATACAACACCAAGTTTCTATTCCTGAAGGTTAGAAATACTTATGGAGTAAGAGGTATCTGAAATGCTTTCTCCTCATGTATTTCTTTTAATCGGTGAAAAGTAAAATGTGTTAATGTATGCATATATAGAAACCCTTTATGATATTTTTTTCCTCCCATCATGTGGGATCAAGTGAGAAGATGAACTGAGCCCAGATCTGAGACTTCTGGAGAAACAAATACTTTCAGTTCTCTCCTTTGTTATTCTAATACCCATCTACTATTCATTATTTCATTTGTGTTTGACTCTTGTAATAACAGTCATTCTATTAGCATGTATCTGAATTTTTCACCAGTTCCATATATCACATAAGGAGCACAATAGCTTGAAAAATTGTCAGCTGGGACTGAAAAATGTCATGACAAAGGAAAGACCCAAAATAATTTATTTTTGAAACATTGTAGCCTACTGAGTGTGGCCTTGAGTGTCACCCATGTCCTCAAGCTAGAAATTCCTTTTGTGTGTTAGTTACTCATTTGAATTATACTGATACTAGTTATTTCATAAAATGCTTTCAGTTGTGATGGTAAGAAGTGCTATTTCAAAGCAAAGATTCATTATTATTCTCTTTTATGCTGTATGATTTTCAAAGAGCTTCTACAAACAAAGGAGTTATTAAGGCTTCTTGAGAAATGATGTGTCTATTATTTTAGTCCCCCATAGCAGGCTACACTTCCACTACATTAAGAGGGGGAATTCTAATCATGGTTAAATCTTACTTTAAAATGACGCTTAATTCTGGGAGTCTTATTTCCTTAACTCAGCCATTTTTGAGTTAGTACTGTGATTTAGTGGACATATGGGCAGCAAACAAGCCCCATTTCTTATTGCTTGATTTATTATTGGAGAGGAAACACAGGAGGTATATATTTGAAGCTTTTTGCAAGTCTAAAGTTTGTCAAAATAAGCAGTTTTCTTACAAAACTGGTGAGACGACTTCTAACACTTTTCTTTTCTGAGATAATCGGTGTTAGGAGCAAACTCCATCAATTTTAGTGACGCAATTTCCTGAAGTATACGGTTCGTTGAACTCATGACATTTAAGATCACCCGCTGCCCTTTCTGTTAGTGTCTTGAGGAAACTTGCAGGGGTTGTGAGAGCTGGCTATTCCTCTTTACACCTAGAAAGTCATCTTGTACTAAACTGTGGACTCACAGCCTGGGAAGCAAAAAAAAGCCGGACTGACTCAAAAGGAGAGGCATACTTATCTCTTTAGCCTGCTGTGCAGGGCTTGTGAAAGCCTGTGGCATGTCTGCACAGGCAATACCTTTGACAGAAGAACTTAGAAGTGTGTGAGTCCAGGTTCCACTTTAATCCAAGGTCTACAGTAGTTTTCAGAAAAAAAAAAAGTTTTGGTTGAAATACAGAAAAAAAAACCAGTTTGAATTTTTGCATCCTATGTAGTTCATGAAAAAATTGGTACATGTGTATACCAAATAACAGTATTAGGCAGGTAGGATATGTTCCAGTTCCTACACCTTTTTTTTTTGAAAATAATGTTATTTGTTTGATATAGACACAGAGCAAAGTTCCTGTCTGTGAGTCCTGAGGAAAGATGTATCTGGAGAGGAAAGAATGTGTGTGATTTTGTTAGGTGTTTTTTGAGAGCTAGTGGTCACTTAAGCAGTAAGGCACTCATCATACTGTTATGTGACTGCTGTTGCATAGAAAAGTTTAGGTACTATTAATGAGAAGATCATGTTCTTAAGCTTGAGAATCTCAGTGAACAGTGGAAAAATCTGAAAGTTAGGCCTTGTAATGACCTGAGCCAACAACTAAATTGTTCTTTAAATGCCTTTGGTCTTGGAACTGGTGATTGGATCATTCAAGGAAGCGGAACATGAAGGTACAAGAAAGCATACAAAAGATATGGACCTGCTCAAGCCGGTCCAGAGGCAGCCATAAAGATGATCAGGGGGCAGGAGCACCTCTCCTATGAGAACAGGCTGAGAGAGTTGGGGTTGTTCAGCCTGGAGAAGAGAAGGCTTCAGGGAGATCTTATCGTGACTTTCCAGTACTTAAAGGGGGCCAACAGGAAAGACGAGGAAGGACTCTTTATCACAGAGTGTGGTGATGGAACAAGGTATAATGGTTTTGAACTGAAGAAGGATGGATTTAGCTTAGCTTAGGTATAAGAAAGAAATGATTTTCTATGTGGGTGGTGAGACACTGGAACAGGTTGCCTAGGGTTGTGGAAGACCCCTTCTTAGAAGTGTTGAAGGTCAGGCTGGACAGGGCCTTGAGCAATATGATCTAGTGGAAGATGTCAATACCCATGGCAAAAGAATTGAAATTAGATGAACTTTAAGGTCCCTTTTAACCCAAACCATTTTCTGATACTGAACTGGAGAGTAAAATGGTGAAATAGAAGGTCCTGAACTTTACCTTTATTTGCATTGACAAAGTCAGAAGATGCTGCAATTAAGGTTGCAATGGAAGTAAAGTAACCCATGGACAACCCCAAGTGATGTGTGATAGGACAGTGTCTATATCTAATCCTGACAGAGAGGGCAGGCTCAGCATAATACTGTGAATTGTAATAAAACAATTGCCATTAAAGACATCCAGAATAGTCTCTTTGGAGAACAAAAGCTTTTATTTCACGGTATTTTTCTCCTCCCTTCTGGCCTTTTAAAAGATTAAGTATAGTCTTTTGGATTACACCATGTTGTATTACAAGTACGCAGGCATTGCTTGTCAGGTATATGGCTCTTGAGCCATTTATTCTGACTAAGCTTCGTCGTATTGTTTTTGAAATGTACTTGAACACATATATCTCTTTCTATTTGTATTAATTTTGTTTAATTGTTCATGGGGGACTGGTAAAGTCAAGCAATAATTAATAGATTTTATTCATTAGAGGAAGCTTCAGAACTACAAAAAAATGAAAGGAAGAAAAACATAAGTGCAAGACATCTCATTTCACAGTCATTGGTCTATTAAACTTTGCAGTGCAAGCAGAAGTGTTCCCAAAATAACAACTCTGCTCATGTCATTGCACAGTATGTCTTCTACACATACCAGCTTTAGATTACTTTGATATTTGCCCAACAAGTCTTCCAATTTCCCTTCTATGATATCTGAATTATTTAAGGCTATATTTTTTTCTTTTTTTTTTTTTTCCTGTTAGAAAGCAGGAACTTAGGAATATGTTGGCGGTGTGACCCTGACCATTAACAGATAAATAATGTAAGCTGCTCTATACTTTGAGAGAGATGATTGGCTCTGCAAAAATATTTGGACAAATGTGTTTGCTATTTTATTCCCATCCACACAAAAAACTAATCATACTAGAAACAGCTTATGAAAGATAAACTGATAAATCTTTGCAAGAACTATGTACGCCTACAATATTTGTTCTGAAAAAGTAGTGAATAAAGGATATGTATTAGTGAGCAAAATATTGATTGATAAACCCGTCATTTCTAAGGGCTGAAAAAGCATGGCTCTTAGACTTATTGATGCAGAGATGATGGTAATTTTTATTTTAGTAACAAATCATAGTATGACAGATACACAGGTATTAGGTGGTAAATCATGAGATAAGATGATTCAGTTAGCAACTCTGAGAAAATAGTCCATTTATAGAATAACATTTACATTTCATTTGTGTTTTAAATAGAAGTATATCTGAAGCTGGATACTTATGTCTGAAAGGTGTTCCCATTCGAAACTGGCAAGGAAAGAATGTCAGGCTCTTAAGCCACAGCATATTTCAGTGACCTAATTGTGAGGAAAGAGCAGAGCTCTTCTTATGTGACATTTCTACTTAGGGAAAAAGGATTTTATGTTCTGGTTCTTTAATTATTCAAAATGCTGAAACTACTAAGATTGGTTTATCTCTTCATTGACTTAGAAGTGACATGACCGAGAACGTGTAAAGCCAGGCCATTTGGGCTCCATTTGCAGGTCTCCAGTGATGTGGTTTATGACCTTGTCTTGCCTTGGCTTCCTTTTTTCTTTGACCTTATTTAGGGGTTACTCTCCAGTGCAGGCACTGTCCTCTGTTCTCATAAATAGTTTCTGTCTACACTCTTCTTTAAAGGTAGCTATGTCCACTATCCAGGTGAAGCACTTGTCTTTTGTACATTAAAATTCTCCAAATGCCATTTTGGGTTTGGTTGGAAGATGCATTCTTGCATATATTTTGGATTAGTGTATTTCAAGACCATCCAGGGCAGGTGCATTGACAGTTTCTGAGTTGTACATGAGAAACGGACTTGTGTGGGCTCACCCGGAAGATAATGAAACTTAGAAGTAAATTAGCAAAAAAAATCAAGGATATGGTCCCTTTGGAAATCACAATTACAAAATACCACACACCTAAGTCTAGTGGTTACTACAGTAGGATCTTGTGGTACTAATGTATTATGACTAGTGAACAAATATATTGAGGCAGTGTTATCTTGTAGATATTGAGTGACGCTTGCTTTAAAACCAGATGTAATTGTATTGATGCTTCTTTCAAAATGTAAAAGAAGAGGTTGCATAGAATTAGAAATTGGGAGAAAGGTCTCAGTTTCTGGCTGACAGTGAAGCTTCTTAGCTCTTTAATGCAGATTTTTTTGAGAAGCTGTATATGAAATTTTCTTTCTTCAAAATAAAAAATATCATGAATGGAAAAAAGTAAATCAGTCTGAGAAATTTCTATGCCTGATTAGATCAAGTTTCTTGAGGGAACCAAGATTTTGCTCTTAAGGTTCAATACAGATAAAGTCTTTTGTGCTCACTCACAGATCATATTTGTCTCCATACTGATCAGAAATAGAGTAGTGAATATGCAGTGTTTTTAAAACATCTTTTAAATTGCCTCGTTCTAGGTGTAACCCTAGTATATCAGAGAACTATTGTAATACTTCACTGTTGTATAACAAGGTGTGAGTTACATTCAGTGTTTTGAGAGATCAAAACTTGTCAGGATGGTGAACGTAAGAATAACATGTGACAGTAATAGCTTGAGGTGCTCTGCCTTTAGAGGGAATTGAAATAGTACAGGTAGTATAGCTTAAAGCTGGACCTTGCTTTGACTGCAAACTCTGTGAACTCTGTGTTGCACAGCATTGGCAAGTTCTGTCATTCTCTATTAATTTCTCCATATCACTATATCTTCTGTGTAGTTTGAAGAAAGTTGAGCGGTCATGATTACCTAGACACATGCGTGTGATAAAGTGTGAAAAATACATTTGGAGGGCCAGAGGCTTTGCTGTGTACTCGGGATGTACCCATTTACCTTGTCTGTGGTCTAGCCTTGGATAATGGATGAAAAACGAGTTTTCATCATTAAGGCTTATAGTTCACCTTTAAACATTTGTACACAACTGATACTAATTTAAATTTAAAACATTGACTATATTTGTGTTTGTGTGTTAAACAGATATAACATGAAGTTCACTGTATACTCTTATCTAGCTTGTATTCTCTTCATTGGAACTAAAGTTTAATAAGATCAATGCTCTTTGCAGCCGACAGTATGACATCTCAACCTGCTTCAGTCTTTGGGTGTTTCACAAACCACCAATGGAGACAACTGACCTCTTGTCGTAGAGGGTGAGGAGTAGCCCCATATTTATTCAGAAAGCAAGCATATGAATAGCTCTTCAACATTCTTACCTGAAGCTCAGTTCAAAAGTGATACCTGAAGTACTGGAGAAGGTGGAATTAATGGACAGAACTGTGGTGCTCATCTGAATTGCTGACTAAGGTAAAGAGGAGCAAGACTTCCTCTGGGCCCTGATGCTTATTTCTTCCGAAGACTACTGATAGAGCACCTGATAGCTTGCTCAGAGTTTGTACCTTGTATGCTTCATGACAAAAGAAAAAGGAGAGGAAACCACCCTATGCTCCTCACTCTGTTGTGAAAGTCACCTTTCTTCGATAGAGACCCTGTCTGTTACAGCTATTAAAAAGGTCATTATAGCACCTGAAGCCAATCTCACATTTATTATATGGATATGAAATAGATATTGAAGGGGAAATGATGTTAATCTTTGTATTTACTTATTTTCTAAGACCTGATCTTGGTCTGAGGTACTGAGAATCTCCTCAAATGTGCTTAGTGGTATGCAGGGAACATTTATATGTGATTACATTAACATTGCTTGCAAGCAATACTTTTGTTCTCTTACCAGCATGGTGGTGTCTAACTGCCATCTGAGATGCTCTAGGACACCTAAATGTAGGTGGCAGATATAATGTAGAACCTGTTGACTTCAAAGATGACCTGGGAAGTTCGCTATGGTATCTTGGAACATCTCAGATGATGTTCCGTGCCTATGTATGGCAAATGGCTCAAGGCTTAATTGTCTTGCATATCACAGGGTTTCTGAAGTCTATGAAGTTTAAGACAAGAACTATGGTTGGTGGCCAGACATAGTATCAAATAAGTGTCTAAAAGCACTGTGATCCTGGAAAGAATATATCTTTTGCTCATAGGAATGCTTTAATTAATTAGATTAGTATTCTCTATGTAGAAGAGAATTTGAGCACATTTACTTAATTAGTCATGTATCTTTCCTTTGTCTATACTAATTGTGAAGTAAAGATAGCAGGTGTCAAGAATCTGAATCTGTGATGTTGGCCCCTAACCTTGACTTCTATTACTCAGATAAAATCAGCCCTGTATTGAATTTTACATTTGTCTTGTGTCCACAGTCACAGATGTCTTTAATATAAAGTTTTTCTGTTAATTATAGCAATATCTGTGACAATCTCCATACTTTGTTTCCAAGCCAATTGGTATTTTAGTTTTGATTTAGATATTAGATACTTCTAAGTGTTCAAGATGAGTTTATCAAGATAATAAACTGAACATGATTTCAATTTGTAGTTTTCTGTGTTTGGAATTTGCAGACAGGCAAAGCTTTGCAATCAGAATAAATTAGACTTTGTTTCTTAAACTGTTTTATTTTCCTTTTTTTTTTTTTTTGCAATGTAGAATTTTTATTTTCTCTAAATCTCAGTATAATCCCTACAACTGACATTTATTTAAAGTACTGTGGCAAATCTATAAAACACTGAAGATTTCCAATTGCTAATAAAGCATGAGCATTTAAAAACAAGTGGCCCGATTTACTTTCTGGACAAAACCTAATTTCATCATGATACCGGCTTTTAAATCAGAGGGGTGTGCTGAGAGTGATCTGGTTTGGGGGTTGTATTAAATATAATAGTAAAACTTTAAGCAGTCACTAAATATTCTCTAGCATTCTTTCAAAATTTTTAGCTAAACTTCAAACTCAGTATCTCTAAAAAGAACTTCGCTACACATTCATTTATACATACAGTAGTAACATTGTTTATTTTATTACTATAGGCATAGTGACCAATGTAATAGCTAGCAAAATCTGTTTTTCACTTCAATCACTTATTAGTCATGTAAAACCCACACAAAAGCTACATTTATTTCAGACCTATTTTCATGCTTCCTAAACATGAACTGACAAAAACGAGTTTTTGTTTGGGGTTTTTTAGTTGAACAAAGAGACCAGCATTAGTTTATATTCAACAACTAATTGGGCAAAATTATTAAAGACTACATTTTTTTCTTATTGTTTCACTCAGTGTCATTACTTTGTGATGACTTGTGGGAAAAAAAAACAACCAAAAACCAAAAAGCAACAGCCTGACATTGACAGCTGTATATGTGAGATGATACGCATTTAATTTGGTTCACGAAATTAGAGTTTATTGTAATTTCCAAAAACCACTATCCATTCCCAAAACTGTAAAGATTTTTAAACCTTTGTCTCACAATATAACTAGAGAAGTTATGTAGAAGAAACAACTTCTTGTAAGTAAGGCTGAGTGAATACAGTGTTTCATTTATTTGACTAACAATTCCTTACCTCTTCTGAGATGTATATTTAAGTACCATTTCATATATTGAAGGTGGAGTTTTCACAAGAGAATGAATACATTTTCAGAAGATATTTTTGTTAGGATTGCAGGGTATCAAGACTGAGACATAGCTGAATAGCAGTGATTCAGTATTCAAAATACTAGCAAATTATTTCTATTAACATAATAGCAAATACTTTATGTGTCATTTCCCAAATTTCAGCAAGGATCAATGTTTAAAAGAATTTCATGTGTATGTAATGAGGGTATGTGAAACTAAGATGCAAAAACCAACCACAACATGAAAATTAACGCTGTGAAAAGGTTATTATGAAAAGGTGTTGTGAAGCCTTAAAGAGTGGTAGTAGATAATTCTAAAATGTAGGGTTAGCATTGCTATTTTTATTATTTTTCAAAAGTTGCTTCTTAAGTGGGAATTTTGCATCTCCTTCAAAATCCTTCAAGAAGAACTGCTGTTCCTCCCAGTGCTTTTGTATCCTGTTGCCTGGCGGCATCTGAGGGCATTAGGGATAACACTAGCAAAACCTGTTATTTCTTTCCTTAGTTCCTGGTATGTGAATATTAATTGTTCTCTGGAACAGTGTTGATATTCTCACCTGTTGGTAATCAGAAGAGGAAGGAGAAAAGGGGAGGCTGCATATTCTGTTGTACTAAGAGCACAATGAATTTATACGAAATATGGGTGTGTGTTCATGACATCTTTATAATATATGGACTTCTTGTGCTCTTTGCATTATTTCAGAGCAAGGAACATTAAAGTCATTTAAGAATTATGCAATTTTCTTTTGCCTTTACTTAATGACAACGTTCTGGAGTGTTAGGTATGATCTTAAAGTTATGTGCACACTTCCCCATATTGCAAATGATGTACAAAACTCTATCCACTCAGTGATTGCTTCTCTGCTATTTTTTATGTAAGCAGTAGATACTATTTTTATATTGAGTAAGCTTGTTAAAAAGTGTGTTTTAAGTTTGGTGATTTTTTTTTTTTTTACACTTCTAAGTTAACAGATAATTTTTGTCAGTTCATAAAAAGTCATTCTGTACTGTAATTTTCAAGGGGAAGAATAGTGCATTTTTTAGACATGAAGAAACTTAGTGCTTTCTAAGTGTGAAATAAACTGAGAAATCTAATAAACAGAGCCAGGATAAAGGTGTCTGTGGGATCAATCTCCACTTGGTATATTCAGAGTATAGGCAGGTAAGATTCCATTGGAGATTCAAGATACTCAAAATACGTATTTTTAAATAGAGATAGGTTTACAAAGTAGGCATAATCATTTAGTTCTTCTTGCTTATTTAGGTTTTAATTTTAGTTCCACTTAAGATAATCAATTAAATAAAGCTTAAAGAAAAGATGAGAAAGTGGCAGAGCCAATAATTTCTTCTGCTTGCACAAGAAAAAGCCTTTGAGAAGTTAGAATAAAATCCAGAAGTCACTGCAAACTTTTAAAACTTTTTATTAAATAAGCCATACTTTGAATTTTATGACTGTGTAAAGTGTGAGTGAAGACTGTAGGCTTTGAACTCCTGAATGTTTTGAGTCCATCGTGAAGCATTCTAATGATTCTTTACCAGCCTCAAAAGACAAGGTGGTTTTGCTGTTGGTGTAGAGGATTTGTAGGATAGCTCATCATCAGCACTGTATCTAGTCAGTTTTTATTTTTAAATGTGGATATTATTAGACGAGTTTATTTTCTTCATTGGACTGGGGAAAAGCTGATCCTCTTGTGGTAATCTCAGATATCTGGTCAGTGAAGTTTTAAATCCAGAGTGGGAAAAGCACAAGAGTGGACTTCCACAGGCTGTAGCTACTGATGCTGGTGTCCAGCACCAGGGTGGGCAGCTGGTGCTGGAGAAACAGCCTCTGCAGTAGCAAGGGAAGGATATGAGGGCATCTGCAATCCACCTCAGAGTCATGCAACAGTCCTGCAACATTTGCTTCTCCAAGTCATTTACTTTTCACACAGAGAAGAAGGCAACAGCCTGGATTTAAGGATCTTGTGGACTTTGACGGGTTTTTAGAGTCCTATGAAGGAGATGCATCAAAAGAAGTGTGTCCAGTAGGTTGAGCGGGAGGTGATTCTGCCCCTCATACTCTGCTTTGGTGAGACTTCACCTGGAATACTGCGTCCAGCTGTGGAGCCCTCAACACAAGAAGGACATGGACTTGTTGGAGCAGGTCCAGAGGAGACCACAAAAATGATCAAAGGGTTGGAGCACATTCTATGATCATCCTGTGCATATCAGTGTGAAAGAGTCCTTTGTGACAAGGGAGATGCTGGGTTGCAGTGGTACTTCACTTGGGGCTCTTAGTCTGTAACTATAACTTTGTTCCTGTATAAAATGAATGCTTTATGAATTTGTTAGAACAGATTAAGGAATACTCTGAGACATCAGCAACCCTGTATCATATGTTCCTGGAAGGCCAAAAATTGTATTTAAGACTTTTTTCCTTTTCCTATAGGTATTTTTCTTTCAATAGACAGGATGTATCTGTGTATGAAGGTTTCATATCATGCTTGAAGTACATCAGGTTAACACATGATTTCATTTAGTAGTTCTAAGAATTATTTTAGCAGCAGTGGGTTGAAGAAATCCATTGGCAAGCAGTTGAGAAATACCACTGTAGTTATTACAGTCACTGCTCTTTCCAGTAATGTTTCTTGTCTAAGGAGTGGATTTCAATATCACATCTGACATTTTAGCATGCAGAGTGCTGTCTCTAACCACGTTTTAGGTGTCTACATTAGCAATAGATATGTGTGCATAGTAAATTATTCTGTTCATTTATTATTCTTTGATGGCTAGTAAATTATTTTAATGACGTTGACTATCCTATTCATGTGTTCCTTGAAAGTGATTGGGAGCGAATTGCTGTCAAAAAGGCTTTGCAGCTGCAAAAAATTAAACTTCTACTTTTATTGTATTTCCTTTAACCTCAAATAGAATATAGTATTTCTATCTTTCCACTCAATTCAGCCAGCTGTCACTCACACATCCGCAGACAATTGCAGTGCACTTGCATCTTATCCCAGCTGCATGTGATAGACTATTGTTTGGTAGTGCAGATAATCTCTAAATATCTGTCTCCCACTGGAAACTATTCTTTCATTGGCCACTCAGCTGAATGATCTATGATGTTCTGGTCAGGTTGCCGGCATGCCTTAATTTAAGAAGAGTTTTGCATAATCTCTTTAACATAGGGCTGTCTAAAATAAACATCTCACTAATATTTTCAATGATTTTGTTTCAAATGTGAATTAGAAAGTTTTATTTACTTCCTAGAGCTTCTAACTTCTCAGATCAATAGTTTATTCTGTAATGAGTATATTATGTCAGTTGTATAATTACAGACAGAAAACAAAATTGTTGCTTTTCGTACCAAGTGATCTATGACAATTATAAAGAATGCTTTCTAAAAGGCACTTATTTTCTAAAAATACATTATTTTCTTTGAGAGATATTTCCTTGTCTGTTTTAATCACTAATATCCACGTATTTAGTATTTTTCTGCATATGAAGAACAAGTCCTTAAAGGAATATGCAGAAACAGGAAAAAGAACTATGGAGACAGCAAAAGTTGGCTACTTTCATCTCTGTAATCCGTATTGAGTTGAACTGTACAAAGTTTTGTGCTTATTCTGATGTCTCTCCTTCTCATAGTGATCAAACTGAAAATAGTGCAATTATATATTTTCAATCATATGTTCTGCTTACTCTATAAAGCACCAAAAGTATGAACCCTAGCAGTGGGGGGGTGGGGAGTGGAAAGGAAAGCTTACATTTGTCTTACAGAATTTGCTGTTTATTTCAGACATAGTAGACATAGTATTACAGATTAAATGTAATTGAATGTGACAGAAAACAGCCATTGAACTATTAATTTTTAATAACATCATCCAAAGTCTTCAGCTGAACATTAATGATGCTCAGGAGTTGAGGAACTTGAAGAACGTGGTTTGCCATGTCTGTGGAAGCAAATTCTGAGGAACTGCTGGTTTTATTCCCTGCCAAGGGCACACAGAGAGTGAATCTTATCAACTGCACTGCTAGTCTACAGAGAAGCTAGCATGTCTTTAAACTGTGAGTCATTTCTGTGGTGTGATTTTTAACAGCTTCGTTTTGGAGAGAGATTCTGTGTTTTAGGACAATTTCAAAAAAATCTGAGTCTTGGCTCTTTGACAGTTATCTACTGACATCTACTACTTTAGGTAGGTGTGAGTTGGTACTTAACTGATGCAAAATGATGTGTTCAGTTTGTCAGAAAGAACATTAGCTTCCAGTGTAATTTTTCTTTGTGGTAACAGTGAGATTTACCAAAATAATGTATGATCCTTATTTGTGTTGACACTGGATTATGCCCTTAAAAATGCTAAAGGTATCAATGTATATTCTACACTTTTTTTTTCTTCTTTCCAGTTCATTATTTAGAATGATTGTTTCTCTTTCATCCTTTTGCTTTCTAAGAGATAGTCCTTAACACCTTTTTTTCACCTTCAGACTATGAATTTCAGTGAAGTCAGTAAATAATGTCTTCAGAATCAGTTGCTCTTAAATCATGTAGTCTTTGTTGTAAGCAAACATGTAAGTGAACTAGAAGGGGTGACATCCAATTAACACAGACTTTTGCAGGTTTAATGAGCAATGATAAATTTAAATCCTTAGTTCTGTACTTTTAAAGTAAGTGAGGTTACAAGCAGAATGAGCAATTTTTGTTCCATTGATTCATAATAAATTTTGTAATTTATTTATGCTAGAATAGGAGGCATATTCTTTGAAAAGAAATCCATAGGTCATTTGATTAAATGTCTGTTACCACAAAATCCAATAAAACATTAATTCCTGCGGCATGTGGAGTTATATGGTGAGATATGCTGTTTCATTACTTGTCTTTTGGTTTTAAACATTCAGTATCCCCTATACCACTAACACATGTGGCTTCTCTTGGTTTCCATTGGCATTACTGTATTAATATCTCTGAAAAAGAGTTGCTGGTTTTGTAACAGCAATTTTATAGACTTTGTGGAATGATTAACATAACAAGTAATTTCTTCTCTTAAAGATAAGTAAGAAACTCTGTGGGGTTTTAGTTTATTTTTTTAAATCTGAAAAAAAAAAAGGTTGTTCAGGAATAATTACAGTTATGGAATACAGTGCCTTTGATTATTTATTTCCAGTTTGTGTAGGCAAGCTATTTGTGACTGGGGTTTGATAACATGCTTTTTGGTTTGCCTGAACTTTTCTGATCAACAGCAGCAGAACTACTTTGTATTGTTCTGTAAGTTGCCTTCCTGATGAAAGCATCTCTGCTATGGGCTCCTTGTGTGTTCTTGGGGTACTTCTATAACACAAATCATTTAGTTTCTCTTGTCACATTAAGGTCCACCAAATGTAGGAGCAAGTTGGTTTACATCACTATGGTAAATAAGAGAAAAAGAGAAGACTTATAGGACAAAGTCAATCTTTATGTAGTTCAAATGAATTTTGTGAGCTAATTATCCTTTTCCTTAGTATAATTTTATTAGTTCTAGATGTTATGTTCATGACTTGCATTGATATAAGTAATATCAAAGTTAAGGTCCTCAGAGTTTCTAATAACATCTCTGGGATGCTTTGTTGAGGTATTTTTCACTCATTAAACATTGTCCATCAAACAAAAGACAAACCGAGTTGGAGATTTAGAAAACCCCAAACAGTGTAAACCTTCAGCCATGCTTGTTTTTCATTCCCTTGAAACAGGAAAGAGAAGAATTAATTTAAGTGGTAGTTTTTCCCTTCTATGAATTTGTATTTCTTGATACAGAAATTAAAACCTAAAATTTAAATTGGTCTAAGTTTTGAAACAGTAGGAGCTGGAAATCAAATTACTAAAATGCAACAATTTTTGTGAGTGCAGTTCATCTAGTTATATGTGCTAGTAAATGACCAGTTTATAAACTAGTTTAAATATATTTTGCTGTGGGTATTTGAGGGCACTTCAGTGTAGTTGAGATGGTATAGAGGCATTGTCATCGCAAAATACATAATTAGTAGTTATTGAAAGATTGAAGACAGGATTGAAAGATTTTCTTAGTATCACATGCATTTTCAGATAATGAAATAAAAATAGACTGATTTTTTTGAAGGTATTCATGTTCCTACTAATTTCAGTTCAAATGGAGGTATAAAGTAACCCGAAATAAGCCATTACTTTACTTTAGGAGTATAAACTTGCATAATTTAATCAAAATTATGAAGATTTTGCTCACTGGTTATTAGATTAACTGAACTTGTATGTTTTTCTCAGTAACTGTCCCAAATGTTCCCTTTACTTTCTCCCCTTCCTGCTCAACAGCTCCTTTAACCTCCCAACATATCTCAGAATTCTGTCATCTCTTCAAGTCAGTGTCCCTTGCTAGGCTTATCACCGACTGTTTTCTCAACACTGTCTTTCCCTATGTCCTTGCTAGTGGAGGTTATTAGTCTGAAATAGTGCTTCAGTTCACTGTGTCTGCTTCTGAAACAAAAGTTTGTGTATAACATGCTTATATTGATTGCAATTTTGGTTTTGATAATCCTCATTTTATAATAAAAGTGTTGATGCACTTCATAATTCCTCATGTATCTCAAGGAAACAATGTGAAACACAGGTGATTGAAGCTTGGCAAACACTGAGGTTTTATTTGAAAGGTGGAGATATGGATAATATAATGAAGGTTCCAATAGTGGTCATGTCCATACTTGAATACTAATAGCTTTAACCAAATCCACTCATAAAAAAAAGACTGTGGCTTATCTTGGAGAATAAGAATGAAAAGGATCGGTGGTTTTAATCATCCAAAAGGTCCTTATGAAGAAACGTCATGAAGGATGTGTGTTTTTCACCTTTGAGAGGAGCTTGTAAGAAATTAATGCAATCCTTAAGGTCTGCACTTTGAGCATAAGCTCATAAACAATGGCATTTTATTTCAAGAAGAGTGCTTAGAAAGCATTCATGGGAGTACGTGCTGGAAAAATAGTTGTTCTTCTACCCCATATTACTGCGTAGTTATTACACTCTCACTAGTTACTTTCCACTCTAGTCTATACTGCTGATGTTTCTACTGAGGCACACATTAGTCGTCTAGAAAATGCAAAGGAACATCCTTTTCCTTCTAGAAAAGTTATGGATCTTCTTTTAGATGACTGCTTGTAGGTGGAATTCTTGACACTAGTGGGCCTTCAAAATGCCATGAATTTACATATTCAACACTTTTAAATTTGAAGCTTTTGTGTGAAATACTCAATGTCATTTGAGGGACCACTTACAAACTATTTATGTTCTCAGTAATTCTTATACCTCAAGAAAATATATGAGATCTGTTTTCTTTATTATTTTAATGGGAAGTAGATATTTAAACATTCACTGTACACACTAGCAATTCTCTTATTCTCTTAGTTATCTCATGTGTACTGCTGAAGTAGCTGTGGCAATGAATCAACTTTTTCACAACCATGTCTGAGAAAATTAAAATATTTTTTTCCCTGAACTAACTTTAGTTTTCTATGAAGTGTTTCAAAAAATAACTGATACCCTTTGCTACTAAGCATTGTGAAGCTAGACTTAACAAGGAAACGCTGTTCAGTTTCTTTGCATTATTTTGGTTCATTGACACCTTGCTTAGCTACAGAAAGTCCTTGAACTTGTTTAAACAAAATTTTTGTGGTTGTAGTTTAAAAAAAACTGTATCAAAGCTTTTTGTTTTCATTTACATTAAACTGGTAAAATAGTGATAGTATTTATTCTTCAAAACATCTTCGGTGTTTTTTGTTTTCTTCCTCTTTTAAATGTATTTCTTAAAAATGTTATGTTTACTTTGGAGGGCTGGAATTTTTGGCATTCTGTTACTGTCTTCCTGTGCTAATGCATACTTGACAGTTTATACAAATTCTTTCATTTCTATAGCTCTACGCTTTTGCCAAAATTGTTTCTCCTATGATGTGATTTAGCTTAATTTCCTGAGGAAGAACCGTAATGCTTCACATCCCCTTAAGGGAGAAGACCACTTTATTGCTGTTGCTTTTTATTTTTGTATCTAATCCTAAATTTCTAACCAAAAGTCATATTGTATCATCAATTGCAAAACTAAAGGCTTCAGTGAAATGACTGTCACCGAGTAGCTGGAAACCTGATCTGTGGATCAACTGGAGAATTAAGGCTGAATTGAGAATCTGCGGAACGACTGCCACTCAGAAATACATTCATGGTCACTTGGCTCAGTGAGGCAATGGGCAGTTGAATGAGATGCAGATAGAGAATTCTGCCTATTATTTTCACAGTCGCTCCTTAAATAAAGTGAACTATGGTAATGCTGTCTGAATATGATGATTGTATGGCTCAGTGTGGTCATTTTAGCCGGATGGAATACATGAAAGGCATTGGGAAGCTGCTACAGGTTTATTTTGTAAATACTGGAAAGGATCAGGCTTCTTTGGCTTAGCAGTTAGTTTGAGCAGAGCCTCGTGCCTTCACGGCAGGTGACATGTGAAGAGCAAAGAGAGGGAGGATAGGAACCAGGTAAGGATGATACTCAGTTATCAGCTTTCTTTTTCCTTCCCATTGCACACCATCACCTCAATTTTTCACCTACTTTGGTCAGAGCTGTGTGTATTCCATCTAGCAATAGACTGTTTTTCAACTTGATTACGTGCTTGGGGAAGTGAGACCTAGTGGTTAACTTGGAAGTCTAGCCACAGGTAGCTGCAACTTGACTGTATTTGGGAATTTTCCTGTTTCTTAAATCTTCCTTTGTTTCTTCAACTTAAAGTAAATAGACTGAGAAAAGGAAATATTTCCAAGCATGTTTTATGCTACGTGCAGTTTAAAAATTCAACTGTAAACCTAAGTAAAAATCAAAAAGTGAATTCCTTAAAATAGTTGGTGCTGAAAATTTTAAACTGCAATGCTGCTTTTACATCAGCATTTTGACAGTTCTGGCAGAAATATGACACCATTCAGTTTCATGACAATGATATTTAATAGCACTGCATCTTCAACTGATATTGCCAGAGGAATTATAAATTGATCAAAAACTGCAAGCATCTTCCTTTCTTCTGCCAGTAGTAATTTTGTGACCATATTGGATAGCCCAGTCTCTCCACTTGTCCATCTTTAAATGGCAGAATGGAAGCTGGTCAGTCTCGCTTTCCCTGCCGAAGCACAATTTTCATCATAGAAAGTAAGGCTTCAGTGCTCTCAAGCTTCATGAAATGTAATTCTTCAGACTATATTCCTTTTATCTGACAAGCTTTAAGAGGTTACTAGATTTTCTGTTTTATGAGGACCTATTTGATAGATAATAAACCTTGGCCTGTAACTAGCCAGTACAAGCAATACCCTAAAAATTCCAGTCAGGCAAGTTTCAGATACTTATTAATTGATGATGAAAGACTAACAGCAACCCAGGAGTCCAAATTAGAGGATGGTTTTGTACTAGTTCTTGATAGCTAAGTACCAGCTGTATGTGCTACATCTGACAAAATTTTCATTTCTAATATTTTTTTTATCTTCTTTCTCATTTCTTCACATTTTTGATGCCAACTACAAGCTACCCGAATAGCTCATGTTCTTAAGACTCTCCTTTCAGAAGATCATTCATAGCCAAAAATTAAAAAAAAAAACCCAAACAGATGACTCTGGAAAGATGCAAATCTTTCTCATTTCCATTTAGGCCTTGTTAGCAGAAGCATGTCTTCTTAAGAATCCTTTCCCTATGGTTTTTTTTTTTCTATGCTAACACTATCAGAGGTAGTAAATCTTTTAAATTTAGAATTTATGTATGCAGCTGTTACTCTCAAAACCCACGTGCACGTGCAGGAAGCTGAGTATAAGCTCTTCCTGTGCAAGTGGGGGAATATATGGTTTATCTGGGGGTGATTTGAAACATTTTTAAAAGTAGTGACTGAATATAAATGTGACAACTGTTAAAATTTATTTTGCACCTTAAAGACATTGTAATCTTTATTTAAAAACCAACCAAATAAAACTCATGAACAACCCACAAAAATTCAGGCCTAACCCCCCCCAAAACTCACCAAACCTCTCCTAAAACCTTCCAGAGCTTGAGGCCTTTTTTTACAGATATTACAGGAAGGTGATTTTTTTTTTTCCATTTGTAGTTTTCCAAGGTTCTTGTGTGTTCTTCAGGAGTATTATGACTTGTACATGAGAGCATATTTTTAGAGAAGTATAAATACTCAATTTCCAAGGCTATTTCATTCTTTTGTTACCAAAAAAATTAAACTAGAAGGCAAAAAATTACGTATGTATTTAAGTCAGAATTATAGATAAAGGCATGGATGTTATAGGAGTGACTAATATATATTGTGTATCCTTGATAGTTCTAGTAAATATGACAGCTTAAACTAACAAAATCTAGTTTCATATAATGTAAATTATAAGCACTATATTGTTTGAATTTAACCTTTCTTGTTGACTTTCATCTTATTTTGAACACTGTGAAATTTAACTACAGCTAAATGCCTGGAGATCATAGTATTTTTAGATCACCGTCATCTTGCCAAGTAAAAGAATTTTGAATGACCTTCTGAAGAACATATGAGAAAATTGCCTACTGTGGGTAACACAGTAACTGTGACCAAGGACAGAAAGGACAATAATTCTTTATAGCGAACTTTTTACTGGCTGGTGGCAATCTATTACTGACTGTTTGAGGCTGAAATGAATATTGGACAGTTTCAGCAAAACCTCCATCTTTTGCATCTAAGGAAAACCGTGCACCTTTTGGTTAGTACTACATCAGGCTGTTCACCAGAGATTCAGGTGCTTCTGAACAAGTCTCTCTAGATAAGGACGAGTGAGTCAACCTTTTTGACTATTCAGTTCAGCATGCAGTTCAATTAATTCATTTTATTTTGGGGGATAACCAGAGTCTTTTAAAGGAAGCGAGAATCCCATCTATACTCTTTTCATTTGCTTTTTATGTTATTTCATCTCAGCTAGCTCAATCTCTTTGGATTAAAAAGCTTATCATTCATCTGAGTGTGAAGGTACTGCGGTGTTTACTCGGCGACTTTTTCATATGTTGCTACTAACATTCATTAAAATATGTGCCATAGGAAAGGGAATATAGATGACATGAGCTACACAAACTAAAACAGTTCTATACCAGTGTTGCTGATTCCATTTTTTTCACAGAAGCTTCATAAATTGTATTTTAAACTTCTCTGCAGGATGGCACTTTAGGCAGTGGTTTAGTGAAAGAAATTTACATCTCATCTCTCCTGTCATATTTCAGCTGATATTTCTGCCAGTAAGTTAGCTAAGACTTGGTGGAAAACAAAGTATTTTGGAAGGAATTCTTAGAAATCCACTGACAAAATCAAGTCCCCTTGATAAACCTTGTGGTATGGGTATGGTATGGGTAAGTTTTGAGAAGCCCATCCAACCTCAAGTACTCTAAAGAAAAAAGATTGTGAAATATTACATTACTGTATACAAACAGGTATGAGTTTGAGCAGCATAATCCAGGATACAGAAATAGTTATTAAGAAGCATTATAATCAAGTTATGTATTATAATCAATACTTGTGTTGGATAAAATTGCAATGAAAAAAGTTAGACAATCTCAGCAAGGTCCAGGGTATTATTATACCTATTCATCTTAGTTCATATTTTAGAAAATAAAGTTATGATTCCTTGAAAATACCTTTTTTCGATGAATAAAATTGACTTATGGAATTTTCTGTAATTGATAAAATTTCATCATCTTTTTTCTACTATGCCTTCTCCTGGGGGCCAGTCAAGAGAAAAATATAAATCTCACTGTAATTTTAGTCTTTCTTGCTGGAATACATTATCTGATCATGATCAGCTATGAAATAACATCACAGCAATGTTAGGTCTACTTTTGTCTTCACTGTACATCACTTTCACTGATGGTAACAGGAAAATCTGTATTTTGACCAGCAGTACTGTCTAGGAAGAAATTTAGAGTCTCTTTCATATTTTGTCAGCATAGCTTTTAAAAGTCGTAAATTTTTACAGGTCATTACTACAGGAAAGGACTTAAGCAGACATAAACTTTTACATTTTCCAATGGTCTTTCTGTGAAAATTTGATTTTGCAAAGAACACCTTGTAGCTGCTTATAGGTTACAGCAACCTACAGATAGGTTGGTGTGTCAGTAGTGTTTGAGTCTTATTCTTGCCATAATATTACATGCTGTTAATGAAAGTGGTACTTGAAGACTTTTGTAAGGTAGTTTGTATCTTTAGTAGGAATATTATCTCAGGTACTAGCTGAGATCACTCCTTATGCAATTATAATTGAGTATGAACATAAATAAAACAACATAAAACTTTTTAATACTAGATGGAGATAAGTGGGAAATTCACCAGAACAAAATGATTAGTTTGCTACAAAAATTACTCTGTGGACAATGGAATGGTGTGGAATAGTCTACTCTGTTTTGTTCTAGTTATAGAGTACTTGGTTTAACGTACATCACTGTAGCACATTCATCCTTCCAGTAAAGCATAAAGCACAGCAACATGAGTGCATATTTCTTTTTATAATCTGTGGTGTAAGTCGTTATGGTCTGTTCTTTAAGGTCCACTTATATTTGATAAAGTATGTTTAGAGGATGTTTATGTGGAGTGATCAGTCAGGCAGATCCAGTAGTAGTTTTCAGACCATCAGCTTTGGAAAATGGTGTCATCCTATTTTCATTCCTTTGATAAATACTAAAATTAACTCAACACATTGCTGTTGTCGTGGATGGGTAAGTAACTCTTATTTCTTCTGTTTGAATGTGGTTTCTGTTTTCTATCCAACATGCAACAGGAGGAGGGAGTTCACATTTGGAAAGTCTACTGTTCAACTTGAAAGAACACAAAATTAACACTACCTCTTTATTAGAGTGGGTTTTTTCATATAGAAATTTTTCTTTTTTTGTGGTATTTCATTTGTGAATGAATCAAGTTTATGGCTGTTTAAGACATTAGATCTCAAGTGGGTTTGTTGCTGAGAAAGCCTGTGTGGAGCCAGCACACCCATGGTAAACGAGCTGTTAATGTGCCTAATGGTCATTGCTGCTGGGACCTACTTCAGGGCAGGTAAGACTGCCCTGGGGAAGGGATCTGCAGCAAAAAGGGCCAACAAAAAACTCTTTTTGGGGACTTTTCAAAGCCAGAAAAAGCCCTTGCTTGTGCTGGGGGCAGTCAGCTTGTGGGCGGGTTGCTGAGAGGGCCTGGACGGAGCCAGCACCACCCACCTTTGATGAGACCACCAGGCTATAAGAAGCCTCAGGGAGAGCAGCAACTAGTTGCTGCCCACCAAGCACAAGGGGAGAAAATAGTACTTGTGTGTCCCCTGGTTGGTGCCATAGCTGGCTGCGGCTCATAGAACAGGGTGCTGAGCCACTGCTGGTGTACAAGTTCAATCCCTCTAAGTGGTCAGAGGCTGCTCATCCCGACTGACCCTCTAGCTGCAAGGTACCAGTTGGTTGTAGAGATCCGGCCATAGTTGCTGCCTGGCCAAAGGCTGTTGCTAGAAAAACTGTGGGCACCCAGACAGAAGCCCCATGCAAACATGCAAGTGTCCAGGCCTCTGGCTGCAGAGAGTGCTGAAACCTGGCAGTTGCCATGGAGGGTAGAGGAGAACACCTGTGTAAGATGTGAACAGGTGAATGATCTGCTCAGCCTGGTGGCTGAGCCGAAGGATGAAGTGGAGAGGTTGAGGAGTATGAGAGGGATTGACTGGTGGACCCATTTCCTGAGAGAAAGGAAACAGGTTGAGGCCCCTCATAAATCAGAGGATCCCCTCCCTACTTGTCACCAGGCAGTAGGAGGAGACCTCAGAGAAGGTGGGGAATGGAAACAGGTCTCTGCTTGGGGAAGTAGGCGAATCCCCTCCTGGCCTCCCCCACCTTCCCAGCACAGGTAGCAGCTTCCTTGCAGTACAGGTATGGAGTCCTGCAGGAGGGACTGACTGTTGGAGAGGAGGATGATCCACCCAGGTCAGGAGTGCCAGAAAGACTGAGTCACCGTAAACCTGACATCAAAACTGGCTCCAAAAAGAAAAGCAGATGGGTCACTGTTGTGGGTGACTCTCTACTGAGGAGGGCAGAGGGACCAATATGGCATTCTGACCCACTTCACAGAGAAGTCTCCTGCCTCCCTGGGGCATGGGTTAGGGATGTGTTGGAGAAACTTGTCACCCTAATAAACCCCTCTGATTATTACCCCCTTCTAGTATTTCGGGTGGGTAGTGTTGAAGTGTGTAGGAGGAGGCCAAAATCAATTAAAAGAGATTTTACAGAATCACAGAATAGTTTCAGCTGGAAGAGACTGTGAAGATCGAGGACAGCCTTCGCCCCAGCCCTATCAACCGGCTAAATGATGCCCCCCCCAAATGCAACATCAACCCATCTGTTAAACACCTCAAGGGATGGAGGACCACCTTCCTGGGCAGCCTGTTCCAATGGCTGACAACCCTTTCAGTAACGAAATTCTTCCTAATATCTAACCTGAACCTCCCCTGGCACAATTTAAATCCATTTCCCCTCGACGAGCCTTGGGACAGCTGCTTAAGGGATGAGGGGTGGAATCAGGAGTGGAAGTCAGCCAATATAACACCCATCTGTAAGAAGGGATGGAAGGATGATCCAGGAAACTACAGGCCTGTTAGCTTTACTTGAGTTCCAGGAAAGCTGATGCAGCAGATCATCTTGTGCTGTTGCACCACGCTCTGTTGATAGCCAGACAACTTTCCCCCATTTCTCTTGCTGAGACACTGCCAGAGTGTGGCTGGAGAAAGGAATTAAGAATTTTAACTATTCTTGTACTTCAAATGCTCAAGAAAATGCAGAGAGAAACCTTAAGAAATGCCTTATGAAAAGTCAGCCTAAAACCATATGTGCTTGGGAATACAATGAAATACTTTAAATAAATAAATAATTTTTCAGTGTGTACAAAGCCTCAAGAGAAATCCTTTAAAATGCAATAGAAAATAATAATAGTTTGAAAAACATGGGACCCTTGTGATGCTCTGTCTCTTCCACTCCTTTACCGTAGCAAATAGTAGTTTTGTGTCTAAAACTTGATGCAGGATTTTCCTGTGAGTGAGAAAGTCTGTGGACCTTTTGGGACAGTACTTGATTGTGTGGGCTAGATGATCCATTACCTGATTTTAGTTCCTGAATGACACTGTGTACTTTGATAGTGCCTCTATTTTGGAATTCCTTAATAAGTAGCTTCTTTTTTTCTTACAGCTTTCAGAGGAAGACTATCTCCTGAAGCTCATCTGTGTAATTCCATAGGACTTGTTCATAATGGAGACTAAAAACATACTGGATGTCTTGCATCTCTAACCCTGTTCACCTCCTCTTTGTGTGTTTATGTATGTATCTGTGTGCGCATGTGAGAGAAGGAGACAGAATTTATGGTGGAAATAAAGTACTAACTCCTTCAAAAATAGCAAGGCATAGATTCTAACTCTAGATTATGGAAAGATTATAACAGGAAAAGATGACTTCTAATAAAATTGGAAAGGTTAATAAACTGTTCTCCAAAAGGAAAAAGATAAAGAGGTTAATTTATTAATTGTCACATTTTGCCAAAAATACTAGGGTAAAATGCGAGTATAAGAGCTTTAGTGTGAATTAATCTTAATTAAGAGGAAGTGGCTCACAGGTGTGACTGGCATTATTAAGGTGACTGTCCATGCCTGATAGTGTGGAGTTACTGTGATTTTCTGCTTATTGCAAGGTCACATTGGTGGCTATCAAGGGTTAGGGCAGGCCTGGCCACTAAATAAATGAGAGATGCTCTCTATTAACCCCTCTCCCTCCCCAAAGGGGAAAGGAAAAGGGAATAAGGCAGAGAGATTTATGGAAAAGAAAACTGAACCAGTTTTAATGAAACAATAGCAGTACTGATAAGAAAATAATGAAATATGAGCAAAACCAATATCAAAGACAGTCTTCTGAGGACAATCATGACCGATGCTGCAGAGCAGGAAGGCACCGAGGAAGTCCCAGGCTGGAATCCAGTGGGAACTGGATTCAGGAACTCACAGATCGGTATTGAGGGCAGAAGGACAGACGGAGTCTTGCTCAGATGCTGGCCATTGAAGGGGCCTCAACCTCACTGACCCCTCAGCTTTTTACTGAATATGGTGTACATGGAATGGAATATTATGGTCAGTTTTGGGTGTTCTGTCTGCTCCTCCCTGGAGGTGTGACTTTTTACTTCCTTGCAACCCTTTTACTACTGAGGTAGAAGCTTTGTCTGAATTTCTGGCCAGTGAATCTTAGCTACTTTAAACTAACACATCAATGCTGGTTTACAGTTGAGGCTATTCTGAGCAAGAAAGATGTGATAATTCCTGAATTGTGAAGTGGGCACAATACAAATATTCATTGCAAATTGGAATATGAAAAAGAACTAGGAAATTGATAAGGGATGGAAGACTGAAAAACATACACCTTTGTTCTGACTGCTCTAAATAAAAAGAAAAAATAATTTGAAGAAAGTCAGCTCAAAGTTTAAGGACTAATCGGGATTTTACAATCAGAAAAATAGGCAGAAACATTTACACTTTTGTTTAAAATCTTGCATTTTCAAATCTTGGGCTCCATTTGTCTTATTTAATATCTTCAGAATGCCTTGGACACTGATAAGATTTATGCAAGTATTAATCAAATTAAAACATCTAAATGTAGGCTTTATTCCAGATCTCTAGTCTTTATTCACTGTATGTTCTCCTGTTCATCCTATCTAATCTATCCTTATAGATTCTTCAGAACAAGAAAAACTATCCATTAAAGTACAAAAGCTGACAATCTAATAGACATACCAAATATATGTTATTCATTGAAAGGACTAAAAGCTTGAATTCAAGTTCTGAGTCAAGAGTGGATTATGCCTACTGAGAATTGCATTTCTCCCCTCATGTCTGTCTGTTTCTTGGTGTCTTTACCATCTTCACTAATCCTTTGATTCATAAAGACAGACATTTCCTCTAGGGTTCAAGTGACATGTGATTGACTAGTATATTCTGTGTTCTGCCCAACAGGGTGTGATGCTGAATAAGATAGTCCTGTAGGCTATAATTGCTGTTTTACAAGAGAAGAAGTTTTCCTCTTTCTTTAAAAGAGCAATAGTATAATTAACAAGAAAAATTGTGTTGGAGTTCTGACGTTTAATTGTGTTGAGCTCTCACAACTTTCAGAATCATATTTATAATGTCCTCAAGACAGTTCTTTTTGCAATTTGTATAATGATTTCATTGTATAAAAAAGATAATTAACAAAAATCAGAAAAAAGGCATCTGCACAGGCTTATAGTTCCTTTCACCAAAATTCAAGTTCCGTGACTGCTGTTTCTGCAATGCGATATATGCAAACTTTGTACTTAACTTTTATTTTCTGTTGTATTTATGATTACACGTCATTCTCTCCAGTCAACTGCAACGTTTTTTCACCCCAACTACTGTCAGTCCTTCAGTCTCTCACTTGTCTGGAGTGATTTTTTTTCCCCTTTTTTAAATTATTCATTTCCTTAAAAAACTTGAGTTAAATAAAATATATATTGTTCATCACCTCAGAATGTGAGGTTTTATCTCCAAAACCCTGAAGTATATAAATAAGTTTCTTACTGAAAATATTACATAGGTCATTTGTTCAGTATCCTCACTTCCAGCAAAACTCTGGGTGTGCAAATATATAACTTCAGCTACAGGAAAAGAAGTAATAAATCTGCAAATCAAAAGACGTTGCTACGCGGTTAGAATAATTAAAGTAATTTTATTCTAATGTATTCTCAAAGTATCAGTTTAACTCCATAGGTGAGATTCTTAACTTGTTTTCAGTGAACCTTGGACTGAGCGAGCATCCAGGTCTCTGTTCCGTGAATCTTCCCAAAGCACTGGCAGTGATGTCTAGTTCTTGCAAACTGTTTGCTTAGTCTATTTATTTAATGAAGCTACCCTGCTTCTGTTAGATGCTATGAGAGATATGACAGCAGTGTGATTGGTACTGAGCTGAGGACATACTTTGCTTTTTTAGAAACCATAGATAACCTGTCACATAAAGGAAAATAAAGACCCCATGTTTTTGGGGCCCGTGATTTGTAAATCAAAGGAAAGTTTAAAATGCTGAATGCTTATTGAAACATTAAAAATGATTAGTCCATAAGATGAGAAGAAGTATCTATTACTATACATTGTTTATTGAATTTAACACTTGTGAGGTTTTTGGGTTTTTTGTTTTTTTTTAATATATATTTTTCTGTAAGGAATCATATGAGTTTGCAATTATGCATTAATTTAAACTGTTGAATACCAGTGCTTATTGTCTCACATAATACTTACATTTTGTTCCACCTCTTTTATCAAGAACAATTTTTTCCATTTTTTTTCCTGTGATAACTAGTGAGTAATCATATAGAACTGTTGTCAATTCTGTATTGACAAATATGTGAGTGATTAAATTAAAAATATTACATAACTTACTGTGTATTTACAATACCGAAACATGTTTGACAGCAATTCCATCCTTCCTTTGCAGGTATTCTTTGCTGGGCTTGCTTTTCAATTTCATTGGTTAGTTTTGCTAGAAGCCAGCAACTGTCTGTCCTCCCTAGGCAGTGTTTGCTGTTCAGGTAGGTTCTTCTATGACCTACTGCTTTGTATCTAAATAACAGAAAGATATGTTGAGAAAACAAATAAAATGTTCATTTCTTACGCAAAGAGAATAACAGCAGTCATCGTCAAGGAAAGTATCGCAGCATTATAATCAGTGCAGAAAACTGTACTATACGATACTACTATGTTGTATTTCAAATGAAATAGGAACAATGCAAAGATACAAAAAATTATTAGAAGCTCATTCTGCCCATAAATCTTCCTCTGGAAGTACTTAATAAGCAGACAGAATTAAAACTAGGACTTTGCTGTATATACAAGTGTTTAGTAATGACTGTAAGTGCAATATGCAAAAATACTGCCAGTCTGATTTTATAACCTTTTTCCTTTGATTTGTGCCACCTTTGTACTTATTGAAGGAGTCACATGGACTGCAGGATCATACTGATGAGGAGCATATGAGTGACTGAACTGGCTTTCATTTTCTATGTGACTGCTAGGTTAAAGAGTGGATACAACATTCAGTGATCCCACCTCTGTGACAACATCTAGTCATCTTGGCAAGGCAAGTCTAGTTTCTCTATATTGACTGTCCCTACTTACTGGTAATGCAAAAGTTATGGATTAGGAACTTCTTTTTCCTACAACAGCAGCAAGGGAAACCTTGAGCTTAAAGGTAATTTGATGTAATTTTAACTTCTTAAGTTTTCATAGCGTAGTCATGCTTTGGGATCCTTGGTGCATTATATGGTTAATGGGGAAAACAGTAAGAAAATTTTAATAAGTATGTGAACATTTAAACTTTTAAAAATCACAAGAGAACTTAAAAATAGCTCCACTCTAGCATTTTATAGTGTATCAAATACATGCCTGTAAGTCAATGGAGTTGCACTGACAGTTGATTTTTGCTTGGCATTTTCACATTGAAAGAAGCGATGAGCTTTCTTATACTCAACAGTGAATTCTGAGCTCCATAAGATTATTGTTAGTCAGTTAAACTCTGAAATGCTTTAAGATAAGAGATTATCTGAGCCAAAATAGAGTGCTTTGCAAGTGTGGATGCTACAGATTATAACTGTGCTTTAAACTCTGCAAAGGTGCAAAACTACCAGGAGAGAGTTCTGTATCTATTCAGTTCACTCCATCAAATACACTACTTTAAATTTTCAAGATTAGCAATCTTCACCTACAAACTGCTGAAGGAGAGCAAAGTTTTAGAGATTTCATTTCCAGTGCGTGTGACAGCGTCAATGGATTTGTCACTCTTGGCAGTACCTTCTTCCTGACACTTTTTGACAAAATTGGGAAGCATTTAACTAATTTCTACATCAACATTAAAAAAATTCTAGTAACAAGCCATTTTTTTTCAAATGTATTCAAAGTACAAGTGAAAATACCTACAGTAAAGTTCAAAGTCACATGTGCATTGCGAGTCTGAAAGAAAATACTGGAGTTCAGAGAAGATGCAGGAGGTTGTGATATGCAGACTTGAGCACTGTAGGTCAAACTCTGCATTTGGATCATTGCCAATGAAGTTGTCAGAGATTCTTGGGGTAATGGCACTTTATTCCAGACCTGGCTGAGGTGCAATGAAGGCAGGATCCAACCTGCCCTGTTTGTTGCCTTTGCAAGTATGTATGTGCATCCTTTTTGAGTAAAAGGTGATTCACAGTTGTATGTTGTCATTGTTACTGCAGGACTATTAATTTATTTGTAATTATATATATATAAATCAAAATTATGTGTAAAACTTAAGTCAGTAATGCCTGAATTTGCATGCATCTTCCCTGCCATGTGTTTGGGCATTTTTAACCTGTATGGTTTACTTATGTGCACCAGTGGTAACAAAGGGAATAACGTATAGTGAATTACTGTGTTCCTAATTTTGCATACAATATCTCTTTTTAGGAAGATGTTACTTATATACCCATGAGGTTTATACACAGAACTCATTTAGGATTACCACTTTACTTTCAATTCATTCATCAGATTTAAAAAGGCAAATCATAATTTTTAGTTGAATAAACTGCAGATTAGGTATGCTGTTATTAGTTTTAAGAAGCAAAAAAGTACAAGTTTGAAAAGTTTGAAAACCAGTAAATAAGTACAGAAGATATTAGAGGAATGTTTACTTCTTTAAAGGAAAATTAAGTTAGAAGAAATGCAGATTTCAGTCTGCACTTGCAGTTAAAAGAAATATTGTAAAATAAGGCTCGTGACCAAATTAATGGTTTGCCATACTAAAATTAAACTAAAAGGACAGTGATTTGTTTAAGCTTATCTCATGTAATTTTTGTAGTAGAGGATAAGAAGCAAGAATGAAGGATAAGGTAGTATGTGAACACAGATTTGTGTCAATATGAATAAAGTTCAAGATAAAGTGCTGGTTTTGATGTTCTGCAGCTCTAGAAGCTTCAGAATCACTATTCATTGGAATGTATGTTACTCCGTTTTTTTGTTTTCATTGTCATAAACGGCAGCCTAAACTTAAAATGCCCTAATCCCTTGGGCTCAATCTGCTACTTGTTTGTTGTTTCAGATTCAAGCCAATTTATGAAGTTTTAGTGCCATATTCTCTTATTTGTTCATAAAACCCTGGCTTTCAAAAATACTGAGTGATGCAAAGCAAACCTGGAAAGATGGTGGATGTTTGCAATTTTCTATTAAGTCAATATGTATTGAAATTAACAGCTGTGCTTTTCATGATGTGACCTCATAAATAGGCAAAATTTAATATACCCTACCTTATGGAACGAAAGTTTGTGAAGTTGGTACGTAACACATGTCTTTTCCTGTTTTTTTTTCTTACAGAATCACCTGTTTTTACTTCATTTGCACTGTGACCTTTCTGCTGAGTAAAAAAAACCTGAGTAAAAGTACTCCAGCAAGTGACTGGACTGTCCTGCTCCTTAGGCTTACAGGACTGGCTGGAAAAGGCAACCAATGCTCCTCTTCATTTCCCTGCTCTGTTCTCCACACTGAGAAGAGTCCACTTTAACAGGCAGGTTGCTGTGAAGCGGTTGTTTAATTTACCAGGCTTTTCCTCATTTTGATGTAGTTACTGTTCTGGTGCTGGAGGAAGAGACTTCACCAGAGTCATCGCTGAACTTCAGTATTCCTCTTGTCATTGCTGGCCCTCTGCTAGCTATGTTAATCATGATCGCTACACATAATTTCCAGTAGCTTGGGATATCTGCAGCCTTATTTCTAGGTGCCCTGATTAGTTGTCTTCACTCCTGATCTCTCTCGTTAGCTGTACTCCTCACTTTTTCTCCATTATTTATATAATTTTGTACTTTTGATTATCAGCTCTTCTGCAACTGCTCTTAAGAATCCGTTTCTTGCTATTGGTAACTGTAGTACTTAGGGTGGTCAGGCAGCTTGAGTACTTTATTGTTGGCTTCCCTGGTTATCAGTGAAACCACAGTGGGCTGGTTCCACTGTGTGTGAGTGTACACTTGTCATGAGTGTATGGAAACCTATAGCAGTCTTTCCTCCTTCTCTGGATTTGATAGCCTTAGTATAAAAGGCAGTCTTTGGGTGTAGTGCCTCAAAAGTATCCAGAGAAAACTTCTTGTGGCAAAAATTATTTGCTCAGGGTTATTTCTGAATCATCTTTTTGCCTGCAAGAGTAACACGACTGAAGACCTTTGAGAAGAGCCATTCCTTTTTACAGGCAGGACAAGTGGACAGTGTGTGTTTTCAAAAAGCAATATGTTTTAAGTTCTCTGAAGGAATAATTTTGCTCTATAGAATTATAAATTCATATCATTATAAATTCATATCATTGCCCTATTCCTTAAATAGAATAGCTTTTTTGTATCATTAAGAATTCATTATCACTGGGGTAAATGTAGCATATAAAACTACCTCCCGCCAACTGAGGTGGGTGGCAGATACAGGGAGGTGAAGCTTGTTACCTGAAAACTTGAAATCCTCAGGGATGTGGGAGGAGAGTAATGCACCAATATCAAGCAGAACAATAACAAATGTACTTATTATGCATCTTTCACATAAATACACCTAGGTAGATAGGAAGTAATTGAAATGAGGAAATTTATTGTAGAAAGACTGAAACATTTTCTATTTTCTCTTTTATTAATGAGCATAACATTGATGATTGGAATATAAAGCAGAATTCTTTGCCTATAGATTTCAGTGGCAGTTTTCCCCAGGGTGTAATTAGGAGCATTGTGAGACATTTTTTTTTGCTTCATTTCGAATACGTGAAGCCTGATTTTACTTCTGTTTAAGTCAATGGCAAGATTTTCATTAACTCTCTCCTGCAGTAGTCTAGTCAAGCTCAGAATGAAGAAAATACATACCAGGTTAAAGCAGTGGCTTTAACTGAGATTAGAAAAAAATCCAAGATTAGCTATAAAACAATTTAAGATTAGTACACAAACTAATTTATCTCCCTTCATGCTCCAAATGTCTCACCACATTAGTACACGGAGCAATGAATTATCAGTGTAACAACTGGAGAACTTAGATATCCAGTACTATGCTGGTAAAGTGCATGATGAAGAGAAAAGAAAGAAAATAATTGTACACCATTAAATAAAAAAAAAATCAAAACTAAAAAAGAAAAAAATAAAAAAAAAAGATCTGTAAAGATATGCATAAATAATAGAGTATATTAAAAAATATATGTTTGAAAAGAGACATTTCCACCTGGAGTAACTGGAATATCATAATGCTTTTTGAGTAATACAGAAGAAATAAATGGAATGTACAGTACACTAGAAGACAAATACTAGGAGAAAATTTACTGTCAACAGAAATTACTTGAAAGAAAATCTTTGGACTATTATTGTGATTTCTTACCGTAGTACAACACTTAAAATATTTTTTTTTTTGTGTGTAAATATAGTTATTGGAGCTAAAGAAGCATTCTATTTATTACTAAACCTTTTCAAGAGAATTCTAGGCCTCATGCAGATTTATCTGTAATTTATTCAGATATACATTTCAGTTTTATGCTGTATTCTAGAGAGAAATGGTAATCTTTTTATTAGAATTTAAGACTCATTCAAAGTATATTTAACAGAGTTTTTTCTTCTACCAGAAAGGATTTAATCATGATTTACTAGACTGTGTTCAACACTGCCAAACTAGTCTTTTAAAATTATTTTTCTTCTCTAGCTGATATTTTGGACCTGTCATATGTATTCTTGTTCCTGCTACTCATTGAACAGCAAATATTTAATGCTTACATATAAATAAGGGTAGATGCATGTATTCATGTAAAAATGGATAGAGACAGTGTTTCAAACTCATTTTTGTTAACATTACTCATATAATATGCTTTTAACTGTTTAAATGAGTGGCTTGATGTCCAGAGCTGTTGATTTCTCATTGTTACTTTTGGGAGGTGATCAGTAACTTTATTACAGAGAAGTGTCACAAGGATGGAGCCAGGCTCTTCTCGGTGACAACCACTGATAGGACAAGGGGTAATGGGCTGAAACTGGAACATAAGAGGTTCTGCTTAAACTCGAGAAGAAACTTCTTCTCAGTGAGGGTGACGGAACACTGGAACAGGCTGCCCAGGGAGGTTGTGGAGTCTCCTTCTCTGGAGACATCCAAGACCCGCCTGGACACATTCCTATGTAGCATTATCTGGGCGTCCCTTCCAGTCCCTAACATTCTGTGATTCTGTGATACATGTAGACATAACCTTGTTTGAAAAGATTGGTCACCCTGTAAAGTGTGTTCCTTTGTCTCTGTATAGCATTGAATCATTAAGTAAAGTAAATTAACGTGTCTCTTAAAAGTTCACTACTGTGATTTACTTATGCTGCAAATCTAGTATGTAAAAGTGGAGTTTTTCTTAATTTTTCTTCTGATATGCAAAATCTCTTTGAAAAGGTAAGTCATATGGGTCTGATATAGCTTTCAAGCTGTTAAAAAAGTGGTGTATATTATTTCATAATTACTTAATTATGTAATGTACTTTTTTTTGCGGAGAAACAGCATTTTTATACTTTTGTCTCCCTTTGAAGCACTTTTTAAAACGTCTTGAAGATATATATTGAAGAAAATACTGTCCAAAAACTGTTGTAAAAAGTTTTGACATATAAAATCAAATTATATTAAGTCAACAGTCCTTAAGGTCAATAAACACGAGTCTGGATGTTGATAAACAAATGCACAACAGAAAGTAAGTGCTGGCAAATTGTGAGAAAACAAGTGAATTAACATCATTTTGCTAAATAATTTCAATGTGGCAGATGAATGATTTTTTTTTTTTTTAGAGGTGAATATTAGACTTAATTTTCTCAGCTGAGACTTCAAAATTATCTTTGTAAACTGGGATTGGACACATGTATGGACTACACTAGATATAAAAGATTCTGATTTGCTGTTATTATGTACATGTTCTTTCAATGAAATTACTTTTTTTGTCAAAAGTAATTAAAGGGGTTTTTTTGGTATGAAACCCAGTAAGATTTCTTTAGCAGGAGTTAAAATGCTACAGTTTTTAAATTAGCAGTAATGAATATGTTGGAATTAATAGGTGACATATACTTTGTGAAAGCTGCTTCATCTTGATTGTAGTTGACCCACATAAGAGTCCTATTCCTGAATACACTAGATTGGGGGGAAAGGTGAAGAAATTGTTTTTAAAACAGGATCTGCTGTTCCATGCTAAAGGAAAGTGCCCCACATCTGTCTTTGCCAGCAAAATTCAGGCTCAGCAGTCTGATATGACACTAATTTACTTGCAGAGAGATTTATAAAGCTTCATAAATAGCAGAACAATACGATTAGATAGTACTTCTGTTGATTCAATTACAAGTGGGGTTTAAAGCTACTAAGGAAAAAAATCAAATGATCCACACTAGAATTAAACTTTCTTAATGGAATGGGAAAAAAAAGTCAGTAGTGATGAAAAAGAAACAAGAATTCGTGCTGTGATCAAGGAGGGAAGCTATTTCTTAAGCTGTGATGGATGTATTGTATCAAAAGATGGAATGCTGAACCACACATCGTTGATTTATAGATTTGATTTATAACTTTAGTGAAATGTTATAAAATTATTTATTATGATTTCCACTGAACTTGCATGTTTTCATACAGAATGGGTTATGTACGGGATCACACCCTCATAAAAGTTCCCAGAATACTGAGGACTTTTTTGGTAGTAACATACTCTGGTTTTATTCTCTTTAATGTGCACTGTCAGCAGTTCTCTGATCACATCTGTTTTAAAGATGAAAAAGGCAGGAGTTTCAAACTAACATCCAGCATACAAATCTGTCTGTAATATTGGTAGTTGTGCCGTATGTTACAGATATGACATCCCTCTTGCAACTTGTCTGCATTGGACACTTTCCCGTGAGAGACAAAGATACTCTACTGAAATCAATGGAGTATACAGTTGTAAACTTCAGCATGTGGCTTAGCACCAGTAAAGTTTCAGTCAAAATTATCCAGCAGAGAAGGCTTTATTTAGAAAAAGTTTTAACTCTCAATATGTAAAGCTTGGTGTAGCTTTTTGACTCAGCTACTTACCTGAAGAAATTTAGGTATACGTACACACATCTGTATAGGAAAAATGTCTATATTTTTCTGGTGCAAGCAATTTTTTAGATGCTATTTCAGGTTGAATGTGTATTTCAGATGTATTTCAGGTGTAAAAATGTTGAAACACCCACCAAGTGAGAGAAATCATAAAGAAAATGAGTACTGAGTACCTATCAGTGGGTAGAAAAGGTATTTGGAAAGTTGAATACCTGTATTTCAACCCTAGCAGTAACAAATACTCAGATACCATATGATATTGGTACTGTCATTCCAAGAAGTATCAGCTGTTTCGTTGAGCCCACTAAGTTGGATTGCTTTTTCCTGTTCCTAACTGATACAATTTAGAAATTTGACCAGTGAGGTTGGATTACAATACAAACCTAAGTATAATGTACTCCTAACCTACATTTTTGAGTCTAAAGTGAGAGAAAAGAGAACTTGATGTCTGTTGCTTTGAAAAGACTCGTGTTTGATACTGATCTTTAAGCTGGTAGCTTCCCAGTGAATATGGTCTTATGGAAATGGTCTTATGAATCCCAAACACTTTCTGGGTTTTTAGTCTTTTATTTTGTGCTTGCTGGGGTATTTTTGCTTCATGGTTGTTTGTTGGAGGGTTTTTTTGTGCATGTGTTGGTGGTGGTTTTGGGAGGTTTTGGGGTTTTGTTGTTGTTTTATTTGTTATTTGTTTGTTTGTTGTTTTTTTTTTTCCGGAGAGGGAGACCTGAAAGAAGAAAAGGACAAACCGTTTACCTGGTTTGTAATTCCATTCATGTATTCTTTATAGTTTAAGCCATTAATGAATTATGGAAAATCTCAGGCATGAAAGTTTGAGCAAGATGACACAAAAGGCCTCTGTAGACCTTTTTATTGAGAGATTCCGCAACGATAAAAGATCGTTGATGTGCTTGTTATTCTGAAGTATGTCTGACTGACAAATGCATTAACTATCTCTGAAAAAAACTTCCTTTATTCATAAAGATCAAGGAACATAGATTTAAGAAAGGAAGAACAGATTTTTAAAATGAAAATTGTTTGGCTGTGTATTGAACAGTAGGACTTAAGGATGAAGAAAACTTTTTTTGATATCCAAGGTTATTTTATGCTTAGCAAACTTTGTTTCCTCTGAGGTCTTACTGCAAGTGGTAAGCAGTCAAATCACGATGGAGCAGCACAGGCCACTTTTCTTAGGCTATTGAGGCTATAGCAGCTATTGCTCCCTGGCAGGAGATTACTCGGTTAGCAACAAACCTCTGCTTGTTTGTGCTAGAAAAGCTCTCCAGAAACCTCTGACACCTGGAGTCCTTCAAGCCTGCACAATAAACTATGATTGCTGTATAACCACCATTAGAAAGAAGTATCTGATTACCCTGACAGCTGCTCAAAGTGGTAGGAGGGTGGCTGGGATTTTTCTGTTGTGGATGTGCTCTGAGAGACCATTCACAACATCATTAATATTGATTGTGGTGATTTCCAAAGTTGCTGTTTTATTGTCCTTTACTTTTTCTTTCTGAGATATGATGAATATTTAAACATAAACTAATGTAGCATTTGAGAAGGTGGAGGTATTTCTCATGAGGGGGAATCTAGCTGATGAGGTTTATTTCCCTAGTTTTCTGACTGAATCCTTAGAGGGATGGTAGTATCAGTGGTTAGGATCAACTGACCCTTTGTCTGGTATCTGGAGAAGGTTAGACCATAGGGATTAATGCCATTGGAATTGTACATAGGAAAACTAGGTTGTTTTTCAGGAGGGCAAGTAGGCTGAAGACCCTTCTTCCTGGCTGAGTCCTTACTGCGCCTGTATGTATTTCCATGGATGAAATTTTTATTAACATTTAACTGTTGGCTACTGCTGTGTCAGCAAACTCAGCAATGAAAAATCACATCAGGGCTGGGCAAAACACCATTACCAAGTTACCTGTGGTTCTGTCAGGAAATGGATTAATGGAGCCTGAACTTTCTTAAAAAAACTGAGCAGTTTCCTTTTTCACAAGCCAATGGAGATACCACTAATCCTTATTCTGCTTGAGTAGAAAGTTACACTACAGTAGTCTCAGAAGCCATCAAATGAAGACTCAATAGAGCCAGGTGTAACTCCTTCGTAAGAAAGTAAAAAAACTGGTCTTTCATCGTAAGTGTTCTAATATAAACCAGTTCAGTTTCTTAGAGGAAATCCTATTTGTCTGATCTAGTTGTCTGCAAGAAGTACATTTACACAAAAATTGGATAGCACCTAAGCTTACTGCTTTGTAGGGCAACTGTATTCTGTAAGACTCTTTTCATTAAAATGGTTGGTTCAATCCCCTTACTACTGTTTTTTTTTTTTTCCCTCTTGGAAAGGCTGTAACCTTTTAACAAAACATATATCTGTAATGTATCTTGGAATATTTGCCCAGAATGTTCTCATGTTCTCTGCAGTCAGAAGAGTTACAATAATTTGTTTTCAAATTAGAAAATGAAAATACAGACACATAACTTAGAAATGTGAAGGGATTTTCTTATATGCAATCTGTTCTTTGAGGAAAAAGAAAAGAAGAATAAAGAATGCCCAATGGGATTTACCAGTGACTTTATATTATTCTGCATTGTAAATCCAAGTACTTGCATTTAATGTACACTGGGACGTGACGATGTCCAAAGGAAATAACACTGAAACTATGGGTTTGGATTTTCAGGAAAAAGATTTCTGCTTCCAGAAAAGTTAGGATCCTGTTGTTGAGTAAAAGATTCTTAATTGGAATTTTGTCTTTATCAATGCAACATATACCTCCCCCCAAACCAAAACCCCTTTCAATTACATATTTTATACAAATAATAGAGTATAGAAGGATAACTAATAATGCATAAAAATATGCATTTATTAATTCAAAAGAATCATTTAACTATTCCAGAAGTATATAGAAAGTGGTCAGGAAACTGTTACAGTCTTTCAAACAAAAAAAAATTTCATGGCAGGTAAGAAAGTGTCACTTTGCAACTTTGCTCTAGTCATGTTCTTTAATGTTGAATAGAAAAATCTAAATAAATAATTATTCACTCAGTCATGTATATATCATCAAACTGATCTTCTGCAGAAAGTGGCTGAAATAAAAGTTGCTCTTTTTGAATGCATTTTTGCCTGTCACAAAGCAGTTTAGAAAAAAAAATCCTGAAAAGGTGAAATGCCTCCTTACCTTGATAAGCACAAGATAAACCAAGAGCTCCATCTTACCTTTCAGTAAATATTAACACATAAAGCATTCAGAAAAGGTTTGTTTTAAGCCAGTCACTTCTCAACAAAACTTTCTTTAAAACTTCAGGGTTCAAATATTTACCTGTATGTCAGAAAACTTGTGTGACAGTAACTTACTCCAATTCCCTCCTGTTCTTTCTGATATGAGATATAATCTTACAGACTTTCAGTGAAAAAAAAAAAAAAATCGTGGTTGTCTTTTAATTCTTTGGTGTGCTTGACTTTTATGTCAGAAAGCTGTGGCAGTGGACTCCAGGACTGCTGCTTTTAGCCTCTCTATATGTTTGTAAGAAGAAAATAATTATCTTGAAATTATCTGTAGGAGTTTGAGCTAAGAAAAGATGCAATGAGAAGTGTCCATTTACATTTCACAACATAGGCAACATAGTTATAAATGTCTGTAAAAACACCACCAAGTCTTTGTGGATCCTGACCTGATTTGCTTATGAGATCACGTGGTATCATGTATCTCAGGTTGTCCTCTTTAGAGAGTGTATGTATTGGCGGGGTATATATCAGCTTTTCTGTCCAATCCACTCAGATCCAATTTTCTTCTCCTCCCCTTCTCTTCCTCCAATTGCTTTTGCCTCTCACTCATTCAAGCAAAAAAGCAGTTTGAAAACTGGCTGAATCAAGGATGTATTTTGAATTTGTACATATTCTGCTGGCAGGTGGCTCTCTTTGGCCTATTAGTGGTTTTCTGGTTTAGAAAATGTAACCCCCCAGATGCCCAGCATCAAAGTGATGAAGTGCTCCGTTCACATGACTTTTATACGTGGGCTTGTTTACTAAAAAACACTGTTGCTAAAAACACTGCAGTGAATTTAGGGTATTGGGCACTATTACTAATACATGCTCTGAGATATGATCTGTTTGCAGTTAATCACTGTAGAGTGCTTGTATGTTTTAGACTGACATTCGAAACATTTTTTGAGGAATATGTTAACAGCAGTAGACACGTATTAGCCAATAGTATTTAAGTGTTGAAGCTTAGCTGCATGGGACCAGCATTAGTATGTATCTGTGTACAACTGAAGACTTGCATACAATGTATTTAATGAGGAGACTAATTGCTTAGCTTCCGTTACTAGTATTTTTGCAGTGAACTGCAAGGAAAAATTATGCCTAGAATTTTTGTCTGTATTTACAATTTGTAGAATTTAGCTAATTAATTAAACAAAATGTCTGTGCTAAGGGAGTTGCCTCTAATTTACTGCAAAACTTGCAGTGTATTTATTAGGTTCCAGGGCATTTCACTTATGACGTGCTAGTTTAGCAAGACCACCTCCAAGTTTCTGTATAGATTCTGAAAGCCACATTTGAAGCAATGTGTTATTGTCTCTTTGTTGTACACCTGTGTGCGTTTCATTTACCTGTCCCTTTTCTCTTTACTTTTGCGTTCCAAACAAGCTACAGCTGCACACCTCATAAGCTGATGTTATAAAGAGACACTGAAGAAATATTGATGAATTCATGAAATCATAGAATGCTTTGGGTTACACGGGACCTTTAAAAGATGTCTAGTCCAATCCCCCCACAGTGAGCACAACCTGGCCTTGAATGTTTCCAGGAATGAGACTTCTACCACCCCTCTGGGCGATTTGTTCCAGTGTTTCACCACCCTTATAGTGAAAAATGTCTTCCTTATATCTAGTCTACATCTACACTCATAGTTCAAAGCTATTACCCTTTCTTCTATCACAACAGGCCCTGCTAAAAAGTTTGTTTGCCACCTTTCTTGTAGGCCCTCTTTAAGTACTGAAAGGCTGCAGTGAGATTTCCCTGGACTCTTCTCCAGTCTTAACAACCCCAACTCTCTCAGTCTGTCTTCATAGGCAGAGGTGTTCCATCCCTCTGATGTTTTTGCGGCCCTCCCACAGCTGAACTTAGTATTTCAGGTGGGGTCTCACCAGAATGGAGTTGAGGAGCAGAATCATCACCTCTCTTGACCTACTGGCCATGCTGCTTTTGATACAGCCCAGGATATGGTTGATTTCTGAGGTGATTAAAACACCTGAGTGTGCTTCTCATACATATGCAGAACCGAGTTTCCTGTTAGTAGTGGTCAACACCCAGTTTTAAAATCTCCTTTCCCTTTGTTGTGACAAAAATGCACACAAGAGAAAGGAGATTGTTCTGTTTCACATCTTCTAACAGTCTGGGTGGTTTTAAAATGCATAGATGATCTTTTGAAAAAAGAGAAAATACTGTGGTTTCACTGTTGCTAAATTTTGTTTTATTATTTTATTATTTTACTTCATGGATGTGTCTATTAAGTGCAAGAAAGAGAAGTAAAGTCAACAGTGCCACAAATTTCAGCTTTGTACTGTAATCTTTTCTACTAATTTTAGTTTACTTTGATGTTACCTTAAAGTTTTACATCTTGAGCGTGTGTAGGAAGAATAAAAATTAGCAAAGCAAGTCACCCTAAAACTAGCATGTCATAATTACTTCAGTGTTAAGTGTAATATACCTTTTATAGTTAATTATATTGTCTTTTTTTTCTTTCTTTCTTCCAGAATCTTTGCTCTGTTATTCAGGATATTAGTTGAACTGTACTCTCTAAAGAAAAAAAAAAAAAAAAAGGAAAGACAGCCACTATTTTAGTTTGGTTTCATCTCGAAATGTGTGGTTTGAGGTTTTGACTTATAAATCATCCATATCTTGCTCTAAATACAAAATACTAATTTCCTCATAACCTTTTCTGGGTTTCTCGGCAGTATAGCTCCTGAATGCTTCACAAGCAAGATTTGATGAATTCGTATTGCTGAAGTCCTCTGTGTGAGGTATGTGATTTATGCCTTGCAAAGGGAGAAGAAAACTACAGCCTTCACTGATTTCATCTGCAACTGTGGATTGTTTGTGTTTTAATAGCTCAGACCTTCAGATTTCAAATAAGGTTCCCAGAAAAGAAGAACACATAAATTCTGGCTGCCTGTGGAGAGCATGCTTTGAGACTACTGTGTTGCTGGAGAGAAGCAGCTGGGTGAGAAGCCAGTTTTTCAACACTGCACTCTGTCATCCTCACATTTAAATGCAATACTAAGCCTGTGTTAATACTCTTTATTATTATAGAGGTGTTACGAGTAAATACTTCTCCATGGACTTTGGAAAGCATTCATCTTATGTTCTGATAGGAGGGGGTTCTCATAGGGTGGAATGGGATCACATAGTTAATGCTTATGCATGGCCCAGGTAAAGTACTCGGGTACAAAAATCACCATGAATCTGACTTTTCTCAGCTGTTAAACCCACAGCCTTGAAATATTTATGCCTTGCTAGAACTTTCATATAATTTTGTAATCCCTCTGTGATTCACAGCTCCTTGTTTACAGAAAATAATTATTTCTGTTAATTCCATTTCAAAGAGTTCTATTTCATCACTTTTTATTCTATGATATTTTTAGTCAAGTAATTTATCTACTAAAACTATGGTTCAGGCCTGAAGAAAAGTTCCCATAGAATTGGGTTGTATTCAAAATGCATTTTGGTTCCATAAATATGGGATGGAACATTTTGGATTTTTTAAATTTTTTTTTTCCTAAATGTGTTTATTCCCAATTAAAATTTAAATTAATTAATATTAAAAAATCTAGTATTTCTTAATATGGAGGCTTTAGTCCAAACTGATCTATAATATCTTGTATTTGGGCAAACAAACTCTCTATTTTTTTCAATATAATGTTGCTTCTACTTTTCTTGAGGGGAAAAAAAGAAACCAACAAAAAAACCCAACCCCGTATAATTTCTTCTCTTCTTGCTCCCGTATTTCACTCTTTTTGTTTAACTTTTTTTTTTATTTTACTCAAGCTGTCCTATACTGCTTGATTCTACTTTTGCTTGTCCCAGTCTGATGATCTGCTGTTGAGAATATTATAAACCTAGAGGTAGCAATACAGAATCACAGTATCACAGAATCACAGAATGTTAGAGGTTGGAAGGGACCTCAAAGATCATCTAGTCCAACCCCCCTGCCAGAGCAGGATCACCAACAGTAGAGCGCACAGGAACGCGTCCAGGCGGGTTTTGAATGTCTCCAAAGAAGGAGATTCCACAACCTCCCTGGGCAGCCTGTTACAGTGCTCGGTCACCCTCACAGTAAAAAAGTTTTTCGTCATATTTTTATGGAACCTCCTGTGTTCCAGCTTCCACCCATTGGCCCTTGTCTTGTCAGTGGACGCCGCTGAAAAGAGCCTGGCTCCATCCTCCTGACATTCCCCCTTGACGTATTTATAAACATTAATGAGGTCACCCCTCAGCCTCCTCTTCTCCAAGCTAAAGAGAACCATCTCCTTCAGCCTTTCCTCATAAGGGAGATGCTCCACTCCCTTCACCATCTTTGTGGCTCTGTGCTGGACTCTCTCAAGCAGCTCCTTGTCCTTCTTGAACTGAGGGGTCCAGAACTGGACACAATATTCCAGATGTGGCCTCACCAGGGCAGAGTAGAGGGGCAGGAGGACCTCTCTTGACCTACTTGCTACTCCCCTTCTAATACACCCCAGGATGCCATTGGCCTTTTCTTGGCCACGAGGTCACATTGCTGGCTCATGGTCATCCTGCTGTCCACTAGAACCCCCAGGTCCCTTTCCCCTGCGCTGCTCTCCAGCAGGGCAGTCCCCAACCTATACTGGCACATGGGGTTATTTTTTCCCAAGTGCAAGAACTTCATAAGATTTCTCCCCGCCCAGCCCTCCAGCCTGTCTAGGTCTCTCTGAATGGCTGCACAGCCTTCCGGTGTGTCAACCACTCCTCCCAATTTCGTATCATCAGCAAACTTGCTGACGACATTCTCTAATCCCTCATCCAGATCATTGATAAATATATTGAAAAGCACCGGCCCGGGCACTGACCCCTGAGTGACCCCACTAGACACAGGCATCCAGCCAGACTCAGCCCCATTGACCACAACTCTCTGGCTTCTTCCCTTCAACCAGTTCTCGACCCACCTCACTACTTGGTCATCCAGACCACACCTCCTCAGTTTACCTGTGAGGATGCTGTGGGAGACGGTGTCAAAGGCCTTGCTGATGTCCAGATAGACCACGTCCACTGCACGGCCATCATCCATCCACCTGGTTATGTCTTCGTAAAAGGCTATCAGGTTGGTCAAACATGACTTCCCCTTGGCAAAGCCATGCTGACTGCTCCTAATAACCTTCTTATCCTTGATATGCCTAGAGACAGCGTCAAGGATAAGATGTTCCATCACCTTTCCAGGGATGGAGGTGAGGCTGACCGGTCTGTAGTTACCGGGGTCCTCCTTCCTGCCCTTCTTATAGACTGGAGTGACATTCGCTTTCCTCCAGTCTTCAGGCACCTCACCTGTTACCCACGACTTACCAAAGATGATGGAGAGTGGCCTAGCAATGACTCCCGCCAGCTCCCTCAGCACCCGTGGGTGCATCCCATCAGGGCCCATGGATTTATGAATGTTTAAGTGTTCAAACTGATCCATAACCCACTCCTCATCAATCAGGGCAGACTCCTCCTTTATCATGACTTCCTCTGGGGCCTCAGGGGACTGAGGCTCCTGAGGATGGTCTCCAACAGTGTAGACAGAGGCAAAGAAGGCATTCAGCAACTCTGCCTTCTTTCTGTCCTCAGTCTCCAGGGCACCCACCTCATTCAACAGAGGGCCTACATTGCCTCTAGTGTTAGTTTTGTCAGCAATGTACTTGAAGAAGCCCTTTCTGTTGTCTTTGACCTCCCTTGCAAGTTTTAACTCCAAGGAGGCCTTAGCTTTTCTGATTGCCTCCCTACACTCCCTGACAGCTGTCCTGTACTCCACCCAAGTGGCCAGCCCTTCCTTCCACAATTTATACACCCTCCCTTTCCACCACTCAGCAGAGAAATTATATTCTCATTACTTTAAATGCCAGGCATACTTTCATCCAACCCAATGGCAAGACCGATCCAGTGCTTCCTCTGGCAGAAAATTCCTGTAGTAGTTTACCTCTCCTGAGACCAAAAAAAACCTGTATGAAGACTCCAATCACAGGAGTTTTTCTTTTTCTATACTAGTCTCTTGTTTCAGTCATCTTGCAGTCTAGCTTCAGGTATACTAACAATGTAAATTACATTTCCATGCTTCACGTGGCAGTTTTGCTTTTGGATGATCACTATACTCTTTTCTAAGCAGCTGATGATTTTAAGCAGCCTACTGTATTAACTGAAGTAGATGAGGTTTCACTAGTGTGGCTGTAAGCAGAATTTGACTGATAAAATGATCTTTTTCTTCTCTGCAGTATTGCTTGTGTCTACTGGTGATAGGGTTGCTTGTTTTATCTCAGTGCTTTTATCTGTTCTACTCTCCAGTAAGACCCTTCTTCCAAACAGCTCTACGCTTCCAGGCCTATTTTAATAATTCATCACAAAAAGCTAGAGTAAGCAAGATAAATAACACAGTATGATCTATGGTTGTACCTCAAAGGCAGGAAACACAAATCATGTTTAACTACATAAACATCAAGCTCTAATCTCACTTTACAGACGGGGAGTTGTATGCTTGGTCAAAAACCCACCAGACTTATAAGCACCTTTAATATAAGAAAGGAGAAATGGTGGGAAAGTCCACAAAACAGGTAGTAAATATTTAAAAGGAACATTATTTAAAAATATAAAGATATATGCATGTACATAACAGTTTTCAAAGAAATATTATTACAAAACCAACTAAATAACATTAGTGGTGTCAGCTCCACTTTTCTTACATTGTATTTTTTTTTATTTCTGTGAAATAAAAACCTCAATAGTAATTCAGTGCCTTTGTTAAAACAGATATTTGCATAACATTCAGGGTTACTTGGACTCCTTCAGTAGAACTGGCTGATAAAAACATACCTGACCACACAACTACTTGATAGTTCTGTTTCCTTTTTCCTCTATTCCTCTCTACTTGCTTCAAAGTCCCAATTCTTCCACCTCTTCAACTTCTCCAAACCCTTAGAAAATTCCAACTTCTATACTTGTCCCCACAAATCCTAGCTCTTCCTCAAAACCTTCCTTGGCGATGTGGTCTATCCATTCATCGTATTTCTAAATATTTCTCAGAATAGTTGATCAGCCATTTGCAGTGTTCACTGTATGCTCCAGAGACAGCAAGAGCTAAGCATCCCCAAATACTGGGCAGCTGGGCAGCGAAATTGTAAAATGCCAATGCACAGAGGGAAAGAGGACAGGATAACCAGTGGAAGAAAGAGTGGATGTTTATAATGTTCATAACAGCGTTAACTTCTGCTGAGTGCCTTCTGTTTCAGCTTATGGATAAGAGAAGAAGATTAGGCAACCCTGGGGAGAGCAGGGAGAGAAGGTTACCCATGCAGACGCCAGGAAACAAACTCTGGCTATGATACAGATGCTCCAGGAGATGTGCCAGCGATGTCCAGTAGCCCTAGTAGCTCTAGTAGTTTTCTCCTTTCTTGGAGATTTGCAGAAAGTGTTTCAACAATTCATCACAAATCTAATGCTATGTCTTAAAAAAAAGTCCTTTAACTCAGGTATTTCTGCACAACAAATTTACATTCTGATAAGCTTTTGGTCCACAAATTACCCTTATCCTTTGGCCCCAAGTATACTATTTGCACCTTTCTCTTCACATTTTTTCTCCTAATCTTTTTAGTCTTATGAAGTGTCCCTCTCATTTGTACTACAGATCACAACCTGGGTTGTTGTCTAAAGATAGATGGATGATCGAATGACTAGTTGTTTGGTTTTGTTTTTTTTTTTTCATAAAGGAATGATAGTGTAGATAGATGAAGCTCTGTTCATTTACCAGGAATCTTGATCTCTTCACGAACTACGTCACCAAATGTAAGTTGTGCAGAAAAATCTTGATACCCATGAACTCTCACACACTGAGAATTAAGATAGGTTGATGCAAATGAAATAGTCCTAGACATATCATTCAAACAGAATTAATTTGGACAGCACCCAGAGGGGTTAGTGCAGTGGGAAGGTTTCCAACAGTTTTTTACACTTTACTGATCTTACTTGAGAGAACCAAGTGTTTTTATTAATCAGTAACGATTTAATGTACAGTATTAATGATGTAACTACCAAATACAGTCATCAGTGAAGAAAGTACTTAAAAATACACTGTATTTCACAGCGCTTTATGTGAGTGTGTCTCTTATCTTTCTTACCTTTTCCATATTCATTTTAGGACAAAAAGTTGGTTGTTGCCGTGTTACATGTCCCATCCTTCTGTCTCTCCTTCTCCATCTGCAAAATGAAAGGCACAAACTCGCAAAACGACTTGTTACAGAGGAACAGAAGTGCATTGCATTTCTGGCACGTTGTGCTTGGTATGGGAAGAAATTTTTACCTTATATTTTATGCAGTAGCTAAATTATTTCCCTGATCTGTTTCAGATGCTTAAGTGCTGCCTGTAATGTATGCTACTGGGATTAGACAGCAGGTGTTTGCTTCAGGTAGTCATAAACTTTGTCAGGAAACTTTAAAATGTCAGTATCAGTTTAAAAGTCTTGGTGGGAAGTTAGCTACTGTGGAGATTTTATGGAAATTTTCAATACGGTGCTTTTCTTTAAAGACATATCAAATTTTCTTTCATCTATGACAAAAGATAGTCAACTGAATGCTTCCAAGAATAAGACTCTTCTGAACCCATGTGTACAGAAATTATACTGTTACTCCCTGTGCTGTTTTCAGGCCAGTGCTAGTGTTGCCAGACTCATCATTTCCTGCATGCATCACATACCTGCCAAGAATTCTGCTTGAAGCAAAACCATCCTGTACTTGGATTTTTCCTTCTCTTCCCTTCACAAGCCTTTCCTAAATTTCTTCTTATGATTTCCATTGATCCTACTCTGATCATGTTAATTTATTCTTTTATCCCTTGCTTCTAAGGAAAGCTTTCCAACCGTCTGAATACTCACTAAGAAAATGAGTGCATTATTGTATGTGTAGATATCTAGATAAAGCTAGAGTTAGGCACAAACATTGTCTCAATTAAGAGGTCTAAAATTTATGAACTGATTTAATTTAGGGAAATTTTAACATACATACATAAACCAAATACACCAAATATATCTTCAGGTTTTTTTCCAGAATGCTGTACATATAAGTTGCGATGATAATTTTTAAAGCAATATTTAACAAATCGCTATTCGTTACCTGTGTAAGGAATATATATATATGAATATATATATGTATATGAATTCCTATAGTTAGGGAATATTTATTGCATTTTACAGAAAATATTTAACATGAGCAATTGTTCCATTTTTATCTGTGATATTCTCGGAAAAGGTACATTTCATTCTAGTCTATCTTCCTGCTGACTTAGCTGCAAGAAAATCGTTGTAGAATAACTGATCAATACTAACGCACATTTTAATGACAACATCAGCAGCAGAAAGGAACTGGTAGTCCCTGATGTTATAAAATGTTGTATTGTATATATTTAGGTGATACTCCAAGTTTATGATAGAGCTTCTGAAGTTTTTGTGGTTTTAATAGCATATTGCTCTTTACAACACTCTGTTTTTAACCTCACAGGGACATAATATGTTTTAGACTACTCTGTAAACTAGGTAAAAGATACATGTTGGGACTTTTGGAATTTTGCAAAGTGTTTTTATTAGAGCACAAAAAAGGAGAATGCACTGTGGCAAATAGTCTTAATGCCTGCTTGGACTGTCTTGTGCGCTTCTTTAAAGATACTTCAGTCTTTTTCTTCTTGTTTGCATCATCTCATGCCACGTAGTGACTGAAGGCCTGCATCTGTTTGTCTTAACATATTTACATGATATTTTTAGAAGTCTAGTAAGGAAGATAATGATGGAGGGGAAAAAAAACCTGTCTGCTCTGAGATGTTTAGAGGTCGTTTTTGTGAGACTAATTGCCGCAGCGAGTTGACAGAACACAGCACTGGTGTTTTGCAGGTAGACTGCTACATCTAATTCTGCAAGAAACAGTTGTAAAAATGTTTCACTTATTCCAGTGCAATAACATGTAAGGTTACAGACAAAGAAAAATCAGTTTTGGTCCAATCTAGACCTCCTATAATTCTACAAATTAAATTCAGATAAATGCTAATACATAAATATGTTTCAACTGATTGTATTTAGTTGACTAAATTATATCAATGTTGTTTAACAATTTTGTTGACCTATTTTACTTCATCAAAAACTTTGAGTTTTGCATTGTGGTTTTTCATTCATTTTAAAGGACTAGTATTTCTTTAAAACAAGCAAACATAAAACACAATCATATTAATTCCAGCAATCTATGTATATTACTCTGTACACACTCTTTTTGGTGACCTGGTTTTCATTTTGCCTTTAAGATTTCAGTTTCAAGGCAGGCTGTTCCTTGTTAATAGATTGATTAAAGTATGTCCTACATATCATATACAGTACTATTGCCGTCTTGAACCCTGTATTATTTAATTTAGCTATCATTTGGGAGCGGAGAGGATATAAATATGAGCAGCAAGAGTTGATGCTACTTTTGTGAATGAACGAGAATTTTTTTGTTGCTTTACTTCCTAAAATCATCATTTCCTCTCCTGCACATGCATTCCTGTTTGTTGGCATTTCGGATAGGACTTGATGTGCAAGGCGGATTCAATACTTACAAAGTGGAGAATCACCCTTTCTAGGTGGTTGTAGCTTTCATTTGTTGTAGAAGAACCAGGATGACCAGCCTGGACTGGACATTTGACTTTCAGTCATCTAAAGTCCAGTGAAGTGTCACCTAGGCACAGTGTATAACCTGCATTCTCACGGCTTCTCAGACTTTTGCTTTCAAAGTTGGTTAATTCTATGCAGCTCTCAAGAATTTGGCTACCAAGAAGAGACTTGTTTAAAAGCTTGAATTCTCCTGCTTGAAAAAGTCCACTCTAGTGGAAATGAGTATGAATATGGGTGAAACAGGAGAAGGTGCACAGACTACACAGCTGGTGTTCTGGCCAGGCTGTTTTAGAGGCTGTCTCACAGAGATGTTATTCGTGATAGGTAGCAATGCACACACAACTTAAGTGATGTGTAATTCTGTTTTCTTTTCTTTCTGATGTCACATTTTCCTAAGCCTTTGTCTTTCGCAGTGATATTGATGAAGTGATTTTTATGAGTTTCAGGTAGTGTGCTAGCATGACTTTTTCAAGGAGTCTGATATATGTATAGTATTTGATGAACTTTCTTTTTCTTCAAGGTCCTTATATCAGAAAGAAAACTGATGTTTTCAAGCTGGCAGAAATCATGATATTTACCTAAAAAAGAGGATCATTTTGAAAGATCATGAAGTAAACACTATAGATAAGCATTGAATTCTGTGACAATTGTGATGCGGAAAAATATTTGTGACCATGTTTTTTCTTTTTATTTCTGATAATTTTATTTCACATTATAGCTTACTTTCATTTTATGCACATAGTAGCATGAAAGGCTACTACTAACATGCCAAAAACTGATTCTCAATTTAATCTCTTCCAAGAGAATGATTTGGATGTCTCTAGACATTTAAATTTTGTTAAAGGGAATGGTAATAATGCTTCTGATGCTGAAATTAGTTTTGGAACAATTTTCAAGCACTTTTTAGAGTGTCTTATCATCTTTCTAATTGTTCTTCTCCATTGGATGAAACATCAAAGAAGGGTTTATATGCATTGTTTATGCTGTAAATCTTTGTTGGTGATTTTACTTGTTTATTTGGTGGTCAGGTCATTGAACAAAGTAAAAAGACATGAATTCTGGTCTACTTTACTATGTTTTTATTACTTTATCACACCAATTGCAAAGGTATAAATCTGCTTTATTGTTTTTCAAAAGGTTAATGTGATCATTAATCTCTCTTGAAATTATGCTACACACAATATCTGCTTTACTGCATATCCATTACAGAACCAGAGCTTTGCAAATTTGATCAAAACCAAAAAAATTCTCCTTCCTCTCATCCCTCCAAAAACCCTTGTCTGCCTGGAAACTTTAGTGTAACTCTACTTTTTTTTTATAATCCCTTTAGCATTATTAGTGAACTAGCAGGTGCAATAGGAGTGCCTAGATGACAGTGTAAACAGGTATGCCTATTTCCTTCTTTGTCAGCCACAGCGTAATTTAAGCTGTGCTTGCAGTGAAGCCACTTCAGTGGAAGCAATTTCTAATCTGTAGAACTGATACTTCTTTAAAGTCCGGATACTGACTAATAATGATACCTTCATTAAAAAAAAAAAAAAGACTTTGCTATGTGGAATTTTGACAGATGCCAGGTCCCGGACGGAAGAAACCTTCAGAGAAGGTTCTTTAGGGTGGATGGTCCTTTTTAAACTATGGGTTGCCAGCTCTGTTTCCGAGATATGAAAAAGGCTGTGAATCACTTGAGATTATCTCTTGCCCATATCAGAAAGCTAAAGCAATGAGAATGTCTGTAGTGATATAATGGGTGCTACCTGTAGAATGGCTGTTTACTGTAGGAATCTGTTTGATGTGGCTTAGATATTTTTATGGAAAACCTCTCAGCGGGTTCTTAAGATGTGTCTAGATGCAAGGTCACAGGCAGCAAAAAAAATTCCCCACAGAACATCAAAGGAACTATAGTGAATTTAGAAGTAAGGACACTCTCCAAAGAGGCAGGTAATTGCTGCAGAAATCTGCAAGGTCTAACGTACGGTACTGTGTGTTACCTCATGGACATGACAGGTTTGGGGTTTAATGCTGGTTGCATGCAGTAGCCCCATGTTAGGAACTCTGCTGGGAGGACTTCACCGGCACATCTGCTTTTCTATTTGTGTACAGCTGTAATCCTCCGGACCCCAGCTGGCTCATTGTCAAACCAGTGCAGATGCTTTCTTATCTTACTTTCCAGCAGTAGAATTTTGCTTAAATCATCTACTCTATAGACAGCTTGCAACATTGACAGGAAAAAACCTTATCTGGTCTTGCTTATGTAGCCACTGGGAACGGCAAGACAGATGTGTACATTGCTTGTTTTACAGTCCTTTCCCCTCCATAAGTATTCTGGTTTTATTCTGGTTTTACTGAAGCGTAAATAATACTTTGTTTTGCAAATACTTTAGTTTGGTCAAACATGTTTTCATCTAGTTCAAGCTTATTAAAGGAGTGGGAGAACTGCAAAAAATTGGAAGAACACTTAGCCTAGGAAACAGACAGTAGCACAATTAGGTCTATAGGTCACAGATGGTATGAGCCAGAAGAATATTGTTTAGGTTTTCCTATGAGAAAGCTCAGCTAGCAGAAGATACTAAAGAAACAGAGACAAGGTTAAACACTGTTTTGGAAGGCACATCAGCATTTGCTTTGGGTTGCTGGACTTGCTTGTCAGTTTTCAAAAAACAGTCCAAAAAGTGCAGTATGTTTCACTGTAATATTAATTAAAGATAACAAAAAGATTCAGATAGTCAAAGTTATCTTCTCAGCCAAAGTCATGTGTATGACACTGAGCAAAAGATTCAAAACTTCAGGCTCCGTTTCACATTTAGCTTGTTATATTATCTCCCTTTCAAGTTAAAAATAAGAGGGATCATTCCTGTGCTTTTCTGCACTTTATTTCCTTTGCAAGTGTAGTAAGTATAATATGTCTGCTTATCCATAAACACAAAAGGGAGGACATGCTGTCAACAATTTCAACCTTGTTTATTCCCCACAATGTCACAGGGATTAGAGAGCTAAGTAAATGTATGCTATTATTTGTAAACATTTTACAGTCTGCAAGGAATTACCAATTTTTCTTCAACTGCTTTTTCTTCATGCTAGTGTTACACAGTGAACTCAGTTATGACTAATTCGTCATCTCAGCTACCTATTCATTGCCCTCTATTTCATCCAAAATCTTAGGAATGACTTGGAAAGGCTAGATCCAGAGTTGTTTGAGATTTGCCCTGGAAAATTTCAAAAGAAACAGAGAAGCTATATACCATCCAATATGTTTTATTCTCTGAAGGAGTCACTTTCTGTTCTATGAGTTGTTTTTCTTTCAAACAGAGAAAGTCCCTAAGCCCAACCAAAATGTATCTTTAGTTTCATTGTGTGGTACAACAGGCCTGGGTAATTATATACCTCTGCAAGTCTTCAGCCTATGCCCCAAGCTGAAAGGCAAACTATAACAAGAAAGTACTGGGAAACAGTGGCCAACTTCAGGCAGGATACCTAACTATAACTGCTCATTTTTACACAGAAAAGAGGAATGAGATTGTTTATGGCAATATGAGAACTCAATATCAGAGAGTTCTATCCTGGTTTGAGCTAAAAAGAACCAGTTCTTGTTCAGTGATTTTTACTTCTCAGCCCAATCTCTTCTCAGAGGCTGCAGAATGTTTTTGCAGACAGTGTGTGCTACTGGCAGTGATAACACCTGATGTTTAGTTACTGCCTGGGACTGGGATGCAGAAAGGCTCTTGCTTGTATCTATCCCTATAGTGGCCAAGGCCACTGCTGGCTCTTGTGTGCCACGCTGGAGGTGCTGAGAAGTAAGAGGGGTCACAAGGAAGTAGAAGGTTGCAGTGAGTTACAGACAGGACAAGTGACCAGCAAGAGTATTCCATTCCATTCCATATATGTCATATTCGGCATAAAACTGAGGGATCTCAAGGTTTTAGCTCTCTTTCTTCTTTTCTGCAATTGCTGGCATCCAGGGAGGACTCTGTCGGCTCTTCTGCCTTTGATCCTAATCCTGAGTTCCTGAATCCAGCTCCTGTACCCAGCTCCCCTCTGCTGCTGAGCCTGGGACTTTCCTGGTTTCACCTGTTCTGCAGCATCAGTGGGGATTGCTATCGGGGGAGGGGGGAGGTGAGGAGTTGGGTTTGATATCAGATTTATATATATGTATATAGTTTGCTATTTTTTAAATTTTCTTATTCATTAAAGCTGGTTTGTTTTTTTTTTTTTTTTTTCCCAATCCATAAGTCTCTCTGCCTCATTTCCTTTTCCTTCCTGCTTGGGGAAGGAGAGGGGGTTAGAGAGTATCTGTCCGCGTTTAGTGGGGGGCCCAGCCCTAACCTGAGACAGTCCTAAGATTTGTCATCATCCTTACTAATCCTATTGAAGTTAAATAATTTTTAAAAGACACTAGGGACATTACCTCTCTAGAACAAACGTAAGCCAGGATTTGGTGATGTTTGGTATCCTGGACTCTCAACAATCTCCTTCACACAAGGAAAATATTTGGTGGCCTTCACACAAGGAAAATGTTTAGTTGAACATGCAAGCAAATGATAGAGTCTTCCAGTTAACTCAAGCCACTTGAAAATCAAAAGAAAACACAGTTTTTGCAAACTGACTATGAAATGTTAAACATCAGGAAAACTGACCCCCAAAATACTCTCATTCTTAACTGTTAGTCTTTTTTGTTGTTTTCCTTACTTTTAATTTACCCTTTAAATAAAAAGCTTTAATAAAGAGGAATGAAGGGACAAACTTGAAGATATTTTGCCTGATGGTATAGCAATCAAGTTATATCTTTATTAAAGTGACAGCCAGCAGAATGTACTGAAGATCAGTTAACCATATGACAAAATATTACACAGATGTATTGTGCTACACTGCAGAGCAAATGGTCAGGGACTGGCTGTTGTAGAAGGAAGGTGAACACTTCTGATGAACTTGTCGACCAAGAAACCCAGGAGTTTTTTGGGTTTTTTCACCTGAAAGAGAGGATAAAATATGTTCCTTTTTAGGACTAGGTGACTAATTCTGATACCGGATTGTTTCAATTTATTTTTGCTTTTACTCTACTGTGGACATTCTGACCACTACTAAAATTTGAAACTGATTTTACAACTCAAGGGTGGAGAATACTTATTTTTTTAATTGAACTAAAGAAGCTTTCAGTATAGGGAAAAGTATTTCCAGCCCATTTCTACTCATAGTGCTTTTGAATTACTCCTAGAGATGTTATTTGGATGAAAGCTCCTGTCAGACTTGATAAAATGACTGACAAGGCCAAATTGGCATGCATTAAGGGAAATGACAGGAGAAAAGCTTAATCATGCCTGTACCAATAGATTCAAGCTATTTTGGTGATCACACTGCCATCCTGCGTGTGTCAGTAAGGCTTCACTTTCATCTCTGTAGAAAAAGCTACGAGGCAAATAGACATTTGGCCTTGCTTACATGCCGAGAAGAGGCCAAAGAGAAAAGTAGAGCTTTCTTGGCACAAATAGGATATCTGGTCACGCTAATACACTCTGCAATGTCCCACAAAACAAATGGGAAGATAGCAGAAATGAATTCTCTAGTGTGGAGGAAGCTTAGAAATACACACCTCAGCTCTTATTCCTGACCCAGAAAAATGAGAATAAAAAAAAGTCAGTTGAAAGTGTGAAATAGTGTTAGATGAACAAAAGTTATCTGAGTAACCATCAGGTTACTCTCATATAACGACTATACTATTTCTGTGACTGATATTAAATGTAAGCTGCTAACTGAGGAACAAATAGTCCACCCCATTCCAAGTTGTTCCACTGAATGTTCATCATGAAGAATTTGAGTTTTTCCATGGCCACAGCCTATGCTGGAGGCTTCAGAAACTTAGTACTAGGAATTTCTGAGTGGCATAGCTGGCAAACCTTTAGTTTCTTGGGGCAGTATTGGACATATGAGAGTCTGGCTTGTAGATAAAACTCCTGAGTTTCCCTCTGTCATAGTGACTTGTTAAAATCCTAAGATACAGGTTAGCCACAACAGCAATATTATCCTGAGAAGCTGAAGGCTGCCAACCACATTACAAGACAGATGTGGAAGCAGATTTTATTCCAGTGACTACAACTGGACACCCTGTGGGTGTGCTCCAGGGCTAAGTTATTTCCTTGAGTGTAGTTTCCCTGTTTTCCTTATAGTCCGTAAATATTAAGATTGTTATTAGAGAAAAATTCTCTCCATGGGACCTCTGCCTTCCATCAAGCATTTGCTAAACTTATAGGAGAGGTGAAAATACTAAAGAACTATTAATTTGCTGTGCTTGAAAAAGAAAACGATGCTGCTGTGTGACATGGGAGTTTATGTGAAGTTCTTAAGCTTAGTTTCAGTCCTCCAGATGGGATGTGCTCAGACATGCTAGTGAGAGACAGAATGATAGGATTTTTTTGCTTTTCTCAGTTTTGGGAGTTTAATGTGTCATTACTTCAAAAAAAAAAAAAAGTGTGACTGGCCTAGGTGGGACCTTCTGGCAGGAGGGGAGAAGCTGAGCATACCTGTGAAGGGAAGTTTAGTAGCTGGAGTTTGGGACGAGCCGGAGAGCAAGTGATCGCAGGTAGAAGACAGGGGCTAGCGAGTCTGGGAGGCTTCTGGGAGCAGGTTACAGATGGCCCTTTGGGCTCCTCACTGACGAAGATGCTTCCTGGAGATAGGAGTGGTTTTGGCATTGAGTATGCTGACACCAAGGCAAGGCCTCAACTGTAAGAAGTGAGTGAAAGGAAGTTTCTGATATATATATATAAAAAATAAAAATAACTTGTGTGTGTGTATATATATATAAAAATATTCTTTTAAAATACCTTTTGCTCTCTACCAGGAAAATATCTTGGCAAATTTGCTTCAAAACTCTGGGGTCATTTTGCAAGCAGAGACATAAAGAACTGTGAATGCAAGCCAGATATTACACTTCCACAGCTTTATCAGCATTGGGCTTTTTTCTTTCATTTATACAGCTTGGTCTACACAGGTATAAATCTAGTAAGAACAGCATTTCTGCCACCATGTTCTTGCAATGGTGTTTAGCTGGAGTGCACTGAAAAGTCTGGTAGCCACAGATATATCCTCCTCAGTGAGTGATACAAGAGTTAAGATTATAAACAGCAGATAAAAATATTGTATGTCTCCCTCTTTAATTCTCACTTTGTAATATCCTAATGCACAATAGCATGGCAATGGTAGTCGGCAATTACAGAAATTGCATTTATTTTAAGGTGTGAGTCAGGATATTACCATTCGGTACTGTAATTACACAGGCCCTAAATGGATTTGTCTTTTTCTCTAAACTGTGGGGGGATTACTGGTGGGTTTTGTGTCTCTCCTTTCAGTCCATCCTTGTATTTCCTACCAGTTTTGTCTGTTTACACACTTCTTCCCTTCCAGCCCTGATCTAGAACTTACTCCCGTTCTTTAACTTGTACATTCCTTAGTTCGTTCCTACAGTAGAAGACACTTCATTCATTCAGAGGCATGACCCCCCCTCTTCTTTTTTCTCTTTTTGTTATGTCACCACTACTCTTTATTTACCACATCTTTAACTTCTCTTTCCATTTTATCAGTTTGTTTCCCTCTGTTAGCAACTTCTTTCCTACCCTAACTAAGCTCTTTATTTTCCATTCTCAGACCAGTGTATTTGCTGCTGTTTTCTTGATATTCTGAGGGGATTTCTTAAGCTCCTTTAGTGCCATGGAATTGTCTGATGTGTTTGTGGATCACAGTGCTACTTTTCAAAGAGTCTAGAGCTGCTATTAAAAATATATTAACCAGATATTATGAGAAATGCTATATGGAATATAACTTACTTTATCTATGATGGAGCAAAAATGTAAATTAAAGTTCTTTTCACATGACATAAAAAAATATGTGATGTTCTTTAATAGTGCAAAATCGGGCTTTATTAAGACAGAGCCAGCTATCAGTGAGGAGAGTCCCTAAAATGTATATGTATTAAACAGTAGCGTGCATGACTTGGTTATCTGCTGAACAGAAGCTGGCTTGCACAAACACAAGGCTTTGCAATTAATGCTCAGTAGCACTAGGCTATTAAAAGTCTTAGTTGATATTTCCATTATGGTGAGAATTTTCAACAGAACTTGGGGATTTCAGATCATGTGTCCCACCATAATTCAAGACCAAAGGAATTTGTCTGAGTTACATTCTGCCACTTTGACATTTACGAAAATCCAAAAAGGAGATGAGTGTGCTGCACTATTATAAAAGTTAGAACATGAACAATCTCATTATTTGTATCTAGAATGAAAGAAGGTCTATGAATGTATCACAAAAAGAAATGTGTTTTATGAAGAACAGACTAAGCACAGCTGTCAGCATTGGGTATTAAAATTTAAAGCCCACGAACTAAAGACAACGTTACCCAGTGAGTCAATAACATAAAATAACATAAAATAAAATATAAACATCACCATTTTATGTTCTGGAAAAAAAGTTGTAAAACAATGTACAAAATGTTGATTTGAGTAATTTTTGCTGATTCCACAAAAATATAAAACAAATAAGACTTGAAAGCAAATCCTAACACAGAGTTATGTCCTTGAACTGCAAATTCTACAGCAATTTCTTTGAAATACATATAAAAAAAGTTGTGCAGTGAAATCATCATGCTGGGCTTCACTCTGCACCACTGACTTTAATGGGATTTTGCGGAGCAGCAAATGTAGGATTCAGGTCTGGTTAGTGGCAGTGCCACTCGACTGCAATCACACAGTTAGTCAGACAGACCTGGGAGTAGAAACCATGTATCACCTACCTAAATGGGGAAAAAAAGTTCACAAAACTTTTTTTCCAGTATAATAACTGGAAATATGCTCAATTCTTTTGAACAAAAGTTCAATAAGTTTATTATTTAATTACAGTTGCCTAGGCTATTAGAGCTCAGGGATATGTGCTCAGGAAGATGTGTATACAAACATTTAAATCCAGTCCCATTCAAAACAACATTTAAGCATACACTAACCTTTGAGCTTAGTAACTCCACCTGTGTAAGTGCTCTCTTCTGCTCCATTTATCCTACAGACTACTTCAGGCAGGGGTTTGGGGAATGAAGGTGTAAAATATAAAGTCTTGAAAATGAGTTAGCAGTGCTACTTTGGTGTGAATGAACGCCAACTTCAGCTGCACTGTATTAGCAAAACAGTAACCAGCAGGTCAAGTGCTGTTAATATTTCTCCTTGGTTTTCTTCAGGTTGCACCCAGCAGATCCCGTTCAGGTCTGGGCTACTTGGTTCTAGACATGGGTTTGTTTAGCCTGGGAAAAAAAAAAAAGATTCTAAAAGGACTTTTGCCTAAGAAAAGTATTTTTCACTGTGAGAGTGGTAAAATATGGAACAAGATAACCCAGAAAGGTATTGGAACCTCAACTTTTTAAAGATGTTCAGAATTTCACAGCACAGAGCTTTTATGAAGTATGAAAATAGATTGTTAGTAATATTGCTAGTATTTATTGTGAAATTAGATCATTGCAATCTTCTCTGACACTTTGTAATGTTTAAGAGACGTAGGCTTGTATAGTCCTAAAATCTGGAAGTTATACTCAGATATGCTATTATAGATATTTGTGTTTCAGCTGTTCACATTCTTGCAACACTTCAGTGGTTCAGAGAATGCCAATGGGATTCTGGAGTCCCAGCATATAGCTAAAGCAATGTCAGAGAAGGTATAATTCAAGATCATAAACCACAAGACTTTGCGCAGACTCTAAAATGCAGATTTTCCTAATTTACATGCCACTTTAATTCTCAATTTATTTAATATTCTGTTGAAGAATTAATATTGATTACTGTGATTTTTCTGTAATTGCAAGTCATAAATACACAACTCAGAAGTGATCTAATAGAGTGTCTCCTCAGAAACTGGACCCTATGAAAGTATATGAATTGGAATATTGGGATTAGTTTAGCTGAAAAACTGAGGTTGTGATTGATTTTCAAATCCTTACTGATTTTCAAATCCTTAGTGCAGAACGAAGTAGTGATATTCTCTGAGGAATAAGCAAGCATAGGGAAATTGAGGTCCAAAGTAGAGTTGTAAATGCTGTTAGAGAAGGAAGTTGCTTCTATCTCTTTCACAAGTAAAGACCTCTGATTCATAGAAGAGTATTTTCCATAAAAGAACATAGTGAAACCACTGGTTAGCTTTTATTTGACTCATATTTACTCACAGTATAATAAATCTTGGTTCTTCTTTATGGCTAATATAAGAGCCTCTTAAGAATTGTTGTAAATGCCATGTGTCTTTATATAACCTTCATGTAATAATTTCTTAATACTCTTGTAGATGAATAATTAGATGATTTATGAGAAATATATTGAGGTCATTTGATATTACAACTGGTTATTGGTGTAAGAATATTGATACCAATTGGAGAAAGTAATTACCTGGCAACACTTAAGCAAATTCCTTCCAAGCACAGCAAAACCAGAGCACTGTTTCAGAGGATACTAACACTGTTTCAGCAGTTGAGAGGATTTATATAAGAATCAAATATCTTGTTTCTTGAAATAAAAAAATAAGCACTTATTAAACCCAAACAAACTGTAAAATCTTACTCAGAAAATGAAAGCAGTAAAAGAAAAAAAATGCAGCTAGTATTTTAAAGGTACCTGCAATTTTGAGAAAAAAAAAAATTTACACTCCAAAAGACTAATTTTAAACCATCTAGATAAAGCTGACATAGATCACTGAAGTTGCAGTACAATACGGAATCCGATTCCCGTGAAACGCCGAGTTATTCAGTGATCACATGTGCTCAGAGTAGAGGCATAAGCTAAGATTTGGTGAAAAGAAATGAACAGAGATGTTTAATTCATATTCAGAACACTTGCTGTTTTAAGGCAACTTCTTATGTGCCATTTCTAGGTTATATATGTTATAACATATTCAGGGTATCTAGTTTGCATAAGGCGAAATTAACCAACATAAAGAATGTTTACCTCTGTATTTCTTGCTTTAGCTATTTTTAGTGGTTGTTTATATGGGAGGCAAAATAGGCAGGTCTTCCCCAGACCAGGGCAGGCACTGCTATGTTTTTAATAGTCTTTTAATCCAGGGTACAAAAGAGCCTTGTAATTTTGTTTTCTGTTGTCTATTTCTCTTTTTAAGGTAGTAATACTAACAGTGGTAAAGTTGATCATCGTCATTATTTCACTTGTTTCAACAATAATAACCCTAGGACTGGGCAAAGGTTATAAAATCACTTCCACAGAGATAGTAAATAAGAGTTTAACCCTACCTTTTGTCAGAACTGTGAGCAACTGTTTTTAAGATAAAATTATCTGACATTTAGCAACAGACATATGGTAAGCACCGTTGCTATGATCTGTGACAGGGAAACTCATGAAAGAGAGGAAAAAACCCGCCAACCTTGCTAGGGATTTACACATTAAAACACCCTAGAACTTTTTGCCTTATTTGGATTGACAGTAGAGCTATTAAATGAGGAAGAAGTCTATGCTAATAGAATTGGAATCATGGAAGGTAATTTCTGACAGCAAGGAGAAAGGAACTATTCTTTGTTTCAGTCTATTAAAATCACACTGGATAAAGTACTTTGGACTATTGTGTAAGAAATACTCCTGCACTAGCAGACCGTCAATGGCAGAAAATATGCAAAAGGGCATAAAAGGTCTTATGAGTTTCTAATTAAATGAAATTAAAGTCGACAGGAGATTTTTCTTTTTTCAGCCATAGTAATGATTTAAAATAGTGGTGAATGTAACAAAGTAAAATGTAACATTTAATGACAAGGAAGGATAGCAGTATAAAAAAAATTGCCTAACATAGCTAGATCAATGTTTGATTAGTTCGCAAATGGTAATTGAATTAAAGCTTGGAAGTGCGATGTATAGGGCATTGATTTTTCCCGTTGACTAATCAAGAAGCAACAATTTAGATGCTGAGAGAGAAAAAAAAAGGTTGCCAGAAAATATAATTGCTATTAAAACACACGTCGTAAGGCAATGACAAAATCAATAGAGGAATGATACCATGCAAGTCCGGGTACATCTAATTACTCAAAATTATACAGTCTGAATTCTGTATTGGCTTTATACCACATATAACCTCATTGATTTCAGCATTAAATTTGGTCCAGTACCTGCAGAACACTCCTCTCAGTCTTCCTTTCTCACCATGTGCCTTCCCCTTCTGAAATCAATAGCAGAACTCACATTAAATTTCAATAATGCATGATCATAGAATATTGCTACTCTAAGAGACATTCATATGAAAAAGGGGAGAAATCATTTCTCCATTGATAATAATGATGAGGCTATATTGATGAGGCTGTTGCTTTTTGACATTAATTACTTGTTTTTAATACAATTTTTAAAAAATGACAGTTAGATACAGAGGCTTATGATAAGGAAGACAATATGAATAAAGACCCCAGGAAAACATATCTGTGTATTCGTAACTTCAGCTATATGAGTAAAGTCAATGGAAGTCAACTAACGGTTATTCAACTTGTTAAGCTAAGAATGTACATGAAGAATTTTGCTTGATCTGTTAAAGCATACACAATACATAACTACACAAATATTTTCTGCACATGTGCTTCTAAAGCTTTATCTTTTTCTCCAAGTGACTGGATTTGTAAAGATGTGTACATTTTGGAGGATCTGCCTACCAACCATACTCTATGGTTGGTACGAGTGGAACTCACAGTTGTTAGAACAAATACATTGTATTTAATTTTTATTTTTATTTTTACTGTCCCACAGAGCTCTCTGGTTACTGTGTGGGGAGAGTCAAACAGTAGTTGCAATGTGGCTTTGTGGTCCTCAGCTAACTTTCAAAATCTGTCCAATATGAGGATTTTGTATTACTCCCTACACTGCTTTTTGGGTTAGCTTGTGCGGTTACGAAGCTTTGTGGTTGAGTGACATTTAGAGATGAATACTTTCAATGTTTTCACATAGTGTACTTCACTTCCCTATTGGAACTATAAAGACACTCCTTTATTATGCTTTAACATATAATCATTACCCAAAAGGGCTAAATTTAAACAAAAGTACTTTCAAAATCCAAAGCTTTAGATGTAATTTCCTGAGGCCTCAGTGTCTGAATGAAAATACGCCTGCCTGTCTGTTAGGCCAGATGTCCCATTGGAGATGTGATAGCTATTTTCAGTTTCAGTGATTAATATACTGTGACATCTATAGATGGATGGGAATTGAAGCTTATTCTATGTCAGAGGGTACTATCTGGTAATTTAGGTTAAGCATCTATCTATACACATATGCACACAACTTTTATATTGACTACATGCAGATGGAGTTCTATCAATTTGGCAAACCTTTATGATAACAGAAATATTAAAAATCTGTCTTCTTTTTTTTAACATAGTAATTTTCCTCTAGAAAATATCCTGCTCTCTCTCACTAACTTTCTGAATAGCATCCATGTTACTTACATAACCTCCTGCTTTACCTTTAAATGGAACTATTGTGTGATGAAAGCTTCCAGTTTCTGAGGACATATTTTTTTTATATAGTATCAGTACTATATACATCAGCACTGTGTGTATGCATGCACGTATATACAAATATGTATGTAAAACAGCTAACATAGAACATTAATGGGCAATTATCTTGAAGACCAGCTTGAGATGATATGCAACAACCATAAAGCAACATTGCATAATAACAGTAACAGTTTTCCTTGGCCGCAGTCACCTGTAGAAATCTGCTGTGATTTCATACCAAGTGAAGCCATGTTAGTTACTCCGAATTGCACTGAACTACTTCAGCATGGAGTCTCGATCTCTGCGTGAAAAGGTTGGGGAACATAGTATATTTATATGCATCACTGGGCAGAGTATGGGATTAGGCATCTGAGCTTGCTTGAATGGAAGCTGCCAAGTGCTCATCACTCTTGGTATTAAGTCTCTTGGTCCTCGACCTAAATACAGATTCAGAAACCTAATTGACCCCCGGCTTTAAAGGTTGTCCTGTCTAGGGGTCGATTTGAGATCTTATCTTTTAGTGGTAATTAGTGTATTTAGTTCTGTGAATGAAACTTCATTAACTAAAATAAGTTTGTATTTTGATTTGTATTGTGCACTTTTAGCTTCATCCCAGTATCTCATTTATATTTCTCAGTTTAGCCACCTAATGGGCTACAGAGTTTAAGGATTTGTCTATAATAGTTCCCAAATCTCTTTTTAGGTCGATGCCCTGATGTTAATTTTCCATTTAGAAGCTATACACGCTCTCTGTTTTTTTGGATCCAAACTCATTAGTCTACATTTATCTGTTTCTCATCTACCAGCCAGGTGCATTCATTATTTATATCATTATGTATTGCCTTGCTTTTCTTATGTGCTGTTCTCTCCAAGCACAGCTGATGGAGTAGTAGGAAATAATCCACAAACTCACCAAATCACTATCTTTCTTTTTACTGCTTTCAAGAAAAGAAGCAATGAGTTTGGTTCAGTACAATTTATATGGTTGTTTATGACCATTTGGACAGATATTGACAAATCACAAAATATTCATTAATTACTGTATTTTCATGAACTGTCAGCCATAAATCATTTTTCACCGAAAATCTATAGAGAATACATTGTCCTGTCTGGCATTTGCTATTCTTTATTTTTAGTGTGGGTTTGTTTGTTTTTTTTTAATTCCTAAAAAGGTTGTCATTCTATCATAGAGAAGAAATCAGTGTGATGTGACTGAGGCAAGTAAGCATACACTTCAAATATCAATAACACTATTTCTTGTAACTCTTTCAGTGCCCTTGCTTATCTGATGGTGAATGGGTTTCTCTCATTAGCTCAACAGTATCCTTATGCATTTCCATGCACTGTTTCTCTGATGCATGGATAGAAATGTGTCAGTACTCTTCGAATGACTACAAATGTGGATGTTTATTTCTTGCACCAGATGCATATTAATACATCACCTCATCATTCATTTTTTACTTGGTTTCCAACTATATAATTCAACTGAACCATTTTTTACTGCTTGACAAGTATAGAACTGTGATTATAAATCAGATGACCGCTTCAGATATTTGCTGGAAGCACAATCTGCTCTCTATAAAGGTTTTTGTGTTGGTATTTCTATTCTTGCTTGTTTTTATCACTGCACTCCACTCAGTCTGATCAAAAGACCACCATAAAAACCACCAATGATTTTTGAATGTGCTTTTCTGCTGTATTAAACTGTTTAAACTGTGGCTTTTTGGTTGTTTGATGTTTTTTCTCCAATTTATTTTATTTTTTTTTCTTTCTGTTTTCTTCTTTTCTTACTAGGAAGAAAGTCTGAACTTCCTTTGCTGGGGCCTGATTCTTAGCTGATTATACTCAAAATCAACAGTTTTGGGAAAGCGCACAGTTTAAAGTGGTGTTTCTTATACTTTAGTTATTCCATCCTTAGCGAAGTCTGGCCTGTAAGATAATGCAACCTTATCTGGAAATTTACAAGTAAGCATGGTAACTAAGTAGATCCTGAAGACAGCAAAATCCACCTCTCACTGGACAAAAATGGACAGATTCACTCAGAAGTGAAAAGAGTGTATGCAAGTTATCTAAAACTTGAAACTGATTTATTTACTTGCTAAAGTCAGATGTTTTCTAAACCAGTCTTACAAAAACCACGCATAGGTTTTGAGCATGCTAAGCTATTAATGAGAAAAGCAACTGTGTAAATAAATGACTTGGGAAGAGGAAGAGTGCCAGTTCTGAGCTATTTCAGGAACATTCTTCCTGCTGAATGAGAAAGGGAATAAACACAGTAGTTCCAAATCTTGTGTAAAGCAATAGAAAGACTTGGCAGACAGATCAGGTCTGCACAGACTTGAAGATCCAAGAATAAATGAGACATGATTGTTACCAAAAAATGCAAATTATCCAAGTGAAAACAGCTCTCAGTAAATTGTTCTGACCCTGGTCACTGCATTATCCCTGTGTAAGCTGTCATTACAAGCTGAATGCTAGGTTCTCTTTCTCTGTTAATATATTGATAGCACATTGGTGGTTTCTTTCAAAAAAGTCCTCTATCAGCCTCAAATATTATGAGCCATTTTCTATTTCTTTGTTCACATCAAAACCCTCCTGATTTTGTAATACACATTTTTACTTGCATACTGTAATTGCATAAATAATTTCTTAGGGAAAAAGCTGAAGAGGAATTTTAAAAGTTTATTTAAGCAAGCATTTTAATATTTATAACACATTTAATCCAGAAGGCAGTTAGATCCAAGTGTCTTTGATAAAGTGATATTGATTTGTTCAACTGCCCTAAGCAAAATGGATAGTATAATTTCTCTTGTTGATTAGTAAATGCTCTGGCTCTGCTTCCTTTATATTTTTAAATGGTTGACAGAATGTTTGGGCAAAACAGACAATGAATTATCTTTTGAGAATTGCAACATTAATTTAATTTTTTTAAAATTTATTTTGATGTTATGTTTAGAACTATGATCATTGCAAAGATTTATATGTTCAGAGAATGCACTGATGAAATCTCAGAAAAAGCATATTTGATAGTTCCCTTTACAGAATATGAAAATTATTTTAGAAGTAACAACTGTGAATTATACACAGTGACATCTATAATATTCATGTGAAAAATGCAAAAGCAAATGTGAAATTTATGAAAAACCCCAATTGTTCATTGTTCCTCAAAACTGAATGAAATAATAAAATTGCTGCTGGAACATTCTCAGCAGGCTTTAAATGTACTTTTCAATTATATGAACATCATTCACCATCTGTCAGCCCCCATATCTGGTCATTTATCTATATGATGACTCACTGCAGGGTGCTGTAAGCATCACCATTACTTAATTTAATGAATACCCTGTCTACTTGCACCCCTCTTGACAGCTTGTGTCCATATCATTCATTCACTGCCAGCCTATCATCACCATGGCAAGAAAGGCATCTCTGGCTGCTGCCTTTGGTAACATCCCTTCTGTATCCATCCTGTCACCGCCAAGTCCATTCCAATTGCAGCACCGGTAGCCACAAAGCTACTTCAGCCCACACTGTCATGGTACTTCTCCCAAAGGAGGAATGGAAACTCTCCTGGGAATCTGTTATCACTTTTGACCTTGAGAAAAGATGATTATCTGATATAAAGGGAGAGTGAAAAGGAGATGCTTGTTCACATAGATCCTCTTCTTGGAAAACGGGAAGGCTCTCATGCAAGGAAAAAAATGCATGGAACTTCCTTACTCCTCTCTTAGTTCAAGCTGTTCATGTGGGAGAGAGTTGTTCTTCTCCCTCCTCCCATATAGGATTTGGAGTCAACTCTGCGAGTTGAATTAATACCCAAGAAGATTAATCAAAGGCTGTGCCTAATGCTGAAGTATAAAAAGTAAATTACTGGCCAACATGGGCAAGGTCTGTCGAGAAGTTAAAAAGAAAATTTTTTTGGGGAAAAAAAGAATCCCCACATGGAATTATTAATCATGGAATGAGATCTCCTAATTCCAACAGCCTCTGTTGGAGGATACATTTCTAAATTAATTAATTTTTGCCAGGGAGGGTAGAAGGAAAACTGTGCAATATTTCTTTAAGCAAAGTAGAGAAAGGAAGGCTTATTTGAAACCTACTTCTGTTTGGTTGGATAAATTTTACAGTGGCATAACTAATGTTTCTAGATTTGTTATTTATCGACTGTATGGTTTTAAAATGTATCAGAAGTGTGGGTCAGCTGTAAAAATGTTAATTTCACTGGTAGAATGAAACAGAATTTAAAATTTAATGAGAAATGCCTATCTGAAGTGGGAATAAGAGAGAAGTTATTACAACTTGCAGTGGTATAGGTGTATACGTGGTAAGATTTAACCCTGCTGATGAGAGAGGTTAATATCATTCTCATTAATAATGAAGAATAATAAGGATAATAGCGTGACATTCATAGATCACCTTCTGTTTGTACTCATATTATCCTAAGTTATGACTTTCTGCCATTGGGTTAATCAATGTCCACACACCCCAGGAGACTTTCTAGGTCTTCTCTTCTGGCTTTTTTCTGCCTATGTGGGAGGAAGAATCACCGTGGAGTGTGAATGATCCTACTCATCTGTTTCGACTCAACTCAGATGATGAAGCAGCAAGCAAACAAAAAGGTCTTTCTTCTCAGTTATTTTAAGTTAGATATTGATATTAAAAAAAGTACCTAATATATAGGAGACAACTAATATTCTAGGAGAGGATACTTCACCTTATATAAATAAAGCAGGTAATAAATATAAATGAGGAGATACAGCTACAGCTAAACTATGCAGAAGAGATGTATGTGATTAATGTATGCTAATAAATTTCCCTTGAAGTAAGGAATCATAGCCAAGGAAGGAAGAGTTGTCCCCATGATATTAGATGGAAAACTATGGATCACAGTTGTTGGCAAAGATTCTAAATGTGGAAAATAACATCAAGTCATTCTATCTCCAGTGTGTGGTCAGTATTATATCTGAAACACGTTAAGTCATCAAAATGGAAACTGCCCCACCAAGCTTGAAATGTGAACTTCAACACAAAAGCACATTCAATGAGAAAATCCTCAGATGTGATAAAAATTGAAACACTGTAGGTTTCTTATAAAAATGAGTAATTTACTGGAGTGCTACACCATCAGGATGAGCTTGAGTTTCGTGCCTCCAGAAAGGGACCCCAAACAAAGAAATCCCCTGGGCAATTACCCTCACAGACTATATAGCCACCCTTCATACTCTCTTCACATGCCTTCCTTTAGCCTGGAGAACTTGCTGCATGAAAGGAGGCTGTAGTGAGGTGAGGGTTGGTCTCTTCTCCCAAGTAACAAGTGATAGAAAGAGAGGAAATGGACTCAAGTTGTGCCAGGGGAAGTTTAGATTGGATATGAAGAAATTTTTTTATTGAAAGAGTCGTGAAGCATTGGAACAGGCTGCCCAGGGAAGTGGTTGAGTTATCCCTGGAGGTGTTCAGAAAACATGTAGATATTGCAATTAGGGACAGGATTTAGCAGTAGTAGCAATGTTGGATTGATGGTTGAACCTGGTGATCTCAGAAGTCTTTTCCAAGCTTTGTGATTCTATGATTCCTCATGCTCTTTGGTCCAACAGTGATTCTGGCCTGAGATTTTTCTGGCTCCTTACCAGATTCCTTCACTGACTTCAGACAAGCTGTGACCTTTTCTTTTGGTGGTTGTGGTCTCCTCCTCCTCCATTTGGTGCTGGCTCTGGAAGTCCAGTTTTGCTTAAGTAAGTACAGGTTCAGTAAATCTAAGTGAAACTTTACAGCTTGCAGCCCAAGGCTTCAGCAGATTCAGATCTAGCTACCGATGCTAAATAAAGCCACGCAAACAGCGTACTAAATCACACATTATAACTCTAGGGGATTCATTCTATTTAAAACTTATTTAAGCTAAATCATAGAATCATAGAATGGCCTAGGCTGGAAGGGACCTTAGAGATTATTTAATCTAATATCTCTGTCATGGACAGGGACACCTCTCAACTAGATCAGGCAACACATGAGGACCCAATGGGGATCGAACCCATGACCTTGGTGTTATCACCACCACACTCTAACTGAGTGAGCTAAATGACTAATGTCTCTCAGCACTGAGAGGTGTCCCTGCTCAAGGTGAGAACTGCCTGGTGTGCAGTCCTGTTGCCATCCAGGGAGAACTCAAACTGGGCTCATCCAGCCTTCTGCCACTGGTAAAATGTCTTGTTGCTTGGAGAAGGAACACTGAGAGATGTTCCTGCTCAAGGGGAGATTGCTGCCCTACAGCCACGCTGCCTGGAAGTGAGAGCAAAAAAGGAGGCTCCCCTAGGCTGTCATATTTATGGAATAAATTGATTGGCTCATAGTCAAACTGCATACAGTGGGAGGGGTATGCATGAGGCTTCTTGTACCCAAAACTTCCTTCGTTCCTTGAGAAATGAGTCTTGGAAAAGCCACCCGCTATTCATGTGTTAATTGCTTGAAGGGTGCTCCATGCTCATGCGTGTTGGGTCTCTGGGTCACTCTGCTCCTTTGCTGGTTTCCTAGAGAAGTTCTCAGCACAGCTGCGGCTCAGGCCTTTACCTCCTTTGGAGCCTGCACAAACTGCTTCAAGTTTGGTTCGGGGTGGGGGGCGGGGGTGTCTGAGTGCATCCGTCACAGGTTCTGGCTTAAGATTGGCTATCAGGAATCTTCTTCCTGCTACAACAAAGGTAGCAATTAAAAGGGAAAAAAAAAATCATCCTAGCAGCCATGATGTAACCTAGGCGACTTGAGAAATGTATAGGGAAACAGTCACAGAATCCACCTCCTGTGTTTGTGCATTATTGTAAATACATGAAATAAAAATAAACAGAACAATCATCTCTGAAGCATCTGTTACATGTTATTTCACAAAAGTGGCAAGCAAAGCAGCATTTTTAATGCTTACGTAACTTAAACAAATATAAATATAATTGCCTTGAATGAGCTGAGATTTCCTCAGAGTACTCTAAGCAAATACATCCCTTTTTCTAACTTGGATGCAAAGGAAAATGGCTTCTTGCTCAATAATAAATAAAGCAGGCTGGTTAATCAATCTCTTTCTCATTTCTTAGGCTCTGTATTTCTTTTAGATTCCTAGCAGAAGAAACCAAAGCCTACAATATACTAAAACATTATCTAATATTTACTATATTTACTTTTTCACTGTCGCTGGGAGAAGTAATAATTTAAAAGAATTACTACGCAATTGTTTTTTGAAAAAAATGAACTCTTGTTAACTCTTAAAAATGTTTATAACAACGTGATGTAACCACATTAATTGATGAACTCTAAGTACAGCTACACAGATAGCTGCAAGCCAAATTACCCATTTTGCAGGCTTTTGCTGATATGATCCACTAACCTACAGCATCTGAAGGAGGTTCTTCAAAACTGTAACTACTGGTAACTGTGAGTAATCTGGCATGTCTCTGGTACTTTAGTGTTCTACTAGGCAAGACCAAAGCTTCTAATTAATGAAAATGAAATGAAATGATTGATTTCTACTCACTTAAATTGGACATTCCCATGAAATTGTCTGTATTGGCACTCAGTTGTACCTTTTTTTTTTTTTAAAAAAAAAGAACGTATCTGAGATCCCCTACTGTGTTTTTGTTCAGATAGTAAGACTGCTAATCATAAAATCATGGAATGGCTTGAGTTGGAAGAGACCTTCAAGGTCATCTAGGTCCAACTCCCCTCTAGTGAGAGGCAGGGACACCTCTCAGTAGACCAGATTGCTCAAAGCCCCATCCAACCTGACCGCGAACACTTCCGTGGAGGAGGCATCCACAGCTTCTCGGGGCAGCCTCTTCCGGTGTCTCACTACTCTCACAGAAAATAATGTCTTCCTAATATCTAATAGAAATCTCTCTATCAGTTTCTTTAGGCCTTGTACTTCAACACAGCCAATGTTTGATCCAGACATTTTATTTAGACGTAAGTCACATATTATTGAGAAGTTAGCCCTAAAATTTTGTAAAAACTCCATCTCAGGATACTGTTGTCTTTAAGTAGCCAGCAGATTTAGTAAAGAGTTTAAGCTCCCATCTGGAATATTGTGTCCAGTTCTGGGCCCCTCAGTTTAAGAAAGACAGGGAACTGCTGGAGAGGGTCCAGCACAGGGCAACTAGGATGATTAAGGGAGTGGAGCATCTCCCTTATGAGAAAAGGCTGAGGGAGCTGGGGCTCTTTAGTTTGGAGAAGAGGAGGCTGAGGGGTGACCTCATTAATGTTTACAAATATATCAAGGGGGAGTTTCACGAGGATGGAGCCAGGCTCTTCTCGGTGACAACCACTGATAGGACAAGGGGTAATGGGCTGAAACTGGAACATAAGAGGTTCCGCTTAAACTCGAGAAGAAACTTCTTCTCAGTGAGGGTGACGGAACCCTGGAACAGGCTGCCCAGAGAGGTTGTGGAGTCTCCTTCTCTGGAGACATCCAAGACCTGCCTGGACACGTTCCTGTGTAGCATTATCTAGGCATTCCTGCTCTGGCAGGGGGATTGGACTTGATGATCTTTCGAGGTCCCTTCCAATCCCTAGCATTCTGTGATTCTGTGATTCTGTGAAATGGTTTCTCAGTAAAGTGGTAGCCTATTGCTTATTACTAGATTGGTCTAGACATGTCACTTATTTCTGACATTTTACAGCTATTTTCTTAATTTATCAAAAAGAGATCACTTGTCGGTTAGACAAGGAGAGAACTACCACAGACTAAGGGTTATGTGTTAAAGAGCCAGTGCAAAATCAGCCTACAGCACACTTGAATCTGGTGAGATTTCTTGGCATTTATTAAATATCAAATTGTGACATTTAGGAAGGCAAGAACACTTAACCCACTACTAATAAGCTCTCAAGATACTATTGCCTGTATGAGCAAAACTAAAATAGCATCAAATATGTGTATATATACACACGCATAAACACGCATCACCAGAAGCTACAAAATCACTAAGCCATAGGCTGGCCCACGTATTTTGTTAGCTTATTATTACTCATTTATCATATTCTATCTTCAAAATTCTACAACATATGTACAACTACTCATCAGTTTTGCCAATCCACACCACTTGATTCTGGGTTGCCTGCTGTTACTGACGTACATAAATATATAAAGGGTGAGTGTCACGAGGATGGAGCCAGGCTCTTCTCGGTGACAACCACTGATAGGACAAGGGGTAATGGGCTGAAACTGGAACATAAGAGGTTCCGCTTAAACTCGAGAAGAAACTTCTTCTCAGTGAGGGTGACGGAGCACTGGAACAGGCTGCCCAGGGAGGTTGTGGAGTCTCCTTCTCTGGAGACATTCAAGACCCGCCTGGACACGTTCCTATGTAACATTATCTAGGCATTCCTGCTCTGGCAGGGGGATTGGACTTGATGATCTTTCGAGGTCCCTTCCAATCCCTGACATTCTCTGATTCTGTGATTCTGTGATACTGGACTTTGATTTTTGAGTGTGAGTTTAGCCACACGCTCTTTTAAAAATTGCTGATGGGCACATGGAAAAGAATCTAAAACACTTCAGAACCTGAAAAAACACACCACTTTTTCATATAATTTTATGCCCAAGCTTGCTTTCTCAGGAATTTTGTTGTGAGCCCTTTCTGAAACTCATTTATTGGTCTTATTGCTCTGTAGAGGTGTAACATCCACATCTGAACACCAGCAATAGGTGTACAAGATTTTGACCGTGTATATATTGAAAGTTCACTGAGGAGAGATTTGGAAAAAGTGTCTTGTTTCTAACCATCAAGACCGGAAGGATTTGGCGATAATGGACCATGAGCAAGACTGATTTACTTGAACTTTTTAATGTAATGTTGCTTGAGAATATTTGCTTGTAATTCTCAATGATATATGGTCTTTATTGATATGTATTTACTGCTTGGAATTATTAAGAAGTGGTGATACAAAAATGAATAGGAAGAAGAGATGCAAAATACGAAAATGGGCAGAGGTTGTTTTTTGATTTTTATTCTCAAGTGAAGCAAGCTGGCTTGAGAGCCCTCTCAGGAGATGACCTGCCAATGCCAAATTCTGCAAGCCTGGAGAGCTTTTACACGTGTTGGAACAACAGGCAACATAGAACCAATTTTGCATTCACTGTATTAGTTTGGGTTTTTTTCGATAGCCTACAAACAAGCAAGAAACAGGGATTTTTAACTAAAGAAATGATACAATGCAGGATTGAAAAAGACAATGCCTAATACATACTTATGAAAGTGTTAGCGGAAACTGGTAAACAGGAAGATTATGGCTGATAAACTTTTCATGCCTTTCTGTAGTCCATCAAAAACAATCAAAACATAAACAGATAAACAGACTTTAATGAAATTCTGGGACAGTCTCTGAAGTGTCAGTGACATCTTTGAAAGTAGATGCACAGATCAGATTGTAGTATGCACATGTTGGAGAGGAGAGCCAGCAAAGTCTAAAAACTAAAAAAAAAAATGCACATTTCAATGTAAAAGGTGCACATTAAAAGATCTATATTCAGGTCTTTGGGCAGGCAATGCTGCCATGATCCCCTTTAATCTCCTATAGACTGAAGTTACCATTGCAACTGGCTGCAAAGTCTCGGTGTTGATTTCTCTGGGAGAGGACATGACTGCATGAATCCAGTCCGCGGAAGAGCTTAGAAACATATTCAGGAATAACAGCAAGTACAGTATAGATGATCAGCTCTCCCTGAATTACTAGCTGTTGGTTAGTATTCCTCAGACACTGGTGATTCCTAGAGATCAGGTCCTGAAGTTTCAGGAGTCTCTTCTATGCCTGCGGGTAGCTTTTGAGACGAATCAGCCAGCAAGAGCAGGGAACAGAAATTAAATGTAGTTAATTCACACATTGCAGATGACACTATAAGCAATATGTAACTATTAGGATTTCTAGCTGTGCTGTGACATTACCCATTCACTGCCATCACCCCAAATTTAAAAGCTGAACATCAAAACCAAGTGATATAGAACAGACATAAAATGAAGCCACAAGATTAATTTAGCCCAATCTTAATTGCAATGATTTATCGTTGTCCACTGGGCGTTGCAAAAAATATTAACAAATCTTGCAGAAAGATTAATAGATACCCAGCAATAAACTTAGTCTCCATATCATACATAAAATTAAATATAAAGTTTCCTCACGAGAATCACATACTTAAATACTTGAATTATTATCACTTTAGTGTTTCCATTTTGTGAAATTTCCATTTCTGCTTTAGCTTTAAATGAGATCATATTTGTCCAGAATTGTCTTGACAACCTCAAGAATCATGAAAAGTAAAGTGCTGCCTTGCCATCCCACAATGTGTACATGAGCGTGGCCTCCACTATTCTTACATCTCACTGCTCACAGCTGAAGAAGCCAGGAGCCCCATGAGGTCCTTTACAGGCCTTCCTGCTTCATTTCACCAAGGTCTCTTCTGAGGAGCTCATCATTGCCGCCCAGACCCAGCCCACAGGGAAGTCTGTTGCCTCCCTGGAGCTCGGATTAGGGACATTACTAAAAAACTTCCCAGTCTGGTGACTCCCACTGATTATTACCCATTGTTGGTTGTCCAGGATGGCAGTGATGAGATCAATCATAGAAGTACTAAGAGAATTAAAAAGGACTTTAAGTCGTTAGGCCAGGTGATCAAAGGATCAGGGACACAGGTAGTTTTCTCATCTATCCCTTCAGTAGGTGACAGGAATACTGAAAGGAACAGAAAAGTACATGCAGTTAATGCGTGGCTCGAAGACTGGTGCCACCAGCAACGTTTTGGGTATTATGATCACGGGGAAGTTTATGCATTACTGGGCATGAGAGATATAGATGGTGTAGAGCTGTCTAAGAGAGGGAGGAGAATACTTGCTGGAGAGTTGGCGGGATTAATGGATAGGGCTTTAAACTAAGTTGGAAGGGGGAAGGGGATAAAACCTGAGTCACTACACATGAGCCAAGAGGAAGTATCCCAGGGTTAGGTGTAAAAGGCATAAGCAATGGTAACAGATGCTCCATTAAATCTCTTAAGTGTCTGTATACCAATGCAAGAAGCATGGGGAGTAAGCAGGGAGAATTAGAAGTCTATGTGCAGCTGAAGAACTATGATCTCATTGCAATTACAGAGAAGTGGTGGAACAGCTCACATAACTGGAATGTGAGCCTTGATGGCTATGTTCTTTTTAGGAAAGACAGGCTGATGAGGTGTCCTGGGTTTAGCTAAAAACCCAGTCCTGTTTAGTGATTTTTTCTTTTCAGTTTAGTGTCTTCTAAAAGGCTGCACTTTCTGAAGTCAGCAGCATGTTTTTGCAGACAGTGTGTGCTACTGGCAGTGATAACACCTGATGTTTACAGTTACTGCCTGGGACTGGTATGTAGAAAGGCTCTTGCTTATACTTATTCCTATAGTGACCAAGGCCACTGCTGGCTCTTGTGTGCCATGCTGGGGGTGCTGGGTAGTAAGAGGGGGGCACAAGGAAGTAAAAGGTTGCACCTCCGGGGGGTAACAGACAGGACAGGTGACCAACGAGAGTATTTCATCCCATATACATCATATTTAGTATAAATTGAGTGATCACGAGAGTTTCAGCCCTTTTCGGCCCTTTTGCCCCTTTTGCCCTTTTCGGCCTTTTCGCCCTTCCTTTCTGCAATGGCCGGTGTCCAGAGAGGACTCCATCTGACCTCCTGATTTTGATCCGGATCCTGAGTTCCCGAATCCAGCTCCCTGTATCCAGCTCCCGCCGCCGCTGAGCCTGGGGCTTCCCCAGTGCCTCCTGCTCTGCAGCACCAGTGGTGATTTCTATCGGGGGAGGGAGTCGGGTTTGATATCAGGCTATTATCTATAGTTGTATATAGTTCTTTACTTTTATCTCTTTACCATTATTTCTATTATTTTCATTAAAGCTGTTCTAGTTTTTTTCTTCTCTCACCTGTAAGTCTCTCTGCCTCATTCCCTTTTCTCTTCCCGTTTGGGGGGGGGGAAGAGGGGGTTAGAGAGCGTCTGTCCGCGTTAGTGGCCGGCCCAGCCCTAACCCGCGACATGAGGCAAGGTGGGGGAGTTGCTCTTTACTTGAGAGAGCAACTGGAGTGTATTGAGATCCACCCAGGGGCAGATGAGGAGCAAGTAGAGAGTTTGTGGGTAAGAATTAAGGGGCAGGCTAGCTTAGGTGATACTGTGGTGGGTGTCTACTACAGACCACCTGATCAGGAGGAGGAAGTTGATGAGGCCTTTTACAGGCAGATGACAGCAGCCTCTCAATCCCAGGCCCTGGTTCTCATGGGGGATTTCAACTACCCAGATGTTTGCTGGAAGTCCCACACAGCCAGCCATCCTCAGTCCAGGAGGTTCCTCCAGTGCATCAATGACAACTTTTTGATGCAAATGGTGGATGAGCCAACCAGGAGAGGAGCACTGCTGGACCTTGTGTTCACCAACAAGGAAGGTCTATTTGAAGCAGTGAAGGTTGAGGGTAATCTTGGCTGCAGCGACCATGAGATAGTGGAGTTCAGGATCTTGTGCGGTAAAAACAGAATACCAAGCAGGATCGCAACTCTGGACTTCAGAAGGGCCAACTTTGGCCTCTTCAAGCAATTGCTGGGGAAACCCCTTGGGACAGGGAGCTGAAAGGTAAAGGGGCCCAAGAGAGTTGTTGGCATTCAAGGACCACTTCTTCAAGGCTCAGGATCAGTGCATCCCAACAGGTAGTAAATCAAGAAAGATCCAGGAGACCTACATGGTTAACCAGGGATCTGCTGGGCAGACTCAGGTGGAAGGGGAGGGTATATAAATTGTGAAAGGAAGGGCTGGCCACTTGGGTGGAGTACAGGACAGCTGTCAGGGAGTGTAGGGAGGCAATCAGAAAAGCTAAGGCCTCCTTGGAATTAAAACTTGCAAGGGAGGTCAAGGACAACAGAGGGCTTCTTCAAGTACATTGCTGACAAAACTAACACTAGAGGCAATGTAGGCCCTCTGTTGAATGAGGTGGGTGCCCTGGAGACTGAGGACAGAAAGAAGGCAGAGTTGCTGAATGCCTTCTTTGCCTCTGTCTACACTGTTGGAGACCGTCCTTAGGAGCCTCAGTCCCCTGAGGCCCCAGAGGAAGTCATGATAAAGGAGGAGTCTGCCCTGATTGATGAGGAGTGGGTTAAGGATCAGTTTGAACACTTGAACATTCATAAATCCATGGGCCCTGATGGGATGCACCCACGGGTGCTGAGGGAGCTGGCGGGAGTCATTGCTAGGCCACTCTCCATCATCTTTGGTAAGTCGTGGGTAACAGGTGAGGTGCCTGAAGACTGGAGGAAAGCGAATGTCACTCCAGTCTATAAGAAGGGCAGGAAGGATGACCCCGGTAACTACAGACCGGTCAGCCTCACCTCCATCCCTGGAAAGGTGATGGAACATCTTATCCTTGACGCTGTCTCTAGGCATATCAAGGATAAGAAGGTTATTAGGAGCAGTCAGCATGGCTTTGCCAAGGGGAAGTCATGTTTGACCAACCTGATAGCCTTTTACGAAGACATAACCAGGTGGATGGATGATGGCTGTGCGGTGGATGTGGTCTATCTGGATAGCAGCAAGGCCTTTGACACCGTCTCCCACAGCATCCTCACAGGTAAACTAAGGAATTGTGGTCTGGATGACCAAGTAGTGAGGTGGGTCGCTAATTGGTTGAAGGGAAGAAGCCAGAGAGTTGTGGTCAATGGGGCTGAGTCTGGCTGGATGCCTGTGTCCAGTGGGGTCCCTCAGGGGTCAGTGCTCGGGCCGGTGCTTTTCAATATATTTATCAATGATCTGGATGAGGGATTAGAGAATGTCGTCAGCAAGTTTGCTGATGATACGAAATTGGGAGGAGTGGTTGACACACCGGAAGGCTGTGCAGCCATTCAGAGAGACCTAGACAGGCTGGAGGGCTGGGCGGGGAGAAATGTGATGAAGTTCAACAAGGGCAAGTGTAGAGTTTTGCACTTGGGAAAAAATAACCCCATGTGCCAGTATAGGTTGGGGACTGCCCTGCTGGAGAGCAGCGCAGGGGAAAGGGACCTGGGGATTCTAGTGGACAGCAGGATGACCATGAGCCAGCAATGTGGCCTCGTGGCCAAGAAGGCCAATGGCATCCTGGGGTGTATTAGAAGGGGAGTAGCAAGTAGGTCAAGAGAGGTCCTCCTGCCCCTCTACTCTGCCCTGGTGAGGCCGCATCTGGAATATTGTGTCCAGTTCTGGGCCCCTCAGTTCAAGAAGGACAGGGAGCTGCTTGAGAGAGTCCAGCGCAGAGCCACAAAGATGGTGAAGGGAGTGGAGCATCTCCCTTATGAGGAAAGGCTGAAGGAGCTGGTTCTCTTTAGCTTGGAGAAGAGGAGGTTGAGGGGTGACCTCATAAATGTTTACAAATATGTCAAGGGGGAGTGTCAGGAGGATGGAGCCGGGCTCTTTTCAGTGGCATCCACTGACAGGACAAGGGGCAATGGTTGGAAGCTGGAACACAGGAGGTTCCATAAAAGTATGAGGAAAAACTTTTTCTCAGTGAGGGTGACCGAGCACTGGAACAGGCTGCCCAGGGAGGTTGTGGAGTCTCCTTCTCTGGAGATGTTCAAAACCTGCCTGGATGCGTTCCTGTGCGCTCTGCTCTAGGTGGTCCTGCTCTGGCAGGAGGGTTGGACTAGATGATCTTTGAGGTCCCTTCCAACCTCTAACATTCTGTGATTCTGTGATTCTGTGATCATCCTGCCACTTTTGAGTGCAGTCCTGTTGCGATAGGCAACTAGTAAATGCTCCTTCTCAGGGAAACTGGTGCTGAGAGCAACAATGTTAGGGTGGGAAGCACTCAGGGCTCTGTCTCTTAGAGCCCAAGCCAGAACGCAGCCAGCTGTCCTACGTTGTCTGCATGCAGAGGAAAGCACCTCACAATGAACTCAAAACCCCGAGAGATGAAGAGGAGCAGCCAGTGCGGTAATACAACTATTTATATATTAGCCAAAACTTACTTTTAAGCATAAGCAAGTGACTCAGGACCTTAAGCAAGGAGGTCTCTGTGTTTAGCGTAACAGACCTGAAGCGTTTTTTTGGAAGCACACCCTTGAGTAGTTCTTTTCTTTCAAAATGTGATAGTAACAAACCTACCATTTAACACAATGCCCTCTACCTGAAGCACTCATGATAAAACAAGTCATGAATACCAAGTGGTTTAGTGCCTTCCTTAGAGGAAAAAGTTATCTTCCAGGCTCTTGGCATAGCATGGCAGGCATGTGCAGCAGGTGAATACAGTACCTCACCACTAAGAAAAGCTCTTCATCCCATTTTCCTTGCTGGGGTAACAAAGAAGTCTGAGAGATTTCCCAGGAAGGCTGGAGATGGGCCAAGAGGGCTTTAGGGATACATAAAACTTGCCTCTCCGGATTTAGAGGGGCTTCTGATCCTGTGTCACCATAGGAGTTGCATCCTCAGAACCGAGAGAAATAGGGAAACATTTCTCTTTTTCATAGGCTGAGCTGGAAAATAATGAATGTTTTTATGACATGATGGATTCAATGGATATATTTAATCCCTTTTAAACACATTGCATAACTTCTGACAAGAAACATCCACTAACTGCTCTTCCTATCCTTAGGTCATTTCTTTCTGATGTCTTTAATTAGGTTTTTAAAAATGGATTGATCTTATTGCATGACATTTTCTGCAAAATTCCCATGTGAATAGAATTTTATCAAATGCTTAAAGGTAGTTTGTTTGGAGTTTAGCAATAAAACAAATAAGGAGAGATATTAGGGAAATGAAAATAAAATTACATAAAATTATATAAACATTTCATAATCAACATATTTCCTACAAGTAAAATGACAGGTTGAATGGTGTTTCCCAAAGGATCTTTAGTTCAGGTGGAGAAAGAGCTCTACAAAGTTGTCAGGTGGTCATACCAGTCATCAATTTCAGTATCTGGGCCGAGATGTGGTAGGTGACTAAGGTATTTCTTGTTTATTTGCTTAGATGCTCGTTTTTAGGAATGTTCAAGTATTATCTGTAGTAGAAAATCCCTGAATGTTATAGTTTATAGCTTTTAGTAATGAAGTAGTTGAGAACCTGTATACGGATAAAGATGATAGACTTGATGGGTATCTGCCTGTCAGCAGCCTGATCATGTTTCATATTATTACTTTCCTTGCCTTTCCCTATAGATGTGAGGTTCTTGAAATGATGGGATATTTGGTTGAACAGTTAGAAATATAATATTACATAAAATAATCAGCAAAAAGTACGAGAATAAGCAATAAAATTCTGAACTACAAAATGACACATTACAATATAATGATAAACTGCAGTACTGGCTTTTCACTGAAAGTTTTATGGATGTGGTGAAACTTTATAGTGCCTACTGCTGTTAACAGCTCTTGGGCTAATTAGCAGATGCTTAAAATCTCTAAAGATTTGGCCCAGAATTACTAATTACCTACTATATGTCCCAGACTGAAGAGAAACTTTAAATATATGGCTTGTGCCATGCACCCGTCAGGCATTCACTCCTTACTTATAAGAAAAAGCACATGTGGTTATCTGAAACACGATGTTTTTATTGTCTTAGGGCATGTTTGATTTTTTTAAAAGTGTTTAAGATCTTGTCACATGCTCCTCTTTGATCCCTCACAATTCAACATCTGATAAACGTGGTAATGTTTTTGATACAAGTTTTTAACTGAATAAAACCCAGAGAAATGCTGGAGAGAAATGGAAGCAGCACCCATCCTATAAAGAGCAAAGCTGTTCCTTGTGTCAAATAGTGTCCATGTAATGTTTATGTGCTATTTGACACTGACATGTTTAAATCTTACAAAAGAAAAAAAACAACCCTCCCATTTATAATGGAAGCTTCAGCAAGTGACCTTCTTAAATGGCAAATTGATATTCTGCTTGGAAATGACTGAGGTTTTATATGGCTACCTTTCTGCATTTAAAAAAAATAAATTACAATTCGCTACCAATTGGCTCATCTTTGATAGAAAAATCTTTCTCAACTACCTACATTTGAGAGATGATTCAGTGTATTTGCAAACAGATGCTTCTGTGCAAACATATGTAGAGTACAGTAGAAACAGTCATGGTCCGAACTTCCTGTTTTAATTTTTTGTCACCGATTTAAATTAACTTCTTCTTTGTGTAATGAACAGAAGGAGAAACACCTATCTGCAGTTAAGCTAGTTTTTCTAATACTGTTATTAAATAATCACAGCTCATGTAACACTGATATATATACTATTTTTACTATTCTTGTTAGCCCAACTTAATGTAACAATTGCTCAGAGCTCCATTAGTCATGGTGATTAAAATACTTATGTCTACCTTCTTAGTTCAGTCCCACACTATTGAACATCTTAAAGCCTCAAAAACCTCTTAAGAGTACAGAGTGGTCCTGCATGCCAGAGGTTACTGTTCCAAAGGTCCTTTGAAGGAGAGAATCATATCAGATCAGTTACAAGAAAATTCATTAAATACTGATGAAAGCACTGTGAAGTTAAGCTAATCAGATTTTCCTGAAAATGATGTTGGATTTCTTACAAGACCACCTCCCCATTAGAGTTTTACATAGTAGTAATACCCAAATAGTAGCTGGTGACTTCTGGCAACACATGGGAAAATCTGTTCCTGGTTATGCTGGTTTTGGCTGGGATAGAATTCATTTTCTTCATAGTAGCTAGTATGGGGCTATGGTTTCGATTTGTACTGGAAACAGTGTTGATAACACAGGGGTGCTTTTTTTATTGCTGAGCAGTGCTTACACAGAGACAAGGCCTTGGCAACCCCAATGGGGGAGGAGAGAATGGGTCAGGTGACCCAAATGGACCAATCACAGCATCCCTTTTTCCATGGTGTGCTGTATATAAGGGCCCATAAGAAGTGCCTTGGGGTGTTTCATGCTTGCTTTGCTGGGAGGATTGCTCTGGATTTTTTGTCATCTCTCTCTGTGCCGCTGGTCTTCCTGCCCCTCGTTTCCACACTGCAGGGAGGCACCCTTCAACAGAACAGGTTGTCTTCTCCTGGCTAGGAGAGGCACAGCTCCTTTTCTGGTTATTTTGTTTGTTTGGTTGGTTTCTCTTGGTTTTGCTTGTTTGTTTTGTTTTGAATTGGTTTTCTTCTTGTCATTGAGACTCTGTGCCCAGGCACTCCTGTCTGCTGCCAAGTCTAGTCTGGGACTTTTTTTTCTGCTGGGGACCTTGTCATCTGGAATCTGTGAGTCCTGTGCTAACATATTCTCTTGAATGTTTGATTGTATTTACATACTTGTATATAATTTGACATCTTTATTGTTATTGTTAATATTATTTTTAATTACTAAAGTGGTTCAAGATTTTTTCCCAACTTTAAAGTCTCTCCCTGGTTCTCCTGCTATCTTCCCTTGGGAGGGTGGTGGTGGGGTAGTAGAGAGCATCTGTCAAACTTTAGTGGCCAGCCCAGCCTTGAACTTGGACAAGATGGCTGAACAACTGCCTGTTGATTGGAAGTGAATTCCTTGTTTTGCTTTGCTTGTGTGTGTGTGGCTTTTGCTTTACCTATTAAATTATTTTTGTCTCGAACAATAAATTTTCTCGCTTTTAACCTTTGATTCTCTCCCCAGTCTTGATGTGGGGTGAGTGAGCATTTACGAGGGGTTTAGTTGCTGGCTGAGGTTAAACCATGACACTAGCTAAAGAGTTTTATTTTGTTGGAATACTCTTAAGGTTTAATTTCCTATTTGAGCACTATTAAAAACAAGGAGTCTCAACCTTTGCCAGTCATGTATGTCATAGCAAGCACGGGAGTCCATGATGGTGAAACACATTTTATTAGTCAGTAGCTATTAAAATTTTCTTCAGACTGTGGAGGTATGGACTAAGGCTATGCTCTTCACTTTAATGGTTTTCTTTGTATTTTTAACATCTAATAATCCAAATGAATCTTGAAGATGTTACACATAGGTGTCCCGATTTATTTCTTAATGATTTTTATGGATGTTTTATCAGTAAGCTGGAACCATTTCTGATTGAGTTAGTCTGATGTACTTAAAAACATACTGAGAATGAGTAAGTAGTACATAAAATCACAAACCTTAACCTAACAAAAATTAGGTGGCATTCTGTAATGTATTTTATGTCTGATTTTTATTGGGGGCTGAACTATTCTACTACAGTTCATCCTGATGAAAAAGGGCATAGCTTATGACTAGTGACAATGCTGCCTATTTAGCTTCTCTGCTGTATTGAAATGAAATAATTTTGCTTCAAGATTCAGAGGCTATATTTTTCTAGACAAAGCAGCAGGCCATTCAAATACACAGGAACAGATTCAAAAACTACATTAGTTAAAGAGATCTTTCACTTAAAGGACAAAATCTGGGCTTTTGTCAGAAAAGAGGAATGGAAGCTCTTATGGCTTTAAATGTCTTACTTAATTCACAGTTATGTATTTATGGCAAAAAAAAAAAGCTTGATATGATACAGAAAACTTGAAAATATGACTTTCTTAATTTCATATATGTATTCATTTTTATCTTTACTAACACTGCTCTAAGTTCTGCATATAGAAACATTTTCTGACAACTTGAAAGTGAGTATGTATTAGGTTGGTTCAATACTGGTTTCAGTAGTAATTATAGCAAATGTGAGCTCTGGTTTGAGCTCACACAGTTATCAATAAAGAACCATGCCGCTGCTTGCTCACTTTCATCCCCTTGTTCTTGAGATGGTGAGGAGAAAATTCAACAAAAGGCTTGGGGATCGAGATTAAGGACAGGGAGGACTTACTTAGAGACATGGGCAAAAAACAGAGTAGAAAAACATCAATTTAATTTGGATACAGAACCACTACCAGTGTATCAATCAATTAGGTCAGAGAAGGGTAGTAAGAAAATAAATAGAACCAGATCTTAAATACACCTTCCTCCCACCTCTCCCTTCTTCCTAGCTACCTCCTCCCCCACCACAACAGCACAGGCATGCAGGGGAGGGGTTTGTGGTTTGTCCATTATGCATTTTCTGTGCTGCTCCTTCCCTCTTGGGGAGAGGACTCCTTGCAGTCTTCCCCAGCTTCAGCGTGGTGTCCCTCTTATGGGAGACTCTTTCCTGAATTTCTCCAATGTGAGTGCTTCCTACATGGTCTGGGTTCTTCCCAAACTGCTCCAGTGTGAGTGCCTCCTGCAGCCTGCAGTCCTCCCAGGGATGGACTGCTGCAATGTGAGCTTCCCTCGAAGTCATGGTGTGCTTTGAGCTGCGGTCCTCTGCTCCAGCTTGGGGTCCACCACAGGCTGCTGCATCCTGGATCCATCACCCTTGTTAATCTCCTTGGTCTGCAGAGGCTCAGCCTGCCATCTCACCGTGGACTTCAGTGAAATTTCTGCTCTGGTGCCCTGCTCCCACTTTTTCCTTCTCATTGACCTTGGTGACCACAAGGTTTCTCTCACCTCCTGCTCCTCTCCAAAACAAAGCACTCCCCAACATGAAGGAACAGAAGTTGTCTAACAGGTTACCTCAAATATATTGATTGCAGAGGTGCTGACCTGGGGGAGGCTATGGAAGCTTCACACGGGAGCCACCCCTGTAGCCCCCACCTCCCCAGCTACTTGAAAAACCCCACCAGGCACAAACCTAACACAATGTGAGCATAGGTTTTATACAAGAAAAATGCTAGTTTAACTTCTGAGATATGTTAAACTCTTTATCATTTAAAAAGAGAACAACAAAGAACATTTCTGGCTCAAGAGAACCTACTGCTTGCTGCTTCCTTGTTAGGTGGGTTTATTAATGTTTTTACTGTAAAATTTCAGTTGTTACAAAATATGCAAAATAATTAAATAGCATGTTTATTAATACAAATTTCCATTATTTACAAAATATAAAGGCTAGTGGGACATTTTTGGGGGTATATGTGTAAGAAATTAAATGCCTGTGAAGGTTAAAACAATCATTTAAATAGGTGCTGGAATTTAACAATATAACTTTGCTATCGGTGTTTAGAGTTCTGCCTGCACAGAATTTGCTTAAATGGAAAACTTCAATATTGAATAAGCTAAATTATGGCAAAATAAGCCTGTCATTCACTATCATCCTGCTGTCTTGGTTTGTATTGTTACTTGCATGGTGTCAGCCATCAGTGTGAAGTCTGTGGAAAACGCATGTGGATCAGAAATGTTTTATGAATGCTAGTTATTCAGCTACCAGGCGTATTTCTCTGTTTTGTAATTTAAATGCAAAATTAATTTGCATGTGGCCTGTTGCACGATTCAGTGCATTGCTACACAGTTCAGTACATTGATCAGTGCATAATGAAGAATACTGGAAATGTGGACTGAGTAACAAGTGGTGGCAGAGACTGAAATTGAAACTATTAAATCAGCAAATATTTAAATGTTCGGTCCCAGCTTATGGTGTTTTGAAACAGGAATGAAACTTCTTTACTACCTACATTTAGATAAACACAATCCCTGAGAAATTACAAACTTGAAACAGATGCAAATGTTAGAAATTAAGGCAATGATGGAAATAGTGTCTTCCTCTCATAAGAAGGCCACTGCCATTTTCAGACCCTCATGCTTTCCTGGAAACTCTCTACATTAATGTTTTTTGTATTTTTTCTAGCATTTGTCTCCTCCTGCTTTATTATTTAATGCATTTCCTAATCTGAAAAGTAGATGGCATTGAAACTAGAATCACTATTCTGTCAGAAATACACACAAGATGTCATAAAAATATTTAAAGGGATTAAAAATCTAAGGGAAGGGAGGGTGAGGTTGCAGAAGTATTAAGACTAAAAGCAAAATAAGAAAATAAGTTCAAGGGAATGTAAAGAGTGAAGAGACACCATTGTTCATGAAGATTTTATGATAAGGTTTGAATCTTCTTTTGAAGGTTTGGCCCTTAAAGAAGGGACACTTCTGATTCTGGTCTAGCTATGCTGGAATAATGAATTGAATTTAAATGACAGAAAACATGAGGTTTTATTGGGATGACTTTCTTGTTAGGCTTGCATACACTTTGGGGTTTTTTATTCTGATTTACGAGTTCCTCTCTCTCCCTGATATAAGCACATAAATGCATAAACAAGTGTTACAACTGTAAAAGTCTGGCAATGTTACCCCCAAACAGGTGTTATAAGGGTCCAGGGAAGTTTATGAAAGCTGGAGCATGTCAGAGTGTCAATTTCAGACTACAAATTGGTAGCAAAATCAGACAAAGGTGGTAGGATAATAAGTGCACCTGTGCTGAACATAGTGGTAAGCTGTGTCTGCTTCCTACAATCATGACTGGCATCTTAATTTTTCTCATGTCATGGGCTTAACTTAGATGGTTTAGAAAAATCTGTCAGCAAAAGAAATCGAAATCTCATTGCATTACTAGTGCACCAGGTCAATTCAGCAGTTGTGAAATGTTTTGATTTAAGTGGAGATTTTTAGGCATGCCACATGATGCACAGACAATGGATATTACAACAGTAACATCTGCAACTTGGTAATGCTAGGCAGGAGAGAAAAAACAAACTTAAAAACTCCATCCCCAAAACTGAAATTTCTGGTAAGTTAATTCATTGTTAAGTATTGTTTAATGCTATGTAAAGTAGACCCTGTTAGGGAAAAGGGAACTGATTTTATTATATCTTGCTTTTAAAACAGCAATCACTAATGTGGGTGGATGGATGGATTCCAGCATCGATTGCTGCTTAAAAGGAAGGCTCGTACCTCAGGGTAGGCTCAGCTTCTTCAGCTTATCAAAATGACTGTTATGGCAGCTAGTATGTGGCAGGAGGCAGCTAAAAGAAGCCTCCCATGGCTTGGAAGCCACATCACATTGAAAATATTTGAGTTTATATTCAACTTACAGGCACAGAGGTAAAACAATGACACATTGTCATTACTCCTGTCTTATTTCAGATTAGGCTGATAAAAAAAAATGTTCAAAATAAAATGTCCGAACAAAATAAAGACTATTTATTTTTTTTGTAATGTCAATATTAACTATGTTATTGTTGCACAAAGGATATTGTGGCAGGTTCATATGAGAAATGATTTCATAGTGGGATCTGTAGCTGATAGCATGTGTTAGAATAGAGAAAGGTAATTCTGAGGTAGGGTAAAAACAAAGGAGAAAGAGAGGGGAAAGGAAAAACTCTGCCTAGTAGTGGTCAACTGTTGATGGCACTTTGTAGTACAGCAGATGGAAATGATGAATGTGATGAGTGATAGTAATGATGATTTCTTTCTTCCTGTGCTTTCTCCCTAGTACCATATGTTTTACACTGGGACTTGCTCAAGCTGTTTAGAGCTTGTTCTTTCTTATGAGACTGTTAGCACTGATGGGAGTATAGTAAAGTTTTAAAACAATTTTTTTAAAGTAATTGTAAATTTGACAGTTGATAATGCTTCCTTTTGGACTTTAACATTTTTATTTTGTATTAGAATATTTTTAAACTGTTCTTATTTTTGAGCTTATTTCAAATGACTTTATTTAACATGTCATTGTGAAAAAACATCTGCATTCCAAAATTCCTCCTTATTATTTAAAAAAAAAAATTCTATTTTTTTTCTCAAAGTGATTGCATCAGAAAATTATGTGCTATTAACCCGACTTTTCTTAAGAAGAAACACCCTTCTCTGTTTTCCAAACAGTTCTTGAAAGGAGTTTTTAGAAGGCAGCAAACATCCTCTAGCTACAGAACCAGATGACTGAATTTCCATGTTAACTCTCAAACCTGGATGAACTATTACTACCTCTGCTGCTTTTGAGCATTTAGGAAGTATCAACTGAGCAGATGGTGTACCTGGATACTTCTTACCCATGTACCCTTGTATATGTATGTATATACATATGTAAACATACACGGTACTTTTATTTAATTTTTATCTGGAAGATTAGTGCCAGTTATACTGATTGTTTTGTGATTTTTTTTCCACTTGAGAAAGATCTAAACAATGAGTGAAAATATTTCTCTGGCTTGTCTAAAGCACAGTGCTTCACAGTCAGTGCTGTTCAGTGACTACTGCTGTCTACCTGCATAGAGCAACACAAACACTAAATCTAGGAATTTCAATTTTGTCTGTCAACTAACCAGTTTTAAGTTTGTTTTTTTTTACTGGCAAATACTCCTACCCATAGACATTGTAACATGTGGGGTTGAAAAGCTTCCAGATAATTTGTAATTTAACTATAAGAAGATTAGTAATAAATGAAGCAGAGACATTTACTTTGGGAAGCTTCCAGACTAAAAGACAAAATTGCTTATAAAGATGCAGGAGATGTCAGCAACTTCTTGTGTGTACAGGTGAAAAGCAGGGGCAGGTTATAGAGAAAACATGTTACTATCCAGGAGAAGTAGCTATTTGGAGCAATTTTTAAAGAAAGAAGGTTAGAAGTGTGTTTAATGGAGAGCAGGAGCTTGTGCCACCTTAAAAGCTTGGGAAGAGGAATGGAAAGAAGGCAGGGTGTGAAAGAGACAAAATTATCAGAACAGATGAATGAAGACAACAGAACATGAAACAGAGATAGACCTTTACTTTATTTGCAGGCTGAGGTGGGGAGTTTGAAGGTGGTCCGTTAGGTGATGATTGAATGCCATTCCTTTTTCCCTCACACTGATTTTGTTTTGTGTTTTTTTCCCAAGGAATTGCAGAGTACGAAGAATTCAAAGGCAACCTACAGTTAGTGGCAAGAAGTTTCAGGGGAGATGTCAGGAGGATAGAAGAGCAGGAAAGGAAAATGAGTAGGACTTTTAGTCCCCACACGCAACTGCAAACATGTCAATCAATGTCAAGCCACAAGCATCCGTCATTCTGTTTGTGCAGTTATGACAGGAAGAAAACAATATTCAGCTGGGGAAGGATACATTTTTCCCTCAACTTGTTTTCCGATGGTGCTCTTTAGTGACAGCTTGCCAGTTAAAGTAAGCTTGATTATCCTCTTTTTGAGAAATAAAAGAATCTGTGCCTAAACCAGGTTTGGACAATACCGTCTCATTTGCACTCTTGTGAGTGGGATTTGGTTTTCAGTTGTACACCTCAGTTCTTAGAGTGTGCTTTGCTACATAGTGCCTTTTCAATAAGAGAGTCTCTTAAGGTCTTCTTCAGAATAAAATGTAATAAATTCCTTGAAATTAAGTCTTGAAGGTGGGATGGTGTTTAATATCTTCAAATTTTATATATCTCTGGCAATAAGGGACATTTCCCAAGAGGTACTTTCTGAATCCTTTGGTAATGGTGAGTAACAGTACCATTAAATTTCCTGTGATGTGTCTTTTCTATCACCTTACTTTGGCTCTTAATGAAACTTGAACTTGGATTGCTTCCATCCGAGTCTGGATCATTAATTCTGTTTATGTAATGGCTTATGCTCTGGCTCATCTTTCGTATATAGTGATGATGCTTCTGCCAGCCAAACATGAGTTTGGGGTAGAGCTTTGCTTGTATTTGAACTCATTCCCGAAACTCTTTCACAACTGCATGTGAATGCTGTTCTATATTTGCCCCAGCACGTCTGATGCCTTACATTACTTTCTCTGACCTATTCAAATACTATTTTAGCATTTTTTATTCTTTTCCTCCTTTCCTTAGAATCTTACCATAAAAATAAAGAAAAATAAGAACAGTAACTGCAAGACAGTTGTAATCTGCTGCAGGATAACTTACCTGTTAGACTGCCAAGGAGCAATATGAAAACATCTTTTTGATTCTTGTTCTTGCAGAACAGTCAATGATACTGGGGTAAACTGTTTTTTGTTTTGTTTTTAAAAAGATATATCTTTACAGCAAAATGAAACCAGCTCTACAGGGCAGTGCTTTATATTTTCTTATACTTTAAAAGTTTGGTCACTTCTACAATGCCAAAGAAGTTAAGGATTAAATTTTAAGAATAGAGAGATTATGTACTGACTTCATAATAAATAATCTAGTAGTAACATGATTTTGCTAGGCTTTGATTTCATATATCTCTTTCTTCCCCCTGGCCTCCAGGCAAAGTTGTAAAATAATATTTGTTAGAAAAGAACAGTTTCATTCTGGTATTCAAATCAAAGTGATTTGCAAATTAGTTCATGAGCATTGCAATGCTTAACAAAGCCTGTTAAGGCTTAGTCTTTACTAAATATTTACATACAGTGTTGCAGTTAATTTCATCGTTTCAGTGTGATGTTTAACATATCTTTAGGTAAAAGTAATAGTCATATTTTTTGATGACTGTCCAACACATTAATCATTTGGTTAAGTTCATAATACACTATATGCTCCTGGTAAATGTAAGAGATTTTAAATTTGGTATTGCTTTCCATCAAATGTCTTCTGAATGCAATGTACATTTTTTTCCCTCCCTGTATTGGTTATAGGACAAAAGTTCATGTGATTCAGATAAAGAGTCCTACACTTTATTTTTAGGTCCTGCTATAGGTTTTCCACATCAAGTTGTCAGTGAACTGAATGGACAGAAGCTAAAAGCTCTATGACAAAGGTGAAGTAATATTTTTCTCGGTGGGGAAAAAGCCCCCACAACCCTGGCTCACAATACTTAGTGGACTGTTTACTTTTCCTTTCACTGTGTGGTTTCATTCTCTCTTCTGTGTTAACAACTCTTAAGTATAAATTACTAAAGCACCTGGAATTGTTAACTTTCATTAGTGTTTCTAATGAAAGCAAGATGTTTGTGTACACTGCAAATAACAAACATTTCATTGTAATTTTTTTGTTACTGAGTTCTAGTCCAACATTTTTAGGTAAAAAGCAGGAAGAAAGACCTCCTAGTTCTAATAGATTATCTGAAATAACAATTGTTGTTGATGCATTGAAATATTGGCTTAAAAATTAATACAGAATTCACTTTGTTTTGATTGGATTCTGATATTCATGTTACAGTGTAATTTAAAACACAACAAAAAAACCCCAAGTTTATATATCTTGTAATGGACTGGAAAGAGCTTTGTACATTAGTGTACCAAGCTACATCATTTAAACTGCTACCTTGGATAGAGGGAGGTGAAAAGCACAGACTTCATGGATATATCTTTCATTCTTCTCTTTCCCAAGGTCTGTGTACCTTATTCAAGATTATACATGCTCTTAATTTAGGTTTCACAAGCTGGAGTTCTTTCTTGAGTGATTTCTTTCAAAATGTCCCTTCCCAAAGGTGGTCTTAGTCTCTTGCAGTAACTTGAGAGTAACTGGGCACATTTGTCCAGAATATGAGGGAGAAAAATTTAATACATCCTTTTTTCAGAAATGAGTCCAAATCCACATTCTCTATCTTCTGGGAGAATACTCTAATTAAAGGGCTCACATGTAGTGTCTGGAATCTGACTTCTTTTTGTGGAAAATCCCAATTTTGATGAACAAGTTCAAGATCCCCTGACTGGTGAGAGAGCATTTGAGAGAATATGCTTTCTGTTGCAACACTGACCCAGGAAGGCAAGGCAGAATCCTAGTTCTAGTGTGAAACAATTATAGCTTACGTTAATTCTGCTAATGAGTTACTTGGTCACACATGATAATGTTGCTAGTAAAATGTCATACATTATGAGGGATCTGATGTATGATACACTGTCCCATTTCAAGTTGGTCTTGACCGAGGAGGGCAAGGTCCATGCAGTGATGAGTGGTTTGGATTTCACCGTATAAATAGTAATTTATTTGAGCAACTGCAAATGCCTTATTCCATTATGATTTTTGAATTTTCGTTTAAACAGAGGGCATTTTTTCTCTTAAGAAATTGTCAGTATACATGAAGATAGCAGTACAATGTTGGGAATATTTCTCAGGCATCATAACCTTAGCCTTTCTCTAAAATCCTATAATCTGTCAGTTCCTTTCTGTTTTATCTAGATGGTTATTGTATACCCTGCTAGCTTCCTTTCTATTCTTATAATCAAAGCAGCACTTCTTTTCAGCTTCTATCTACTTTCAGTTTCCATTACAGCCATGAGATTCTTTCTGCTTCCTCTATCTCCTACAGGTTGTCCTCAGGTCACCTCTTCTGGTCCCGTTTACAGATAATATCTCTAAATACTGCCCCTGAACTAACACCTTCTAGATCTACTCATCACACCTGACCTTTCGCTGTCAGTCTGCTTTCTGCCACTGCTGTGCTGCTGCCAACTCAAAGTCAAACTGGCAAACTCATGTTTATGCTCCAGAGCCCTGCACAGCTCTAGTGAAAGGTGATTTGAGTGGCAGATTACCTCTCTTGCATCCCTTTTAATGTTAAACTTGCAGCCAGTACTGCCTGAGTGATGGTAATTTTTTCTCTTTGCTGTGGAAGGGCCTGCAAACTGCGTAGTCAAAGCTCAGTTGTGCTACACAGGTCACCAGTTTGGCAACGGGGAGTTGAACAGAGTCAAGCTGGAAAGACCCTTTGTCTGTGTGGCTGTAGATTAACACTGCTGATTTCAGGGTCCCTTTCTGGAAATTCAAGTCCTGTGATAATGAGGAAATCATTTAAGTGAAGGCACAAATTTTTTTAAGTCCGTTGACACTTCAAGACAGCTTATGGTTTTATTTTTTGGCGGTTATGCTCTGTTAGTCTTTGCAAGGGAATTATGGCAGGGACTGCCTTTATCAGTGGGTTCTAAAATCACAGGCTAAACTATACCACAAGCGGTGGTAAGATTGCTGTGTGCTGCATTTTTGTTACAGATACTGTGTCGTTGTAATATATACATCAGGGCTTCCTGTGCCCTTCAATTGATCAATCTATGACGTATGGAACTGTTGAAATAATTATGAATTGAGGTTACAAGTATAAAGATTCTCCAAAATTGCCTACATTTCTGTAATGCATAATTGAAATGCTCATGTCAGCAAATACCATTGATTGTACTTGATTGTGTATTATGTGTCCCATTGAGCTGGCAAAGATACTTGCAAAAAAAAGGCTAGGTTTTTAATAGAAAAGGAGTAGAAATCTATTTCATATTCTCACTTTGTCTCCTTATGTATAATGTGACTTTATACATATATTCTTTAAGGTTAAGTATTGATACTTGACATAGTTCTGAAGAGTGTGTAAGTATAAATAAAGCAATTGATTAAAACTTCCTTGTCTTTCTAGATGTGATTGGTCAAAAGAAAAGTGAATAAAGTCACTGCATCTTGAGTGGTAAATAACATTCCTTCCAATAATGCTTACAACTTGATAATCACCAGCCATCCCTGGCTACATGATAAATCAAACCAGCTTTTTTTTATTTTCTGTAGCCCTAGAAGAGATAATGCTTAAGACAATTTTACTTCAGACAAATTTGAAACAGTGTAGTATTACATTGATTTTTAATAAAGCCATTCTTGATTCATGTCATGCTGTGATCATAACCAGATTTTTCTTTAATGATACAGTTAAAGAAAGTTTCTAATATATCCCTTGTATTTTCCTCAACTTCTCTATTTCTCCAACAAGGTTTATTCATTGCTTCTCTAATTCTCTGAATTTAAAATTTTAGGTGTGATTTCCTGCCTTGCTCTACTGCTGATCCCGCTGAAATCAGCGATGGCCCAGTATTCATACACTCAGTATCCAGAAATCTATTAATTCCGTTCTTCTAGGTTGGTAGTGATATAAGATGTTCTATATGCATATAGGAGGATTTTTCTCCTGGGGCAGTGTAATTAAAGTCTAGGTTTGATTCCACATCTCTTTTCCTGAAACGATTTTATTAGCTGTGGAAGAGATGGGTATTAAAATAACTGAAGCTTTAAATTAGGGAGAGAAACTGATGCTAAGTTTGAGTCACACTTATTTTTCTTTAAAAAAAAAAAAAAGTTCTAAATACTTTTACCCTGAACATAAAGGAATGCAGTGAGAGCTGTTGCCTTTTCAGCACTCCATTCAGCTTTTGAATACAAACTGAGATGAGAAAGTCTTTAACTTTTGTTGAAGTGAGGGAAGGCAAGGGAAGAAAAAAGACCATGAAAGACTGTGGTTGCACCAAAACCGCCTTGTTATTTATATTGCCTTTCTGACTGAGATAACAACGAAAAACTACAAACTATCCAAGAACAACTTGCTAATCCCAATAGTTAACATTTGCTATTTAGTTCTGGGTTCTTACCCACAAAGTGCAGTATTGTTTTCGCTACCTGATGTTGGTATAGCAGGCAATTTGCTGTGGATTCAGTCTCAAATGTCAAGCTGGGAATGACACGTGCCAATTTTAATACCATTTAACCAAAATGTTCTATGATAGCTCAACTCATGGCTTTTCAAAACACATAAGACTTGTTCTGAAAAGAATAAAGGAAATATTCTTTTCTCTCAGTTAGCTCTTCTTGACTACTGAGATGAGGAGTCAGAGAAGGGACTCATCTTTTCTATTTCCTTTAGGAACTATGTGTGATTTTCTGTATAGCACAGGAATACCTAGTCAGAATAATAGAATTTGAAACTACTCAGTCGGGCTTAGCAAACCTGCGCATACAAAAAGATATGCAATAATTTTCAAGAGGATATTTCTACATCATCCTTTATTTACACCACAGTCGATGCGCAGCCCAGCTTCTAAAGATACTTAGGCAAAATTTCTAAGCTACTAAAAATATAGGCTGATACTTTGTGTGACTTTCAGAAGTAGTTATGATTCAGATCAAATTTCTTTGTACATGAGATTCATATTTGCCAATTCCTTATGATTCTAAAAGGAAATTGAAATAGTGTAAGGTTGTGAAAACCCACTCGATGCACTCATGGTACTTGTGAGTAGGCAGTGCTTTCAAACATTCCCTGCAGGAAACAATTACAGATACTGCAGTCTTTAAATGATTTCCAACAGTATGGAACAAAAAATATATAGATGAATATGTCATAGTAATTTACATACAATGAAAAAAGAGAAGGAAAATGGGTGTTCTATAACCAAACATTTAATGAGCCAATTCAAAATGCAACATATATAAATGCAGTATTCCCATTAAAAAAATAATTGAAGGAAGCCATGTATAAACAATAAAATAATGGTATAGAATAAAGCTAGTATGTTTTTTAACTCAGTGAGATGAGAGTTTTTTTTTTTTAATCCCAGTATAAGAGCACATCTTCAGAGATAGTATATAAATTTGAGTATAATTGTAGTAAATTTTGTCTGTCTTTTTTATTTAACAACAAACTGGAGTTTAGACCAGAAAATATTCTTCTAACATTTTTAGGAAAATGTATTAACATCCTTCTTGTAGTTCTGTCCAGATATCAAAATTGGATAGAATATACCTTAACTAAACCTTTTTCTGGAAAACTTTGTCTGCCATCAGCAAATTTCATGTGATTAAGTAAAACACCCAGGAGAAGTCCTATTCCAGGGTAAAAAAATTACTGTTCACACAGTTGTTCCTCCATATATCATAAGCAGATTAAGCAAGCATGAAAGATAGGACTCTGTTATTAGCACAAAATAAAAAGGTTATGGGAAATGTGACACATGTTTTAAACTCATGTTGTAGTAGAAGTAGACCATTGGGATTATGGACAGATCACGCTGGATTTCCACTACTGCTGTAGTTGCTTTATAAGAAAAATACATAAATGGCCATCAGAAATGCTGAAAGCAGCAGCCAACAGTACCAGGTTGGAGGGGAGAAAATGTGAAAGATCTAAGTGTGTCAAGGATATGGAACTGCCATAGGTTTGGGATTAGTTTGGGTCAGGAAAAACAAAAAGCACTATGGAGATATTCCCAAAAGGATCCTTTGCAGGAAACAAACATGTATAATAGTGGGAGAAACCACAGCCAGGAAGACCAGATCTATAGAATCATAGAATTGTCAGGGTTGGAAGAGACCTTAAAAATCATCTAGTTCCAACCCCCTGCCATGGGCAGGGACATGTCCCACTAGATTAGGTTGTTCAAGGCTCCATCCAGCCTGGCCTTAAAATCTTCAGGACATGGGGCTTCCACCACCTCTCTGGGCAACCTGTTCCAGTGTCTCACAGTCCTCATGGTGAAGAACTTCTTCCTAAGGTCCAATCTGAACCGATCCATCTCTAGCTTTAATCCATTTCCCCTAGTCCTATCACGTGGTGTCTAAAAGGTGTGGAAAAGGTGGAGAAACTTTCAGGGAATTTTTCAGAGCATTCTTGATGTAGTTGACAGAAAAAAACATAATCAGAGGCATCCCAGAATTACATCTTATATGACTATATAAATGTATGCAAAATAGTGTGAATCTGATAGCATACATCTGGACGTTTCTTTACCCCAGACTATGCTCACCATGCTGTGATCAGAACAGGATTAATAATTAGTTTTGTTTTACACTCCTCCCCTCTGCAAATGAATGCAAGATCAATGGTACCATTGCTGGTCTTTTTTCTGCATCAATGTGTTTCTGACAATGTGCACTATGAGCATAAGAGGATGATTTGACCTCTTTATTGTAGTGGGATGTGGCAATTAATTTTTTATTGAAATTTCAATTAGCTTTTCTGTTCCTATAATGTTTTACCTAAATCCTCTATTTAAGTTCTTACTGAGGTTACCAGAAAAGATCATCTAAGCATGACTGTGTTAAAAGGTAGAGGTAAAGAAAACAAATTATTTCTATTGTGTACAAAATTGAAGTCACTTTAGGTTAACTGAATCAGATTCCTTGAAGAGATGAAGACTTTCCATATCATGAAGAATCATTCAGAGAATTCTAACTGAAAAAAGAAAGACACCAGCCCCTTATAAAAAGAGAAAGATACCAAGATTAGTACAACTGGACAAGAAAACCTGAAACAGATTTTACAGACTGCTGCCTTTATGACCCTCGTAAAAGAGTTGCCAGGTGAAAAACAATGGAGAAAACTCTGCAGATTACAGCTTTATATTAAGCTGTCTAGCATCCCAGACCAACTAAAGAACAAATGAATTAGGTCTTACATTTAAAATTCTTATGCATCTGAAATGCTTAAACGCTAATAGAAATGTTAAATAAAATAACTACTCATGCACTTGACACCGAATTAAAAAATGTTGTTCACAGAGACAGTTTTAAATTTAATTTGGCAGATGACTACTATTGCTAAGGTTAAGATGATTTTTTTTGCTTGGAAAACTCTCATTTTTTGTTGCACATGATCTCTTGAAAAACATAGTAGTTAACTTAAATATTTTATTATTAATAAAAACTTAAACCAGTTTTTCCAATCTTTAGCCTGCATCAGGCAAAAGACATTTTGTTCTGAGCAGAGAAGCTACTTTGAGAAAATATATGTCAAATACAGGGAATGTGAAGTTCAGTGGCCCTCGTGTATATGTGCTAAGTCAGCATTTGCACTTAAATCATCTTTACTCAATACCAGAAGATGACTTTATTCAAAAATATAACTATGTTGCAGGGTCCTTTGTCTTCTGTAAAAATTTATGTCATTTGTTAAGTTTGGTCTCTGAGGTGCAAATACATTTAAGTAAGAGAAGTTAATAAGTTACATAGTAACTTATTAACTACATACTAGTAACTTTCATAATAAAGTGAGGCTTTCTTACTGTTCTAGATAAGAAGCCAGTAAGTCCATTTTCACAATGATAATGTCAGTATAACTCATAGGGCATCTAACTCCATCCAAGAAAGGAAGAATAGATAGATGGGTGCCTGTGCGTGATTCTATATTGCAGGAAAGTGTTTATCAACTATTCCAGTAGTATTGAGGCCCTTTCATGAAGCGTAGGGGGAAAAAAAACCAGAGGAGTTATGGTGTATTCCATACTGAAAGAAGGCTTTTAAAAGACAAGTGGGGGAGAAATTAATATCAACATAGGGATTCAGTGTATATCACCTGATATTGCAGTAACACCAGAGGCTGGATGAAATTCAGAGTGGATACAAATGAACGCAAGGCCTCCCAACGTGGTGGCAGCCAGATCTCGCCATGCGGGTGGACTTCTTTTACCTCCTCTGTTTCGAATTGGGGATAACAATGCTGCATGAGGGATAACATTCCTCCATGTGTTTATGAAACAAAAATCTTTACCTCCAGAAAAGCTATGTTTTCCTGTGTTCTTATGTAGCCTATGGAGAGATTACAAAGAGGAAAAATGTCAGCTGCCTCCACCTGTAATCAAAGTTGGTTGTCATAGTAATGGCACTTTGGTTTTTGTGTTAATGGGGGGCAGACCGGTGTAGTCCTCATCTGTACATTTTTTTCCGTCTTACAGAGCTACTCTCTTAAACTGCAGTTGGTAATTTGAGTCCATTTTTACTCTTTTTCATTTTAATCTTATAAGAAAACAACTCAAAGCACATCAGTGCTACTGCTTCACGTCCATACATGAACAGCTCAGGAAAATGAATAATTCTTTTAAAATAACATTGCACTCATGTAATTTTTCACCTATCTTTATGTACCTGAAAGTAGTTAAAATCTATGATTATCCAATAACAAAAGAATGATACAAATTTTCTCTGTTACTGTTGTTCCCCTTTAAGCATGTCTTAAAAAAATTGCTGTTCAAAGCTTGTCTTTAAAGGAACGTAAAGAAGGTCTCCTTCTGGGCCATTGGAGGAATGATTTGTAGAAGAAGGGCCTACATTTCTAACTGCTTACCCTGAAATTATGCTTGAGCTCAGCGTGCCTAAGATTTTCATTCTAAAACTTAACCATTTGATTTCCTAACTTCTGGCTGTTGCTATATTTAGTATCTTAAGAAAGCAGATATTAACTTTGTTATTTTATGGTGGCAATTTTATCTCCCTTTTGGGGAATGAAAGTTAAGACAGATTTTTCTTAAAACTACAAAAATGCATTGCTCTCACCAATTGCTCTTGTAGCATTTGAGCACAACAAAGCAGACCATCACCTGCACAAAGATTGGGTAACGTGCAAATGAATACATCAATCAAGTTGCTGCCAGCTCTATAGGTAAAGTGGTGACATAAAAAACCACTAGGTAACAAAAATATTTAAATCTTGAAGTATTTTTCTGTGTGTCTTCAAAGTAGCTGAATGTCATAAGGCCTAGTAAGTACAACAATGAAAATTGTTAATGAAATGTATTCTTCATATCTTTCATGTGCTTGGATTCTCCCTGAGAGTCACAGGGAAGTGTGTCTTGAAAAAATAAGTTGCCTTTGGAGTAAATCTGATGTTGACTAGGAAAGCTGTTGGTCCTGACTACGCAAAGTGATAATATACCTGATTGTTTTGAGATTGATGTAACAAAGTGTGTTCCTGTTTATTTTTGCATGAAACACCTGATGCTTTATGGTTAAATCTGAAGCTCATTCCTTTTTACAGGGATCAATAAACTCTGTAACTGAATGCAGCAAATTGTTCAGCTTAATCTTTTTCTAGCTAAAAATACTCCTCCATCTTTTCTCATTTGTTGGTCTGATGAATAAAGAGTATCTGGGCCAGTGAACAGCCTGAAACAAAAATCATTGTAATGAACAGGAACCTCCCTGTTGACTTCAGTGATCCTTCAACTGATCAAAGGTTACTTTCAAATCACATGGCTGAATTCTGGTGAAGACAATAATCTAGCACTGATTGAAATATATGGACAACAAGCAAGACTACAACACTTTCAACATGATAAAGAGACTCCATAGTAATACAACAATATTAAAAATTCACAGTCAGCATCAACAACAACATGGAACCTAAACCAAGGAAATATGTGAGCATTTAGGGGAAGATGAAAGAGTTGCTGTTGTATGACATCACTGATTTGTTTTCAAATGCAGACAGAGTGTACATATTTTGGAGAAAATAGACAACTTCTGAATAGAAAAATTCAACCATGCATTATCATAGAAGAAATGCACAGTGTTACAATGACAAAATGAATTACCATAAAAGTAAAGATAACTTCTATTGATTTTTTTTTTTAAAAAATATGTACAAACCTGTGAGATACCAGAAAATGAAGGCAGGAAAGAAAACCTACAGGCAATAAAGAGTAAGAAACTGAGGTCTTACGGTGATTCATCTACTAGCATTTTTGTTATGAACTTGTTTTTTTTGCTTAAATACATAATAATCTCTCAATATTTTTTTGCTAAGATATTACTGCTAGATATTATCAGAGTGAACATGAGAACTTAAATTTTCAATACTTGTCTAAAATGCTTCTATTCCCCTGATTATGATTTTTTTTCCTCAGATTTTGCAGTTGCCGGGTATGAGTAGAAGAACTACTCTTGATTTTAGCATTTTGTTTTTTTAAAGTCAAAGTGGAACCAGTTTTCTTGGGTGTCCTTCAGCTGTTTTCTACAGGAAACACATATTGCATCTGTTTTCTTAAAGTTTTGTGGTTGTTTTGCTGGTATAGGATTAGCTTTATTCTTCAGCTAGTCCATTGGATTTTGGGTAATATATTACAGTTTGCACCTCTGTGCAAGTCAAGTAGGAGAAACTTCAGGCCTTTGCTAATTACTGGAATTATTCGGATGTATGTTACTTTTGATTTTTTGAAATCAGTTCGTCATTTTGTCATTCTCACACAGCCAGCATGTCTGACAAGTGATGCTGTGGAATGTTTCACTGTAGTTTTAGTGAACAGATTCCCCACTGAGGAATCTTAAGAATGCTATGAAAAGGAGGCTGTATTTTCTGATGATGTTTTTTGCATAGTATATGCTAGTATGCATGTGTGATTTTTTTTTTATTTTTAAAGCAGTCTTCCTTCTTTTCCAAAACCGATAAATCTTCCAGTTAGTTGCTTAGCTTTTTTACTTCATAACAGTCTCCATTAGTTAATGAGAATTACTGTTTCTGTGTGTGTGTGTGTGTGTGTGTGTTAAGAATCGTGTTTCTCTCGGTATTTCTCTTCTTTCGGGATGGTCCCAAATGCTCCTTCATTATATAACGAGTTCTCCAAGTCTCCTCTCCCACCTCCACAAAAGTGTTCATGAAGATGTGGAATGAAACTTTTCTGGGACTTCTTTTCACTTCGGGTTGCCTTTTTATTACTTTAAGATCATGTAATGAGACTTCTGTGGAAGAACTCCCTCAAAGGCTGGAGTTTTGTCAGAAATGTTCTCCTAGGTTTGAAATTCGATTAGGTTTATGTGTATATACAGAAAGAAGGAGACAGAGAGAAAGATATAGTTTCTGACATGTATTTAAAAAGGCAGCTCCTTCCAAGCTGAATAAAACTCACACCTAAAGGACAGGTGAGATGGTGGGTTGGTGACACATTATATTGAAGACATTTTTGGTTACCAAAGTCACTAAACTCTTCAGTTGCTTACGGATTAGACTCTGAGACTAAATACAAGTGAGCATCGGTATAGTGCCCACAATACAAATAAAAAGCAGGACTTTCATAGGTCACACGATGGTTTTGAGATAGTAACCACCAGCAGAAAGAGACGTCATCAGAAAAGACGCCATCAGGAAAGAACATCAGACTTCTCACATTCATTATCAGATCCTTACAGATTTGATTGTTATGCATTTGACATTACTAAAGGTCAAAGTAACTATTAGAGTAACGTTATTGGATTCATTTTTGTTTTATCAGCGGAAGTTTTTCCTGGTTTTGATTATCAGTTACAAAGAGCCTTGTTCAGTGACTGCTTGAGAAAATGCTCCTGTATTAATCTCTGTGCCCCAAGATAGCAGAAAAGAGAGGAACAGGTCACTGACATGTGCCTGTTCTTAAGGGGAGGGATACTGTCATTCCTAATCCATATATCTATATTAGAAAAACATGTGTGAGATTTGTAAGCAAACTAAATGGCTATATAACCCAAAACCATGAAAAAACTATCAGCTAGACCACTTTTCTTCTTTACAATCCAAGCAACTGTACATCAGGATAAAAAAAAAAATATATACTTCACTGCAATTTGCATTCTCTGTTCTCAAAATCATATGCAAAACATATATCATTGTTGTGTCCTTTATGTACTGCTCTAGAAGTATGATTCTCTGTGTCTGTATATTAATTTCTAAGCTGACAACATAAAACTCCTGTTCTTAATATATCTTGAGATTTGGCTTGCTTAAAAAAGAGACAGAAAATAGCATTATCTGTTTAGTTAGTTTTTATTTGGTTTATAATGAATAAGCTCTATGGTTGACATATTTTCAACTATCACACTGGATTTACGGGTACTTATAGGTACTTATAGGTATATAAATAGGTCAACACACACAGAAGAAAAAACATCTTTCATCACATGCATGTTTTATTACTCTCAAGGTACATAGATCTCGTTGTTTATCCATAGGCCATTTTATTTTGCTGCGGAAATTGCTTTTGCACACAAAGGTGAGGATAGTCTTATTTAAATAAGTACCAGAATCAAAACATCTCAGTTGAATGCCTCTATTTTATTAAGACAAATATCCTATTAAAAGTAATAAAAAAGTTACCCATTATATGGTCTTTCTGTTTTGTGTCCTAGAGAGATGAGGTTTATTGATTATAAAACTAATAGACATAATGCTTCCATGTTTCCAGACACACTGGAAAAGAACGACCACTACTGTATTCTGCAAGAATTGACTTCCTGCTGTCATACTATTTAGTTTGCACAAAAGCATCCTTTTCCTGGCAGATGCTTTAAACCAAACCACTTCTTCAGTAAGTTCCGTGTGAATTTGGTTTCTGCTCAACAAAATGTTTGGAAAAGCTTGGCCACTCAAGAGAAGAATTATTCAGGAAAATCTTCCATTGAAAAAAGAGTGTAATCCTGCTGGTTTTCTACGTGCAGCAGCGAATGGAATCATAACTGCTGGCTAAATGTCTCTTTAGGTATGCAGTGTGTATCAACAGTGCTTTTCATCCTATTTAACCATTAGGTTTGGCTATTTCATGTGCTATCACTTGTCACCTGTCCATGAGCACAACAGTGTGCTGTTCCACTGTCATACCACACTTTTAGAAGTAGACCTTGCTGTACTGATGACCTCATTCTTGAACCAGTCAATAAGCTCTCAGCTTACTGAGCTTGCATAGGCAATTTAAACCTTTGTTAAAATGAACCTGCAGACTAAAATTAATACTTAATTTTTACAAAATGTATTTTGTTTTGTCTCACTCTCCTTCTCAAAACTTAATTTTTATTCAGATACTTAGAAATCAGTCAATTTCTATATTTTTTCCTCCACCCTTAACTCTCTACTAGGCACTTGAGGAGAGGGAAGAATTAGTTCTGTAAGAATTGTAATTCTAAAGAAACTGTAATTCATTAATATCATCATATACATTTGTGTGTTCTTGTACCTGTGATTTGGTGAATATGTTCATACAGGAAAGATATGAATATTGTAGTTTACCATACTCCAGATAATGCTTCTTCTGACAATAACTTTTTTAGAAATGGCCCATGGTTTACAGGGTAAAACTGTGACATGGCCAGTAGAGAAATAAGGCCTTCAAAATCCACTCCATGAACTACATAGGAAACTCAGTACACTATTATTTAGGGTATGATCAATAGTGCTTGTAGTATTCAAATAGCATTATGCAAAGTGGATTAAAAAACCCACAATAGATAATGCATCTGATTTCCTCACTCTTAATCTGAAACACTTGGAGAAGAGCACCTGTAACAAGTTAGCAATCTAATTCATAGAGGTAAAGTACTTTTCCTGTTTTATTCAATTTTGCTTCAAGATGCCAGTTCCTTTTGGTGTTATTAGAAAGACAGTAATGAAAGGGAATTGGTGCAACTAGGAACAAAATCAATTTTTACTGAGGTATTCTAAAATACTTAGTAAAATGAAGTATAGAGCTGTATCTAGATCCTTGTTAAAATTAAAGAAATAAACGTTCAGGACTTTCATCTGACAGATTGGTAGTGTTACAAAGCAATTCCCTAGGTCTTAAAAGAGTGATCCATTGATCTGTAGATTATTAGCACTAGCCTAATATCCTTCCTTCCAACCAGTTTGATAACTTCTGATAGCCTTACATGGAGCTCACCTGCCAGGGGTTGGTAATCATTAGCACTGTTACAGCAGCCATAGAGCATTTGAGAATTTGCACAAGATTTTTGAGTTGCCCATTACTGAAACTACTTGCACTTTTTCAGTTGTATTTGAACCTAATTAGATTCATGTGCCTGTGCAAACAAGGAGGGCTTCTTGTTTCCTTTTGCCTCTTTATCAGGGTAAGACAATGAGATGAAGGGACAGATTTGTTGTACCTGCTAGGATGTTAATAGGCTCCTTTGTTTGATAAAGGGAGTTTTCAATCATTTATGAATCACTTAAAACACCTAGTAATAAGCATTATTTTTTTTTTTCTCTAAAGGAAGAAAAAATAGATCAGGGTCTAGACAGGGGTTTAAAATTATTGGGCCTGCCTTTTTGGTTTGGAGAAGAAAATATGGAGGAAAACACGGGAGATCTTTGGACTACACCCTTAACATGCTGAAGAAAGGTAGGAAATGGAAGCAAGAGGCATTTACTGTTCTGTTTAGTATATGTTTGTGTGTTTGTTGCTTTGTACAAAGACTTTTTTAACTCTGTTTTTACATCATCTTATGTTGTTTTAGTGAATGTTTGCATATTTATGTTTATATTCATTGCACAAAAAGTGACTGTTTAATTTGGAATTGGGCCTTCCAGTTTACTTTTGTAGTCATAGGCATCTGAAGAAGTGAAGGAAGTACCTGACTTAGCATTGGTTTTACGGAATTGCTCTTGTCTGCCATTAACATAATCACAATTTTTGGTTTGGTATTTCTCCTCAAGAATGGGAATGTATTTTAGTAGGGAAGCTTTTGGTACAATTTGGTTAAATAATGACTGAGGCCTTTAAGAGTGCTCCTGTTGGCTACAGAATTTAGCTACTACTTTGAAAATATTTCTTTTGATAGCTATAAATGGTTCTTCAGAAATAGATGTTGTTCCCTCTCTCCATGTATTTCACCCCTGTGTTAGTCTGCCACCTGTGTATTGACCTTGGATCACTTTATTTTCTTGCTGAAGGTGTAGCTTTAAGTAATGTGTCCTTCTAATAATATGGCCACTAAGAAGACTATCAGGTTAGGTACTGATGACATATACAACTGATTAATTTCAGACTGGATGGAGTTAATACTTTTGTTCAGTTGCTGAATTTAAATGAATTTCTTTATCTTTTTCTACATCTGAATCTGTGGGGACAAGTAATATGCAATAGCATACAATAAGCATGCTGTTACAATTTAAAATCTTAAAAGATGAAAACGTTGCTGTTGGCATTGCTATCTAGTACAATGGGCATTTGGGAGAAGTATAATCTCTGGATAAAGTCACTATGTTAATTGAGAGATTTTTCTTCTTGTGAGTGATGCTAACCAGCAAAGTAAACCCAGAAGTATTTGTGCTTCATTTGAGAAAAATTTTTTTTTGTTGTTTTATTCTGAGCAATCAAAAAGCCTATAACACCAGAAGCTGTTTTGAACAATGCGTGTTTTAACTTGTTTGACATTAGCATTAGACTTTATTTCCTTTTTTAAATATATGTGTATCCTCGAATTCTAAGATGATAAAAACACTGATGACCTTGGAAAAAGAATCTGTCTCATAGCAGGTGGTAGTTCCTGGATTTCACTGAAATATTATGATGAAAATACAATAGCAGGAATAAATTTATTTGCAATGAAAATTTTAAGAAACAGTTTCTGTTGCTTATCACCTGTTAACAATGCTAGTATTAGCTAACATAGAGTGTACAGAGGCTTTTTTTTTTATTTGCTTTTTTTTTCACTTTGTGCTAAAAAACCAATAGACAAGCAAGAATAGGCTCAAAGGACTATGACTGACCAAAATCTGCTAAAACTTAACTTTCACACTTTTTGGACTATCTAAGTGTAATTTATGGCCAGGGGAGTTTCCTATATACTTCTAACAGAAATGATACTGTAGGCAAACATTTGGAACTCAAGTTTTCTCTTCTGTTGTATGACTGTACACTAAGCTATGGAAATGTGCTGGGTGTTACATGATTTAAATTTAAAACTTTATTCTCTGACATTAGCTCTAACAATGACTCTTCTTCTGACAGTCATCTCTCGATAGTGCAAATATATTTTAGTAAGAACATCATATCTGAGTCACAACATGAAACTGATGGAGCTGCTTTATTTTAGAAAATGTAGAATTTCTTTAATGAACATCCTTGTAAATGATCAAGAGACTTGCGAAAACTTTCATTGTAGTTTTGCTAGGGATAAGTAAAGGATAACAGATGTAGCTAGACATAAAGGCACTGAATATGTGATGGCTATAAAAATATAAAAAACATTAGCTCATGACTTGCCGAGTTTGTTGGTCTGTACTTCAAAGTACACACTGGCTCATTAAACCACCTATCCATCAAGAAATTGAATGAGTCAGAAAGAACATGGCTTCAATTTTTCATGGCTGAGTTTCTAGACAGTGGGAATTTACACAGGTGTATGCAGAACCTGGGATACAGCTGCTTCTTTGCTTGTGGTCAGAACTCAGTAGTATGATTCTAAGACTGTAGAATTTACTTAAAGAGTGGGGTAGAAAGAAAAAGCATTTCTTTCTTGAAACTCTATCCCATCCACCTCACCTTCTTACCAAGTTAATGTTTTTCGGTGCATCCATCTGACAGTTCTATCTTTTAAATTCATGCAACTTATGTGGCCAGTCCTTTATGTTGCATAACGAAGTCTGAATGATGAAACAGCAGAATAAGAACTCTTTGTGGTGGAGAAAAAAACAAACCCAAGTGAAGAACCAAACCACAAAAAATTTGCTTGTAGCAGCTGGCCAACAATTCCAATATGAATAACCACAGTGTTGAAAGAATGCTAGTAATTCAGGGTTTGTATTTAGTGGCTAAACTATACAGCAATCTTCCGAAGGGTAGGAAGGAAAGAAACAGTGACTCTTGGCAAGGAGCAAGGGATTTCTTTGGACTAATATGCCTATTTGACATGGTAGAAAATGATTAAATTTAGGCTGGTTATGTTTTTGCAAAGTAAATTTTCAGTCTATGATAGCAAAATTCTTATTTGGCCAAGAAACTGCAGTGTATATCATTTGCATACTGAATTCCTTTTATTGGTATTTCTGGCAGGTGCAAGCTGCTATGTAATGTTTGTATAATCTGTTTATAGAATGACTCACTCTGGGATCACTTATTTTAAAGATAACCTATGACTAGAGCAATTTATCTTACGGTGCCTGCAAACTTCCCTGCAGTGTAGGAAATGGGATTTGGATCCTGTTTAGTTGTTGCTTATCCACCTGTCACAACTTTCAGTACTGTGAGAAACACCAAGGTGATGTTGCCATCCTTTCATACAAAGCTGCTTGATATGTTTTCCCCTCATACACTGACATAGCCCTCATTAAAGCTAACGTATCATGCTTTTCTGCCTTCTTGTTAGAAGGAAGGTGAAACTCATCTAAATCATATAGGGACTGTTATTCATAAAAGAAGACTGAATATAATTTTGCTGTATTGGTGAAGGGGCTCAGAAGCAATTGATGCTTTAAATTTTTGGTTTGATTGTCATTTTGTTTATTTAAATCAATTTAGTACAAAAGTAAGCTGTTGTATGTTAAATACACTGGCTTTAGGGAACGGAAGAAGTTTACTTCCAGGTCTTGATTTTATTTATTTATTATTTTAAATTGGCTACTGACTTGTTTGTTCTGGGATTATCGCTATACCAAGAAAAAAATTAACATGCTCTGAAATAAGTTGAGCTCCAGATTTTTGCCTTAGTTACCAAATTGTTCTGTATACTACCTTGAGGATACCCATTAGCCTGGTAGTGTGATGTTCCAAGTTTAAAAAAACCATAACTTAATATCTAGGTTTTGTTCATAAATGGAACTCTTTTTTAGAACCTCACAATGCTATTTTTCTGGAACAAAAGCCCAAATTGCAGTTCAAACCTCAGTGACTCTACAAAGCCTACTTAAATCCTGAAGTTCTTTCTTCTGCTGACCCAGGCAAAAACTCTTGTACCATGGAGGCTGTAAAGTATGGTTCTGAAAATACATCATTGCTATCTTACTGACATAACAGTTTTCACTGGTTTTTCCTTTATCTTGTAGTTCTTATCCTAGCCTTCTGAAGCGTAGTTACAGCAACTGTCCCCCACTCTAAAAAATATAAAATCATGCAGCTATCCAACTTTTAAGCAAATTCCTCGCTATTCTAATAGTCCTTTCACAAACATGGGCTTGTGTGTGTGTAATTAGTTTTAAAGCAATGAAATTTCAAAAGTCCAGCAATATTGTTTTACTCGTCCCTTTGAGATTTGCTTTTATGCTTTTTTTTTTTTTAATAACTACTACAGCTTAGTCTATCTTTGGCCTAATTTACATGGTAGATATGAACATGTTGGTCTTGGCTCACTGCTTATTTTAATTGTTTAATTAATCTTGAAGAAATGGTCAAGGGCTGTTGCAGTCTGTACTCACTTTACAGAAAGGTTTTGAAGTCATATATGGAAAGGGTAGTTAGAGGAACATGGTTAAAAGGGAGTTCCTGTGCTTTGCTGCCTGGTAAATGGGTAGGAATTAGTCTATACAGTGGGTAACACCGTAGGCAAGGTGTGTGTACATCGTGAAGACTTCTAACATTTCGGGGAGAACACTATGTGTTTTAGAAGGAAGAGATTGGGTAGAGTCCTTAATTGCAGCCAGGATAATATCCAGTGAAGTAGCACCTTTCCTTGTGATTAATGTTACCTCCTAGATGTTTGTGAGCAATATTGCTTCCTAGATGATTGTTAAGATAGACTGAAACCGAACGTGTTTTTTTACCCACCCTATAAATGGAAAGGAAAACTATGAGTGGGATTTGCCCATAAAATGTGGAGAGAATGAAAATGTTTAAATTGGAAGGGGGGGCATCTGGACCTTTTCCCAAGCTATTTTTTTATTTTAAAAGCTGCTAGTATCTTAAAAGCTTCTTCCTGAGCTAATCATTAAGATATCTGCTATCCCTCTTTACTAGAACAACCCTGTAAACATCAACAGCTTTTAACCAGAATATCCTCTTTTGATTTTCTTCTATGACATTATTATAATTTTTCAGTGGAAATTCTATGACTCCAGGTCAAGAATAAGCTTCTAAGGGGAAGAACTTGTCTCCATGTGAATATTCAACATAGGAAAAATAAGAACTACAAAAATGTTTCTCATAACAAATTTTGTTAAAAATGAAAAATCTGACTGGAGAGCTGCAGTAAGGCCTTTGACAAAAGGACTTATTCTTGATCAGTACACAGACATGTACTTACCACAAGTGCTGCAGAAATGCTTTTGTTCGCGCTTGCAGCACTCAGTTATTTACTGTGCATTTTAGTGTTTTGAAGAACCCTTCAAACACTATGCTTTCGAAAATCTGAAAGGCCTTGCTTTAAAGTTCAGTGTTAATCAATAAAAATTACACACTTGAGGTTGTACCAAGACCTGAAAAACTTTTTCTATTTATTGGAGTATTTTAATTAGCCAGTGAATTACTGACACAGCTCAAGTTCTCAGTCTTGGGTCTTCATTATTACCTTCTGCTACATGTCCTTTTTCCTCCACTTCCTTCCTACTCCCATCCTTTATGAGAAATAAAAATGGATGAAATTGTGCCTATTCTTTTATGAAATTGGACCTGGAAGTAACCAGCATTAATTTATTGCAGGATATGGATGTATTTCTATTGCTAAAGCAAATTGTTCCTGGAAGCCTTTTACCCACTTACTAATTATCTAGATTATTTCTGAGGGGTGTTCCACATGGTCCTATCCTTTTTGCAAACATCCCATACACACAGAAATAACAAAAGCAAAATCAGAAATAACAGCAGCAAAGATAGAAAAAAAAAAAAAAATCCTTGCCACCATTTTTTTGTGAAGCACAGCTGTCAGACATTGAATGTTTCATCTTCAAATTTTATAATTGGGGAGGGATACCTAATCCAGAAAATAGTTCCAGATTATTCTTTATTTTTTTTTTTTTCCTCTGGATCTGTCTGCTTAGGGGAAACATTGCTTTCAGGTAGTAAAATTTGAATATTTTGGCAAAACAAACGTGTCACCCATGTTTATTGCAGCTACAATTCAGAATTAGTCTCAACCAAAGAAGGTGATAAGGTTTAAGCACTACAGATTTTTGCAATTTTTATATGTGACACTGTCTTAAAAGAATGTTGTGTGCTGTGCTATTTTGGGCCCTACATCTTAAACAAAATCCAGATGGCTTTGTGGTGCAGGAAGATGCCTTTGGGTACTTGACTGCATTGAAATATACACATTTAGAGGAGTAGGATATATCAACATAGGAGTAGACAGTGAAGCACAGGAATACTGCACATGTTGCTCGGATTGCATCATTTTTTTCTCAAGTAATATTTAGTGCTGAAGGAAACTGATATCTCTGAAAAGACTGAGGAAATTACTTCTGACATGGAGTAGTTGTATGCCTTTTCTTTTTCTTTTCCTCTTTTTTGTGTGTGTGTTTTCCAGACTTTCAACTCCAATTTTTCCTGAAGAAAAGCAGAGGTCTTTTGCTGTGATTTCTATATTAAGGCATAGGTTTCTAATAGCTCTTCTCCAAATTTGGTCATCAAATCTGCCACATCAGCAGGAGGTTGCAAGTGTCTTAAGATATTATGAGTGTGTATCTCTCCACTGCTGTGCTATAGAAACTGTTGTGACACCATATAATGGATATTTACTCAAGCTGTCAGTATTCAGTTAATGCTCCCATTTAGCACTCCATATATACCTGAAGACTGTGTGGTTATTTTACCCTAATTCAATTCACAAAGGGAAAAATAGCACCACAGCTATTGTGTGGAATTGCTGCACGCTGTATAGATTTTGCTCTTCTTGTAGTTACATCAATGGAAGCCAATTTATTCTAGGAGAAAAAGTAGATTTAAATACGTATGTTAACACATGCGAAACTAAAAGTATCCGGGTTGTGCAAAGACTTACTGAAACATATTTTCAGCCAAAGTAAATGAGCATGTCCACTCTTATGTGAGGAATTGACCATGTTTCCTATCCTATATTTGTGAATGTGTGTGTGGAACTTATTGCTTGGAGGCTAAGTCTTACCAGTTCTGTTTGCAGGCTAGTTTTGCACCAGATTATCCTCCCACATTTTACCAGCATAGCAGAACAGAAATCAAGGGTACAACATTGCTATGACTGGTGTTCTCAGCTGAAACTCACCAAAAACACCTTAGATATTTTTAGACCTGGGAAATACAGGGACTTCTAAGAATCACTATTTCTGGAACTCAGCAGATGTCCACTCCTGTTAGCGCTGCCTGAGGTGCAGGTGAAAACAACCACTGTAATATGCCCACTGTGCATCTCCCTCTTGAAACTGCTCTGCTACCACTGAGTGGAAACCTTTCACAGCATCAGCCACCCAAGTGAAGAGTGGGGGAGACACGGATCTCATTTAGGTTAAATATAAACGGTTCAAAAACATAAGACAAACTTTCCTCTTCCGTCTTGTGCATTTGTGAGGGGAAAATATCATCTTAGCTCTCATTTCAGTAATGATCAATATGTATGCTGGGTCCATTACAAAGGTCCAGTCCTGCTAACTGGGAAGATGGAGAGTAATGCCTGGTCGTCTTCCTGTGGAGCAGTGCAGCTTGGTTATTGCCAAAGGTCCCATTGCTATACATAGTGATGCATGCATATTCTGTCTTTTAAATAAAAGACTACAAATTTATAGATATCAATTGTCAGTTGTGCTTATAAAAATACACTTTTGTGTGGCAAATGAATGCCTATTTTTTTTCCCCAACAGACTACTGTGTATGTAGTGTGCTTTTTTAATCATTGTTTAAAAGTAGTAACTATACATTTCGAAAGAATGCTGCCTCTTTTGTGGGGTGTTTTTTTGTTGTGTGTTTTTGGGTTTTTTTTTGCTAGTTTCACTCTGTGTTTCTTAGGCTCTCAGCTAAGGGTGCTCACGTGGAACCGACCCCCAAAGTGTGGATTTGAGCAGGCAAAGATGGACTGAGGAAGTGGAGAGCTGCAGGAGCAATGTAGGCAGAGGAACAGGCTTCAGGGCAGAAGGAATGAAACTTTTATAAGAATTCAAGAGGACTCCATATTCAACCAAGAAAGCAAATAAAGTTTCCATACTAAAAATAAAACTGGGATAAAGGGTCCTATGCAACACTGGGCAGTGAGGATATCTTTATCTGCCTCATAAATGAGTTCTCATGTTCTTTGTTTAGAGAGATCTTGGTCACTATTTCCGTGGCATAGTATGAGTCATCTTTAGAGAGTGAGCAGCCTAAGATAGCTTAATAAACTCAAGGTAAATATGGTACAATTCTACCTCAGAGTTCTGGCTGTAGCCACACTTGTCAAGGGAAGATAAAGAATTATGGGAAATAGGAAAGCATGATCAGGAAATACCAAGTTGGCAAAAGCTATTACTATTTATTAGATAAAATCTCTTTTATATACCTAGGCTTTACAGTTACTTTTCCCTCCTTAACTTTAAAAAACAGCATTAAATTTCAAGTAAACTCTCTTGAACTATTCAGAATTAGAATCTAAATGATGATCTGCACAAATTCAATGATGTTCTTTGGTTTTATGTTCTCTCTCTTTCAGTATTAACACTTAGCTTCAGAACATCTCCTCTGCCACTTATAAACATAAATCTAATTCATCCTGCTTTTCCATAGGACAACATAGTTTTAAACCCCTTTTATTTTGTAGCTCATAGTCAGCCTAACAGTATAAACAATTTAATTCAAATGCCAACTAAACAATAACTTTTTGTCCTTGCATTATATATTTTCAACACTTCAAGCTTGTTTACTATGATGTTTCCCAACAAGATTTCACATTCTTTTCTGATGACATCTGAATTATTGAAATATTGCATCTTGACTGCAAAACTCACAGAATGTCTGAAAAAATCTCAATGCATTCCAGACAGTATAAATTATTCATGCTCAATTTTTCTCTCTCAGCTGCGAATGCTGCTGCTTATTTACAGCATACTTCAAGGAGGAAAAAAAACCCAAACTAATCCAATTTTATTAACACTTCCCTAATATTAACTAAAGGTGGTCATATGTTCTTATAATACACAAATCCACTTATTGTTTTAATTTTTTTATGTTTATAATTAATTTATTCCTTATTTATAAACTATTTTACACAAACTGGTTGGTTATTTGATTGGTTTTGGTTCTTTTTAACGTGATCCATGTGAGGTAGTATTATCAGTGTTTCCCTGTAAGGGATTCCCCCATGCATCTTTTAGAATGAGAACTGGAGAAGGATGTTGTAGGCAAGAGTTCAAACTTCTCCAGGCTTTGTTTTTTGTGTGCCTGTTTGAGTACATAAGTGTATTCATGTTATCATTAAAATTATTGACATTGGTTTTCCTGCCACTATAGAATGAAAATAAAGCTTTTGAATGTTTCTATGACTCAAAACCGCTCAAATGATTTCCAGCTGAAAAATATTATAACTTTTATCTGAAGGGAGTCCCTTCAGAACTGACCAGCAAGTCCAACCTGCCCTAGCCAGTTCACTGCAATAACTTCATGTTGATTACCTTCCATGAAGTGTTTTGATATTGCTGGTGGCAAGTGGAGCTTTCTGGATTCCCCTTAATAAAATGTGTTCAGTCACATGCCATCTAAAGAGAAAAAGGACAAACTAAAAACCTAAATATTTAATATGCACTTACCCAAACTTTATTTTCGACATTATTACTATTAGAAGACTTGAGAGAAAGTGTTGTATAGAAGCTTTTACCTTTTGGATCTTTATGTTAACTGTTAAACAACATCTCTCAGGTTTTCTTTTGCACTAACGTATGATATGTTTGCATGATAACTTAGAGGACCAACACTGAAAGGGAAGCTGCTGCTGCTCAAACTGCAATAGTGACGTCTTTGAGCCTTTTCGGTTACTTAAATCAGTAATGCCTTAGGTATAGTTCTGTTATTTGCACTAGGCAAACTATTGCCCTCTAAATCCAGATGAATCCTATCAGTTAGGTGAATAAACCACTGTGAGTGCAGGGCTAGCTGTCTTGGCTCATAATAGATGTAGTAACTGGTAACAGTGTTTCAGAGAAAATGAATCCATTTGAAACTGGAAATTATATAATTACCTGCTCAAGGATGGTCTTGCTCTCTGTTCCCTACAGATAATGTAACCTTTCAATAAGATTTCTGTTATGATTAGTGTTTATATCTTAATTCTCGACCACAGATGTTTTCACTATTGTCTTGAGCCGCTTATACCTGGTAGAGGTTAGGGTCAAGGTGATTCGTTTCAATCGCAAAGGTGAAATTAAGACACAAACGGTGTCAGATGTCACAAAAGTAAAACCCTTTATTGACTAACAACCACTAGAGAGCAATAGGAAAGAAAGATAAGGAAAAGGAAAAGCGAAGCAGTAAAATGTTTAGAAGAGCAAGAAGTATAGCTACCACCACAGATCCAGCAACGTCTCGCAGGTCCGCCTGTTTCGATTCGGTGGGGAAGATCTCCAAAGAATAGCTGTTCACGGTGGCATTTTATAGTGTTCCAAGAGCTGCTTTGCTTATCCTCCGCCTGTTCAGCACATGCGCGTGAGGGTCGTCAGGAGCGATCTTCACCCCCCCCAGCGTCGCCTCTGTCAGCGGGGCATGCATAGGTGTCCGGAGGGCCCATTTTTTGCAGACGTAGGATGACTTGACGGTTTGTGTACCTTCGCGCTTGCACACCGTTGAGCTTTCGCGCTTGCAGGGCAACTGCCTTATCTGCAGTTACATCGGTGAGCTCGCACACCAGTGGGCTTGAAAGACAACAGCTGTATCGGCGGTTGAGACGGGCCCAGAAGTTGTTGTTCAGAACTTCGAGCCCCCTGGCTTATCAGGGCTGGGCCCTGAAGTCATCTTTATCAATAGTCAAGTCAAGTCGTGGGGCTTATCAGGGCTGAGCTCTGAAGTTGTTGTTTTAGAACTTATCAGAGGTCCCAGTTTGTAACGGCAGCCTTGTCGTTTAGGTTTTAACACAGTCTCTTCTTCACAGAGTCTTTTAGCAAGGATGAAACAAATATTTCTTCATGGGGCATTTTAGCAAGTTTTAACACCAGCAAGGTTGAGGCAAAAGTTCTTAAAACAGTCTCTTACAACTATACATAAAAATAACTAGCTCTTTTGGGGAATTTATCTCAATCTGTATCCTACAGCACTGTCTTACGCATTAACTGAGGTCTGCAGAGAAGTTCTCTGAGTGGGTGTTACATCCAATAGTTACCTCAGAATCATTCACATTTCTGTTCTTGTAGTTTACACTTTAACGAAATGCATCTTTAAGTAGAAAACTTCATGTTTGTATTTCTTTTTTAACCTCCAATTTATACCTTAAGACCTAAGGGCCTTAGATATCTTTTTTCCCACTAAAAAAAAAAAAGATTCTGTTCCTGACTAGTAAATATTAGTTTAACAAAAAAATAAACTTTTAATGTTTAAATGAAGTGATTAAATAACTGAGTTACAAAAAAAAAAAAAAAGACCTTAAATGTCACTTTTTCAAAACACCTAGGATGAAAACAAATCAGTACTAAGTTTTTCACGCTACTGCTTCAGGATATTTCACACTACTACTTTAGGATATTTTTCTCTGCTGAAGAAATAAATTACATTCACAGATACTAAGTCCATAAATACTGTTCCTGTAACATAAAGGATCATGCAGTATAATATTTTTAATGAGATCTTCATCTAGAACCACTGAATGATTCATGTTGGAGGGGGCCTCTAGAGATCACCTAGTAAACCCCTCCCTGCTCAAGCAGGGTCAGGTATAGCAGGTTGCCCGGGACTTTGTACAGTCAAAAACTGAATGTCTCCATAGATGGAGATGACACAACCTCTTTGGGCAATGTGTCCCTCTGTTTGACCACCTGCACAGTAAAAAAGTGTTTTCTTCTGTTCACATTGAATTTCATTTAATTTGTGCCCATTGTCTCTTGTCCTGTCACTGGGCACTGCTGAGAAGAGTCTGGCTCCATTCTCTTTGTTCCTTGTCACCAGATATTTGTATGCATGGATCAGATTCTCCCAGGCCTTCTTTTCTCTAGGTTAAACAGTCCCAGGTATGTTAGCCTCTCCTCATGTGAAAAATAATTCAACTCCTTAATCACCTTTGTGGCCCTATGCCAGACCCACTCCAGTAAACCCATGTCTGTCATGTACTAGGGAGCCTAAAATCTGACGGAGCAGTCCAGATATGGCCTCGGCAGGTTCACCTCCCTCACTCTGTTGGGAGAGATCTTAATGCATCTCAGAACACTCTTGGCCCTTCTTGCCATGAGTGCATTCCTGGCTTGTCTACCAGGGCCACAAGACCCTAAGCAAATCTACTCTCCAGCTGGTCAGTCCCCAGTGTGTACTGGTGCATGGGGTTATTCTTCTGCAAGTGCAGGACTTTGTGTTTCCCCTTGTTGAACTGTGTAAGGTTCTTCTTTGTCTAGTTCTCCAGACTGAAACAGACTTTTCTGGACTCACAATCATGCAAGGTACCAGTCAGTCCTGTTTTTGTGCCATCAATGTTCTTGCTGAGGGTGCACTCTGTGCTATTGTCCAGGTCACTAATGAAGAGATTAAGCAGCATTGGCCCCACTATTGACCTCTGAGGTATATCACTAATGACTTGTATCCAATTGAACTTTGTGCCACTGATCACAACCCGTAGGCCAGCTTTCAGTACACTTCACTGGCCAGTTGTCTAACCTGTTCTTTGTTAGCTTGTTTATGATTATCTTATAGGACACGGTGCCATAGGCTTTATTACATGCAAGGTGAACAGCACCTACTGCTTTCCCCTCATCCGTTAAGCTAGTCATCTTGTAGAGATCTATCAGGTTTGTCAAGCATCATTTCCCTTTCATAAATGCAATCACCTGCTTGTCATGTATTTGGAAATACATTTCCATCACCTTCCTGGGGATGAAGGTGAAGCTGAGTGGTCTCTGGTTTCTCAGATCTTTCTTCTTACCCTTCTCTTAAGATAGGAGCTGTATTTGATCTCTTTATGTCTTCAGGAACCTCTCCCAATCACTATAACTGTTCAAAGGTAATCAAGAGTGGCTTCAAAATGACATGAACAAGCCTTCTCAGCCGTTGTGGGTGCAATCCATCAGTCACATGCACTTACATATGAGCTGTTTGATTTAGTGCTTCCTAACCTGGTACTCAGCCGTGGGCAAGTTTTCAGTGTTCCAGACTTTCCCTTTAGTCTCAGGGGCCTGGGACTCCTGAAGGCTGATTTTACTAGTAGAGACTGAGGCACATAAGGCACTTTCCAGCCTTTCACTTTCCTTCTGTTATTTATGGATTTGCAGAATTCTTTCTGGTTGGCCTTTACATACCTTGCCAGATTTAACTCCATATCAGACTTGGCTTTCTTAACCTTATTCCTGTGTGGTCAGAGAGCAACTCTCTACTTCTCCTGGAGTATAATTACAGTTTATTTATGTGCAATTAGAAGATATGAGAACTATGTGGGAGAATTAAGAAAAATGTATTTAAGAATAATTCTTGAACATAGACACTGTTTATTTTGCTTACATTTGCCAGTAGAATATATTATTTTCCATCTTATGAAAAATACAGACATGAATGAATTCTCTCTGGTGAAAATCCACTGTTGTATGAATTCAAAGTTGTCCTGTGCTTTGTAGTGGAGTACTCTTTGATTTACCATGGCATTATTGTATGTAGTGCATATCCTATTGCTTATCTGTCATAAAATAATTGTTAGAGAGTTCTGATTGAAGTTGTTCCCTGACTTGTGCTGTTAGTATTAACATTATTCTTCTCAAAGATTTGACTGCTTAGTCACTGCTCATCTACACTCTCTAAATGATGGAAAGAACATTGAGCAAAGACCATAAGACAGACTCAGCTTGGAAGGACTAAAAGGTGTCTCAGAATAGTAATGGTAATTATACAGAGTTGTGTTTTTTAAGTTACTTTGAAGAAAAAGTGCCTCTTCAGAGCAGTGCAGTTATTATTTTCATACTATTTGTGAGGTGCAAAAGCTAAATGATAAAAAGTGAGTCCCGAGTTTGATTTCAAAGGCCATATTCGAGCAGAACTCTCACTGATTTCTGAGGGTAATTTTGAAATTCATGCGATCCCAGTGACACTGAGAAAGTAGCAGAGTTCTGATGACCTCAGTGATGGAGTGCTTTTTCTTCAGCAATGATATGCTTTTTGAAAGCGATTGCAAAGAGAAGCTGTAAAAATTCCATTCAGATGCAAATATGTCTGGGTTTCTGCTGAACTTCATTTACCAGTGCTCATTGCCTGCTTTAGTAATCTACACCTGAGCAAGGTGCAGAGTGTGGAAGGAAGAAAAGGAGAAAGGCTCTACCCTGTTTTAGTGAAAATCGTTGATTATGAAAGATGCAAGTCAGTGGAGAACTGATCTCAGCTGTGGTTGTTTTGTTAAAGCTGTCCCTGCTTTTTTTCATGGATCCGTCTTGTTTGTGTTTCTCCTATACAAAGCAATGAGTGACCTCTTTGGTTTTGTTCTTCTGAATATCATCTCTCTTCTGCCATTAATGTTCTATAAATTGCCATTAAAAGTCAGACTGGATAAGAATTTTCATCTGAGACTATATCTGAACTGTCTGAGGAGAGATAGAAATGGTCAGTCTTAAACTTCTGTTCTTCATGAAGTTGTAGCTAACTGTTTAAGAGGAAATATTAGATTTCTCAGACCACGTGGAATAAAGAAAATAATTTCTTTCTAGCAGCTTATAATCTTGCCCTCAAAACTAAACTTAGTTTTGAATATATATTCAAACCTATTAAAACTGCTGACATTGTTCAGTGTTAAAAACCTTGTATATGTTTATATTTTGACACTTTTTCTTCACAAGAATAGCCCTCATGCATTTTCATTCTTCTATCTGGAAGGGAGGGAAAAAGCTGTTGTGCCACCACCTCAATTTTATCTTCCAGCACTTCTTACTTCAGTGACTCCATTCCACCTGTGACTGCTTCATTTTCTTCTGGAAGAATGTTTTACCCATCGTGACATCTGTTGCATAGATGCATTTCTCACATTGTAGTTGGAAGGAAACTCTCCTCAGACTTCCCCCTCTGTTTACCTAGAAGTAGGTCAGCTCTGTTCCCTATTCTGAAAGCCTTTGGAGGGGAAACTTGTGGATGTTTGTTAAATCTGCTCATCATTCTTCCATGATCAGGGCATGGAGAACAAAGAAACACCTTTTGTTTCTGAAGCCCTTGTTGTTTTGCTTGTGCTTTCAGTCCATGAAAAACTTTATCTGAAATATCAACAAGATTTTCTCTATATAGCTTTTATAAATAATTCTTAATTATAAATAATTTTTAATATTTCCATATTTATATGCATACACATTCTTCTATCAGTTCCTTCCCACCCAAGTTAATTTTTTTAGCTTTCTAAAGTAATAGGAAAAAGAATTATAATATTTAGCTTTTGTTGGCTAAAATGAAGACCTCAAATCTGGAAACTCTAAGTTGTATAGGAGATTTTACCACCAGAGGAAAAAGTAGTTTTTAGTGAATTTCTACTATACTTAAGTGTCTTATGCTTGTGCAGCTTCTTCTACATCAGATTGTATCTACTTCACATTGGTACAATGCAGATAACAATAAATATTTTATTGGCCGTATTGTAGCCTGCCGTAGAGGAGGACCATGTTCAATTAGAAATTGGAAAGGAGATGCACAGTGTAACCTATTATAGGAGACTCTATTTTGAACAGGGTTTTGAACTAAATGATCTCTGTATGTTCCCCCCCTCCCCCTACCTCCAAGAGTGGAAGACTGGGTGCCCTGGCTCCTTATCTTGCTTTTCTAGAAAAGTCATATAGATGTGATGTCCAAGCCTCTCAAAATACTCTTTTTTTCACAGCTGGGAATTAATCAAGAATGAATGAGATCTTGGCTCTGTGTCCAGTCCTGCTTTCTGTCCAGATTGGCTTCATGTTTGATGGAGTGAATGGTAAATTACCGAAGGTTCTTTCTAAAACAAACAAGTGTACCATCAGCAAAAAGAAAACAGGAGAGAACAATTTTGATTGTCTTTCTGGACTGTAGTGACTCATAGTATTAATATCTCTTGCACAGTAATAGAAGTAGCTGACACAGTATCTGTATCTCTCAACTATGCCTTGAGTCACACTCTAGCCTATGGTGTGCCTGCTACTGTCCTGATTTGAGATTTCTTTGTGTCAGCAAGAAAGCTCCTACTGAATTTACTGATGTGGAAATAGGTCTGCAGCCCTTTAGGGACTAAAGGAACATATACTGTCTAACCAATTCAGTTTCGGAAGTTGATATGTGTTCCCACTCAGATAAGAGATGTGCTAGCCAAAGATATGTAGAAGACACGAGGCAGTTTATTTTGTGGTGCTACATGGAAGGTTTCTGTGAAAACTACAAATCTGAATCAGTTTCTCTTGATTACCTTCCCCAAAAAAGTGCTATGAGTACCATTCCCCTATACTGAAATTGCTACTCTGTGTATACAGTTTATGTATAGTATTTTCAAAACTTTGTGTATCTTTTAAGTCACATAAGGACTAAAATATTTTCCTTTTTTTTAATTTTTTTTTTGTTTAAAAAAAGCCTGTTATATTGTAAAGAACACCTTCCCAGACTGACTGAAGGAGAACTTACAGGTTCTGCTCCTCACTTCACTGCCACCACTACAGAATTGTCTGTTTGGAGTAAAGGGGAGTGTTCATTTTGTGTAGGAAAAAAAAATCTAGAAATAGCAGAATTACACTTCTTGTTAGTCATTGGGAGACCTAGATTCCTGCATTAGTCACATTTTTCTGTGACTGTATCTAACTTCTTAGAGGTGAGTTCTTTGTACCTGATATTTCTCTATCCACATGCATTCAAATACTTTCCTTACATTGTCTCATTATGTTTGCAAGAATTAATCCCACGCTTTCTGTGCCCTCCCCATTGATCACCTTCTATCATTTTCTCTATATAAATCTAGAAATAGATGGGAATTATCAGAATGAAGGATATTTTGAATTAGTATCATTGCTAATCCTAAATACTATCAGAGTTTGAGATAGATGTGATTGCTTGTATGAATTGCTCTTAGTCAGATAACTTGCAATAATTTGACTATATCAGATCTAAAGTTTCTTTTCTCTTGAGAGAATTCTAAATCTCTAGAAATGCTTATGTTTAATTTTGTACTTGCAGAACAAATCTGATCTTAGTTCACTTCTGGAAATATTTGGTTTTGCATTAAGTTGTACTATCAATTTGTATAGAGTTCACCTTCAGTAGGTAGCTTTCCAGGGAAGGCTCTCTCCAATACTAACCAGAACTCAGAGATGAGGGAAGCTGCGTATCGTACAAATGGATTCCTCACTCCTTTCCCCAATCAGACATGCTAGTGCCTATTAAACATAAACCCATTTCCCCTGTAGTTTCTGTGAACCCCTATTTCCTCAAATTTAACAACATTCCCAGTTAATATAGAGTTGTTAGAGAAAAATACTCATTCCAGGAGAGATGAGTATCTTTTGGTTAAATTTTATCTGCCATGTATTTCTTTTGATATGCTAGGCAAATCCTTTAAATCAATGTCTAAGGCAAAAAAAAAAAAAAAAGCCTGTGTTCCTTCCTTCCTTGTGTCACCCATATGATGGAGATATTAGAAACGTTTTGCACACAATGGTGTGCCAAAATCAAGCCTGCTTGTCCTCCTGTGAGCGGTAGTGATAAGCACTAAACATTGCACAGTCAAGAAGAAGAAAGTAATTTTGGGTTCTTATAAGATCTCGATAGTGTTCTAAAAATAAGGTGCGAGGTCAATATTGGAAAACTTTTTTTTTTAAGTGAAATACTATTCAAAATAGACTTTTGGAGAAAAACGACGATTAAAGAACAATACAGAAACATGTCAAATGTGTGCCTCAAGATGTCAGTATGTCTTGATGTCCAAGGGCTTCACTTTTTATATTATTTAATTTTATGCCTATAATTTAGTCAACATGATATATTGTTTTGACCATGCTTTCCACTTCTATTGCAATCACAAGAAAAGCAATGCATAGTAAAGTCAGTATGAGATTGTTCTTGTCAACTGTTGCAGTGTATACAAAAATCTTCCAGAGAAGGAAGGAGATGCATCTTATTCACACCAGTTTTGAGGGAGGGTGAAGTAAGAATGTATGGGAGGAATAGACAATCCCTTTAATCTTAGACATCTTGCATACTCCTGCCTTGAACAGTTTCCAGTCTTCACAAAGTGGAATTTGTTTGACTTGGTTAAAACAGAAAGACTGAAAGCCAGTGAAAGGAATACAGCAGATATCGGTACTAATCAGTATTCAGAGGAGGGAAATAGACTCTGAAAAGGAGAAAGAAAATCAACCTGAAACCATATTGTTGATGACGGGCCACCTTGATTTTCTGACAAGTGTCATGTGAAATCTCTTCAGAGTAATTTTTCTAAAGTTGTGAATTTGAGAAGAACCAGGGGATGCCAGTCCAGATATCACACTGAAAATTCATTTTCCTTCTTGCTAGAATCTTATTATCAATCATGGGTACATGATCTTGAGTACTTGACTGGTTTGATGAACTGTGGGGGAGTAACCCCTCTAATTCATATTTTGAAGTGTTTGGGGGTTTTTTTGTGTTTGTTTTGGTTTTGGTGTTTGGTTGGTTGGTTGGTTTTTTTTTTGACTGGACTAGATCCTTGAGAGGAAGAGATGAGACGGAAACAAAAGTATTACAGGATTTCTAAAATTGAGGGTGGGTAGAACACTTTGCAAAAGCACTACTGTGTTCCTCTCCAGCTGATATGGCACAAACCAGTGCCTTTCTCTGTTGAAGCGGGGGTTGGGGGAAGGAGAGGAAACTCAAAAAAGATATGAACTAATACCCTCTTAGGTTGTATTATATTGTAAAACACTGGTATGATCAAATTTAAGTTTTATTAAATCTGAAATTGGTCTCTGTGTCTTAAATGTCTTGTTCCCTTGAGATTACAGACACTGAAACTTGCAGCAGTGGAGAAGTGGACTAGGACACGTGTTCTCTCAAGATAGAAAATACTGTAGTTTGCAAAGTTAACTAAATGAATAGCAGTGAGTGCAGAATCTACCAATGTTTTTCTCTACCAACTAACCTTCTTTGCCAATCAACTGTATCTTGATTGTCTTCAAGTTCTCTGGTGGAGAGTGATAGATATCTGTACAGAGACACAGACCACATACAGGTATCTAATATAGGTACATAGATACAAATGTATACCTTAAAATCCTACAAATAGTATTGAAAGTACACAGTAGTACTTCAGACTACCACTGGATGAAAGTCAAGCCTTCCTATGCCTGGTAGTAGTTTGGGGGAATCCTGCATTTTCTTCATTGTAACATACCCTGAGAAGGCAAAGAGTAGTGCTGCTGCTAAGAACAAATGCTCAGACATGCATATATCTTGTTAGCACATCTTAACAAATGTTTTTGATATATGAGTTCTGTAGAAATTTGAACCCTTGTAATAAAACTGGAATTCCCTCAAACCAAATTTTTGTTGGCTCTTTCTTTCTCTGACCTGCACAGGCTGGAAAACTGGGCAAGGAGAAGCCTAAAGAAATTCAGTAAGGACAAGTGTAAAGCACTGCATCTAGGGAAGAACAACTCCATGTATCAGTACAGTTTGGGGGCTGACCTGTTGGAGAGCAGCCCTAGGGAGAGGGACCTGGGAGTCCTGGTGGACAACAGGATGACCATGAGCCAATGATGTGCCCTTGCAGCCAAGGAGGCCAATAGCATCCTGGGGTGCATTAAGAAGAATGTGGCCAGTAGATCAAGGGAGGTCATCCTCTCCCTCTACTCTCTGCTGGTGAGACCTCATCTGGAGTGTCTACTTCTGGGCTCCCCAGTTCAAGAAGGACAAGGAACTGCTGGAGAGAGCCAAGCACAGGGCAACTAAGATGATTAGAGGACTGGAGCATCTATCATATGAGGAAGCCTGGTAGAGCTGGGTCTGCTTAGCTTGGAGAAGAGGAGGCTGAGGTGGGGATCCCATGAATGCTTATAAATATCTGAAGGGTGGGTGTCAGGAAGATGGGACCAGACTATTTTCAGTGGTGTCCAGTGACAGAACAAGGGACAATAGTCATAAACTGGAAAACAGGAGATTCAACCTAAACATAAGGAAATACTTTTCCTGTGAAGGAAATGGAGCACTGGAACAGGCTGCCCAGAGATGTTGTGGAGTCTACATCTCTGGAGATTTTCAAAACCCACCTAGATGTGTTCCTGTGTGATGTACTCTAGGTGATCCTGTTCTGACAGGGGAGTTTGAACTAGATCTCCAGAGGTGCCTTCCAACCTCTAACATTCTGTGATTCTTTAGTTCCTTAATATGCCTTTTTTTTTGATAAGGTATCTGATCATTTCTTAAAGACCTGCTTAGCAGTACATACTCCTAAGGAAGAGGAATGACGGAATAGAATAAAATGATGAGAACTTGAAAAAGCTGTGTACCATGTTAATTTGAAAACTTTTGTACCTACCCAAGATGAATGTGGGTCCCTTTTCCATTAAGTGAATGATACACAGCTTAGCTCTTGTATACCTCAAAAGAAGAAAAAAAAGAAGTATCCACTCTCAGATGTTTAATCTGTTTGGTTTTAGACTATGATGTGATTGCTTTTGGGTCTATTATGCCTCCTATTCTTTTCAAATATGTGCCTAAAACCCAACAGTTTTTCTGTACCTTCTACTACTTTCAGATATTTGGGTTTGGATGTGTTTGTTGATTAACAAGTAGCTGGCGGAACTTAATATGAGAGGAAAAAAAGAATGGCTGATGTCTTGAGATTACTAAGAAATTACTGAGTTCTTCAGAGAGTGGATGCATGAGGCAAGGCAATGAAAAGCATAAAGTACACGTTTGCACGTTGGTACTTTCAGCTAAGAAGACTTCTTAGACTGGCTCAGCAAAAGAAGTATGGGCTCATAGTACTGCATGTGTTAGGCTTTAAGGCCGGTATTGGAGTTTATTAAATCATTAACTCAGTATGATCGTGAGTTCAGGGGGTTAAAATTCATATAGGATTTTGTGGAGTTAACAGGAAATAAGGAGTTCACTCCTGTATGATGGTGTGTTTACTAACTTCACTGGGGACACTGGATAGCTGTTCCACTTGGATAAGGAGTTTTGGATTTCACAGGATGTTCTTGGAAAGTACATTATTCTACAAAATAGATGCAGAAACTGACTATTCCCTTGATTTTATTTTCTTAGACAAGAAGTCATTTCCTATTTTAAATTCTACAGATTAATATTTACGCTGAAACTTGCTGAATAATGAGAAGTTTGCCTGAAAACAAATTTTACCAAAAAAAAAAGTCAAAAGTACTATTGGGACCAATTAATCCAGACTTACAATGCACAGAAATAACTATAGTTGTTTTCTCTCCCAAAAAAGTCTTCATTTTCCTTCATCTGATCTAAAGTCTGTGGGAGCCAATGGGAACAGTTTCCTTAAATTCAGTATATTCAATTTTCTCATTCAAAATCAGTCACTCCTTGCTCTATGTGAAAGGGATGCTTGTGATCAGTTCTTGCTGACTGCTGTCCTTGGCCATGAATGCTGTGTCTTATTTGACCAATGTAAATATTAAGTAGTATGACTCCCCTATTACATGCATACAGCTTTCTTTGCTACCAGAATTTTCCACTTCATCTTTGTGGGTTGATTTCTTTGTTTATTTGTTTGGTTGTTTGTTTGTTTGGTTTTTTTTGTCTTGTATTTGTATTCAGGTTGCCATTCTTGTATCGAAGCAGCAAATTGCTGGGGTTATTTTGTCAGTTCTGTGTTGCTCTAGCCAACTTCTGGAGGCAAGGACAGAGAGGCCATAGTACAGCTTGGTTTGTGTCTGTTCTTAAGCTATAGATGTCTGTGCCCTTTCTTGCTCATTTCCAGATGATTCCTACAGCTTGTGGGTTGAAGGGTTGATTGATTTGGCAAAGAATGCTTAAATAATCTGACTTAGAACTAGAGTTCAAAGTGGGTTTGATAACTTTTAACACAAGAATGTACACTTACAATGACAAGCTTCTATATTAAGACAAGGATTTTGCATTAAAACTTAGGAAGGATATGACAGTATTTTAAACTAATTGTGTAATGTTTTCTTACTTCTGTTTTCTTTCTTCTCAATATTTTCAAAGTATTTGTGAAATTGTGTGTACCTTTTACTTGTTAGAGTTGGTCCTATGCCAGTGCTTCCATACGATACAAGAAGGTCATGCAGAACACTCAAGTCTGATTTGAATGACATTGGGAACTGGTTAATATGTTCACCTTCTCCAGACTGTAAGGTCTAGCTCTGAGGTCTTCTACTTCAGCCCACAAGAAACTAGAAACCTTTTCATATATTCAGTTTTGCTTTTTCATTTCTGTGTTACTTACCTGTGCTTGTGTTTACGATTAATAGCTGAATTTTCCCTCACAGTTTATTCTTGGGTACTTGATAATGTTGATTTGTTTCATGTTATTATTATTTAGTTTAGGTTTTTAAGCCTAATGTAGGTTTTTGAAGACAGAATGTTTATAAATATCAAGACTTTAATTTGAAAAAAAACCAATAAAATTCTAAAGATTCACGATTTCACCAATCAATAAAATTGAGTGGTTAATGCGTAGAAACTCTTAATCAATAGAAAGAGGAATAGGTAACCTTGACAATTTAGATCAACTGAACTGAAACACAAACAGAAATTACAAAATCATTCTCAACAAGTCAAGAAAAAGAAGGAAACAGACCTACATTTTAGAACATGGAGTATATTTTAGAGAAATCTAAGATTTAGTCAGTACTGCAATCTTTTTGACCTGTTGGTATCCAAACTTACACAAGCAGTGAGGCTAAACTTGCTATCTCTGTTGTGAGATAACAAATTCTTTATGGAAATTTTTCATTTCAACACATTGACTGAATTTTCCCTTTCTTTTTGACATTTGTAATTTCATGAATGTACTATAATGTTTACTGCAATCATCAACTGTTTCACTGTTGGAATAATTTCATTGTGGAATGACTTACAATTTTTAATGTGAGATAGTAGGTTGATGATGCATTTGGAACACAATTTAAGGATGAGTAGATGAACGGGTGCTTAGAGGAATCAAGCTCATATTTGACTAGTGCCAACTTGCAAACTTAATTTTTTTAAGAGTGTATTCATACAACTTGTGTCTAAGCAAGGCAACCTTCATTAGTGTTTAAAAGACAAAGTTTTAGGTCTAAAGTAACTTGTTACTTAAAAAAACACAACGACAAAAACCAAAACAAAAAAACAGCCAATAAAAACCCCAAATAATAAGATTATTTTAATGCACAAGAAGAAATGGAGAATAGGCAGATATGGAATGTGAGTGTGATAATTTAATCCCCTTTTGAATTTTGAAGTATTTAGCAAAATCTTTCACTGACTGTGGTTTTCATCAGTGCTCAGCCGTGAGTTACATTAACTATAGGTGCACAGTCACAGTGACAGGGCAAGTATTCTCCAATACAGAAAATATATTACAAGAGGCTCTGCATATGAATAATGCAAAAGGTTTGAGTGGTTCAATGAGGGGAAAAAAGGCAATCCAAATGGATTCTTCCACTGACAGGTTTTAGGGGTCATCTCTAAAGATTTCACCCTAACAAATTGGTTGCATTTAAAAGCCTAATAAAACTTAAAGCTGTGTTACTAGACTGCATCTGCTCTTGGTACAATGGTTTATTTTAAAGCATTTAAACTGTGCCTGTCAAGTAAATTACATGCCCAAGAAATACAACTGACAGGTAACATTGGATGGAATATAGTCTGAGCTGCTTTGAATTTTAATGACTGTGATATGCAGTACATCAGAAACCTTATAATGAAAAACATCCATTTCCTTTTTGTGAAATGTTTGCATTCCTTGAAACTCTGGTTCCAACTCTGGTTTCACTCTGAAATCATTTGAGAGGAGATGTTGGCTCCTCTCATTTCACTTGGATCTTTTTACATTCTTTCTTGGCTTGTTAGTCTTCACCCAGATTTCTTCTTTTTTTTTTTTTCTTTTTTGAAACCTGGAGAGAAGTGGAATATCACAGACAAATGAATGGAAAATGTTTATTGTTTTAAAAGATCACGTAGATTGTATTTAGATAACCCAGCAGCAAGGTGGATTTGAACATCGTGTTCCTTGTTTTTCAGACTATCCATAAAGAAACCAATCTGTTTTACTATAGTACAGAAAGGTTCTTAAAATACAGTACTTTCCCTTTTCAGGGGTTGCCAGCAAGCTCAGCTGCTACTTCACAGTAATTATTGAATGAATTCAGAATTCTTATGATTACTCAGGTATCATAAATATTTTGTATACAATATTAATTCAGTATCAGTCACTGCAATGTGGGAAACTGGCATGCACAATGGGACAAGAAGTTCTTTCAAGTGGTGGTAGAGGAGCAAGAAGATAACAAATGTCAAAGAGGTCATTTTGGTCATACTCGATTTCTGGGTATCATTTCAAACATTGGTTTCAATGTCTAACTTCATTTTGATCCCTCTCATTGCCATTGTAATAGAAGGCCAAAAAATCACAATGATAAAGTCTTAGTGGTATTCAGAAATGCTGTCCCTGATGTTTGACTTAAAACTACTGCACTAAAAGCATGAGCCTGAATAAAATAGCCAACTTCCAGAGTTGAAAGTCCACAAGAGAATATGAAATATCTTAGCTATTAAGAGGCTACAGAAGTATTGGTACCAGGCCAGCTTGAATGCACATGATGAAGACATGCAGCTGAGGCAGCAGTAAGAGCAGCCACTTGAACATAAGCCAAAATGGGCATAAACAAATCCTATAGGTAGTATGTAATATCCTGAGCTGGCTTCTACTTATTTCCTAGGACCTTGCATAAAAAAACCCACCACATGGTACTGAAGAACTTTCTTCCTTTTTTGATGAGGATTAATAATACTAGATTAATGATACATTCTAATGTTGAGTGTCTTTTTAGTGTTACGGTGGTGTAAGGCTGTAGTTTGGACTTGATGATCTTAAGGTCCTTTCCAACCTTTATGATTATATGTCTTAAGCCTCCTGTTCTAAACCAGCCGAAGTGCAGGTGAGGGGTTGAAATAATTCACAAGTTTAATCCTCTGACTAAACACAACTCTGTTTGATAATGTGGTAAAATACAAGGGCCAGGCTCCAACTTGTCCCAGAAGGTGTCAGTAAAGATATCTGAAGATACTAAGATGCAAGAATCTACTTGACCATATGTTTTACTTTTTTTTTTTTTTTAAATGAAGTCTTGTAGAGGAAGAAATTTTAGGAGAACTTCTAGACAAACAGAGAAGTATTTTGTGATTGATTCTTTTTAACCTGGTACAAAAGGCATGAGATGTGGGAAAGTCAGGAAATCCCTGCTCCAGCCATTGTTTGGATGAAAAGTACTGTCTTCTCCCTTATATCCTAGGCCAGTGCTAAAATCATCCTGTAAGGCAAGTTTCAGTTCTCTTCCCGACACCCCCCTGTCAGAAAGAGTCAGGAGAAGGGAAGAATTTGGTGAAAACATATATTTTTTATTATTATCAATGCATTACTGGAAGTTACTTGTTTCTTAAGACAATGGGGAAATTGGGACCACTGCAACATTTTTAGTTTCAAAAAATCTCTGCATTCCAAAGAGTTTTTTCTCTGATGAGTTCCAAGGTGTTTGCTCTTCGGTTTCATCTTTGTCATCAGCCAGGAGGTGGCTACAGGACTGATCAAGTCTGAGGCCCAAGTCTCTTTCCCTTCTCACCAGTTCCCATATATACGTGTTTCTATGTCTGCAAGAGCTCCTATGCTGCACATTAAGGATTGCTTTGTGCTAGATACTTTCTGAAGTATTCACTGAGCCAAGATCCTTTGTGTTCATTGCTAAATGCAGATACTTCACTTGCTTTCAGAATGGCAATGTGTCTGCTTCTGCTCTATCCAGCTGCCTTAATATCTCACTTTGGGATTAGCTCCAAAACTTCTGCAATATCAACATGTCATTTTCTTTGTTCCCTACTTGTTTGGATTTTTTTTCGGCATTTTTTTTCTTCACAATTTTGGCTGAGTCAAAAAACTGTATGTCAAGGATCATATGACTAATGAAATATATGATTGTCTCCTGTCACTTTCCTATATCATTGAACAAAAAGATTGTTTGTTTTTTTTTTTATTTTAGTTAGAGAATCTTGGTATTACTTTCGGGAACCAAGAATCTGATTCAGACAAACCTTAATTAAGATAAATAGCCTGTTCTTCCTCATCACTTCAACTGAATGAAAACATGGTGACTGATTATTCTTTCCCTCCTTTCCCTTGTAGTTTCATATAATCAAAAATGTCATAGTCTATGAAAGGCAAGAAGAATGGCAAAGTACTTATACCTGCGTTTGTGATAGTATTAAGAAATTAATAAAGGTGGAAGCCTCATTATTGATAAAATTCAGCTGATTTGTATTTAATAAAATGCTTTTGTTCTGCAGCATAATAGTGATTTTAATAATTTTTGAGACATCTGGCTTATTGAGCTTTTTATTCAAAGCTGAATACTACTTAGTTAAGAGGAATTCTTCCCTGATGAATTTTACCTATATTAATCTAAGATACAAGATTCTGATTTGTTCTGCTAGCAAGAAGGAGCAATTGCACCTATTTGTGTCCAGTGAAACTAATAAAAAATATTTAAGGGACAATTTTTACTTTAGCATTTTTATGAGTTTTCTGTTTCAAATACCTTGCTTCTGTTGCATTACATGTTATGTAACTCAGTTGACGCTATGTTGAGAAAACTAGGTATATCGACTTAATATAGGTGAAATTATTAGGTTTCAAAAATTGTCAGAAGACTTGAATACATAAAGAGCAAACAAATCCAGAGAATGCAAAATGAGATTTCTTAAAACATTTTTTTTAAAAAATATATCTATTTTTTTTCTTGAACTTGTAAAAATTAACTGATTGTAGCAGCCAGTTCTGTTGTGTAAGAAATTTCCAGGGGTCGCTATTTTGCATTGTAAGTGGCCTGTATAAGAAGCTGGATCCTGACTCTCAACTCTTGAAGACTAGATGTTTTTCAAATAGGAAAGTAAGAGCCATAATAAGTCCAAGGGTGTGTTAGGAGACATAGGAAAGAATCTGTACTTGCCATGGTGCCTCTTGCTTACACAGTGTGACTGTTCAAAACGTCACGGTTTTAGAAGATCTTTACCCCTTGGACAGAAATACTAAAATATTAGTGAATGCATTGAATTTCCTTCATTGTCTTTTGTTATCCTCAGGCAATTGCAGAACTACAAATCTAATGAAAGCTGCCTTTTATCATTTACCTTCAGGAAGAGCAGTTAAAAATTGTTCGTATCTGGTCATTAGCCTGAGCTCTTGGATTCCGTCAAAAAGCTTCCTTAACATTTCATGAAAAATCAAAGAAATGAGATATTAAGGAAAAAAACAACATGAATTCCAAGACAGCACTACTTGTTGAGCCCAAGGTTTAGATTACTGTAAAATGGGGAAAAAAAAGGTGAAATTACACTCGTAGTGCATCAAGGGACTGACAAAAAAAGAAATAAGTTTGGCCTTAGGTATGAAATACTTCAGCTTAATAGGATCTTAAACACAGGGTTTCTGAAAATAAAGTTTATGTGTGTGTGTTTGCTTTTCCAGCATATTTGTGAACCCTTGTGAGATTTTTAATTTTTATCTATAGGAAAGTGAGATATTTAAGGAACTGAACTGTGGAATCTGGTGTGTGAAGGCTACCTATTTTGGGTAGGATACTTAAGAAAGAGAGAGATTATGATTAAATTTGGAATTAATATTTACCTTTGCTACATGAAATAGCTTGACCTGCCTGCAGAATGCTATGTTTTGTCTTTCTTCATTTTTACACCTGCTTGAAAATGTTTTTTAACCTCCAAAGGCTGTAAGCCACATAGTACTAAGGTCATATTTTGTTTAAGATTAAAGTATAGATTGCTGTTCTGATCTAATAATGGAAAGCCAGACTCCCTAGTTATGACTTATCCTTGCTGCCAAAAGTCCACCATTCACTCTGGCTTCACAGGGTTCTAATACTGGTAATATACTAGTTCATTGTACCTTTTATAAAATTTGAGAAAGATATTCAAATATAAGAAATTTAGAACACAATTTAGAAGAGCTGTGTCTGAAAGGTAGGAAAGGTTAAATATTCAGATTACAGATATACTTAGAGGTACCAAGAAAATTTGTGTTTGTTTCAATGAAATCTATTAAAGTAACCATTTAAATATGATCTGTCTGTAAATTAATTTGATTATAAACTCTTGATGAATACAATGTCATAATTACAAAGAATATGGAATAAGAATGTTTTTTAAATGACATGTGTCACAGCATCTTTCTTTGTATAGTAATTGAGATACCGCTGATATGTCCATTGGCGTAATATAGCCTTTTTTTTCTCATGCTACTAATCACCTGAATTCTCACACTTGTATTAAACAGCAAGTACATCTGTCCCTATATCAAGGTGCTTCTGTCTTTTGAGAGTTACAGTAAGAAACAACACAGAAATACTGTTTTTTCCAGTGGTATTCCCTGTCTGACTGTCCAGGAAAAATGCATATTGCCCTCCTGAGACATCGAGAATACAGATGAGAAATCTAGAGAAATAAATACTAATGTACCAGAACAGTGCATGAAAGACTAGAGGAAGGTGGGAAAGTGTGACATGCTTTCTAAATCCATTTTTAAAACCGCGATTTCATGCCAGCCCCATCATTACTGAGAAGTTTGCTGCTAACAAATTAATTCACTTCTCCAGGCTGGATTGGAGGGTTATATATTTGATATTTAGTACTTTGAAATTCTCATATAAAAAAAATAAGATGGGGAAAAGGCCAAAAATGCAACAAAAAGGTGAGCATGCATATATTTTTACACTGATTCACTGTCATCTTTGCATTTCTTGTCATTGCCATCATGACTATTGGCAGCAAGACTTATCTGAATATTTAACAGTTTCAGTTCAGTTTTTCCCTGTCATTGTATTTCATACGAGACCAGAGATCAGAGCTATATCCTTTGTCTCGATAATCTTATTTTTACTTTGGTTCCATTCAGTTACATACAGTTTAATTTGCAATTGATTGACTGGTTTTATGGACCATGACTCTGTTTAATTGCTCCTAAATAGGTGATGGATGCCCAGGTGACGTGCTTTTAGGAACTAAGGGATGGCTGCGAAAATGTTATCTTTGAGTGTGCAGAAGAGCTTGTTTGCATAATAATGATAGACAAACTTGAAACTGATATCATAAAATGGCTTCATGGTTGTATTTGGCTAGCAGTAAATATTATTTCTTATTTTGTAACAATAATTTCTGTGCTCAATACTAAAAGCTGTGTGCACACATGCAAACTAAATGTAACTTTAATTCTCTAACAAAAAACAATCACAAGAGAATTATCTTTAAAAATTGTCTTCAGGTAGGTAAATACTGAGTTAATGACAATGTGACCACTCACTAGAGTTTGGGTGTTACCTACTATGAAGAACCATCTCCTAGTTACAGGGGAAAGAGGAACCTGAGCATTCAACTCTGAGTCCAATAGCTATGGTGGCTTTGGTCTGACTTTGAGGTGCCTGAGAGGTTGCCAGAAGAGGAGCTAATGGTTCTCCTGCCTGTGCTTGGCAGTGGAGTTCTGATGTGGAACAACAAAAAGCTTTTAAGTTTCCCACATTTCTGAGGAAAACCTAGAAATAAGGTTTCACTCAAAAGCTAAAACAGCTCATTTGTGGTCTTCAAAAGTCCAGTTGGCCGCCTTCTACTTGTATTATACTTGGCTATCAGTCAAGTCCTGGGAGAGTGGTTATATCAACAGGTGTGAAACTTCTAAATGATCAAACAGCTTTGAAAAACTTACCTAAGATTCTTAGTTTACCATGCCATGGATACTTTACATCCAACCTAAAGTACCTTCTGTTTCTGTGAATAGTTAAAGTCTTTGCAATTTTGTTATTTCTTTATTCTCTTATTTTACCAATGTGCAAGAGCCTAGCTAGAAAAATCTATGAATACCAATTATATACAAAAATAAAAAATATGGGACCTCAAACTTGGAGTAAGTTACTCAGGTATGATACTGTATTTACAGATTTACTGCTTGTAAACAGAAAGCTTCAAATCTTTTTCATGTTTGAAGATGCTTAGTTGTAAAATATACAACATTATTCCATAATCTCATGGGCAGTTTTTGTCCTCCTTTTCAATTTACGTAACTTTGAATACAGTGAAGCGGAATACAGTATAAATTTAGGTGTTTCTTAGTCTGGTGTTTCCACTAGGAATCCAGTATATAGTATCAAATTCATTAAATAATAGCTGATGGTGAGGCTGATTGGGTTGCCTGAGAGTCTTTTCTACAAAGAATAGCTATATTTGATTTAATTTTTAAATTATGCAGGGTAAATGATGCAGTCTATTTATGATTGCACTATGTTTTAGTAGATTTTTGGCTTTTTTGTCCAAATTTATTCTCTTCAGATATAATCAAGTGTTAAACACTGAAGAATAAAATCTGCTGAGGAACTGTGTTCTTGTTCTGTCACTAGCTGTTTTATTGAAACCTTTCTTGGTACCTGTAGACAGAAGAGTTGAGGAACTTTTTCATACAACAGAGTTAGAAGAAAAAAGGATACCAATATGGGAAGAGAGAGATCGAAGAAAGTGGAGCCCATTAAAAAGAATTGAAAAAAGAGGGGAGAGGAAAAGTAGCTTCACTTTTTTTTTTTTTTTTAAATCAAACAAAAAAACCCCAACCACTTTTTGTTTGTGGTCGGTTTAGAATCCTAAAGACCTTCTCTAGGTGGTGTGTTGGGGGTCTTCTAAACAGACTGGGTCTGTTTCAGTCTGATGGATCTCAGAACTACAGCACACTCCTGGAAATCATAGACCTAGGGATGGAAATATCCAGTAAACTTCTGTTCAAGTTCCCTAAAGCATCCTGCAGCTCCTAGAAAGAACACAAATATTTTCATTATTAAAAAAAATACATTTGACTATAGCAGTCAAACCATGTATCTCTATGCCACAACAAAGGCCAAACTAGTGCTATATGATGTGTTGTTTGGCAGGTGTAGAAGAACATCTATAAAAGATTGAGAAGTTATTGGCGTTTTTACTCAGTCTCCAGATTTTTCAACTTTGGGAGCCTCCCAGGGACATAAACATATTTGTGCACGTCATAAAAATATTTGTTGAGTGTCTCCTTGAACCTGTGTAGACATCTCTTGGTCAAAATATCCTCTGGCAGCAAGTCCTGAAAGTTTCCTATCTGTTGCATGAAAAATTAACTGGCTTTTGCTTTTTTGAAACTTGTCATCTGCTTTAATTTTGTGGCTTTTAATTCCTGTATTAGAAAAAAAAACCACAACAAAAACAACAGAACAAGTGATTCTTGTCTGATGTGGGGTTTTTTGTTGTTTTTGTTTGTTTGTTTTTAGGAATAAGAATATATCAAATGTCTCCTGAGATTAGAAACAGCTGAGAAGACCTTACTTTAGTTGTCTGTCCCTGTAGTCATTGTTACAGTCCATCTCTGAATCTTTTTCAGTGCTATTCTATACCTTGGTCAAGACATTTGAGGTTGGGTGGGCTAGGTGAACACTGTCACATTAAAATGTCTTCCATTCACCTAGAAGTAGAAATAATGTAGACCTGATTTCCATTGGAATGTTTCTTCCCTTTGCAGAAATGTCTGTGTAACAATGGGGTTTGTATGCTCTGACTTACATATAATAAAGTCATCTTTAGAAGAAAAATGAGTGTGGGAAGGGACAGCCCTCAGAAATGTTTCTAGAATACTTGCTGAGGACCAAGGCAATATAAGTGATACAGAAGAATATGGACCTTTTTGTGTAAAGCTATAGATTCTGCTATCTTCAGAGTTACAGACCTGAGAAATGTGGGGAGTGATATGGACTGGTGTATCAGCCGAAGTCCTAAAGAGCCCCTCTTGCACCTCTCATTGTCGTTCTCTACCTAAGGATTTATCTTACAACACTGAACCAGATGTTGCTTTAATTTGCGTAAGAAAAAGCTAAAATCTCTATTAATGAGTCTTCTCCTGTGACATTACCTGGCCTGCCTACTTTCTGTCTTTTTTTTTTGCTAGTTTTTTTTTTCATCCTTCTTTTGCTGTATTTTAAAGATTTTGTCTTTTTCATCCATTATAGATTTATTACTATTATGTCTGTGAAAGCATTTCAAAGTAATTCTGCAGTTTGATTTTGATGAAAGTTTCCAAAGAACCAAGCCAGTTGTGTCATGAATTTAGCTTGTGTTGTGCATTTAATTTACTTTTTTTAAATGTTAAACATAGTTTGGTTTTTTTTTTTTTCTGGTGCGTTTCTTCTGATTTACACTGTAAATCCAAAACCAACTGATTTTCTATAACTGATTTATTCTGAATGGACTTTTAATATATGTAATCTGTTGTGTATAAAATTGCTCTCTTCAGAGGAATCCTTAAATCAGAAGAAAGAATATTGCAAAAATGATTTCAATATCTATTTTAATGCTTTTAATTAATTTTAATTTTTAGTGCATAACTATTTTTGTTTCTGTATACTATAATTAGTCCATTGTCATAATTCTACACAATGCTATACAATTACTAAAACCAATTTAGCTGCTTCTTATATTTAATAATATCCCAAAGCCAACAGATATTATTAATATCAGGTAGCCTGGGTTAAACTGTCAGTCAAGCTAGAAGTCTTTATTGCTAGGCTATTCGAAAGGAATGATGGATTATCTCTTTGTGTTTTTGGCTCCGTGTTTAAAATTTCTGTCTGCTTGTGAGCAAGTGCCAGAATAGTTGTTCACTTTTCAAAGCTTGCCTTAATGTTCTGCTATGGCTTATGAAATATGAAGGAAATACCAAATGGGTCTAGAAAGATAAAAGAGAGCTAGAGAGCTTTTAGAGGTATTCGTGTATAAAAGCATAACAATACACATCTTTGCTTGTGCCAGATGTAGAAATATGTGACTTTCACATCATTTTAAGACTGGCTTTCATCCCATTTCCTCTCTACTAATCAATTCTATAAGACATCTGCACCTGATTTGTATGTTGCTTTCTGAATCACTCTATTGCTTTATTTTTAATTATTAGTCTAATGGTAGAGCTTTTGGTTGATAGCTTTTTCTTCATCAAAAGGAAAAGTAAGATTGGAAGTCTTTTTCTATTTGGCTCATATCTTGTGTTCCCCTGAGAACTAGTGTTGTAAAGATTACTGAATGATCAGTGGAAAAACAGCTCTGTGGTAATTTCATTACTCTTATTGGCTATATTTTGTTTGGGAAATATTTTCAATGTGGATTTTTCAAAAAATAATTTTTTTCTCCTCACAGAATAGTTAATTTGAAAATTCAGAAGGAACCCAGAGGGAAAGGAGAACACTGACTTGGACAAAATTTTTCTTTGTAGAAATGAATAGGTAGTCTGTTATTAGTTATCTTTCAGTTCAGATAAAGGGGGGTGTGTGTATGTACCTAAACCATCTTTTTATGACAATTACTTAGCTGTGCTGTACCAAAATAGTATCCATTTATGTGTGTTACCGTGACTGCGATTCCTTTTACAATTTCTTTCTGAATGGGAGGAAATGAAGGTTCAGTAAAATTATATTTCAGACTTTGAAGGGAGGTCGAGAGAGTTTAATCAATATCGAAATTGCTCAAATGAAAGAGGGAGTATTCCTAAATCTAACCATGACAGTAGAACTGTTAAACCAAACTGGAAATGATCCATGCAGCTTTAAATACTGGAGCAAGCATTCCATTTCTGAACACCATAGTCTGTCTCATAGTCTGTCTGATAGTCCCCTGGGACTTCTAATTTTAATACTGGCCAAAAAGAGAGAAAATGATGGCAGAAACTACGTTGCTGAAAAATAAATTTAAAAATTGTATTCTTCCAGTTTAGGTTCAGGATGATTTTTGTCTTATCTCAACTTTTTTTCTTGTTTTAGTCATAATTTTTTTTCTCTATTCTTAGAGTGTCAGACAAGGACTGACATCTGAGGATGCTACTTACACTTAAAATGCTGCTGGTATTTTATTGTAAAGTATGCGTGTTTCTACAAAAAAAAAAAAAAGCACTTTATACTGCCATGCACTGGAATCAATTGCCTTTTTTTCCTAAATATGTGGTAGATAAATATGCTGCACTTGAAAAGGACAGGACAATTTCCATTTGTTTTTCTTGAAGAGATGAATGAGCAGGTGGTTGCCCTGAGGGGTCTAATCTTTGTGGTTAACTAGTATAGTGGAAAAGAGAGGCAAACAGCTGTGACCCCACAGCTAAAAGGAAATTGTTCTTTAGTGTGAATATAAATCCTCATGAGACAGCGTGCCTACTTTTTTCTACTAGATCTTGAAAGTTAGAAAGAAGTAAAAATAAGAGGTAGGGTCTGAACTGTAAACAACTGTGTCAAATTCAAATATAGTTAAAAGGCAAAATGAAGAAATAAGAGCAAGGGAATGGTAGGGCTTGCCATCCTTTCAGCTGCTCAGTAGAAGAAAAAATTAAACCCTTGGAAATTAAAGCTGACCATACTGCTTGCCTATTGGTAGCATTGCATAGTAGCTCCTTGCTATTGACCTGAACTAAAACTCTGTGGTAAACTGGAGTGGGATGGAACAAGGAGGTAATTCTTGGAGCTCACTATATTGAATGGATTGAAGCTGATGTGATATGGTTTAATGCAGCATCAAGTGCAAACACCTAGTTGATCACACCAGAGGAGGAACTGTTTTAAGATACTCAGACATCGTCCCCACTCCTCCCCTCCAAGTTTTGTCCATTTTAGTTTGTGATTAAAGACATAATTAAATATCTTGGTTTGCATTCAACAATGTGAAGCTGTTCTGTGCAGTGGAAGAAGTGAGAGCACCAGTGCATGGTAACTTGGCAGAGGTTTTGTTTGTTTCGTGTAGACTATCGGATGGCAACCACTTCAAAACTCTTCTGATTTGGAATTTCTGTGACACTGTAGAAATATTAAGCTTGTTTATTCTCCCAAGGATTTACTTATTAGTTCATCTAGCTTGTTGCCTCGGCTGCATTAGATCTGCAGTCTGTACATGTTCTGCAGCTGATTTATAAAAGATTATTAAATTGAACATGCATGACAGAAGCTACTAACAAGTGTTTCTGTCAGCTAGTCATTTGTATGCTAGCTGTAAACTACCCTTAGAATGAATAAATAAGTTAAAAGAGAAAGTAGTAATGCAGGTAGATATAAGATATGCTTCAGATGGGGAGGGAGGAGAACCTACTGCTAATTAATGAACATAAAAATAGAAATTTCATAGCATTTTTTTGTTTTCTTGCTGTGGCTCAAAGAGCACTAAAATATGCTCTGTTTCCTCAGTATATTGGCAACGTGATGTTGCAGTCATTTGATTGCTGACTCTACTGCAATGGCAATGAATATAGCACCTACATCCAACTTCCCCTTACTTTTATTATGTGGAAAATACTTTCTGAAAAAGACAAGTAAAACTTGAAAAAATAATTGTTCTGTTTTGAAACTAAAATACAAAGGAAAAAGAGGAAGAATTAAGTCTTGCATTTTTTTCCATATAATAATTTTTCTCTTTGTTTACTAAAATCGGGAGTACCCTTAAAATAGGAAAGAAAAAATAAATAAATGCAAGTTCCTAGCAAATGGACAATATTCTCAAACAAATCTGTTCTACACTAGTTAAATTTTTAAAAAAAGCTGATATTTGAAAAGTGATTTAAAATGGTGTTGTGAGTGTGACAATGTTATGCAAAGAAAACATCGCTTTATTCTGGTGAAGGCTGTACAGGAAATAATTTATGTTAAGTTCAGTCATATTTATATGCTTGTGCAGTAAAAAAAATGAATCAGGTCTGATTTTTTAATTACTGTTTTTTTCTAGAAGGAGAAATGAACAAAAAGAGTAGAATTTGATCTGGTTTTTTTTCTGCAAGACCATATTTATATACTGTTGACAAGACCTTATTGTCTAAATCTGAGCCTGTCATTTGACTGGTGAAAATATTTATCGTGTGAGAAAAAGCAATGTGAAAGTGACTAGATCATATTGTTGCATGATAGAACAGGTGTTGTGGTTTTATTTGTAATTAGGGTAAATGCTGAGAAAATGCACTTTTCTAGTGTTTGTGTGGTGCATTGGCTGTGTTTTCAACAGAAGATCTTTACCCCTGGGGTGCTTTCTTTCCTCTTGACAGTGCTGCAATCTGCCAGTAGGGTTACTGTTGTCCTCAAGGCAGCAAAAACCAGAAGAAAGTAACAAGTGCTGCTGCACGTGTACAAATTTGGTGATCCACAGTGCAAATTCTAATAGGACAGTCAGTACCTTGACTCGGATGGAATTCTGGTCAGAGAGTATGTGCCCACTCAGGGTGCAAGTGAAGTTGCGACACAAACCAAAGTGGTAAGAGCACTGGAATGCAAAGCCAAGGAATTTAATACAAAATACAGACCGGCTATAAAATACTCGGTGGACAAATTGTATATAGCTGAAGACTTTACGGGTTGCTTGATATATTTCTTGAGGACACTGAGATATATATATATATACTGCTCTGTTAAAATTAGGTAAGCTTATCTGTGCATTTTAAATCTAACACAAGAGGCTTTAATAGGTTTGTGCCCTTTCTCTAAGCATGACTTATGTGTGTGTTAGCAGTAGTAATAGGATATTATGACATAATTTGTTCTATATAATGCATTTAACGCTTTCTTATGAGGCTTGGGACTGCGATAGTTCTTTAGAGGAACTCTTGAGCACAACAATGAAAGGAAATCTCAGAGGCTGTCACTGAGAGTGTTTTCTGTGTATCTATCAGATGGAAGAGAAATTGAAGGGTAGCACTGTGATGTCCGATGAGATGGGATAAAATGGATGTCTACCTACATGACTCAAAGTTTTAGGAAATGAACGATGACAGGATGCAGTTACTGTTCCCTTAAAACACTCGTAGCGCTACTTGTTTCAAAATAACGCAACATTTGTGTTTTGCCTCCCTTATAAGGCATGATCTGGAAAACAGTTTCCCAATCCACTGGAGTTGAAGAAAATTGTTTGTCTTTTACCACGTTTTGTTTTTAACTAACTTCATAAAAAATAATCTAAAAATGAATCTATGTTCATTTTTTTTAAAAAAAATATTGTAAGAAAAAAATCCCAAACCATCGTGAATGCAAATGTGTCTTCCATATGAATATTTTTTTCACAGATAGGGATGGGGTCTTCAGTTTTACTGATATCTGACCTGAATCTTTAAGCTAAAGAAGGAAATTGTGTTATAAATAATTACATTTGAATAGAAAAATACACCTACATTCTGCAAATGCCATGAAAATACTGTATTTAACTTGTGGCTTACAACCCTTTCAATAAATAAAAGAAGAATTTATATTATATTTTGTTCTATGTGAAATTGTGCAGAATTATTGTATTTCCCATGGTCAGGGTGACTCAGTTCTTCCTGTACAGCAAATTTGTAAAATCCAGAGGGATGAGAGCTAAGAATAAGTGCATTAGCTTTGAAACTGAAGAGAAATTAAACAGAAGTCTTTATTTTACAATGTGGTAGATAGATAACATCATTGTTGCATAATGTGCAAGCCTTAGTCATACTGGCATATATTAACATTACCAACAGTGAACAAAATTTCTCGTGTGGAATTGGCAAACTAATGCCAAAGCTATATGAGGTATAAAGAGTTAAATGTACAGGCAAATATAGATGTGTGTGTGTAAATCTAAAAATTAATAAATTGTACAACAGATACCCTTGAAGATTGCTTGGATATTTATCCATGGAAAGTTAACATTGCTGTATGATGAAGGTTTCTCTCCTTGTTTCTAGCTTCTGAACTCCTTTGTAGGAATACAGAAGTATTTACATAGGTAAAGCTCTTGCTTCTGTTTTAGAAATTGCTATGGAAGGATGGATTAGTTAGTGGGTTGCATAGGAAGATGTATTATGTGCAAGACAGCACTAAAGCAAAATTAGTACTAATCGTAACTTGAGATAGGGAAAAAGAGTGGTACTTGTTTCGAGCAATAATTCCTTGGAACAAAGAACAGGAGAAAGAGGAGGATGGATGCCTTCTTTGAGTGTGGTTGCTGTCATCAGGAGATTTCTTCCATTCTTGGCCATACCATTCATCAGTGTTAAGCTGGTGACTAGTGGTGCTTATTGGTAAGTTATTGGTCAGTGGAACTGATAACAGATATTTAACTGAAGATGGTTGTATGGTCCCAAGCAAATGAAAATACCACACCTCTCTTTGCCCCGTCTTCCAGTCCAGAAATCATTTTTCTATTCTGTGCTTAACATGACCATCAGTAAATCCAACCATGCTTCAACACAAGATGACAATTTTAAACTAAGCAAAATTGTGCAAGTTACATTGCTGTATGCCTAGCAAAATCATAGTAGTTTAGTTCCTAGTAACAGCACAAATACAGAAATCATTCCAGTGATTCTTTCCAAGCCATTTTTCTAAACAGAAAAGATGTCCAGTAGAAAAATCCCATTGCCACAAATTCCAGTGTACAGTAAGGTAGTCTACTTTGGAGCTATGCTTTCAGACAAAAAAACCTCAAAGATAACAGGAGATAAAAGAAAAATAGTCCATAGAGAAATTACACAAAATTACGATTTGAGTAGACTTAATCCTTCCCTTCATGTCAGATGGACAGAAAATAAGTTGCATCTGCAGTGGCAAAACCTAAAAGATAGATCATTGTGCAATTTCCGCTTTCAGTCTGGAGGCAGGGTTTTTCTTCATGAAGTGAACTAGCATGGACTTGCTTAGGTAACAAAAGAATGAGTTTGTAGGCTAGTTTCTGCTGGGATGTCTATTTCATGTTTTTTTGATAATTTTCTCTGTTGTACTCCAGACATATTTCAGTCTAATCAGGCTAATAAGCTACTTTGTAGTGTCCACATGGACGTTTGAATCTCTCTTGTGAAAAGGCTCTTAGTTATCAATTTATCTGTGTACAAGTAGGTTCAACTTTTTCTTTCAAAGTACATTCCATTGTACATGTTTAAGGCAAATGCTTCACCTGCCATTCTGCTGGCAAATTATATAAAGTTAACCTTCCATGGACTTTTGAGCAACTAGTCTTAAAAGACCACACCTTTTTCCTTAAAAACAAGAAAGCATATCTGTACTAATTTAACACATTTTATGCTTCTTACCAATGCTTTCTTGATGCTCCAACAGGATTTTACCTTTTCGCATCTTCCAGTCTTTTGTTTACCAAGGTGTTCACTGTGATATTGAACAAGTTCCAAACACTACATTTGTGTCTTGCTCTTTTAGTTTATTTATTCGGTAATGGACTTGCAGATTGCTGTTCACGTCTTCTTCAGTCTGCCTTCAGTGATAACAGTAGTCTTTTTTTCAGCTACTGCTAAACTACTTTACAGATCATGAGAGTCCTCATATGAACTGGTAGACCAAGCTTTACTTCTAAATCTGACACTTCCCTCTTGAACCTACAAATTATTGCTCTGGACTCCGCTGGCAAACCTGTTGGCCACCTATTCATTGAGTGTTTTGAATTAAGGCACCTAAGATTAGCTCTCTACATACAGGCACCTAATATATGTCTACATGTGCTAAGCATATCTGTTTCCGTTATACCTGTCAAGCTCTATGAGGTGACCTCACCTCCTGCAACTACTTCAGGATGAGTTTTCTATAGGCTCTGCGTTTGGCTGGGAGAAACTCCATGAACTCCCATGTTGGCTCTTGCCATGTATATACTGTTGTTCAAGCCCTCAGCATTCATCAAAAGGATCTAGAAACTATACAGGCCAATGCATGATAGAGGTTAAAAAAAGTTACAAAATTACTATGGCTGGCTCTTGGAAGAATAAAATCGTCTGAGACAGTAGACATGGTTAACATGGGAGATAAGGTAGACTTAGTATGAAGTGCTAAGGGTTGTCTTCACATCTTGTAGGGAAAACAAGATGTACATTCAAGATCATTACATTTCTTAGGCTTAAATTTTCTTACGAATAAATGGGAAATCATTTTTTTAGAATTATATGACTCAAATGGGATGACTCTTAAGAAAATATATCATATTTTTTTCCCAGGAAGTTAGCTAGAAAAATTTGGATAATTTAAGAAATCTAAAAGTTGAGGAAGACAATTTTTTTCAAGGACCAACTTTTATGCCAGATACATAAAAATAAACTTGGAAAGCAGAAGAGATTGTGATCAACTTTCAGATGCCTGCCTCATTGAAAGGGTGCCTTAATGCTCTAAGGCGTGCGCGTGAAGTAAACCATGATAACTTCGGTATCTGATAAACATCTGTTTTGGTGCCAACCAGGTGCTGCGTGAAACACTCTGTCTCCCCCTTTTGTTTCTCATCTTTGCCCAAATTTCTCCTTCCTTCTTTTTCATACACTGTAATTCATCTATTATGCATTCATTTCTTAATTATAAAATAGGGATAAAAGACCTTTCAGCCACAATGGGCCTTTGTTCTATTTTTTTCCCTTTGTAATTAAGAAACAAATATTTTAGGTATTTTTGCAAAAGACTTGGAGATTCTATTCCCTTGTGATTTGTTTAACAGACAGTGGAAATGCATGCTGGTTGATGATATTCCTTCAAACATTGTTGCTTTCTTTGTAACATCCCCGTGTATGTGTTGGATAATGAGTCATATGCCATAATCGAAACCAAATGGAGCAAGCTATGTCTGGAGTCAGAAGGAAAGGGGACATAGGACTTGACAGGTCTGTCAAGTGAGGAATAAATAACCATTGAATACATGCTACTTCCTGGTGGTCTGACATATTTTCTGAAAAGGAGTTACTTATAAAAATGAAATAATAAAAATGAAATAAACTAGATCTAAACTAAGATATGAGTTGCCACTACCCATTGAAGATAATTAATTAGGTAAGGAGGACAGTCAGTTGTTCTTCAATGAATTCTTTAACAGGGTTTGAGCTTAGACTTTGGTTCATGCTCCTTTCTAGCATGAACATTTCCAGGCACTATATTAAGCTGCAACAAAATAACTATTTAAAAAAGAATAATTTTTTACTTCTAGTGTATATTTTCACATTTGCCTCACAGCTGCTTTCAGAGCTTAGTCAAACAGCATAAATCTTGAGTGATGAATCTCTCATTTGTGTATAAAATAGAAACAATATAATTCCTTATCTCTCAGGCTTTCTCTTGTATCTCTCAATGCTTCCACACTCTTGTGCAGAACTTGTACAAGCATGTGAAAACCAGTGTTGTTTGGCCTCTAAATTGGGGAACACAGAACCGAAAGTTGAGGTTGCAATATTAGTAAATGAAGATGAAAGTAAAAAGGGTGAGGGTTTTTATTTCTTTGCCTTTCAGTGATCAGCTTTATGTTCTGCTTAAGGCAACATGAATTCAATGTGTAAGACAGACAACTAGAATACGGGATAGTATCCTCTAGATAATCGTGCAATAGCAATACCTCTGGCAGATGTAGAAGTGAAGCTCTGTCAACTCAGATAGAAGGAGAATTCAGTGAAATGGAAAAGAACGTATGTGACTTGACGGTACTAAAAATCCTAAAGGTTATTTTGTCGCTATGGCATCAACTCTTGGGTGTTTTTTCTTTCATTACCATTTTCTTTGTGAAGAAGAAATTTTTGGAACATGTTTTTTTGTTTGTTTGGTGTTTTTTTGTAGTGATTTTTGTAGTCTTTTTTTTTTTTTTAACATATATAGTTCTTGTTTCCAAAAAGTATTTTGATTGTGAGAGCAGAACACCTTAGCCTGTTTTTGGAGGGAAGGGTCATGATGACAGTCATGACTTTTAAACTTACAAAGTAATAGCAAGAGTTACTTCTGGATATATTTCTTTCTATACCAGAGTATCACTGAACTAACAAAAGACTCGGCAACAAGGGAATAATATGATTGAACAATGAAGTCTGTGCTTTGGGCGTATTTCTCCCATTGCCTTTAGAGGAAACACCCAGGCAACTCTGACAGCTCACAAATCGTGGACAAGTCATGGGGTAGAGATGTGTTTGACCTTGAATAATCTCATCCTGTGCTAATAACAAAAGAAAATTCAAATATTCACATAAAATTTCTCCAGGGACTTTTGTTTGCTTTATTTCTCTTTCTGAAGAACTTCCAGAGAAACCTTCAAAACCTACTAAGAATGCGATTTTCACATAAATATTCACATAAGCATTTGACACAGGAGAAGGCTTAAGTCTCCAGCAGTCACTTAGGGTCCTCCAGACTGAGGTGCAGCTAAACAAGAACTATAGTCTGGACTGTGCCACATGAAGTCCCTATATACCAGCTAAATTACTTGCTAATGTTCCTGAGTGTGAACAGGAGTGATTTCAGACATCTTTACAAGGAATAACTCCATTCCTTGGTGTTTTCAGACTCCACAGAGGAGCTGTAACTCTGCTTTCTCTTGCCTGCAGGGATGGATGAAGTTGATGTTCCTGAAGTGAGCCTACCTACAACACCACTTTTTGAAAAAACTGTAGGAGTCTATGCACTCCAAAGTCTCACTTGACAGAAAACAGCAATTGTCTGCTTTAACTTTGTCTCTTTTTCTGCACAACCATGTGGGTCCCTACTTCTGAAACAAGACCAGTTCAGTTTTCTGTGCTTGGTTTTACCACAGAGCATTCACGACTCTGGATTACAGCCCTTTGTAGTTAAGACATGTTTAGGACCCTACTTTAAGGGTTAGAAGGATTTAAAGCATGGCTTAATTTTCTGTGATGTTCACTTACAAAGACAGCTGCATATTCAGACCCACAGTAAATAGCAGCATGTGCCCAAGTCTCACTGTGCCTTGACAAAACACAAGGGAAAAAGAAAGCAAAAAAAGGTCTACTCATGTTGTTGACCTTGGAGATCAGTCATCTCTCCTACTCTCCTTTGATCTTCAGGGATCCCGTCAGACCAGTGTGTTCTTCTGAAGCCCAGAGTTGTCATTTTGCTTCTTGCCCTCCTCACTTCCACAGTTGCTTGAACTCTACCCTCCCATGGTTATGACACCTAAGGCTGCCTTGCAACCTAAGCAATTCTCTGACAATTTCTCCTTTTTCACAAACAGAAGGTGCAGCAGAACACCTCTCTTCCCTGTTGGCCCATTCAGGTAGCATGGATCAAAAATAGTGTCCAATACAACTCAAAAAACTTTCTGGATTGCTGTCACCATTCTGTGCTGCCCTTTTGTCTTCCCTGCTTGCTTTTCCTGAAATGTCTGTATTCGTCTCACACAGCACTCCTGTTGTAAGTGCTATGGTATTGCATGTTGGTAACTCCAAAGATACAATTCTGTGACTTCTCACAGACTTCCAGTTCTTCTCATTTGTATCCCTATCTACATGCATTTGTGTACAGGCACTTCATGTGACCCCTTGGTTTCCGATACGTAGTTTGAGCCAAAATGTGTCTTATGATTTGCCAAGGCTTAGGTTAGAGTTTTTAGCGGTTAAATAGATGCTTACCTTCATGTACAAGTGCCTTCTTCTGAGGACTGTCAAAACAGAAGTAATACTATTGACCTTGTTTACAAATCTTCTACCTCTGCTCTTACTTGCATGATCCGTACCTGCAATCTCTATACTAAGTACTGTCTCTAAAGATATATTTAAGTGAGAGATTAGTAAAGTTACTCACAAATATGAAAAAAATACGTATACTTAGCATAATTTTAGAATGTTCAGATAGCCTTCTGCTGTCACTTTTGACATAAAGTGATGACTATTTTGGTCAGTACTCCCAGTGACATAATTTTGTTCCAATTCCGAATGCTGAAACTTGTTGGAAGGTGAAGCTCCACAGTCCTAATACTGTTAGAAATGCCTCAGAATATTTAATGAGAGAGTTTCTGGGTGCATCAAAATAGCCTGTGGTCTTTAAAGGTAAAAACACTGCCACACTATGACTACTTTCACGAGAGTGGAAGGATCACACTGTATCCTGATGCTATAAATAAAGGGGCAGCCACTGAGGCAGATCATAAGTTAGATCCTCAGTGTTAAAAAGTGTTTATACTTCCATTAATGATAGGCAGATGTAAAGTCTGAAAGATTATCTAACTGTTGCTGTTACTTGCTGAAAGCAGGCGACACTTATGGTAATTGCTTATTCTTGTATGTACTCATGTATTTGATTTACCACACTCTGATTTGTTCACCGCAAGTTTTATATTGATTGGGTAGCATTAAATAATTGGGTTAGTATGAGCATTTTACTTAGGAGACTGACTTTTGAATCTTTTTGTTGCCTAGTGCTACTTCTTGCTATGGTAAATCATATTCTGAATGCTATCTGCCATTGTGTGATATATAAGCGATGTATTTAAAACTTAGCTACCTGTTGTCTCACTGCTCCTTTAAAATGGACAATCCTCAGCTTAGACTGTCTCTCTATGCTCTTTATGACACAAAATCCCAGATGATCAAATAGTTCAAGAACCAAATAAAGAAAAGAACTCTGGTCTCTGGGAGATAAGAAAAACAATACTGATGCAATTGCTGGTCTGACGACAGCATAAAAGGAACAAAAAAGCAAAGCATGTGGCCATTTTCTTAAAACTAACTTTGTTATTCTACTATATAGAAATTTACACCCAAATGTCTAAAAAAAAAGAGTTAGCTGAGTAATGAGTTCGATTGAAGAAGAACTTTGGTAACAGCCATAAATTATATGAGAAAATTCCCTTTGTAGGAATTCTTGTCCTTGAAGTAAGTGAAAAACCAGTATGAATAAAATTATTTTCTCAAACCAAGTTACGAGGAAGAAAACATTCCTGGTTTTGAGTACTGAACTGCATGCAAAATGTACAGGGAACAAATCTGTCCTAATCATAGCTGAAGACAATTGTTCTTGTGCTATGCACTGGACTTGACAATAGTTTGTGTTACCCAGCAGAACGGAGATCTAGAATTTGGGCTCAGTTCAGATCTAAGGTTAATCAAGTAATTGGCTCTTCTGGGATTTTTCAGGTTATGAATGAGAGGGAGGGAGAAGGTGAGAGGGAGAGATTTTTTTTTTTTTAAGGCCTGGGTTTTTTCTCTACTGTCCTTCCTAGTTACTTTTCAAAAGCTTTTTTTCTACTTTTTTGTTTTTCAGATGGAAGGAGTTTGGTAGTGTGAAAGAAGTTGAGTTTTTTCTCATTGAAGAACCTTGGTTTTTGGGGTGCTTACTATAACGAAAATGTCTTCTTTGATCCACTTCATACATCTGGCTTGTTTGGGGTCTTGTCCCTAAATATGTTAACAACTTAACTGGTGATGCTTGACAGCTTTTCTGCGCCACAAAGGATGAAATGTATTTCAGTCAGCCAAAGACTTTCTATTCCAAAGTGCATTGCATATTCAGATGGAATCCAGTCCTTGTGATCTGAAGTTTCGAAGTCAGATTCAAAGACAGTGGTCTTTTAATTGGGTTTTTTTTCACATATAAATGAAAGGAACTTGCACATTTAGTTTTCATTCCAAAATCAAATCTCTTCTTTATATTTTCTGTATATAAAATATATGTGTATATATATACCAAATCTACAGATATGAATATCTTCAAAAACAATAAATATACAGCTAATCAGACAAAATCGTACCAATAACCAATACATCTAATTTTGGCTCATTGAGTATAATGGCATGCAAACCTTGAGAGGCAATGTGCAGTATCTTCAAGACTGTAATGCCAAATATGCCTTATAAAAGACTTTCCTTCCCCACCTTTACTTTGTAAAACTCTTTGTAAAATGTTTTTACTGTAGTATAATTATGGACACTCCATGAAAACATAACACACTTTGTCAGAAGATTAAAGACAATGGCTCAAAAATTGATTAATGAATGAATTTTACTGAGTAAGGCAAATAGTGCGAATTGAAATATGTATATATAGAATATTTTCAGCTTAATAGATGTAAGCATGGAAAAAATATTTGATTTGACTCATTATTAACCCGAGTAAGCACATTAAACAACAACCCTCAAATCATTTTAAAAAGAGAGCTGGGAGTGTTTAAACACAACAAAGCATTAAATTCTCATAAATAGCTAAATATTGAAGAGTCCTGCTCTACAGCTACTCACTTTGGTGTGGAATTGCATATAAATTTGTGTTTGTGTATAGAGAAAAGAACTGGACTCTACTTCCTAAGCTAAGTAAAAAAGGTCTATCTTCTGAAATCAAAATAACAACTGTGTATGCTATACACATCCCTATTTCTTTATTGCTTTTTCTTCCAGTGTGCTTATGGATGTTTGTCAGTAGACAAAGTTTTACGTTTATAGTGAAAACACATTCTGCTGTAAAAAAAAGAAAGCAAAACAATGTATTTTGGGAAAGTGCTTTACAACTTTTTGAAAAGACAATAAAGATAGACTTAGATTTTAATGCTAAAAAGAATTCTCTAATTACTTTGGGCAATATATCAAGAGTCCAGTTGTGTCTAAATAGCTGGTAAAATATTCTGAGCCTGACTGATGTTTGTTTTCTCGTCCCACGTTGGGCGCCAATAAATCTGTCGCGGGTTAGGGCTGGGCCGGCCACTAATGTGGACAGACGCTCTCTAACCCCCTCTTCCCCCCCCCAAATGGGAAGAGAAAAGGCAATGAGGCAGAGAGACTTACAGATTAGAGGAGAAAAAACTAGAACAGCTTTAATGAAAATAATAGGAATAATGGTGAAAAGATAAAAGTAAAGAATTATATACAACTATAGATAGTAGCCCGATATCAAACCCGACTCCCTCCCCCCGATAGAAATCACCAGTGGTGATTTAGAGCAGGAGGCACTGGGGAAGCCCCAGGCTCAGCGGCGGCGGGAGCTGGATACAGGGAGCTGGATTTGGGAACTCAGGATCTGGATCAAAATCAGGAGGTCAGATGGAGTCCTCTCTGGGCACCGGCCATTGCAGAAAAGAAGGGCAAAAAGGCTGAAAAGGGACGAACAAAAAAGGGCAAAAAACTCTCGTGATCACTCAATTTATACTAACTATGACGTATATGGGATGGAATACTCTCGTTGGTCACCTGTCCTGTCTATTACCCCCTAGAGGTGCAACCTTTTACTTCCTTGTGCCCCCCTCTTACTGCCCAGCACCACCAGCATGGCACACAAGAGCAAGCAGTGGCCTTGGTCACTGTAGGAATAAGTATAAGCAAGAGCCTTTCTGCATCCCAGTCCCAGGCAGTGACTGTAAACATCAGGTGTTATCACTGCCAGTAGCACACACTGTCTGCAAAAACATGCTGCTGACTTCAGAACGTGCAGCCTTTTAGAAGACACTGAACTGGAAAGTAAAAATCACTTAACAGGACTGGGATTTTAGCTAAACCCAGGACAAGCAGCTTTTAGGGAAATTTTCTGAGAAGTATGTGAGGATCGATCCTCAAGCCAGAACTAGAATGGGAATGTGAATTTAAAGGACTGTGTTTCTGGGGAAAAAAAATAATTGTGGCATATCAGTCTGCTATTGAGGGGAGTGTTTTTACTGAACACAAACCATGAAGTGTGTAAGGTATTCTTACAACATCCAGAAGGAAAAGTATAGTAAGCTTTTAGGCTGGCCTTTTCCTAGACTTTTCCAAGAGATAATGACAGCAAAGGATGTACTAGTCGTAATGCAAACAGTCTAGGATTTATATATATATATATACACATAAATGGAGTCTACGTATATTCCAGTTACTGAAGATGAAAACCAACTCTTGAAATTGAGCCCATAGGAGGAAGAAGACAGCTATGGTGTGCTTGTCTTGTGTTCGTGCTGAGGCTCTTAATGCTAATCAATTTGCCTAGTAAAAGACCTTTCTTTAAAATTGTGTTTAGTTTAGTAAATTTTTTTTTTATAACAAGCATATGTTTAAAGCTTAATATTTCTTTATCCAAGTGCAACAGGACACAACCCAGAATACTTATGTCAAGAGAGAAAAATAAGCAAAGCAGATTCTTGCAAAGTAATTAAAAATTGTCTGCCCTTCCAGATCTATTGGAAGCGATGAACCTCCTACATGGGAAGAGAAGTCTAAGAATTCATCAAGAGATTTAATTTGAGATAGATAGATAGTTACCTGGATGTGTTGTTGATATGAATTCTCATCTGTTTTTATGATTTAAAATAATCATTCTGTTGTATTTAACCTATCTTTACATTTTATCATCTTGTTAACATGGGGGCTTTTCCACGGACACCTCCTTGTTGCAAGGGAGAAGCTTGCGTGCCCTTATGAGGTTGTGAGCTATGCTGGCGGTGGCATGTGCCTCCAATAGGATCTCCCATGCCAGACAGGTCTCAACTGAAGGGTCAGACTAAGTGTGTCCACGGGTAGGATGGGCTCACTAGCCTCCTAGAGCTGTCCTTCTCCTAGGGTGGTTGCTAACTCCAAACCCGGGCAGATGGAGCTCGTTTAGCCCTGTAAGGTCATCCATCTAAGAGAAGGATACTCTAACTAAACCTACCTCCTGAGGACTTCGCTGTCACCATTCAAGCTTGCTAGGCCCTTGCAGATGAAGTTTAGGAGTAAAGGGTGGGGCCAATTCTGCACACGCTGAGCTTCACCTAAAAAATCCATTGTGCAAGCTTGAAGATTACACCCACATTTGTAAAGTCCTGTAGCGACAGGCGAGGGATGAAACGGCAGGTGATAAGGTGCACTGGAAGCCTGTCCCACATTGGCCTTTGTAGCCATTAGCACACTTGTAGCAAGTGTGGGTAGAGCCCTTCCCATATCTTTGTTCACGAAGCCTAGCCATGGTCATGAATATGGAGGGAAAAAAATGACAAATCAAAAAGCAACATTCTTCAGCTGTCTCAGTTTTTCAACTGTCTTCTCCTTCTTTCGACTTGAAGGAAATCCTTCTTTAATGTGAAACTTGAAAATGAATGTCTTAAATGATGAGCTGACTTTGAAATCCAGTCTTTGATCAGACTCACTTTGAAAATAGTTTCATTTGAGTAATAAGTGGTAACTGGCATAAACTTGAGAATTAGTAGTAAACCTGGTATAAAACTGGTTTGAATCTAGAGTTGAAAAGTTGTTTAGCTTGCTTTCTCTCTGTCAACTGAACCCCTTCCCACATCCATATTGCTAAATCAGATTTGTAATTTGTTTTTTTAAGAAAAAAGTTTGCAAGAAATCACTCTTTTCCTATGGTGAAATTTTCGTGATTTATTTTATTGAAATACCTTTGAGGTGTTCTGCAACAGTGATAAATGTAAATCCGAAAACAGTGGTACATTTAAGTGACACATGAATCACAACTTCCTTTTGCCTTCTTAGCTTCCCCGTTAGCTCATTAGTCTCATTCTCTCAATGGTCAGTCAGGAAAAATGTATGAATTGGATTCTGCTAAAAGCAAGCTTTTTGTAATACCGATTTCTTGATTGTTGTTGAAAAGTTATTTTATTATTTGAAGAAAATTACTAAATCATACCTAAACCTGTTTTTATACAAAACTCACAGCTAAATTAGTGACTGTCTCTTTCAGCATAAAATACTTGTCGCTGGAAATTTACTGAAAGGCTACTATTCTGTAGGGTGGCTGCATAAGGAAAATAAAACATTGTTAACCTGTTCAACTTTATGAATCTGACTTACTCAGCTAGTCTCCTTATGATTCAAGAGGGAGCCTAAACAGCAGGGTTCTCAGAAGGTGATTCACAAAAGGAACACAACTTGCATTTTCTGAACTACCTTTCGCAGAAACCCACCTCACTTGTAAGGAACTTATAAAGGCTACTGGCTCAAGTGATAGCAAAAATAGGCCTTTAATTTATGCGGTGAGAATATCTATGTGATTCACTCATGGAGTAGAAGAACTTTGACTTAAATGCAGATGGAGTAACAGGGGAGGAGAAGAGAAAGAAATGGAGAGGAAGGCAATCATAGAGGGTATAATGGACAGATTGTTCTTTCTAGTTTTCAGATGAAAACCACAGTTGTGTTTTTTTGGTGTTTTGTTTATAAGTTGTTTTTTTTATTATTTGTGATAGAATTCGTGAAGTTAAAGGAATTTATTTATAACAGAAAATGCACTTCAATACAGTTGAAATTCTTACTTTTTTACCACAAAAATATTCCAGAATAAATAAGAATAAATTGCCCTAATTTCTGCTAGCTTTTTCGCAATTGAAAATAATTTGTTAGAAAGTTGTATTTGAAAAGTCTGAGAAAATGTGGTTTCAAGACTTGTTTGTACTGTCACTCTCTGTAAGATTGGAGAACAAGATTTGCTATGGTATTCGCTGGTCTTCGTGAGTACTGTAGCTCCCTTAAAATAAGAAAATTGATTTACTCAGCAACTTTCCTCATCCATATAATACCTATGAAAGGACTAGTCCATTGGATGGTGCAGTTGAAATGTATAACTTTCACCATAATGTAGTGGGTTCTTATAGAGAAAGTAAAATTTGATGTTGAGGAAATTAAAATCAGAATGTTTCCTATCTGTGAAAAGAATGAATGAAATATTTGAGTGTTGCCACTTCTTTAAATCTACAACGTTAAAATGAAATATCCTAACTGGGATTTTCCATCTTGTAGTAATGCACTTAATTTGTGCTTACTCCTAATCAGAATTTTTAAAAAGGTGGGTTTTTTTAAATATCAGAGATTGCCATTGTGCAAAACATCAACTTATATTTTTTTTTCAATTCTAATTCAAAACCTTTGACCTGAATGTCTCTGTACTTTCTCAGGTCTTGGCTGTTTAAAGGCCAAAAGGAATATATGTAGGCAGGAAAAATAAAGGCCCTTCCATTTGCTCATGTTAGTCCCTTGAAATTGTTTTGCTTATTCTATTATCTGTATAACTCTCTTACATTGCAGGATTGGTTTTTAATTGGTTTTAATATTCACACCTTCTCATTGTATTCCTTAAAATCTTCCTCAGTACCTGGTGTTTTAAACCTGTGCATCAAGATGACCACACAATTCTTTTCATATCTAACTTTAGCGAGGCTCCAGCTGCAGTGCTTTTTCTTACTGTGATAGGGTTGTTTTTTGTGGCTTTTTTCTTTCCCCCTCCTCTTCTAGCTTCCGTCCTTTGGCCATATTGGCTTTTTGAACTCCTCAGTTTATAGCTGTATGTTATGCATTCCATATCCTTTGGGCACACTTTAATCTCATTATACACGTTTCAGTTTCTCTCTACTGTTTCCTCTCTGCTGTTTTATTACACTCCATTGCATTCAACCTGCTGAATTTTTTCCCTCTCAACACTGTTATTCTGAAACCCAGTATCTTCATTTCCCCTCTTTGGCTTTATCCTAGATGTAATTTTACACTTAAGTAGATTAAGATTACAGTGCAAAGCAGATTTGGTTATTTTACTCCTTCTATAAACTTTATCTCAAATCCTGTCCAAAACTCAAAAATTCAGTGCAGGAGGAAAAACAGAGAACACAAAACCACAAAAAATGTTTGCAAGAAAAATGTATTAACCATTCAAACAGATCTAGAAGTGGGGGAGGGTAAATTAAGAGCTGCTTGGATCAGCCTAAACTATGTTCAGCAGACCGGAAAACAAAACACAAGAGTAGTAATGTAAAAAATAACACAAAAGATACCAAACAGCACAGATTAATATTAAACAGGTGAACAAGAACAGAGAAATAAGCCAATTGGGACTAAATGATTACAAGAAGAAAGATGTCTGTTGGCCTTGGTGTCAGTATCACTAGCTGCTGCCTTCTCCCTCATCACCGAAATTGTCATGTGTTCCAATTATCTGACCGATATGTGGCCAAATGGGAGTTAAAATTTCTAGGAAGCAGTTAAAGGTATTTGAAATTGTGTTAGTCACAAGTGGAGAAGGTAGTTTCTTCATAAGCCACATAAACAGGACATCAGTCAGGTGTGACATACACTTTACAAACCATCATTCTTTCGGACAGTCTACGCATTACAATGGTTTTCACACTCAATAACATTATTGCCTGTACTGTGTCCTTGCATGTCTGTTTCTTTTTTCCTAAAGTAATAAAAAAACTTGACCAGAGCAAAATTAAGATTTATTAGTGTAGGCTTTGACAATCACCAGGCTCAACAGAAATGCAACCTTTGAGATGATTAAAACTTCCAGAGGAAAAAACACTGCTATTTTCTTCAAACATCAGAAAAATTATGAAAGAAATTACAATTTTACACTTTATTTTAACTGGCTTCATTATTCTATGATTCTGTTTCTCCACTAGCACAAGAAATTAATAAAAAGATTATTGCTTTGCAAAAAATAGTTGTTAGATTTTGAACCTGTTTAGGTTCTCACTTCATACTAAAATTGTCACGAATATAATTGTTTACTATCTTTCCAGCTTTCGCCTTGCCACTTCGGGTGTTAGGGTTTAGGAACAGGCTTTTTTGTAGTTTTCACCACCAGCACTTGCAGGGACATTAATTTTATATATTGCTATCTTGGCAAGAATCAGAGTTCTTATTCTAAGTAATTTTTCAAATTGTTTATCTTCAGGGAAAAAAACCCTTTTGCCTAAGTGGCTACGAAACTAAAAGATCTTCAGAACTGGGTGTTGCTTTTTACTCTATTTGGTCAGGTTTTGGTGTGATGCAGATTACATTTAGAGGAGTGGATAGAGGTCATCTTGAAGGAAAATGTCAAGAAGGAATAAAAGAACTTCATTCCCTGAACAATTTTTGGTTTTTAAGCATTTGCCTATATCCACCTTAGAACATAATTGAGGCATGAATAAGAACATGGTTTTAGTTAATTTGGAGATGTTAGCTCTGTAGTACTTTTTTTCCTTTATATATATATGGAACAGGTCAGATTATTCACAGTTTAATTTCATTGAGTGATTTAGGAGACAGAAGGATTCTCAGACATGGTACTCTACCATGTGATTTGGATAGAATGATCTGCTGAGAAAGTCCCTTTAAGTTGAAGGGAAATGTTGGTGATAATTTGTAATGAATTTAGAAGCACCAAATCAAGTACGATATTCTTAACGAAAATGGATTTTGCTTGGCTGCAATGACACCATCATTGGAAATGCAGAAGAAGAACTCTGAAATTGTGACCTCTCTAAAAGCAGCCTGACACACACTAATATTTAGACCTACTCTTAACTGTCAGATACCACCATCTGAAGGAATATCTTTCAAAAATGGATTTGGTACCATGAATCTTTTTTTTTTCTTCTACTACTAAATGTCTTTTTTCCAGCTACTGATTTTAAAAGACTGTTGAATTTAAAGACATTTAGGAATTTAGGCATGAAATTAATATCAGGAAAGTAAAGAAATAGAAGCATAGAAATGGAATTGGTATGCTGTTCAAATGAAGGATTAAACCAGAGGAGTATGCTCACATATCAGTCTAAACCATAATATTAACTTGTTCTTATTTTTCCACTCCTTTTCAGGAATCAAAAAGTTCTTAAATGAATAACATGATAGAAATATTAATACTCTAAAAGAACTTACTAATTATTTGTGGATCATTCCTCCTGTCAAGCTCTTGGTGATATGAAATTAACAAGAAGATTCTGTGAAATGGACATTTTTTGATTTCTGCTATAATTTGTTCAATTAGAAAACTGCTCTAAAAGCTGCTAGATAGTTAAAAAAGTAAAGGTATATGAAATATAATTTTAGAACAATAATATTTAATTCTATGGTGGATTTACCATACTTAGTGCTCTAAAAAAGTTATGTCAGATTATATTTTCATACATGTACTAACAGATTTAAAAATGAGTAAGTGACCTACTTAGTAGAGGAAATCTCTGTGGTCATCAGCAACAAAGAACAAATTTAGTATTCTCTTGATTTATTTTTTTTAGTGCTACATTTTTTACACATAATTATTGGAATATTTTAATTTTTTTTGTGCACATACTATTACTGCATATTTCTCAGCTTCTCCCTCTCTGAGTCTGTAGTGTTCCTGTTTTTGCATTGATCCAGCATTAAATTTTTTTGGATTACCATCCTATATGTAAAAAGGGGCTTTCACACTTTGGCAGTCCTGTTTAACATTTTCAACAACTATTTGGACGAGGGGATAGAGTGCACCATTAATAAGTTTGCAGATGACACCAAACTGGGTGGAAGTGTCCATGTGCCTGAGAGTAGGAAGGCTCTACAGAGGGATCTAGACAGGCTGGATCAGTGGGCAAAGGCCAGTTCCATGAGTTTCAATAAGACCAAAGGCCGGGTCCTGTACTTTGGCCACAACAGCCCCCAGCAGCGCTACAGGTTTGGGGAGGAGTGGCTGGAGAGCTGCCAGGCAGAGAGGGACCTGGGGGTGTTGATGGACAGCCAGCTGAACATGAGTCAGCATGTCCCCAGGCAACCAAGAAGGCCAATGGCATCCTGGCCTGTATCAGGAATGGTGTCAGCAGGAGCAGGGAGTTGATCATGCCCCTGTACTCGGCTTTAGTGAGGCTGCAGCTCGAGTACTGTGTCCAGTTTGGGGCCCCTCAGTACAAGAGGGACATTGAGGTGCTGGAGAGCGTACAGAGGCAGGCTACTGAGCTAGTAAAGGATTTGGAGCATGTGTTGTATGAGAAATGGTTGAGGGATCTGGGGCTTTTTAGCCTGGAATGGAGGAGACTGAGAGGAGACCTTATCGCTCTCTACAACTACTTGAAAGGAGGTTGTAGCAAGGCGGCAGTTGGTCTGTTCTCCCTAGTGGTGAGTGATCGGACTAGGGGAAATGGCCTTAAGTTGTGCCAGGGGAGGTTCAGGTTGGGTATTAGGAAGAGTTTCTTTACTGAGAGGGTTGTCAGGCATTGAACAGCCTGCCCTGGGGGGTGGTTGCATTGCCATCCCTGGAGTTGTTTAAGAGATGGGTAGATGTTGTGCTGAAGGACATGGTTTAGTGGTGTTGATAAGGCTAGGACAAGGGTAGGACTTGATGATCTTCAAGGTCTCTTCCAGCCAAAACTGTTCTATGATTTGATATGAGTTGACCTAACAGCAAGAGCATAAAGATACAACAAATGGAAAGCTCAGTAATAAGGTATCATTCTGTGTATCAAATACTACCTAAGGTACATCATGAAAGGTTCTGAATTGTCTATGACTATGAGTGATATATAATACACTTAATTATACAAAGTGACCATTTATCTCGTGGCTGTCTCTTTTTTCAGATGTTTTTTCATGCATTTGCACCATAAAATATTAGGAGATTAGAAATATGAGACCAGAAAATCAGATGACATAGTTAAGGCAATGATTGAGTGTAGTCAGGTAGAGGTAATGACATATGTGACCCTATTTTTAATATAAATTAGACTGGTTTGCAGTAGAAAAACTAGTCCAATGTTGCCTAATTTAGCTCTAGTTGGATGAGTTTTGAAAACAAGAGTCAACAGGATAAATAATAAATAATTGTAAATGAACATACTTAAAATTTGTTTAGATTATAAATGTTTTAGAACCATTGTATTCACTATAGGAAACGCTGAAAGAAAACAGTCTTGAGATAGAAAGGTTATGACTACCACTCTTTTTTCTGTTCACAGTCTTTTTGCTTTTCAATTTCAGTGCTGGCAAATTAGAGGAAAAACTCTAGTGACTATTTTTTTTTTCTTAATGAAGAATTTTTTTTCTTAAAGATTAAGAGACAGTTTCTTATCTCCCAGGTGGATTGCATGAATGTAGGCAAAGACTAACTCAAGTTAAATAATGCTTGTGAGAACACCTACAGAACAACAAAAATCTTAATGTCAGTTTAACAAATACATACGTAATATATTTCCTGTTGGTTTTTTGATTCCTAATATGTAACTACATACAGTCACCTTGATTTTTTTTTTTCTTTTGCTACAAAGATAAAAAGCAATAGGGAAGTTGTAGGTTATTAGATCAGACAGATCTTAATAACAGACCCATGGAATAATTTACTTACTGGTAATGAAAGTGAAAGCTCCACTTAGCAATTCTGTCAGCTGTCAGCTTGCTGCATGTTTTAACACACTTATGATATGTAAGTCACCCAAGTATATGTAGATTTGGTGGTGTTAAAACAATAAAGAAAAAATATTTGAGACTTCATAAGTATATCAAAATTTGTTTAGTCCACTGTCAGGCAAAGGCAGGAAATTAAAAAGAACAGTTTGAAATGTGAGAAACATGTAAACTATGAAACTAGTGTAAGAGTATTTAAAAGTATTATGTCCATAATCTATAGTCAGCTAATGGGATGCAATTAGTGAACTAAAAATGGAATCCAAACTGAAACTGGAATTCTGGTCCAGTCTCTAGACCATAATCTACTTCTGGCTGCCCTCTTTTATCAAGTCCCATGATCTAGGGAAACTGGAAACTACTGTGTCAGTATGCTCTAGTTTGGTGATTTGCCAGATTTCTTATGAATGTCTACAATCTACTATATTTAAAGACTAAGAAAGGGAAGACAGAGCTCATTACATGTTGGGATTTGGTCTCATTAGTAGTAAGTCAGTGATTGCAATCCTTTCTGGAAGGTATAGAATCATAATTTAGGTCAGAAGAAAGCTCCAGAGAGCATGTAGTCCAACCACCTGCTCAAAACAAGCCTAATTAGATGAATTTGCTCAGGAGCATGTTGAGTCAGATATGGAACACCTCCAAGGGCAGAGATTCCACAACCTCTCTGGGCACCTGTTCCAGTAGTTAACTAGTTCTCAAGGTAAAAATATTCAACTTACATCTGTTGCCTCTCCTCTTATCATTATGTACCTCTGAGAAGAGCCTAACTCCATCTTCTCTGTATTTTCCTATCAGGTAGTTGTACATAGCAATGAGGCTCCCTCTGAACCTTCTCTTTTCCAAGCTGAACAGACCCAGTTGTCTCAGTCTCTCCTTGCATGTCATATAGCCCTGACTGAGGCCACCTGCTGGATTCCAGTATGTCAGTACCCTTTTTATACTGGGAACCACCAAGCTGGACACACCACAAATGTCAGACGGGATGGATCACTTCCCTGGGTCTCTGCTGGCTGACTTGCTGACACAGCCCTATATTCAACTTGTCCGCCAGAAACAGCACCTATCCCATGGTCTTTCTCTAGAAAGAGGTGTTTCCCACACAGTCAGCCCCTGCATGGATCACATCAGGTTATTCCAACCAAGATGCAGAACTTCACAACTGATCTTGTCATATTTCACAAGGTTCTGGTGAGCTCATTTCTCTAAATTTCCTAGGTCCCTCTGAACAGTAGCTCTACTGTTCAGCGTACTGATTGCTCTCACGATTTGGCATTGTCTGTAAACCTGACACCCCACTGTCTTGGTTGATAAATACAATAAATAGCACTGGCCCCTGAGAAACCCCACTAGTTACTTGATGCATTCCAAGCTTTGGACCACTAAAAGTAACTCTTCTGAGCCTGGCAGACCAGCTAATTTTCCGCCTATCTTATCTCCTTATCCAGCCCGTATCTCACCAGTTTAGTGCTAAAGAGACTATAGGAGACTGTTTCAAAGGATTTGATAAAAATCAAGGTGCATGGCATCCACTGCCCTCTTCTTAGACACAGTCTCATTCTCCTCATCTTAAAAAGCAGTGAAATTAGACACATGTGAATTGCCCTTAGTAAACCATTCTCATTGCTCCATAATCACCTTCTTTTCTTGATTTAAGAAATAGCTTCTAAGAGGATTTGCTCTATAACCCTCCTGGGGAATAAGGTGAGGTTGACTAATGTGTAGGTCTCTGAATCAATTTCTTTGCCCTTTTTGAAGACGCATGGGACATCTGCCTTTTTATAGCCATCAGGAACTTCTGATGATTGCCATGACAATGGACAGCAGTCTCACAGTGACACAATCAGCTCTATAAATCTCAGTCCATAGAATTCTGGATGTTCAAGAGGATCAAGGGATCCATAATTATTTATTCCTCTACTGTGGATACTACTTTGCTCTTGCAGACTTCAGTTGGAGGACCCAGGGTGACTGAGAACAAATTTTACTAGTGAAAACTGAGGCAAAGGTGGCAGTGAATATCTCAGCTTTATCACTTATCATTAGATTTCCTGCCTCATTGAGCAATGGACACACATTCATCTTAGCCTTCCTTTTGCAACCGAGGTACTTAAAGAAACCATTCTTACTACCCTTTACTCCTGACAGTAGTATTAAACCTATATGAGCTTTGGCTTTTTCCTACATGTAGGTAGTGTCTTCTCATTCCTCTCAAGTAGTTTGTCCCTGCTTTCACCTTTTGCGTACTTCTTTTTGTGCTTATGGTCAAGTCAGGATGTCCATGCTCATGAACACTAGTCATCATCAATGCTCATTCAGCTTTCTGCAAATCTAAGTGTGCTCTTTTAAAGTCTAGGCTTGTAATTCTGTTGTTCATCTTGCTCGCTACTCTTAGGATCTTAAACTTCACAGCCTTCTGGTCACCGAAGCCAAGGCTGTCCTCAAGCTTTGCATCTCCCTGCAGTTTTTGTTTGTGAGCTGTAAATGCTACAGGATATCTCTTCTAGTCTGTTGTTCATCGACCACCCGCACCACTCACCTTTTCCCTATTGTGCTGATGTAAGGTTTGGGCTAAGCTGGAGCACCAGGTGGAGCGGGAGCCTTTTGCTGCTAGAAGCCAGCCACTTCCAACCTTCCCTGCACCAACAGCCCCCACACTACCCCGGGACAGGCAGCAGAGGACAAATGGCCTGCAGCAACACAGGCAGCACTGCCTGCATCATATCTGTGCTCTAATCAAACTCGTTGACCTTCCTCAGAATTATTCTACTTCTGCTCTTGTCATTTAGAGATCAGGTAATCAAGCTGAACAGAATTTTCAGAGAGTTTCAGTTTCATTAATTTATATAATGGCATTTTAATGTGTTTATTATTATTCTCATCTCTTACATGACCTGACACCTTCTTTGTTTTCTGACTGTTTTGTGCTGAAGTGACATTTTCATGAGCTGTCCAGAGTTACCCTTGCATCTAAGTTGTTTCAGCTCACTTTGAAAGCTTCTGTTTCTTAAAATTTTTCCTAGGTGAGACTGACTTTAGCAATTATGCCACAGATTTTATCTCCTTTTGCGTTCTGTTTCTCGGGTTACTCTAAATACATTACATAAAATACAATGTGAAATGACAAGGATGTGGTACATCCTATATGCAGAAAATGGAAATTCATCCTCACGGTATGTTTTTGTGATTGCATTTATTAGTATGTTGATAGTTTAGAAGTGGAAACAAACTAAGAGAAGTGGCAGGCAGAAGATAATCTAGCCAACAAAACATTAATTTCTTAGTAGCTAAGTCAGTTCTTAAAAGACTTTCTGAATGTATTGCTTTGTGTCTGTCTCCTGCTCCTGATACATTTCTTCTATTGTGTATGAAAGATACATTTTTTTATTAGTGAAAATAAAGGTACACAAAACCAAAATTTTAAAATGAGGCAACTGGAAAACATAAAAAATAAGGAGTTAATCTAAGGAGTTAACACTTGTGGAAAACAGAAAATACATACTCTTCCCTCTATCAATCTCTCTCTCTGACCCTTTCCCTTCACCACACACAAACAACACCTGGAACCTGGCAATTTCACATCATGTACACTCTAACTTTTGTGCATCACTTCATCCCTTCTATTATTTTTTTTCCTTTCCTTTGTCCCAGTAAATTTTCTCTCATGTTGACTGACCTTTCTGCAAGTATTTTTTATTTAAGCAATACTTGCACGTTTTCAAATGCTGCTGTGATCCTCTTGAGGCAGGCACCATTTTAGATGCAGTTTTAGAGATGCTTTCTGCCTGAAAAGCTTTGCTTGTTGAAGAGGCAGGAGACAAGAAGTGAAGAAAATTAGTTGTCTCAGTTCTTGGCTGACTTACTGGTCCGAACTATGTGCACAATACCAATGTGTTCAGTGGTCACTGGGTTAAGTTAGGCTTCTGAGACTTCAAAAATATTAGCCCCAACCAGTCCTAAATATGTAGGGTAGAAGTAGACAATAGTAATCCTCCTGGTTTATATTTTTAACTTTAGAAAAAATCCAAAAGTGCATTTTTTTTTCCTTTGCTGTATGCCTATGGCAAAATAATGTCTACTTCTCTAGTAATCAGTTGATAAATTGTGGAAGCTTTCTGCTAGTAAGGTTGTTCTAAGCTACATACGTCTCAGCTGTCACTCAAGCAGCTGACCAATCCACACATGAATCATTTAAATTCATAGAGGCAAAAAGGGTTTTGAAGTTTTATTTAAGATGTTATCTCCCCTTATTGAGACAGAAAAAGGCTGCCTTTAAAACTCTTTAATCAGCAGAAATTACAGGTTGTTAATGTTGTCTGAATATTTAAAAATGTGTCAGCCTCTATATTGCTATTCTACTGAAATAGTAAAAATATTCCTGTCAGTACGTGCCTGTGCCTTCTCGAAGAACATAAATTAAATACATGCAAAGAAAAATATACACAAAATTGTTGCAACACTAATACTAATGTTAACATTTTGTCCTTTGTTTATATGAACTTTTTCATATTATCATAATTTCCTTTGCTATTAAAAAGTTGAAAGGAAATATTCAAGATGGATGACTAATGATGCAAAGCAAGGTACAGTATCAGGTCTGAGTACGAATATTTAAATATTACAGGATTTAGAAAAATAGATATAATCTTAATATTCAGTAAATTCATGCTCAATGGAGTTTGTGGAAAATGGGTAAAGAATTTTAAAGGAGTTATGTTTGAAGCTTAGAAAAAAAATGAGTAATGTTATGGGCCAAATGGTTTAGACAATACAGTTTATTTAGAATGGTGTCTCCTTTCCTAGTGAGATAATCAGCTTTGACTAGTCTTGGACCCATTCTAAACCAGGTGTTGCATGGACTGGAATGTCAAAAATCAGCACTTTTCACTGGAAAGTATGTTGGTAACTAAGCATTAGGCACTGATCTTTTTCCTTAGAGTTGGCAATAAAAATTATCTGGTATGTGTACAAGTAACTATGTACAAATGCATCACTCACTGAAAAGACTGAGACTGAACTAAGTAGAAACCGTAACTGTAGTAGATGCCTTTTCATTGCATTATGTGCAGGCAGATATCTGATATGAAATTCCCTAGACATGTCAGTCAGTAACCAGTTATTGTTTGGGAATATGCATTAAGTGTTCCTTTGGAAACAAGTTATATAAAGACTGTGAATGAATGTAAGTGAGAATTTAGAGCTGGCTGCAGTCAACTCTGGCTACTCTAAGCAGAAATTTAAATTCTGAGCTTTATAGACCTGAGCAGTAATTTGTTAATTTAGATTTTTTTGTTTCATCACCATAATCCCTGATTATTTCAGAAACTAAATTTTTGTTCCTCTCTCTATAAATATATACATGGGAGGCTTTGAAAGATAGTGTGGGTTAGATTTCAAACAAAGGACGTTAATGTAAAAGTTACACTAGTGAAAGGGAAATGCAAAACGTCTTACACATTGATTAAATTCCGGAGAAGTCTCTTTAAATATTTCACCTATGTGAAAACTGAACAGCCATTAAAACCATTTTTGAGTGATGTTCACCTTCCTTAGTTTTTATTTTTATTTCCAGATCAGTTACTGTATCTTCTTCTCTTTCAACAGTCAGGTTAAAATTAATAGCTAATCAAAATATAGCTCAAATTAATCTCTGATATAACTCTGCTGACTTTGAAGTACCTTCTTTGCCTGAGTGAAAGTAAGGTTGGTCAAGTGTGGAGTGCATCTATTAGTGTATAGGCACACATGCTTTATAAAACACAAACTGAGGTAGGTATATAATATTGGGGAAAAAAACCACATCTTGTGACTATATGAAAAATGCATGCTATTATATTATCTCTCTACTACAGTTTGTTTTTTTTTTCCTGCAGTTGCTTTCTCTCCTATTTCTCTTACTTTCTATTTAAGTATGACAACTCATTTGCAACCATTTTCCCCATTGTCTTCAAGGTGATTTCCAGTTTGGATATAATACTTCTACAGTTCTAAAGTTTAAAAAAAAAACAAGAACAAAATTAAAAAAAAAACTTCAATGGAGAGTGCAGCATGAAATTTAACTAGTCTGTTCGAAATGGTAGGAAGAACATCAACACCAAGGGAGCCATTTTTAAAAATATATTTTCTGTTTTATCTGAAGATTTAATACTCTTCATTGGTATTCTAAGAAACAGGAACTCTGATAAAAGAATTGATCTTTTCTTCAGAAAAATAGTAAAAAACTTAAAGAGCTTCATAAGGACAAGAGTAGTGCTGGAAAGTGTAATTTTTGTCTGACAAAATAATAGGGACTTGACACTCTAAAGATTCCACCACAGCATAAATGTTAATCAGTATAGATTGGTATTCAAATATGGTGGTAGAAAAAAAAAAAAAAAGAAATATTTATATTTTCAGAAACACAGTTTTAAATGATATTTTTATATTGATTTTGAGAAAAATAGGTCTTTCAAGTTGAAATCAATGTCACATGTTTAACACCAGACAGAACTCTGACTGTGCTATATACAAGCCCAAATATAGATAAATAAGACACAATTTGATCTATTCCTTCTAGAATAATTAGTTTAAAAGCAATAATAGTGTGCATTAGTATTTTATTACAGTCTTGTGCATATTAGTGTTGTTAGTAAAGGAAGATAAGTTTATGGGAATAGACTGTAATATATTGATGCCAAATCAGAAACCTTCTAGTAAATTGTTCCTTTACTTGCTATTGTAATTGGGGTAGAAAAGAGTGGGGAGAGACGTATACAAAGGATAAATGAGTATACTTCTATATCCCTTAATGACCACTATTCCTCTTCTAGGCCTTTCTTCTTCCACCAGATGAGAGTTGTCTTTGAGTCTCATGTCGGCATATTGAGGAATCGCATCGTTAATGTAGGATAGCATTCTCAGACCTACTGCCTAGTTTTCACCTTCTGTTTGTGTTTGCTTACATGAACACCGGTACTGTGCTAAGGAGCTTTTTTTAGCTTGATGATCTCATTTCAACATATTTAGTTCTCGTTGCTAGCCTTGATGAGCCCAACAGTGCAAAACTGTTACATTTTGAGATAATGATGGATATCTAATGAGTCAGTGAGGTAGACTACACCTTTACATACAAGGCTGTTACCAACAGTAGCATTCCACTTTAGGTGGAATGCGTGAAAAATCTTGTGAGATGTTTGAGAACAGTTGTCTCAACAGTAACCTCCGTTGCAGTTAATATATTGTCTTGAAGAAGGGCACTATTTGGGAATTAATTTCTGAACAAGGCTTGATAAGTAACTTATCTCAGACACAGATACCTCCCATTTACTCATGTATGTTTGAACCAGCAGAGATGATCAGACTTTTGTAGTCTTTTGCACCTCCTCTGACTCAGATAATCCTCAGGTCTTCCACAGAGACTTGAATAATTTCAGTGGGAAGGACTGAAGGGTTAGTGCAGATCAATGGGGAGTGTAGTAAAGAAGTTTCCAGGGAGCTGTGGCAGTCAGGAAGGAGTAAGAGGGAATTAAACCACTCTGTGCACTCTAACCTCTCAGCTACAGAGCAAGATTGGCAAGGATTGGCACATTTTGAGAGAAATTAATATTTTTTAAAAATAGATTAGCTTAAACAAGATAGGTCAACCTCTGTTTCAGTGATTTTTAGCATACACTGTTCCCTTGAAGGAGTAAATGGTTACTGTTTTCCCATATGCTCTGAGCTGCTGGGAAACTTATATAATAGTAACACGAACTTCTGTTAAGTTACCTGATTTCATTTGTTTGTTCTAGCTTTATATAACCAACTGATAGCAATCACAGAAAATTGATCCACACTAACTTTGTAGCTGAGAATGAGAGTTGAAAGAATTAATTTCCTTTAAAACAGTATCAGAAAATACTTTCTATCTGCCTTGCTACTTTGAACCTTTTTGAAACCAAGACAGTCCAGAACACAAGTGATGGATTTTCTCCTGATTGTGCTGATATATATAAAGTAATAAAACTAGAGGAGAGTCATGTCATCTATAAACCTGAGAAGAGAAATTTTAAAAATTCTTCAGTATCTGAGCCATGAGTATATAAAAATTACATTACCGAGTCAAATACTTTTAAAATATACAGACGTTTTAAAGCTGGCAGAATTGCTACATAATTCTGTCTTTATGTTGACATGTTTTTGTTCATTAATTGTATGATTCAGAACCTTCCTACAGTTATGTCTGATCTTCATCAGAGTACAGAAAGAGGACTGATAACAACACTGCCAATGACATTTCATTCTAGAATCTAATTATGCTTATGAAAAAAACTCTGATTTATTTCATAGAGTCATGAATATCCTGAGTTGGAAGGGAGGCATAAGAGTCATGAGGTCCAACTCCCTGCTCCTCACAGGACTACCCAAAACATATGAGGTAGAGATTCATCCACATGCTTCTTGAACTGTGACAGTCTTGGTGCTCTGACCACTTCCTCGGGGAGCTTGTTGCAGTGACTGACCACCCTCTGAGAGACAAGCATTTTCATGTTCTGAATTTCCCCTGATAGAGCTTCATATCACTTTATTTTTCTTCTAGTTTTAAAATCCAGCCATTGGTTCTGTTTTCTACGTTTTTTCTTCAAAAGAACTTTTGCTTATCCGCTATGTCTTTTCCCTTGTGTAGCTGTATAAATTCTATGAGCAAGGTAATCTCTCAGTAATCTTCCTGAGTGGTAGAGCAAAATTATTTAACTTAGTATACAAAGCTGGGTTTTAGCTATCTTTGCATACTTAAACTTTTTCATCTTCTCTTAAACAAATGTTGACTGCAATTTTGTATAATCTGCTATTATTTATCCTACTGCTGTAGCAGGCAGCTACAATATTGTATCCATACTCCAGCTCACTAGTTAATGTTTTTACCAGATTCCTGTATTAGTTACTCAAGTTGAACACTCTCCTTTGACTGGTGTCCTGCTGTTGCTCCATTCTGGGAAAAAAAAAAAAAAAAAAAAAAAAAAAAAAAGTATTATTTCTCTAGGCAGAACTTTGAAGAAAATTGCAATTCCTTTGTGAACTCCATGTTTAGCATTTTCATCCCTGTATGCATTATCATTTCTCTGCATCAATGTTATTCTCAGAGAGTGAGATTTGCAACAAACAACATAGTTCTGACAGTGTGCTGGAGAGTGGACGACAGTTATCAATGCAGTGCCTTTGGCCCTTCTATTTAAATGTTTTTAAGTAATATACAGTCTGGAGATTGTACCGCTCCTGAGCCTCCTTTTCCCACAGCACACTTAAGAGTGCAAAGAGAGACAACACTAAACCCAAATTGGTAACATATTTAGTCTCCACTTTTGTCCAAATGCATTTGTGCAGTCTGTCTGACAAGAAACTTTCATCTCCCTGGACTTCAGGATTTTAAATTCTAGAACATAAGCGTATTACACAATAGAGTAATAACTGTATCAGCTAAAAAAATGTATACCGGCCTTGGGATTAAAATTTTTAAAAAAATCTTTATAATATGGCAGTAGTTTGGTTATTAAAAAAAAAATCAACCGTGTAGTGCTACTCTTTTGTAGAGTACGATTTTTGAGAAATGTTTGTTTTTCACAGCTTGAGAGGACAGCTCAGGCCGATTTGACTATGTTCTCAGAAAATGATCAGCTTTTAAAACATGGATAAAAACAATCAGTTATTCACAATGTAGCTGTGGATAATACCTTTCTCATGTGAACATTTAACAATAAGAGTTTGGAAATTTGAGAGAAAAATGTTATGTTGCAGAACTGGTTTTACATATGGCACCTGACTGCAGGAATGTTACTAGAGAGATACTGCTAAAACTGGGTCTTTGGTGCTAACTCTTGCTTAGAAAGATAACTTTTAAGTCTTTGGAGATCATTTACAGGAACACAATGCATGTCAATTGTTTCATTTTTATCTACCATGCAATAATGCAGAAACTATTCCCAGCTAGCAATAATATTGCATCATCAGATGCAAGGACATCCTATTGCAAATTGAGCTGAGGCTAGGATGCCCAAGATTATATTTCTGAGCGAATCATTTAGGTTGGAAAAGTCCTTTGAGATCATCAAGTCTAACCATTAACCTAGCAATGTCAAGTCTTCCACTAAACCATTTCCCTGAGAAACTTGTCTACATGCCTTTTAAATATCTCCAGGGACAGCAACTCCACCGCTTCCCAGGACAGCCTGTTCCAATGCTTGACAACCCTTTCCATGAAGAAATTTTTTCTAGTATTTAATCTAAACCTCACCTGGTGCATGGCTGGGTTCCTGGAGAACAATTGGTCTTATGGTTAAATGCTGAGGCAAAGAAGGGACTAAGTTCCTCAGCCTTTTCCTCACCCTTTGTTACTGTATTTTCTCCTGTGTCCAATAAAGGATGGAGATTCTACTTAGCCCTCCTTTTGTTCCTAAAAGATTTATAGAAACTTTTTTATTGCTTTTTATGGCAGTAGCCAGATTAAGTTCTAGATGGGCTTTGCCCCTTCTAATTTTTAGCCTGCACAACCTCATAATGTCCTTATAGACCACCTGAGTTTCCTGTCCCTGTTTCCAAAGGCCATCAACTAAACTTTTTTTCCCAAATTGTAGCCAAAGCTCCCTCTTCAGCCAGATCGGCTCATTTTATGGAATGTAGGGATGGTCTGCTCCTTTGCCTTTAAGATTTGATCTGATGGCTCTTCGGGTTTCTTACCTCATCATTCCTGTAACTGGAAGAGTGGAGAACACTACTTATGCTCCTGATCCTTAACAAGTTGTCCCAAGGTCCTGAAGTCTCTCTTCATTGCTGCCTACATGAAAAATCAATAATGGTAGTATTTTGAGGGTTTTAACAGAGTAGGGAGCTTCCTCTTCACATCTTTAACCCAGGCCTCAGGGAGGCAGCAGACTTCCCTGAGAAGTGGGTCTGATCTGCATATTGGACCTTCTGTTCCCTTCAGAAGGGAGCCTCCCGTGATAATGACATTTTTTTTTCTTTATGGAACTAGTTTTAAGATGGAGCATAGGCCAAATTAACCCGAGTGACACCTCTAAGCTAAATGCACTACAGCTACCACTGTGCCATTTCCTACTATAAATATATAAACATATCTTATGGTAGAACTGAAGGAATAGTGTATGGGGGTCCAGCCTGACAGTTGATCCATGGAGCTTAGTTATTTATACTAATTTCTACTATTTCTTTAATTCATTGCTGTCATACTGCTGTCAGTTTCAGAAAATCTGATTTGATTTGTACAGCAATTAACTGGAACGATCTGGAAGAAATCCAGTAAGTTGCTGAGAATACACTATTAGGAGCCCAGCAGCGCTTTTGTCTCCGGGGCAAGCAAAAGTTTTAAGCATTGCAGAGATATATGGTGTGTTCGTCAGTGTTTAGCTTGCTAGGGCTTAGCTCTCTGCCCAGTCTCTGGCCAGCAAAGCTTGGTGCTCTTATTTGTCTGCTCTCATTACAGTTGCTTTATCCAGAAATTAAATATCAGTGGTAAAGCAACAGAGTTTGGGAATTATGGGATATAATAAAAACCAGCAGAAAAATGCAGTGTTGCTATAGAAGTCATAAACAATTGTACAAATAAAATAAAGCTATATTAAATCTAGGATTTGCCCTGAGTGTGTTACCATGATTGCCTCCTTAACTTACATATGTTTTTTAAAACTGTGAACTCTTATGACTGGAAAAGAACTTTTGAGAAGGTGCTTTTGGAGAACATTTTTCATTGCTGTATTTGTATTGAAACTTTTGTATGCTTTTTGTTGTTTAAAAAGTAAACCACATCCAGTAAAGTAAGTAAATCTTAAAATATGTTCTTAATCTTTATTCAGGTAAACTCAAGTGAGTTTCAAAATGTCAGACAGTAAAGTGAGTTTGTATTACTTAAATAGTACAGGTTTTTGATTACAGAATTTTACAGAGTGTTACAGAATCAGTCCACTATCAGAAACACCAGTTCCAGCTAACTGCTAATGTTAATAGTAATCTTCAGTGCAAGAAAGCAGTTTTGGGCTGGATGTATGTGATTAGAAATACTTATTTTTTTTTAAAAAAAAAGCAATTTTCTGTGGGGGGAATATATTTTTAACTAACTGGAAATATTTGTTATTTTTCTTAGCCTTTGGGACTTTCTCATGATCTGGTTTAAATCATGAGCAGCTTCATTGAGTTACGTTTCCATTATGCCAGTTTAATATCTAAGAGATTTGATCTCTAGAGCAAGCAGTGTACAACACGGTGCATACATTTCCTTCCTTGATCCACAAATTCTACTTATTACATTAGTCTTTGCCTAGAGGATTTCAGATGCATGTTGATGTCAAATGCCTTTCTGAAAGTGATTGTCAAGAGAAATAAATACTTTCAGAGTGATTGACTTGGGGAAGAAAGTGTACAGATAATAAGCGACTCAGCAACATACAATTTTATTTTCAGATAAGTGGCCTGAAATTGGTGACTTACCCTCCCTGGGAGATCAAATGGGATCATAAGATTTACTGAGTGGGAAATACAAAGCAGACACGGTAGTTTTTACACTTGTTCCCCAGCAGAAACATTTGATAACACATTTTCTCAGATTTTAAACACTGTGCTGTAAAATTCTTGTCCAAAATCTTATCTCTAGGTTTCTGAAAATTAAGATATTTGAAACACTGATAAAGGCTGATGAGGTTAATCTAGGATGAGGACATAGGAGAGATCTGTGTTACCACAAGATTAAAGATTTCAGACAGCTTTTGAAAAATTAAAATTTACAGAGAAGACCTCTCTTCCATTTCACCTCAGTGAAGTGGTAGGATTAAAGAAGTGCTCCGAAGGAATTCTTCCTTGTTAACTCCTGCGTGAGAAACCTTTCCCTATACATAATACCCTTAAAACCTACCAGTTGACAACCACTTTGAAAGTTCTTTTTCATTTACGTTATTTAATCTTATTTACAAGGAGTATAAAAAACTAAAATGATGGCCATATATACAGCATTTGCGAAGTAGCAATGGAACACCAGGATCTGGTAGCTCCTGTCAGTGTAGTTAAAAGTAACCATGTTCGTTGGTTGCATATTATACTGTGAATCAAATGCTTATAATGATGGTAGCGCTCAAGTGGAATCATCACGTGTGCTTGACTGCTGTATACTTGATGATATGTATAATATATTTGTTTGCAAATTGTTCTCATGTAAATTAGCTTGAGGTAAAAATTGCACTTATCACTAAACCACAAGGGCCAGATTCTATCATTTTTACTAAATCGTCTTGCATAGTTATTATAATGATGAATAATTGAGATCAGTAGCAGCACAGGCTTTGGGGAGTTTGGTTGTTAACAAATTCTGGAAACAAATGTGTTTCATAAATATTCTATGGAAAAATTTGAATGTCATCATGGTCCTTAAAATAGCACCTAGGGAAAAAAAGTAATCCCTGATTCAGACACGTCTTTTATACATTTTCTGCCTTTCAAATTGCCTTCTTTATTTTCCCCATGAAATCATTTTCTGGTCCAGAATGTTTCTTTGCATACACTCTAATAGCTGTGTTCTTCTGTGTTTGAAGAAAGCAGCCATCTTCTGTACTATTTCTTCATAAAGAAGTGAAAATCAATGCAGAATGTGTAATTAATTTATGAACTATGTCTGCAGCACAAGACATTTGTCTTGTATTAAATTTTACATTAATGCTGCCTGAGCATTTCAGATATAGCTCACTTGTGTTGTGATTTCACTGAGTTTTCCAGAGCAATGGACACTATTTCATCAGGCACAATATTCCTTGCTTGGTTTTGGGGGATACACATATTTAGGATAAAAGATATTGCAAAAATATTTATTAGGACTGCAAACAACAGATGCTGTGAAATACAGCAAAGGAGACAGTTTATCTATAGAAACTCCGGTGAGGCAGCTGTAGTTTAAATAGGTCACTTAAAACCAGCATGTGTTCCTTGTCACCAGGTGATAGTGCTTTGCAGAGTGTTTATTTTGTATGTTTGACTTCTTGCAAGGTCAGAAATAGCCCTGAGAGCACTTGGCCTGGAGTTCTGTTCCAGTTGCTGTGAGGGAATGATGTGGTCTCCTGCACATAAAAATTCCAAGACTTTCAATAAAGTGCAAAAATTATGTTAGATGCAGATTTTGCTGATGACAAGGAGTTTTATTTTTCTGTATTCCCTTTGGTACATGGTAGAAATTGCATGCAGAAACCTCTACTTTAAAAATTGAGTTTATCTGTCCATTTCCTGCAGCACATGCATTCAGCTTCACAACAGTGGCCCTTTCCTTTGTCAATCACTGTGGTTTTAACAACTAAATATTTGGATTGTTTTGATATTTGTTCAAGAGGGTATTTTATTCACCTCTGGAAAACATGTAAATTATTAAAGCCACTCCTGAAACTCTGCAATTGAATGGGACTTCTAATCCTTGTTTGAAAATATAAATTATTAATCGTAGGATTTAATTTAAAAGTTGTCTGTGTGGTTTCTGTGGTTGTTTACATTGCATTCTGGTGAAATTGAAAGCACAAATGAATTCCACTAGGTTTTGTTAGGGACCTTCTCACTCAGTATATCTGAAGGTTGTCTTTCTAGTTCTTGAAATATATAATCCCTTTGTTTTTGTTTCTTGTCTCAAAATAAAATATAGATAAAAAAAGAAGTTGCAAAGTGCCTTCAGCAGTAGCATTTCATTGAATGTGGCCATCCATTCGCACTGGCCACAGTTGGCTCTTGGATGAGAAACATCTGAGGAAAATTGATGCCTGAAGTGGTAGTGTTATTATTTCCATATATTATGTTTCATCGTGAGCAAGAAATGAATTATGTGCTTAAATCATGATAATTTAGAGTTACTGAACAGTCTATGCCATTTTTTGAAAGAGAAGTAATAGCATTTGTGGACTGCTTGAATTTTGTTTGGATAATTTTATCAAGTGTAAATATCCTGCTCCCCCATCTCTATTCCATTCTAATGTCTGAAGAACATTATTGTTATAGCCATACGCTAAATTTACTGAAACAAGTGAGCAGTGTATCTTCTCTTTTATGCTAGTCTTGAATGCTCTTGCGTTTAACAGATCAAACTGTAGAGACCAGTACCTAAAGCCCCTTCCTCAACATGCAAAGATGGACAAGATCTATGTCACAGGTAGAACAATTAACAAAGGAGAGAGGGGCTAGGGAATTGTCTGATCAACCTCTCTGTTCCGCTGTGTCTTCTAAAAAAAAAAAAAAAAAGAAGGCATGAAATATGAGCAGAGAAGTCAAAGAGAGTCAAAGTAAATGGTATGAAAGCATGGCGTCCAAACCTGAGAATATAACTTTTTGTTAAATTCATAGTGAGTGAATGTAAAGAGCAAATAAATTAAGGATATGATATATGCAATCTGGAGATTGTTTCTCTGATTCCATTAAAATTTTCATAAATGGTTATTTTTGTTGCTATAGGAATATTTTAAATACACGGGCCTGTATCATGCCACTTCAAGATACATATATATATATATATGTTTAAAATAGTATTTGTGCCCCCTATACCTATCAAAACCCCACACCTCAGAAACAACTGGTCTAATGAACACAACAGACTGTCTAGCTTGAGTGTGTAGGATTATGAAGCAGAGAGAGGCTCCGTACAGGGAGACCTGCATGGTTAACCAGGGATCTGCTGGGCAGACTCAGGTGGAAAGGGAGGGTGTATAAATTGTGGAAGGAAGGGCTGGCCACTTGGGTGGAGTACAGGACAGCTGTCAGGGAGTGTAGGGAGGCAATCAGTAAAGCTAAGGCCTCCTTGGAGTTAAAACTTGCAAGGGAGGTCAAAGACAACAGAAAGGGCTTCTTCAAGTACATTGCTGACAAAACTAACACTAGAGGCAATGTAGGCCCTCTGTTGAATGAGGTGGGTGCCCTGGAGACTGAGGACAGAGAGAAGGCAGAGTTGCTGAATGCCTTCTTTGCCTCTGTCTACACTGTTGGAGACCGTCCTTAGGAGCCTCAGTCCCCTGAGGCCCCAGAGGAAGTCATGATAAAGGAGGAGTCTGCCCGGATTGATGAGGAGTGGGTTAAGGATCAGTTTGAACACTTAAACATTCATAAATCCATGGGCCCTGATGGGATGCACCCACGGGTGCTGAGGGAGCTGGCGGGAGTCATTGCTAGGCCACTCTCCATCATCTTTGGTAAGTCGTGGGTAACAGGTGAGGTGCCTGAAGACTGGAGGAAAGCGAATGTCACTCCAGTCTATAAGAAGGGCAGGAAGGAGGACCCCGGTAACTACAGACCGGTCAGCCTCACCTCCATCCCTGGAAAGGTGATGGAACATCTTATCCTTGACGCTGTCTCTAGGCATATCAAGGATAAGAAGGTTATTAGGAGCAGTCAGCATGGCTTTGCCAAGGGGAAGTCATGTTTGACCAACCTGATAGCCTTTTACGAAGACATAACCAGGTGGATGGATGATGGCCGTGCAGTGGACGTGGTCTATCTGGACATCAGCAAGGCCTTTGACACCGTCTCCCACAGCATCCTCATAGGTAAACTGAGGAGGTGTGGTCTGGATGACCAAGTAGTGAGGTGGGTCGAGAACTGGTTGAAGGGAAGAAGCCAGAGAGTTGTGGTCAATGGGGCTGAGTCTGGCTGGATGCCTGTGTCTAGTGGGGTCACTCAGAGGTCAGTGCCCGGGCCAGTGCTTTTCAATATATTTATCAATGATCTGGATGAGGGATTAGAGAATGTCGTCAGCAAGTTTGCTGATGATACGAAATTGGGAGGAGTGGTTGACACACCGGAAGGCTGTGCAGCCATTCAGAGAGACCTAGACAGGCTGGAGGGCTGGGCGGGGAGAAATCTTATGAAGTTCTTGCACTTGGGAAAAAATAACCCCATGTGCCAGTATAGGTTGGGGACTGCCCTGCTGGAGAGCAGCGCAGGGGAAAGGGACCTGGGGGTTCTAGTGGACAGCAGGATGACCATGAGCCAGCAGTGTGCTCTCGTGGCCAAGAAGGCCAATGGCATCCTGGGGTGTATTAGAAGGGGAGTAGCAAGTAGGTCAAGAGAGGTCCTCCTGCCCCTCTACTCTGCCCTGGTGAGGCCACATCTGGAATATTGTGTCCAGTTCTGGGCCCCTCAGTTCAAGAAGGACAGGGAGCTGCTTGAGAGAGTCCAGCGCAGAGCCACAAAGATGGTGAAGGGAGTGGAGCATCTCCCTTATGAGGAAAGGCTGAAGGAGCTGGGTCTCTTTAGCTTGGAGAAGAGGAGACTGTGGGGTGACCTCATTAATGTTTATAAATATGTCAAGGGGGAATGTCAGGAGGATGGAGCCAGACTCTTTTCAGTGGCGTCCAGTGACAAGACAAGGGGCAATGGGTGGAAGCTGGAACACAGGAGGTTCCATAAAAATACGAGGAAAAACTTTTTTACTGTGAGGGTGATCGAGCACTGGAACAGGCTGCCCAGGGAGGTTGTGGAATCTCCTTCTTTGGAGACATTCAAAACCTGCCTGGATGTGTTCCTGTGTGCTCTACTGTAGGTGATCCTGCTCTGGCAGGGGGGTTGGACTAGATGATCTTTGAGGTCCCTTCCAACCTCTAACATTCTGTGATTCTGTGATTCTGAGCGTGACACAAGGATCAGCTGTGTAAGTCCAATGCAGAGTGACTGAGACATGAGAGCTTTTGTGGGAATCTAGAGAAAATTGGTCAAAGCAGTCATTTTTCTGTATTTAACTTGATATAGTTGAGATCAGCATGCAGCACACTCCTGGTTGAGAAGGTTTCCTCTGAGATTACTCCTCTAGCATTCTGTTTTAAAGCCATTCCTGCTGTGTTTCTGACACAAGTTTCAATGCATACCACTTCTGTAGCATGATGTTATAGTTAATATTTATGTGTAAATGCTTAGTTTCAAATTGCTGATGCTTTTTGATCATCCATACTCAAATACTTTCATGTTTGCACCTAGCTATCACACCATTAAGCAGATTTGCATGCTGCAATCCTGCGCAGTGCCCCTGCTGTAGGTCAAAAGCAACCATATGCAGCCAGTTTTTATAGCTCTTTGTCACTTCACATCACATCAACAAGTTTGCCTTTCCTCCTTTTGAAAAAGAAGGGATTTTAGAAGAAAGTTGATTCAAAACATCAGCTGAAACAATCAAAAATCTGTGATTAAGGCATTAGTGCAGGAAACACTGTGAGATTATTATGTGTGTCAGCGACTTTGGGAATTAACTGAACTTGGGGGTTTTGGTTTAAATGCTTTAGCAGAACAGTGCGCAAATAAACATGTCTTGAAAACTTTCAGAAACTTGGTGCATTCCTTGTCTCTTTTAAGAGACATTGTTTGCTTAATAAATATGACATGCACGTTCATTTTTCTAGAAGTCACTTCCACTGTATGCAGCATTTCCCTCCACAGTCTCACTAATGATATTTATCTTTTGCAGAGCTCAAGAACTGACAGAAAATGTCATTTTCTTCCCCACAGGATTTTTGTCAATTTCAGTGTTTAAATAACTTTGCATGGGTAGAAAAGAAGGAAAAAAGATTTCTCTCCTCAAAAAAATATGTACTGAAAGGATGTGATGGAAAATAGTGAAATGCAGCCTCAATATTGTAACAAGAAGTGGACATATTTGGGGGCTGATTTGCTTTTCTTGAACCTTCTGGAGTGAATTCTTGGTTCTGTCAAATATCATGGATATTGGGAAGATGGTTCTTTTCCTCTTTTTTTTTTTTTTTTGGTTAATAATAGAATCAAAGTATTGCTTAGATTGAAAAAGACAATCAAGTCCAACCATCTTCCTGACAGTTTTTATCACGGTACCAATATTCCATAATTTTTCAGGAGTTTGTCTTCATTGACTACAGCATGCTTACTATAGTGTTTTACTATACATTTAAGTTTGTAGTTTTTTGTATTTGGCTTGGTGTTTGGTCTTCTTCCTTCCTCCAAATATCGCTGTTTCCAGAATATGAAATATACCTTTGCTAATGGCTTTTTGTCATAAATGAAGGACCCTCAGTGAGTCCTTTGGTAGATTCTTCGACTTGCTCCTATAAGGTGATTATACTGTTCTCTGTAGCTTCAAGCATCTATTTAGAGCATGTCAAATAGGTAGCTTTGCTATCCAAAGGTATTGTCAGTTGAATACTTAGGTTCTTCCACTCTAAATTACTTATGTCAAAACAGAGTAAGGAGTACTTTCCTTTCCAATAGTTATAACCAATTTTAGGTTCTCTAGGTAAAAGCTAAAGTGTCGTCAAAAAGCAGCTCTCACACTGAATAATTTGCCTATCTTCCTAACATAGCCATGTCTATCACCTGGGCATTAAATAGCATTTCCAGTCTTAGCATAAAACACTTTCTAAAGTTTGGTGTTAGCACTCCTGGAATCAAAAAGAGTTGAGCAGTGAACATGTGCTATGAATGCTTAAAATTCTGAAAACAAGGGCAGTTATGTGGATTTTGCAGGTTCCAGACTATGCTATGTGAAACACTTCCTATTCAAAGAATGTCATACATAGTCTCTAAGTACTTGACTTATGGCTGAGCTTTCAGGAAGCAAACCTCAGAAAGTAAGAACATAAGATCAACAGTTCCAAGTCAGACAAATCATTATCTAGCCTGTATCCTTTGGCTAATAGCAGATGCCTAAGAAAATGTGCAAGATGAGAACAAGTACATGATACTGCTCTACGTTACTTTCTCAACATACAGTGATTTGTAGTTCAACTGTTACTGAATGAAAGATAACTTCTTTCTGTTAAAGGAACTGTGCTTCACCTGTATGTCCAGTTTCTTTTTGAACTATTGTAGGTTTCTAGCTTCAATAATATGCTTTGATTGGGGCTGCAAATATGAACAGTGAGTGTTAATTTAAGCTTAGACTCAAGTGTATGTGGAATTATATGACAAACCATATATTTCTTGAAACTCCTGCCTTCTTGCATGGTGGCATATTCATCTGACAGTGCAACTTGTCAGTTATACATGTTTTCTTCTGATTTACTGTTAATATGCATAATGATTATACTCTTCCTTGAATTAACATCTTAGATTTGGCATGTTTAAATTGTACAAACATTTTTGAACACAACTACACAAACATTTTTGGTAACAACTTTTAGGGGGGAAGAAAAGTTTGTGGGTTTTTTTTCCGAGCTGATGTATTAGCACATCAGCTTTGACACAGGTTTTCATCAAGAAGGCTTCCGAGGCCCTCGAACTCTGAAGAGAGAAGCGGGGAATGGCTTACTGGGAAACAGTTTTGAGATTTTATTTATTTATTTATTTATTAAAGGTGGACAAATCAGTATAGTTCCACTCTGCTGTGAAAGTAAAGCAAATTCTGAACATCTCATAGCTCCTGAAGGACTGCTTTTATTTAACCACATTGTTGCAAATTTTTTGACTAAGTGATTATGTCTCCTTCACTGTATGCTTCCAGCAAGGCATATTCTGAAATGCTTATTTCATTGTCAGTCATGCGTGTCTCAGTACTCTGCAGAAAAAAGTACAAATGAGAAGATCTTACACGATTCTTTAGACTTCTCTTTTGATCCTAAAAATTTTGATACTAATAAGACTAAAAGTTTTACAGTGCATGAAGAATTTATTTCTTCCTTTAGTTATTATACACCTCATACATACTTTTGACTTTCCTTATATACCATTTTATAGTTCTTAGAGGATTTTTTAATGTGTTCTGGGGTTCTTTCACTAATGAAAGGGACAGAAGAATCTTTCCTCTGAGTCTTTCTATCCGTGGGAAAGGAGCCATCCACTAATAAACAGTAGTTCTTGCCTTTGTGAAATAGGTTTGCTGAATTGTAAAAGGGAAGCAAAAGATTAATCAGATCCTGAAAGTTGAGGGAAAAGGCCAACTTCAGGCTACGTTGGGTAGATAGAGAGTGATTAAAATCAATTTATGACTGCAGAGAAGGACTATGCGTTTATTAGAAACAGCCAAAAAAGCATAAGGAATTAATGACGAGAATGCTTTGATACATGATGCCAGCAAGAAGATACAGCTATGAGTCAGAAACAAAGTAAGCAATCTACATGCTTGTACCTGTGTTACAGAAACCAACTGGCCACTGTTGTAAGAGATAATAAAAAATGCTTTTACAAATACATTAACAAAAAAAAAAAGCCAAGGAGAATCTCCGTCCTTTATTGAATGCGAGAGGGGAACAATGCCACCAAGGATGAAGAAAAGGCCGAGGTATTTAATGCCGCCTTTGCCTCAGTCTTTATTAGTCAGACAGATTATTCTCAGGGTATTCAGCCCCCTGAGCTGGAAGACAGGGGCAGAGATCAGAATAAACCCCCCATAATCCAGAAGGAAGCAGGGGAGGTTTAGATTGTATATTAGGAAAATTTATTTACTGAAAGAGTGGTGAAGTATTGGAACAGGCTGACCAGGGAACTGGTGGAGTCACCATCCCTGGAGGTGTTTAAAAATGTGTATGGACATGGTACTTCAGGACATGGTTTTGTGGTCATGGTGGTGGTGGTTTGACAGTTGGACTTGATGATCTTAGAGGTCTTTTCCAACATTAATGATTCTATGATTCCATGCTGATCTCCAAAAGGCATAAACAAAAATTAAAGCTAGGCTTCTCAAATGCTTCTGAAAGGGATTAATATTTTTATAGTGGGTAGTTATTGTAAACTACAAGTAGAGAAATGTTATTTACTTGTGTTGAGTCCAATTCTCAGGCACTCTTGAAATCATGGTTCAAAGAGCAAAGAAAAAATTTCAGAAGCACCTGTGTTTCATTTTGCATAACAATATAAACATTTGGAAACATAAGTATAATTAGAAGTACTTCTAGTCCTTAGAGAATTAGTACTATGCATAACGTACTAGGCATAAGGTAGAGACCTAGGTCTCGCATATTGTTACACACAGCACAGCATAACAGGAAATATCAGTCTGGGCTCTGAAAGTCATACGGTCGTACCAGTACATACTTAAGTTTATAACACATTTCAAGGGCATAGACATGTAATAGTAATTTGGGATTCTTTTGACCATGCTGTTCTGGGAGCGTGAGTATGTTCATGACTTCGGTCGATGTAACTGTGATCATTGGCTCTTGTTAAGGTGTTTAATGCATTCCTGGATGATAAAACCTTTCAGTATGGACTCTCTTACTATGTTTCAACTGCATTAATGGCATAACTCGTGTTGCAGAACTCTGGCTTCCGTAAATCAATGTTAAACTGGAGAAGATGGCATTGATAAGACCATTTCAGAGTTAATGGCAGAACGTCAGATTGTGCTCAGTAGATAGAACATACTCAGTGTATTCAGTATTTATATTTCTTGATGTGAGAAGGAAACCTGAGCTGGTGTCAGAGAGGCCTCCTGGCAGGAAAGATTCCTGAAACAATAATTATTTCTGAAAGATTTGCATTAACTTACACTTCTATACACCTTTTTCTACTTTATTAGTATGTAAAAGCTGCAGGCTGAATTTGTAACGGAAATCACATGTAGCATGTCTAACTCAGTAAACAGGAGTTCTGAATTCTATTCATTTTTTAATGTTAGCTTTGAAATTGTCTTCAATTCTGTGCTGACTTGTGTAGCATCACTTTATGAATTCTCTTTACAAAGAGTTTCTATTTCACTAATATTTGGGAAAAAAATGAATAATGTTACCTTTTTTTTCTTAGATTTCAGATCTACAGGTTTGGGTTTTTTCTCATCAAATTCAGCAAGGATCTGAGGCTAATGCTGCCTCACAATTATATTTATCCTCATTGCCGGTGATAAAAGATTCTGCAATCAGAACGTGGTTGATGATTGTGTTTATGACATGATAGATAGAATAGAGTCTCTGAATTGCTAGCTGTAGTTATAGCTAGTTTATTGTCAGGAAAGCAGATATATCTCCAAATCTCACAGAATGGCATCTTATTTGAAAATTGCTAGAAACTGTCTCAAACAAATGTTTAACAATAAAGATAATTTTTGGTAAAGTGGAAATGTACTACAGACAGAATTTCAACAGTTTTATATAGGAATGTTTCTGAAATCTGTTGTGGACTCTGGTTATATACATACGAAGAAAAAATAAGAGTATGGTAGGAGGGAATCTGAAGTTTTGATATAGACTACATGCTTTAATATGGCTTCATTTTTCAAAACATTCTTACAGTTTAGTTTTTTGTAATCAAATGAAGGCACAGTGCAAAAACTGCCTGCATGCAAAATATACAAGGCCTAGTGCAAGGTTCTGCACCTGGGCTGGGGTAAATACAGGCTGACAGATGAGTGGATTGAGAACAGCCCTGCAGAGAAGGACTTGGGGATGTTGGTGGATGAAAAACAGAATATAAGCCAGCAATGTGCGCTTGCAGCCCCTTAAACAAGGCGCATCCTGGGCTGCATCAAAAGAAGTGTGGCCCGCAGGTCAAGGGAGGTGATTCTGCCCCTCTGCTGTGCTCTGGTGAGACCCCACCTACAGTACTGTCTTCAGCTCTGGAGTCCCCAACATAGAAAGACATGCACCTGTTGAGGCTGGAGCACCACCTCTATGCGGACAGGCTGAAAGAATTGGAGTTGTTCAGCCTGGAGAAGGCTCCGGGGAGACCTTATAGCAGCCTTCCGGTAATTAAAGGAGGCCCACAGGAAAGTTGTGGAGGCACTCTTTATCAGGGAGTGTAGTGATAGGACAAGGGACAATGGTTACAAATGGAAAGAAGAGAGATTTACTTTGGATATTAGAAAGAAATTCTTTTCTGTGAGGGTAATGAGACGCTGGAGCAGGTTGCTCAAAGAAGTTGTGGATGCTACTTCCCTGGAAGTCCTCAAGGTCAGGTTGGATGAGGTTTTGAGAAGCCTGGTCTCGTAGAAGGTGTCCCTGCCCATGGCAGCGGGGGTGGAACTAGACGATCTTTAAGCTTGTTTCCAATGCAAACCATTCTATGATATTTGCTTTAATACTTTAAAAATCTCAACATTTGATGACCCTAACTGTGATGAAGGGCTTTTTGTTGGTGTGTGGTTTTCCTTTTGAGGTTGTGTTTGGTTTTTTTTTTGATTTCTGGTTTGGTGGTTTTTTTTTATTATTAAGGCTAAAATACTGGTTATATTAAAATATTTTAGCAAATTTGAATACATTTAAATCAATTTAGGGGTTTTCTTTGCTTCTGTATCTATGTAAATGGAATGAAGATATATGCTTTAATACTTCTCTCATCTTCAAGTCTGATTTTTTTTCACATTTATTAGAAACAATAGATTCCAAATATCATGTGAGCAAAGATCACCAAGTAGAAATTTTAATGTGTTAAGCTATGATCATGTCTTTATCACCCAAGACACTGCATTTGCAGATGTAAAGGCGTAGGATTATCTGTATGTTTTTTTAAACTAACTAATACTGGGGTTGTGGGTGTTATTGGTAAATTGTTGCATATTTTACCTGTACGTTGTATATTGTTCTACACCAACAAAAGTAGAAACAGGCAGATCTGTATGTGTTGCTTACATATATCCTGGTTGTTAATATGATGTATATCAAAGAACTGTAAGAGACTATGTGGCTTGCTCTAAAAAGAATAGAAAGTTGCATTGTTGAAATTTGTGTTTTGGTAAAACAAACTCATAAACATCAATTTAAAGATATCAAGTAGTGGTAGAAGTCAAGAAAACCTCTGATCTGGTGTATGCCTTGCACCGTATGTAACAGAAAGGAAAATCTATATTATTGTTTCTGAAGTTTAGGAAATATAAAAACATGTAGATAGATATAAGACATCCTGGGAAATCTTAACTTAATCAGCAACAAGATTGGTTGAGCCAAAAAGATTGATTTAGTCTTCGTCGGAATCATTGTCCCACTCTGAACACTGAATGAATTTGATTGATTTCTGTTAAGAATTGTTCCACACCTCGAGTAAGAATGAATAGAATTTGCACTTAATGAGGTGAACATTGATTTCCTAGGGTAAAAAGTGTTCATATAGTGAGTTTGTATAGATGTAAGCTGATACCACTAGAAATAAGATACAAAAGGTGGCATTTTGGGGGAGTGTGATGACACTAACTCCTTTTAGAAGTTTCCTGGTGGAATATACTGTTTTCTAATTAAAATATTTTCTTATATTTTTACATGGAAAATTTGAGTAGTACTGTGTGACAAAGTTATAACTTTGTCATTAGAGTGTTCGTATTTACGGGAGATGAAAGTTGTACGTTTGTAAGCACTGCACACTTTTATTGCATATCATATATTCTTATGCAATCACGTATTTTGTCTTTTTGTACTATTTATTAAATTATGTAAAAAGATTAAAGTTTTTTTCAAATTTCTATATATTCATAAAATATGTATTTTACTGCTCAATTGATACACAGCATCTGATATGTTAATATTGATCCCTCAGAAGCTACAGTCTGACAGTTTCTGATAAATCAGGGGTTTTTTAATTGAAAAATATAAAATTACCAAATGAGTTTTTCCTCTAAGGTCTTGAACATTTTCCTCTTTTGAAAATGAACCTTAATATTTTCTAGGACAAAATAATTTTGAGTTTATTATATATTGAAATTATTTGAAATTTAGGCTTTCTGAAACCCTCAAAGAATTATTTTTATATGGAATAGCGACTCATTAGTATTTTTAGTTTTTTTCTTTTTCTTAATCACACCGGGGAAAACACTTAACTATCAATCTTCCTTTTTTTTTCCTGTTGAATGAGAAATCAATTTCTTAATTATCAGAAGGTCTAGTTGAAGTTAAGCACATTTTTTTAACCCTTGCTACATATTTACTCCAAATTTTAAAGCTAGTAGGTTAACCAGCTATATGAAAATTAAATTTAATAAAAGATGCTAACTTTCCAAAACTTTCTCTGCTGAATTACAAAACTTAAATTGGCACTTGTCAATGCAGTATCTGGTCTTGAAATTCTCTTTTAACTTCAGTACAACAGTGTATTCAAGAGGTGCTGTTTATTAATAAGCTTCTGTAATGAAGGTAATGTCTTTCATATATACCGATGTATTTTCCATCCTTGCCACTGGCAGTAGCAGATGTGCTACAGGGTAGTTTTTCATTGTGCAACAGTGCAGCGAAGCATGAAAGGCGGCTCTTGCCTCCTTATACTATGACAACTATTTGTCCTGCGATGCTATGTGCAGAGCATCAAACAGCAGAATACTGTCACTACGATGAGACCTACAGTGGGGGGGCCCCAGTTAAGGAAATTCATTCTCATGAAATTATAAGGCATTAGTTTAAGGCAATCCAAGGAAATGAAAGGACAACATGAAAGACTGCTTCTTTGTGCATTGATTTTTTACTTAAAATGGATTTGTGATGTTTCTGCCATCATCAAGTTTATTTATTTAAGGTATCTCTCAAGGCATTTGTTTAACTGTTAAACATCACATCTTGGGAGTTAAATATACCTTTGCAGGAGAATATGGACCTGAGCCAGGTTGTTTAAAATTTAGGCTACATAAACAAGAGGAAATTAAACATTGAAATGCTCCAGGGACTGGAACTTGATTGTCATGTTGATAAATTGTTGGAACAGTTTTGCCTTAATTTTGACCCTCAGGCTTGCAGATGTTTCTCAGGTGCCATTTGGGGGTTTGCATGGTCAGGGCCTGCTTCCAACCTCCTCTTAGAGGTTTTCAGAGTCATTTAATGCCGAGGTAGCTTCAGTGCCTGAGGATGCTCCTGAACACATTGAATATATTAGTGTTAAAAGTAGCTTTGCAATCTGTGGTACATGTACAACGGAAAAGACGGGAAAGCAATGTATCTAAAGCTTCTGATTTTCACAGAATGTGTTGCAGGGAATTTTCTTTAACTTATATTATATTAGGTTAGTTATGGTTTTTCCTGGAGACCTTCAGATTCTTTCAATTTTTGTCAGAAAATGTACTTCTTTCTGTCAGTCTTTTCTGGTGGAAATCATCCATTCTTTAAGAGCAAGTCATAATGACTGCATTTTGTTCTGGAATAAAATCAGTTTCCATTGTGACACAAAGGAGAAGAAATAGTATAAACTGGTAGTTGTTGCATTCTAGAGGTCGACAGAAGATGGGAGCTTTCCAGCAAGATCATTCTCTTCTGACTCTGTGTGACTGGGAGTGGATGAAGAATGTCCAGCATAACAAAAATCAGAGGTTGAGAATGACTATTTTGTACGATATGACTTTTTCAGGATCAGCAGAATTTATCGTAGATTTTAGAGGAAACTAATATTTCTCTTTTTTTTTTTTTTTTCTGTTGAAGATACAAATCTTTCTACATTAATGTGAGCTGGAAAATTCCAAAGGGAAGCTACTGTGGATCGTTGCCATCAACTTGTACAGTATTCTGTTTAAACCAGATTTTTGATTTTTCTTTGTTTCTACGTACACCTCCTGGAGCAAACTTAACTCCGCATCTCATGAACCTCTCCTGTGTTTTTTTTTTTCCTCATAACACAGTTTTTCCAACTCCTTTCAGCTTTTTTAAATGCTGCTATCATACCTTCATTTACTTCTCTTGTTCCTGAAGTACTGCCATGGTAAGTGGCAGTGAGTGCTGTGACTAACTTCAAAAAACATGTAGTCTAATTAGCTATGTATTTTATGACTGGCTTATTAAGATGTCAGGAAAATAGAAAATGTTAAACTTCAGCCATCCTCCTGGGAAACACAAAATAAACCTCCTCTACCCCATTATGACGTATGTTGCAAGCAGCTTGTGTCTTGCGGCTGCCTCCTTTCAAAATTGATTGAAATGAAGCAAATATAAAAATTTATAGGATGGGCAGTAGGGAATGGATGGGTAGACAGAAATAGACCCATGAACAGTCAGAAGTAGATTGATTCTGAAAGCAAAAACTACGGATGGTGCTTATTTTCAGTAGGAAATAAATCTGTAAATACCCAGTTGTCTTTTTTATATTCCCAGCACAGTACATTGACAAGACTCAATATCACTGAAATGGGTCTTTTTGTGGGCCTAGAGTTATGATTTTTTTTTTGAACTTTTAAGTCCTTTACTCTCCTCTCTTCTTTCTCCTATTCTTTTTTTTTTCTCATAATAAAATCAACTTTAACTTTCAGATGCGTTAATTTATCAAATTTGCAATAGCTGTCTACATCTTAATCTACAACATATATTTTCCTAGAAAAAAACTGAAGCAAAATAAACTTTCAATAAGATTTCAAAATTGTAAATAGAGCATGATGGGCTGTATTTTATTGTTCTTCCAGTTTATGTCAGACTCAGCAGGGACATGGGTGTTTGATAAGAGAGTGGTTAGGGTTCCCTGAGTCTAGCTTCACCTGGCCATGGGCCTATTTTTAACCACATTTATTTGCTTTATCTGCTACATGTAATCTGAATTGACATGCCACTTTTGCTCTTTTTCTACTTCCAAAAGTGGAAAGTTTACAGCAGCTCTATCTTCTGCCGGTCTGGGCCTTCTAATGGCAAAGTAGTAGCAGTAAAGTAGAGCTGATGTGTGTAGAGTGGGTCAATATCGGCAACAAACGGAGTTTTTTGCTACCTACCTGTTGACTGTTTGATTTCATAGCCTAGTGATACCTTTGATTATAACAGAGTTTCTTTCTGGTCTACACAATTGCATCTTGAAAGAACTAGACATACTGTTTTATGTTTTGAAATACTCGTTAAGCTATTTATTGTAAATGACTATGAAAGACTCTGATTGTATTCATACTGTAACTTTAAAACAGGCAGGTTTCCTTGTTCTCCACTTCCAAAAGACAGTATTCTCAATAGTAATTCAGGTTTTGAACAAAGTCTAGCCACAATTGGAATGGAATGTTAGCAGCTATAAGCCTAGTCCACACCGTCTTTCTTTGAGCTGTGGAGTTTGACAGGAAGACTTTTAGCTCTGGATCTCCTCTTGACTCTTCCACTGGAATGTACCTGCTGTTGCCTGGCAAGGCCTGATCCAGGTAACAAGGTGAAAACAAACCAAACCTATCCTCATGTTCTTCCTGGAGGAAACACAACACTCAGGGACATTAATAGGCAGAAACAGAATACAGTAGTTCACTGTTAGTTTTCAGTGATCAAAGGTTTGTTACTTCGTGCACAAACCAGACTTCCCAAGTTTATCTGATCTAACACATTATATTTTCTTTTTCCCTTTTTTTAATTCTCAGGTATACCATCTACTGTGTATATAAAACCAGGAAACCTTCAATGTAGAACTTATTTTAGATACATTTTAATAACTAGGACTAAATAGTTCACTGTTCATTTGGGAAGCAAATATATTAAATATTTCTGAAAGGTATTAAAAAAAGAAAAAGATTAAAAATATTATCGTGCCCTTTCATAACACTGAATAATCCTTCTTAAAAAGTTTGGCTGTAATTGCATTTTTATCATCTCCTTATGCTTTATTGCTTTTTTTAAAACACATCATGATTCACAAAAATGTCTATCACTTCAATTAAATATTTCCAGGGTCTATTATTATAATAGATACATGCTCATTTTCTGCTGTAATTTCAAGGTAGAGCATTTTTACATAGAATTTTAAAACTTGATTTCAAGTTTTGCACAGTTGCATGTTTCCAGATGCATTCTCTTTGGTTTTCATCCACATAAGCTCCCAGCTTTCTTTAATCAGAGTCATTGCTGTCTTTCTGTGTCATGGGCGATAATATAAATCATGGAAAGCATTCCTGTAAGTGGAGGATCCCAAGAAACTCCACCGTAGTGCCCAGATCTCTGGTAAAAAATGCCATGGTGTAGCTGGAGTTCAGTCATGGCTGCCTGGGTGCTATTTTATGTTTCCTGATATTTGAGCCTAGATCTATAACCTGTAAGTGTCAAAATGTGCAATTGCCATGTTTACCCTCAGGGCATTGTGGTATGTCAGTCACGACTCCAACAGGTTTTAAAATTCTTTCTACATAAAGTTAGATCCACTTTGGCAAGGTAGTGTGCAAATCTCAGCGATACTCATGTTAAAAATTGTTGTGCTCCAGGTGCTTAAATGATACTGCACAAAAAGCCTTGGCATTCAACTATAAACTGAGAGAAATCTCAGCCTTAACATATTGCATGTAAAAGTTTAAAAATATCAAGTAACACTGGCCTAATGTCAGTGAGGACTTTTTCTGGAGTTTGTGATCAGGCTAAGCTGTAATGTAAACACAGATTTCGAAAGCTGCAAGGGAGATGATCTGAGTTTTAATTTACTTTTTATTGTTTACTTATCTGATTTTGTAGGAACAGAGTCATGATTTCTACTCTTTGAGGCTGACAATTTCAAGCCAGCTGAACATCACCAAGTATTTCACCTCTTTACTGAAAAGTACCTGTGAAGCCCAAACAAAGCTTCTCTACAGCACTTCAATACTTCTTGAATTGAAGCTTGAGCAAAGGCTTGAGCAGTTATTTTAAATTTTGATCACTAGTTGGTACGTTATATTTTCTATACAATAAAAAAACTGACTCGGGCACTCAGCGAGGAGGTCTAATTAAAGCCTTTCTGTGGTAAGCATTGTGAGCAATTCCAACACTTTTTGACACAAAGAAGGCGGGGTCAAGGTTTAGTGAATTTGTTGAAGACTAGTGAATGAAAAGAAGAGCTTAGAGACAGTGTTAGATTTTACTGGTCTGTACGGCTCATTTCTGCAGCTGGAAAAATTGGGAAAAAAAGACTGAGACCCATTAAAGACTCTTGACCCATTAAAAGATATTAGAGAAGGAAATGAATGCATAAACCACAGTTTTACTCAGTAGAGAAATGTCATGCAAGCCTGAATGCTCTCTGTTTTAACAATTTATCTTTTGACAAAGATAACACACTTTTTTTTTTTTTTTTGAGTTATCATGTATTTTGATATTGAAGTTTAAAGAAAATTGGATTTTCTGTCTTGGCTCCTGAGCACTTTGGGATTTTTGTGTGCTTGCATGTTTCTGTATTTGCATATGCATAAGCGTGTAAACAAAATTATACGTGTATGGAAGTGCATTAATGATACCAGGCCACTTTTTTTCTCCAGACAGCAAAGAGAATGATTGCAAAAACTCCTTGCTTGGAATTGCTGACTCCAGCATCCTTCCGCTGCTTTTTAATCCAGCAAATCAGTTTAACTTCCAGCCAATGGAGTGATAGGAGGATATTTTGCCACTAACCAGTCTCTATCTTGTGAAGTGAAGATAAGTGCCATTGCCTTAAAACCGCTTTACATTAGCGGAACACCACAGAGTATCCAGAAACAGGAGAAAAATCTGATTCATTAGTCCAGATTATTAGCTCTGACCTAAGATACTGTCATGGGTTAGGGCTGGGCCGGCCACTAATGTGGACAGACGCTCTCTAACCCCCTCTTCCCCCCCCTAAACGGGAAGAGAAAAGGGAATGAGGCAGAGAGACTTACATGTTAGAGAAGAAAAAACTAGAACAGCTTTAATGAAAATAATAGAAATAATGGTGAAAAGATAAAAGTAAAGAATTATATACAACTATAGATAGTAGCCCGATATCAAACCCGACTCCCTCCCCTGATAGAAATCACCACTGGTGCTGCAGAACAGGAGGCACTGGGGAAACTCCAGGCTCAGCGGCAGCGGGAGCTGGATACAGGGAGCTGGATTTGGGAACTCAGGATCTGGATCAAAATCAGGAGGTCAGATGGAGTCCTCTCTGGACACCGGCCATTGCAGAAAAGGAGGGCGAAAAGGGCCGAACAAAAAGGGCAGAGAAAAGGGACAAAACTCTCATGATCACTCAATTTATACTAAATATGACGTATATGGGATGGAATACTCTCGTTGGTCACCTGTCCTGTCTATTACCCCCTAGAGGTGCAACCTTTTACTTCCTTGTGCCCCCTCTTACTACCCGGCACCCCCAGCGTGGCACACAAGAGCAAGCAGTGGCCTTGGTCACTATAGGAATAAGTATAAGCAAGAGCCTTTCTGCATCCCAGTCCCAGGCAATAACTGTAAACATCAGGTGTTATCACTGCCAGTAGCACACACTGTCTGCAAAAAAACGCTGCTGACTTCAGAATGTGCAGCCTGTTAGAAGACACTAAACTGGAAACCAAAAATCACTAGACAGGACTGGGTTTTTTAGCTAAACCCAGGACAGATACTAAGGAAGAAGGGCCAGCCAATAGATCAATGAATGCAGATTTCACCACAGGGTAAAGTTAATCTAAAGGAGATGAGGACTCGCTGAATATGTCTGATTAACCTCATGTTTTTAGATATAATGATTTGTATTGCTATTGGCTATTACTGCATAGTGATCCCTCTGTTAAGCATGAAAAAAACCTTAAATTCTAGCTCTTTAAATTGTTCATGAACCCCTGCCCAGGCAACATGTAAAAGTTCAGTGATGCTGATGAGGTAGTAAGAGTCAGACTGAATAACAGAGAGGATGATCTCCTCTGTGGGGAAAGTTGCTGAAGTCATTGTAGCTCTGGCTAGCCTGTAACATCTTCAACACTAAAAAAGCTGAAATCTGGCTCTGTTTCAATATTTATGGGGACCTCAGAAGAATTGCAGGTCACATAACTTGTGAACTCTTTTATTTATATTTTCCCATAGCAGTAGCATCATTTACCTGCTGTAAAAATTAAACTCGCGTCACAGAGCTGAACACCAAGTGTGTTTTTCCCATGACAAGTCCAGGTTCTGCTAACTTCCTCAAGCCTCAGAATTATTGAGTCACAACCACAGGCTCGCTCCCTCACTTAAGTGTGATGAGATAAAGTTAAACTAGTTGGCTAGATTTATTTTTTAACAAGTTTAAAGACAACGGTTAATTTTAAATTACTGCTGCTACTACATTTAGTTAAATTCTGAATGAATATTTTCATTGGACACAAGAACCCCAAAGAATTCATGAGGGAAAACTGGTGATGTGTTTTTTTAATATGTGAATCAACTAAGCGTGCCCCAAAAATTATGATTTACTTAAATATATAATATAGGACAGAAAAGTGTCTCTGTAGTCTCATCCTTAGCATAGCTAATTCAGAAGTCTTGCTGAGAATATTGCCCCAATATAATATTATTAATTTGCTGACATAGCTTTCATATTACGACTCATAATTCTGTGAATTTGAAGTTTGCCTCATAAATCAGTAATAAAATATGCCCTCTTTTCACCCCTTTCATTTGACTAATTTTGTTGTACTTACCAGCAGTATAATTTCTGTCAGTTTTGAGGATTCTTGTATATATTAAAAAAATATCACTCTATCATTATACAGACCCACAGAAAAAAAGATAGGGTCACAGGGCAGTGCAACATAGACATTTATCCTGATATACGCAGTCCCTTGGGTCTTTCTCTTTGCTTCTTGAAATAAAAGCCCAGGAAATAGTAATCTCTATTAATTTTTCTAGTACTATAAAATGAGCATTGACGTCTCTCTTCTGACCCTTAATTGACAGTGGCTGGTCTCCTTTCTTTTTTTTCTTCCCAAAGCTTTAAACCACCAGCCAATTCAATGGGAGGTACCAGTTTCACTACTGTGTCTATGAAGTCTAAATGAAAGAAAAAGACAAAAAAAGGAAAAAGAAGTAATACAGGAATGTGACTGGTTTAGAAATAATCCTTAGCTGATCTCAAATAATACTGAGCTGGTTTTATATCTGCAGTAGTGTGTCTGTGCTGGAAGTAATATGGGAAATAATAATGACTGCTACTTTTTGTAATTGCTGAAGTGGTCATTACTGTGTCTGTTACTGCTCTCTGGAAATCAGGGACCAAATCTGAGTAAATATTAAGAACTTTGAATGTAAATCCAGACGTGCATCATTCAAAGAGGGACAGTTTTTGGAAAGAAAAATTGGTTAACTTAGGGCTGATTTACATGATTATTCTTTGCTTGTTATTGTAGCCCAAGGCCAGGATTATAGTGCAAATTACAGAGAAAATGGAGAGCCCTGCACTCTGGTATTGACAGGAGGCCACGAGCCAACATTCAGAAGGAGTTTACACTGCTTATTCCAACAGGTGTACCTGCACAGGATGTTTGTAATTCATCTCTGCACTTCTTTAACCTTTAGGTCTTCTTTCATCCTGGCATTTTGCATTTTCAGTAACATTTGTCGTACCAGAGAGTTTTGCTTAGGCCCATATCTTACTTTCTGGGAGAACGTTCCTTTTGTGTTGCCTGTAGTAACTGTGTGCACACCAATAATCTGGGTACTTGCCTTTTAAAAAAAAAAAAAAAAAGTAAAATTGTTCTAGATTCTAACCACAATATATTCTCCTATTAGCCATTCCTGTTAGTCTTCTCCAAATGCAGGACTGTTGCTTTCCTATTTTTGTTTTATTTATTGAATGTCAACTTTTTTAACAATTGCATCTCTGCATCTTCACCTTTGCAGAGACTGTGACACCAATTATATTTTTGTAATGCTTTTGTGATTGATTTCCAATTCTTAATTAATAGCAAATTTAAAACTCGCCCAAACGTTCTAATGGAGATGCAGGTATTTTTTCATTGTCTTTCTGTTGAAATCTACTGCTTACAGACAGAAAGTGTTGAGCTGGTAATCTTTTTTTTTTCCTTTTTTTTAGAGTTTTAACCTTTGTGGAAGTTTACTTGCTCTAGTCTCCTCAGCTTATTTTCAACTCTGGGAATAAGTAACTGTCTGGTGAGCTCTTCACTGGTGAATTACCACCTATTGCTGTTCTTAGAAAAAAATGCTTCTCTGCTACCCCTTCTTCATTTTTTCCCATTTTCCCCATGACTTATGCAGCCAAGAAGGGCAATTCTCTATAGGCTGAGTTACCCAGTTCATTGAAGAGGGTGTATTTACAGCCCTCGCACAGTTTAAATTGGTTTCTGGAATGAAGACAAAAATACAATTTAAAAGCTAAACAGAAAAGGATAATTTTCCCTTGCCTGTTACTACTGTAATATGCAGCTGATTTTCTGAAACTTTTCTTGAATAAATGAAGCTGTGTTTCAGCCTTCTGAAAAAGGATCAACTCATCATCTAAAAATCATTTTCTCCGCATAGGATTCATAAGTCCTAAGGTTAAAGGCTAGTCATTTATAGATTCAAAATGGAGCAGATGAAAGAGAGAGCTTTCTAAAAACAAACAAAATATGATCTCTAGAAATATGTCCTCTTACCTGAACGTAGGGCGTTTTTTTCTCTAGAGAACAGGTCTACATGAATGTAGAAGAAATTTTTAAAAATCTTTTTTAAATTCTGCTTTTACCAAAATCTTTAGGATGGATCAAATTCTGATTTTTTTTTTTTATTTTTTGAAGAATTCAGCAATAATTCCATTTGAATTAGTAATACATACTTGGGAAAGGCACTAGTTTTGAAGGAAAAAAAGAATACTAGACTACTATATGTATATTACTAAGGACAAAATTGACTTCACGATGTATTTTAGTTGGCCTTTGAGTGATGTAAGCAATAGATAAGAGACTAGCTATATTTGCTTTCATTAACTGTTGCTTTGCTTTGTTTTTTTTCTTCATTTTTTAGCAGGACTAAGTTGTAGTTATATATTCGGTCTTGATAGATGTTCCCTCTGGGAACCATGCAACTATGCTAAGATTCTTAGTTTTATATAGCATTATATCTCATAGACAGTACCTTGATTAAGATGAACCTTAATTAAGATAAATGGTGGCTGCTTAGTCATCTGTTTGGCATGGTGAGACACTCCTCTTCAGACTAATGCTAGAAATAATGAAGATTTTTCATTTTCTTAGTGAAAGTACAAATTAGATTTGTGCAGGATTGTTGCCCACCTCTCCTGATAAGTGTACACCTGTAAGAAAGCAATAGTAAGCAATTTCATAACACAGATTTTTCTCTATAATGAAGTTGTATTATCTTCCCACTTATCTTATAAGGATGAAAGTCATCAGTATCTGTTCCAGGAATAACACTATTTAATCAGAGTTAGGCTTAATTGATACTAATGCAAGTAGTCTTCATTTTTTAATTCATAGAACAGTTGGAGACTGGTGTGTTTTGGGGGTTTTTTGGGGAAGAGATGACCCATTCAGAAATCAAGATAAATTGTTCAGTGGAGAAAAATCTCAGAATGTGCACATTATTTAAGTATGACATTTCATCTTGGTTAGCAGTATTGAACGCATAAGCTTGAATAACAATCCATAAAGACACCATTTTTTCTCTACATCCATAGGTAAGTTTGGACCTTGTGCAATGAGAAAAATTGGAAAATAATCAATTCCTTAATATCATGTTTAAACTGAATAGCCTGTTATGCTTCTGGGAGTAATTTAAAATGACATGGTGTTACTGAGTTTTAAACTAAATGGTTCTCAATATTCTATTTAAAAGAATAAAGAAATAAATGATCTATATGACCCAAAACTGCCACAGCAGTTACGTATGCATTCAATTTTTATACAAAACATGATTTTTTTTAAGCTTCCAGGGTTGCAGAGAAAGTCTTGTCCTTTTTCTGGCCTCTCAGTTTTTGCCTGGGTTCCATCTTTCCTCTTGCTCAATGCCTCAGACTTCTTCAAGGATATATACAGGAAAGATTTGACTCCAAAATAAGTCATGGAAAATAAAATACAACTCCCCAATAAGCGAAATATACACATATATTTCTGTTGATGCCATGGATTTGTTCTTATCCATATAGATATCAGAATTTATATCAGAATACAGACAGATCAATGAATAGCTTTTCTCCTGCTGCTGACTTACAATGCTACCTTTACTGAGGATGTCAATTTCTCCTCTTGTGGGCAATTATCTTACATTTTCAGTGTTTCCTTACACAAACAGCTTAATGTATGTAATAAAAATCATATACAAGTTCTTATGGTCTTCAAGGTTACTTTTCAATAAATCAGTGCAAGTGATAAGTAGCCTGTAAAACACAGATCCAGCCTAATCACGGACCTGATTTATTATATCATCCTTGTTCAGAAGTAGATTATGACACCTCTTAATTTGTGTACAAACGCTTCCGTGGTCAGAAATACAAAGCAGACCATCAAATGTGGAAAATAAAATCCTACTTCAGAAAGACATCTTTTCTATTACTGTTAAGTATCCAATTGCCTTTTTCACTGTGCTAGCATCATTTGAATCATTCAATGAAACACATGCAGTTTTTGCAAATCTGAAGTGTTGTTACTATAGTCATAGTATTAAATTTTAATGTTAATATTTTCGTGATATGAGTAGTCATACAAACAGTAAGTTATTAGGAATAAACAAACAATATAGCTATGTTCCTTGCTTCAGATTTGATTTAGAAATAACCTGTTAACAGATATGGAAAGAAAACAAGATTTTTTGGTTTTACATTTTATCATGTGTATAATCTTGGCTAGGTAGGATTTTTCAAAGGATATTTTTGTACCATAAGCTTGAAGTAATTGAACAATTATCAATGATGATACCTAACTCTTGTAAAAATCTCTCAATATAGTTTTTAAGTTGTTTAGAGAAAAAATAGTCAAACAATATTTTGTTATATAATAATAAAATATTTTCAGTCCACATGATTCAAGTATGTTATATACACTTCAGGTTTAAATAAAAAGCTGAACAGAGGCCAGAATTTTATGAAAATGCAGGCTTTATTACATTCTGCAACTGTGTGTCTTATGATTTATTTTTAACTATTTACCATTTAGTACTAATTACTGTTTTGCTAAATGCACTTTTTGTGCCCAAAGATAACAAGAAGGAAAAGAATTATATAGCCTGAAAATTAAGAATCACTGTTACTTTGAAGTATTAGTAGAGAATTTGTGAAAGTTGTACATAGAAGAAAAAAAATATACAATCATTTAAATTTGACCTCTTTTTCTTAGGAAATACATGAAATACTTTCCCAGACTGCTTTATTCTTTTGGAATATTTGTTAAATATTTACACTCAATGATTCAGTTGCAAAATGAGATTGTACTGCAGGAGGCTCAGAAAATCAAATAGCTTTGAAGTCTGTATAAATATTTATTGGCCTTGGTTTATGGTAAATTACAATGAGCATATCATTAGAATTCATAAGTCTTGGCATATTTTTCTCTTTTAAGTGAAAGATGGAAGCACTAGCTACAGTTTTGTGCAGTGTAAGACAGGTAAAGGGAACAGCACAGTGTCCAGTTAGATTTTTATACGATTCCTAGGCTTCCCATTGATATCTACTTTGTAAGCAATATAATGTAACAAAGGCAGAACATTTTGTGGAAGTGCAGGGCTGAGTTGTAACCAAACAGATCTCAGAGGCAAGATATGTACTTTTAAAATAAAATATGGAAATCTCTTTCTAGTTCCTGACCTGCAGCCCTCATCTTTCTTGCAGGGGCTTTCTAATCTTCAATGCAGAGTAGCACTTGGTATTTGATTGTAGCCTGAAGCACAAGCATTACTATTTCAGTGAGGTAAAGCTTAATCTCTTCATCTTAAAGAATCTATTTCTAGAAGAGATGTGGTTTAGCAAGAAGGTTCAAAACAGCTGCATTTCCTAGTCCTATCAGGGCCTCAGAAAACCACACCGAAATAAAATGTCTCCCCACCACATTTCTCTGACCCCTGATATCTGGGCTGTGTTACAAAATATTTGCAGATGTTCTTTTTTTCTACCTGAAAATGTTATCCTCAGGTACTTGAAAGATTTACATTTATCTCTGATTCCAGTGTATCTGGTAGCCTTAATAGACTTTATGGCACCAGTCGCGATATGCCGTATCTGGAAATGCTATATATTATGGACACATCTAGCAAAGCCATGCTTAAGAAAACAGATTATTTTTAAAAGCGTCAGTTGAACTACCTGTACATTTAGTCAGATTACATGTGCAAAAAGCTTGAACCCACTGAATCAGCTACACCCCAATAGTGCTAGGTGCACTGCACGTGCAGAGCAACCATTCAGCAGATGCAAAGCTGACCGTGCCTCCTTTTATACTCTCACACAGACCATGTGGACATAATTTCCAGACAAAATTTGGTTGGACCCACTCTTCACAGCTCCATAAACATCTCGATGGGGCTGGAATACAAGATGCTTCAGTTATGGGTGACCCATGACTTTATGACAATGGGAAAGCAGGCAGGATACCCCTTAGCACTTCAGTTGATATTAGATTCATGTCTGAGCATTGGAACTGAGCCCCAGTGTGAGGACACCTGGTACAGGCACGGGCTGATTCCAGAAACTGTGCTGGAACTTCCCATGTATTAGTCATAGAAGGATACACAGAGAATCATATATATATGTCAGAATATGTAATCTATATTTTTTTTACATACAGTCAAACTGTGTTCCTGTAGTGTGTGTTATCATTTTGTTTTTCTAACGTAATCTGCTATCTTGCATTAGAGGAAGCATGTGAGTAAAAGCAAGTATTAACTGAAAATGGCTTTGTACTTAAATCTTTCATCTTGGGAACATAATAATGAAAAATCATTTTATAAACTTCATCTATTCTCATGAGATAATGAAAATTTATTGTTCTTACTAAGCAGAACAAAGAATTATACACGTAGTACTGAAAAAGCAAACTGATTTATTGGCTAAGTTTTACAAAATCAAAGGAAATATAAAATAATATTACAAAAAGTTTTAAGATTTGAAGCAACATCTGTACACTTCTTTTTTTTCCCCGGGACCAGAGCTTGGTTTTAGTTACATTATTTGTTCATTCTTTTAATCTCACATTTCATTATTGCTTCCCTCCTATTCTTGGTATTGGACATACATGCTGTGCTGAGAATTGTCTGGAACATCTCACTTCAGTTAAAAAAAAAAAGAAAAAAAATCTGCACCAGGTACAGGGCATGTTTTTGCATCTAGAAGCAGTGTTTAAAAAAATGTCATACTAAAGGTCATAACACATAATTTTGCAGGAAGGCTGAGCGAGGTGGTTCTAGTTCTCCTTGCTTGCCTGTGTAGTAAAGTACTAAATTAAAAAGCCAAGAGACCACAAAGAGATCCAGGCAAGAACTGTCAAGAGGATTCTCCTAGAAACACGGTACTTTTGACAAAAGGGTAAGGTATTAAAAATATTTTTCACCACTTTGAGATGTTAACTAATAAAGACAAAGTAAAAATTTAAGGTATTTTTCTCAAATTCCACCAATTTAGAGGATTTGAAGGCTTTTGAAAGAAAAGGGAGACAGGCTGTCAAAAAAAAATGTATGAAAAAGTGTCATTGAAGGCAAAGTATTTGAGGAAAAAATACCAATATGTTTAGGCATCCTGTGGTGGTCTTTTTATCCTTCACTTCTCTGTCATATATTTGATATAATCTTCCAGTGTTTCATGATGTTTAACAATTCAGTTGTTCCGAGCTCTGAGTGCTAACTCCGTAATTTTCCTAGTTTTTTGCAAGCTGCTTGCACATGCTGAAAATTTGAGAACAAGTACCCTGCAATTTGGGTAAGAGAAGTTCAGAGGTCTATACAAAGCAATGCCCTCAGGAAGCTCTCTTTGGGACTCAGATCAATTGCTTTTCAAGATGGAAGTCTTTTACTAGGAATGTCTCCTCCTGTTTTCTCTCTGAAAAAGGGGAGCTCGTTGGCAGCCAATTCCTTGGCAGCCATTTCCTTGCAGTCTTTCCTGGTTCACGGTCAAGAAAAATTCTCCGGTACTCTGTGCCCTTGGCATTTTAATCTCCTGTGTATGTTTACATTGCCCACTTTTGCTTTTACATTGAATTGCTCCTGCCTTCTTTTCCCCTCCTGTATAGAACTATCTTTGTTGGTTTGGGCCACTTCTTTCACCCCACCTGTATCAGGCTAAAGCAGATAAGGATTTACAGTATTTATCTTTGAAATCAAAGTAGTTGATACATGTACAGGACAATGTTGTCCTGTATTTAGCTTACTACATATAATTTTATAAAATACTTTAGGATATTGGAATACCTCACAGATTTTTAAGCAATTTAATCATACAGTTCATACACTTTTTTGTTTTTATTTTTTTTAAGACTATCTTTTCTTGATAAAGTGTATCTGTGAACACTGGCATTTTATTCTGCTCTTATGGCACATCTTATTTTTTGGTTTTTTGTTTTCCAGTGCTCATGTTGACCAGAATGCCATGTACTATTAATGTTACTGTGATGAAGTTTTCCAAGGTCCACATATTTATGTGTTTATGATACTTGCAGTACTGTAGTATCAGTCAGTAGAGGATTACACAATGAAAAATATAGTAATTTAAAAATCTATACCTCTACATTAGATAACGAATTGTCATGGTCTCTAAAATTCTTTGTGGTTAAGGCGTAGAGGAAAGTATCAGAAAGAATCTTATTGCTGTTGGCTTTCACTTCCATAACGCAAATTGCATGAGAGCAAATTCCGCGAGAAATTACCTGTATCTTTATCAGTGTCTCTGCACAGTCAAGCTCTGGAAAGTACATCTGGCTAATACTTTTGTCAGTTCTTCGGAGCTCTGAGAGATGATCATTAAGGCAAGGACTACTTTCATTCACTTTCACAGTGCAGCAATGTTACTGAGGCTCAGTTATTGCTATAAACAGTCATTTAATTTACAAACACTGATACCGTGACAGACAAAATGAGTTGTCTGTCTGTCAGACTGGTGATGTGGCTTTGTTGCCATTGTGATGGAGCTTTGTGCATTCACATCGAAAATGATAATTTTGTACTATTTCAAGCCTTGTTCTAAACATGTTCTTGGAATAATTTTCACCATCTGTTCCAAATTTATCTGATTGTTTCAATAAGTCTGATAGAACAGCAGATGACATCTGTGAATGCTTTGCCTCTCACAACCAATCAGCTAAAATCAACTCAGAAAAAGCATCTGCCACTGTCATAGCACAGATTTAGTAGAGGAGTTGTGGGTCACAGATTTGTTTAAATGAGTGAGAAAAGGACTGGAAGAAGTAAGTAACAAAAGAAATCTTTTGGGGGATAGAATAGACATATTTATTTAAACCTGATAAAATCATTACTTCACAGTCTCGTGTGTAGTTTTTTTTTAGAAATGACAAATTTTTGTCATTCTAAGTAATTCACAATCTTTTGCATTTTTTGCTTGTGTGGGGAATTTGGGAGGAAGGAGACTAGATGTGATGCTTTCAGGATGGGAACAAGGTTTTTGCAGTATTAATTTGAGCCTTAGCCAGAAGAAAGTAGGAGAGGAATGACAATGAATACACTTAACAAACAACAACAACAAAAAAAATCCCAGCATCCCTCCCACCCGAACAAAACAAAGCAGTCCATGCCAGGACCTACGATAGGGGAGGCTGATGCAACTGGCCAGACTGTTGTTAGTTATCTCTCCTAGCATGCCAAATAAGACATCTCTGCTGGATGTTTTCAAAGTAGGGTGTTGCTCTCTAAATCTATTAATTGGTGACATATACACTTTTGATCTTGAAGAGTCACAGTTCTGCTAGATAGTTGTTCTGGCTCAAGTAAAAGGAACTGAGGACAGTAAATAAAGAAATATATCCATAAACAAGAGAAGTCAGTGTCGCTTTTTTAAGATTAGCAAGAAGACAGTGACTCAATTATATGTGCCTTGGGGTTTATCTGTCTCTTTGGATTTTGTATAAAGTTTTCATACAGGTTTAAATAAAATCAGGACAGCAGAGTAGTCCTTTGAACTCTTCCCCAATGACATACTGAATTGTCACAATTACAGCCTTTGCACTGGATAAGTAGATACCTGGTGTCTCCTTTGTAAATACCCAGCAGGTGGAATTTAGAGCAAGTGCAGGCTAGATTTGTATAAAGAGCAAGCATTATTTCTTATTGTTGTTAAAAATCAAATTCTCATTCTTCAAGTTGTTCTAAAACTTCACAAAACGTAACAGGGATATTTATTTTGGTAGCTACGTTGTCTTTTTTTTTTTTTTTTTTTTTTTGTCTTGGGGAAAGCTGTTGACTTTTCCAGCAGATAAGATTTTGCCTTTCGTGGATATCCAGCATAATTTAGTGAGGATTTGAGTTATGAGAGGTGGGACAATAGGGCGCTGCTCAATGTGGGATTGTTTTTAGGGGAATATTATTTCTACATACAAATTATTAGTCCCTATTGCCTTCATATAGCTCTACGTGATAGAAGCAAGGCAGAAACTACACTGTTGTCTGAAAGCAGTAGTAGAGCATCTAAAATTTTGGAAGGTGAATCTATTAGCTTTTGGATGGGATTGCTATTGGCTCTGCTCAGTATGCACTTGCCCCGGGAGCCTCTGCAGACTCACAGATAAGAATGACTGTCCATGTGAAGCCACAGTAACCTAAATCAGCAGATGCTGTAAATTTACAAGAAAGACATTCTGTACCAGCTAAAACTCCTGAAAATATCGATCTTTTGACTGTCCGGTATGCTTCCTTCATTTTTCTTTAATCTTTGTTATTTTTCTCTTATCTTTTAAGTGAGGACTTGGTGATTAGTAGATAATCTATTTCTTTATTATTCTTGTTGACCTTATAGTTATTCTCTTAATTTCAGCTGTGCTGTGTTTTGTACTGGCTGTTTAACTCAAAAGCAAAATCTGAAGAAGTTTAATGAAAAATTAGCCTTCAGAGAAAACTTCCAGTCAATTTCAATATAGTGCTTCTGTACAGCAGGTTTTCTGTGAACGTGTTCTCACAAAATCATAGAATGTTAGGCGTTGCAAGGGACCTCTGGAGATCATCTAGTCCCATCCTCCCGGCCAGAGCAGGATCACCTGGCACACATTGCACAGGATGATATCCAGGTGGATTTTGAATATCTCTAGAGATGGGGACTCCTCAACCTCCCTGGGCAGCCTGTTCCAGTGCTCTGGTACTTCGTTTGTTGAAATTTGTGTCTGTCACCTCTTGTCCGGTCACTGGGCACCACTGAAAAAAGGCTGTCCCCATCCTTCTGATACCCACCCTGTAAGTATAAGCAGTGATAAGATCCCCCCTCAGTCTCTTCTCACATAAAAGGAATATTTTTTTTTTCCTTTCTCTTGGCACTTGTTTGGAACACTGTCATTTAGGTAGTAACTTCTCCTGTAAAGATACTAAGCAAGATCTTTAGAATTTCTTCTGAAATATCTGTAGGAGAAAAGTATCACATCGGGTTTTGTTTCCTTAAACAAACCCAGTCCTGACATTTTCCTGTGCATCCGAACCCAGACCTTAAAAAAACTTCAAGTGAGGTTCTGTTAATTAGTAGAATATCACTATTGAACACTGCCCACCTGCTTCCTCCAGCAACATGTTTCACCAAGAATATTAACTGAATTAGAGAATAACTGAATGCCTGCAGCTAACAAGATTTTTCATGTAGCTTCCTTGCTTTACAAAGGCTTGAATTTAACCAAGATAACTAGTTCCTGATCCTGGGAGTTGTGCTTGTCTAAGCAGCCCTGGCGAGGAGTTGAACTATTCAGATGAGAAAGAACAGAATTGTGAGGTCTTGTTTCTTCTGTATTATGTGACTAACTTGAAATTCCTCACAGTAGAAATAAAAAAATAACCCATACACAAAGTCTATGTTACCTTTAAGGCAAATGCTTAAATTGAAGCTAAGTAGACGGAAGGTATTATGGAAATTGTAGGGCTAACTCACAGGTATTGCACAGGCCAGTCATAAAAGCTATCCTAGAGCCTAAATGAGCGGCGATAGCTGAAGCTGTGTGACAGCACTCTGAGTTAGGTTGTTTCCTTCAACAAAATAATAAGTCTTTTGGTTTTTAATAATGCCTATTTGCAGGGATTTAAATGAATACATCTCAGAAAATGTCAATATCATTTGAAACGTCAGTGATTACAATGTACAACAACTTATATATTACTCTTCATTTGAAATACATCAATTTATTATATTGGTATTCCAGGCACCCAAGAACTTTTTTTTTTTTTCTCTTTAGAAGTGCACAAGTGAAAATTTTCAGTTGGTATCACCATATATTCCTCTTCTCAGTGATGAAAGTCCCTAGAATCTAGTCAAGTTGTAATTGTAAGATGTACGTGCAGCTAATCTGTGAAGAACACAATGTATGTTATTATATTATGACTCATTATGTCTTGAATTGATGAACTGCTTTCAAAATAATCCATATATACAGTTCCTCATACTAAAACTGTTTGACCTCTATGAGATATCCCGTGAGAAGACAGTTAAAGCATGGAAGTTTGGTTATAAATTTTTGGGAACATGGTAGAATCTCTTACTGGTTGCTGTGGGTGATAAAACAATATAGTGTTGTTGAGTAAGAATATAGATGATGCAATACTGTGATAACTTCTAGAAAATACTGATTTTTAATTAACTCTTGCAAATTAATGTATGGTGATGCAAGCAAGAAATATTTGAAAAGATGATGTTACAAAAGCTATGATGTGGCATTACCTTTCCCTTTCATCAAAGGAATATTTAAGTTTTGGGGAAGAAAAGCAACAGACAATCCAGGCACACTGTTTTCAAAATAAAAAGCATATAGGTAAAGAATGATATCTGTAGTACAGAAAACTTTTAACCCTTTATTTCAACAGTACCTATCTCCTTTCTTGTTGCAGTGGCTAAAAATACATTTATTTTTTCACTCAATTTAGACTGGCAGCAAACATTTATGTGAATTACTGAGTCTGATATCTAATTAACACACTCTTTACAGGTTTAATGAGCAGTGATAAATTTCTGTCCTTTCTTTGGCACATTTTAATTAGTTGTAATTATGAGTGGAGTGACCTGAAAAGCTTGTTGTCCCATGGCTTCATAATAAATTTGTGTAATTCATATGTGTAGGGACAGAATGAATTTTTATGGAATTGAAAAATCCAAAGGTTATTTAAACCACTACATCAGTCATATAACATCCTTCTGTAAAACTCAGGTAAGCAAAACATTTTATATAAATATTTGACTACTTTGCAGGTGATGCTTCATAAATTAAATTTACTGTCTTTTCTTGTCTGAAGAATAAATAAGCATTGAAATCTACTTCATTAGTTGCTCATGACTGAAACATCGACTACTGACATTCATCTTTAGTGACAGCATACATTTCAAGAAGAAAGAGTGTGTGTTTAAAATATTTACAAAGATTTTTAGCACTGAAGAGTTGAAGTGAAATTCAAACAAATGAAAATATAATTAAGATGACAATACAAATACAAAGTGTTTTCCTCACTAGAGCCATCCTACAAAAGTAAAGATGGATAAAACTTTCTAACAGTCAAGACTACTCTTTCTTCACAGCGAGTTTTGCAGTCTCTAGAAAAAGACATGAAAAAACTGTCAATGATACTAATACAAATTTACAATAACTAACACAGCATGTGAAAGTAACTGAAAAGGTAGACCGTTAGAATAACAGTGTATTTCACAAAAAGTATAAAAAAGAAACGTGATAATATTTTATAACAATCTCAGCCATGACCTGTACTTTGATTAAAAAGATATAATGATGGGACCGTATCATTTCTTTCCTGTAAATTTCACTTCTTGTATGAGAAACAAGGGCTGTTAAAGGAGGGCATGCTGAGTCAGGGTTAAAACCGTTGAGGCCCAACTTTGTGAAGCTCTTATTGCATTTGGGAGCTGATGGGAATCCAAGGCATAAGGCATCCTGCAGAAGTCACTGCTCTTCAAGCTGTGAAGGATGATGGCCTTTTCACAAGGACATGGATCTCCCTGTAGCACTAGTTTTTTGACATCTTTCATCCTAACCCCCCGAGTCTGACAGCTACTACACCACCATGCAGAAGAGCTGAAGATATCAAAGAAAAGAGAGAATAGGTGGGGATTTTTTTGACAAAAAAAAAAAAAAAAAGTGAAAAAGGAAGCAAAAGAAATATCCCTTGTTAATATGAGAAAAACGTGAATAGTCTGTATTAAGGGTGGCTGAAATATTTATAGTCAGAACAGTGTCTAAGTGTGTCTGTTTCCATGATTTGGGCTCAAACACTCTTTCTTGCACTTACCAAAGCAACAAACAAATCCCTGGCTTCTGTGTTAGTAGCAGATTGATGATTCCTTTAGTGTCTCTTCTTATTTTCATGTAAAACGACATAGCTTTGGGCAGCTTCTGCTGAAGAAGGTATTTCATGATAAAATTACTGAATAAGGTCTTCTGTGAACCTGAACCTCATACATGGCAGCCTGTGAATGGTAGGACTGGAAAGGGAACAAATACCTTGGTCTTCCTAATTCTGCTCTTTCTTTCTAATCCTAGACCCTTCCTTAGAAGGGCAATGAAACTGGTGAAGGGTCTCAAGAACAAGTCTTATGAGGAGCAGCTGAGGGACTTGGGATTGTGTAGTCTGAAGAAAAGGAGGCTGAGGGGAGACCTTATCACTCTACAACTACCTGAAAGGAGATTATAGAGAGGTGGGTGTTCGTCTCTTCTCCCAAGTAACAGATGATAAGACAATGGAAAATGGCCTCAAGTTACATCAAGGGAGGTTTAGGTTAGACATTAGGAGAAACTTCTATGTAGAAAAGGTTATCAAAGACTGGAACAGGCTTCCCAGGGAAGTGGTTGAATCATCACTCTTGGATGTATTTAAAAGCTGTCTAGATCTGATGCTCAGGGACATGGTTTACAAATAGACCTGGTAGAGTTAGATAATGGTTGGACTTGATGATCTTGAAGGTCTTTTCCAAGCATAATTTTGTGATTCTGTGATTCTAATCTGTGTCTCTCTGACTATGGGGTTTGAGTGTTTGAAACTGTTCTGTGTTCTAAATTGTAGTCTCAGTAAATTCAGACATTATAAATGAAATAACTTGAGGTGAAATATATAAAAGCAGAACTCAAAAAGAAAGAATAACCAGAGTGGAAAGAACAGGGGGCTAGGAGTTGAAATAGTTCTTCAACTGGAAAGCTAAAACATTTGGAAATGTATTTTTTCCTCAGAGAAACTCTTGAAGATAATATTAAAACAAAGTGTCACTATCAAACTCTGGTCTCGGTTTGTCATAGTGCCTTATTTTAATGAACTTCTTTCTATAATCAGTTCTTTCATAGTGTTTACTTCCATTGTTGTCTGCCTTCATTTTCCTTGTATTTTTTTTATTGCTTTTAAGAAAAATTACTAAATTGTTCTCAATTACTTTGCATAATGATTGATGACAGTGTCTTGTTTAATCATTTTCTGACATTTTTGTCTGCTGGGCTATACACAGAAGTGTAGCATTTGTTAATAGGGACAGTAACTGCAAGTACAAACAATTCTCTTTTTTTATTGATGAGAAAGTTGCATCAGGTCATGTGTAAAGCTACAGGTTCGTTTTGTAGAGAACATTTAGTATTGATTTATTAGTCTAGGTTTAAACAGCAAAAAAGATCAGAGTTTCATTACGTTTCCTTGGTAGCCAAGGCCAGACCTGATCAGGAGGACATTTGCATTCTCACAGTCATCCTAAATTTTCCTTTTTGGGTATGGTTTTTGCATTCTTAGGAAATGAACTGAGAATTAACAGTTAACTCCAACAGGCACAGGTAAAAATTCAGAATATCTTGTTCTAAAAGCAATTTATTAGTAGCAAAGTATTAATTTGCCCAGAACCATTAGATAGTCCTTAGAAGGCAGGAAAAGTGTGACCTCGTATTTAACCAATTTGTTCTTTTGCAGTCTCTTAAGACTTTTTTCAGGATCCAGTCTATGTTAGCCATCACATCATTGCAAGGACTGTTTGCTCCCCTGGTAAATTTGATCTGTACATTTTGAGAGTGTTTGAGAGCCTTTCCTTTTATGTAATTTTTGTTTTGTGGATTGAAGTAACTTCATCTTTTACTTAAATTAAATTTATTTTTCCTTCTGCAGCAGCACTATTCTCCAAAATGAGTAAATCAAGAGTAAGTATTTTTGATATGGCACTTTGAGACTCAAAGTAAGAATTATCCAGCCTGTGAGTCTGAGGCTGATCCTGTAATAATAATTATCTTTCCTCAAATACTGCTGCTCGTATCTATTCCATTACTCTCGCTACTCATGCTGTCATCAGGGAGAAAAATAGTTGAGTGCTAAATCTTCTCCACTGTATATATGAACAGAGATAATGAAAACTTGTTGGACTCCATTTGGGGACATAATTTGACCTTTCTTGTAAATTCTGTCAAAACTGCTCTGTAAATGGGAAAGAAACAATGACAGAGGATACACATCATTGTCCTTACTAAATCTACGGAGACTACTTAGGGAAGATAATGATGACACACATTAACTCTGACAGGTATCACTTTGAAACAGTGGAATTTCCTTTTGAGGAAGTTTCTAGGACATTTCTAGTTCAATGCCTTTTGTGAAGGGCCTGGCCATGCTGTTTTGGACTGAGTATGCTCATATGTTTACTGTGCAAATACATACTTTCCCATTCGTGATCGTACAAAGGCAACACTTGGTCTAAAGGGTTCATGGACTGAATTAAGCTTGTATGTGTAATAAGTTAGTTTGTATAATGACCTCTAATAAGTTAGTTTGCAGCATTGCAAATAAATTAATAAAACACCATTTGTTGTATGCAAACTACTTACCCACATGCACCATTTTTCTGAGTTTATTGTTCTTATATCAAATTTGTGTTGATAAAAATATAAGTGAATGAAATGAGGCTTTCTGGTTAAAAATAGCCAGACCCAGCCAGACCAGTGAAGTCAGTGAATTGAAGAGGGATACCAATGTCTTTAATGTTGGAAAAGGAGCACTGTATGTGTACTCTACTGCACATTTATTGCTTATTAAAAACTTGCATAGACCCTTATTCCTGAAGGTATTTATTCAGCTCTTAAGAGCTTCACTTAATCTAAAGTTCACTAGGTGGTTTAAAGTTGGTTTAGGTGTTTATGCCCAGAATTGTTATTCAAAAATTCTAAGCATTTTGATGCCATGGCTCAGTGCAATTTTAAAGTATTTTTTGGATGCCTTCTTGATTAGCCTAAATCTATCTCTTTGGTTGTACAGAAAGTTGTTATGGCATTTTTTAAACCCCAGCAGAATCCAGTAACCAGATGACACTCTCTTTAATTTTTCTGCAGGCCTGATTATTACACATCTTAAACACAGACAAGGTCTTGTTCCTCAGGAAATACAACTGTGACAGTTCTGTTTCAGGGAAATGTTATGTTTTATAAAATCAACTATTGTGTAGACTATTTACCCGGAAAATTGGAAAACCAGTGATTGTTCGGAGGAGAAATAGATGTGAATACTTCAGCTGCTAGGAGAGTAATTCATTTCCCTTATGCTTTTTGTGTGTTTTGTCTCACTATTATTAAATTCTCTTTCCTAAGAAGTAATTGACAGGTCATCTCAAATAAGAATTACAATATACCCTACTTAAGGACATTACCTAGCCCAAGGAGAATTTCTACCTTTTCAACCGTCTTTTTCATCTGTTATAACCATGAAAAAGAAGTGGAAATAAGCCAAGTATAATGCCAGCTTACATACAGGTTATTTTTATTTGTATAAATGTTTAGAATTAAAAAGAAAATTCTTAGGAAACGGAAAATCTGTCTGGTGCGATTTTTTTTCAGTGAAGTATTTTGAGAAATCACAGAATCACAGAATGTTAGAGGTTGGAAGGGACCTCAAAGATCATCTAGTCCAACCCCCCCGCCAGAGCAGGATCACCTACAGTAGAGTGCACAGGAACGCGTCCAGGCAGGTTTTGAATGTCTCCAAAGAAGGAGATTCCACAACCTCCCTGGGCAGCCTGTTCCAGTGCTCGATCACCCTCACAGTGAAAAAGTTTTTCCTCGTATTTTTATGGAACCTCCTGTGTTCCAGCTTCCACCCATTGCCCCTTGTCTTGTCACTGGACGCCACTGAAAAGAGTCTGGCTCCATCCTCCTGACATTCCCCCTTGACGTATTTATAAACATTAATGAGGTCACCCCTCAGCCTCCTCTTCTCCAAGCTAAAGAGACCCAGCTCCTTCAGCCTTTCCTCATAAGGGAGATGCTCCACTCCCTTCCACCATCTTTGTGGCTCTGCGCTGGACTCTCTCAAGCAGCTCCCTGTCCTTCTTGAACTGAGGGGCCCAGAACTGGACACAATATTCCAGATGCGGCCTCACCAGGGCAGAGTAGAGGGGCAGGAGGACCTCTCTTGACCTACTTGCTACTCCCCTTCTAATACACCCCAGGATGCCATTGGCCTTCTTGGCCACGAGAGCACACTGCTGGCTCATGGTCATCCTGCTGTCCACTAGAACCCCCAGGTCCCTTTCCCCTGCGCTGCTCTCCAGCAGGGCAGTCCCCAACCTATACTGGCACATGGGGTTATTTTTTCCCAAGCGCAAAACTCTACACTTGCCCTTGTTGAACTTCATAAGATTTCTCCCCGCCCAGCCCTCCAGCCTGTCCAGGTCTCTCTGAATGGCTGCACAGCCTTCCGGTGTGTCAACCACTCCTCCCAATTTTGTATCATCAGCAAACTTGCTGACAACATTCTCTAATCCCTCATCCAGATCATTGATAAATATATTGAAAAGCACCAGCCCGAGCACTGACCCCTGAGTGACCACACTAGACACAGGCATCCAGCCAGACTCAGCCCCATTGACCACAACTCTCTGGCTTCTTCCCTTCAACCAGTTCTCGACCCACCTCACTACTTGGTCATCCAGACTACACTTCCTCAGTTTACCTATGAGGATGCTGTGGGAGACGGTGTCAAAGGCCTTGCTGATGTCCAGATAAACCACATCCACTGCATGGCCACCATCCATCCACCTGGTTATGTCTTCGTAAAAGGCTATCAGGTTGGTCAAACATGACTTCCCCTTGGCAAAGCCATGCTGACTGCTCCTAATAACCTTCTTATCCTTGATATGCCCAGAGACAGCATCAAGGATAAGATGTTCCATCACCTTTCCAGGGATGGAGGTGAGGCTGACCGGTCTGTAGTTACCGGGGTCATCCTTCCTGCCCTTCTTATAGACTGGAGTGACATTCGCTTTCCTCCAGTCTTCAGGCACCTCACCTGTTACCCACGACTTACCAAAGATGATGGAGAGTGGCCTAGCAATGACTCCCGCCAGCTCCCTCAGCACCCGTGGGTGCATCCCATCAGGGCCCATGGATTTATGAATGTTCAAGTGTTCAAACTGATCCTTAACGCACTCCTCATCAATCCGGGCAGACTCCTCCTTTGTCATGACTTCCTCTGGGGCCTCAGGGGACTGAGGCTCCTAAGGACGGTCTCCAACAGTGTAGACAGAGGCAAAGAAGGCATTCAGCAACTCTGCCTTCTTTCTGTCCTCAGTCTCCAGGGCACCCACCTCATTCAACAGAGGGCCTACATTGCCTCTAGTGATAGTTTTGTCAGCAATGTACTTGAAGAAGCCCTTTCTGTTGTCTTTGACCTCCCTTGCAAGTTTTAACTCCAAGGAGGCCTTAGCTTTTCTGATTACCTCCCTACACTCCCTGACAGCTGTCCTGTACTCCACCCAAGTGGCCAGCCCTTCCTTCCACAATTTATACACCCTCCCTTTCCACCTGAGTCTGCCCAGCAGATCCCTGCTTAACCATGCAGGTCTCCTGGATCTCTTTCTTGATTTCCTACCTGATGGGATGCACTGATCCTGAGCCTCGAATAAGTGGTCTTTGAATGCCAACCAACTAAAGAATATTTTAGTTAATTTCTTCACAAAGCTTTTCCCAAATGGAACAAGCAAAATATTACTTATGAACTATGTTAAACGACCACTGTTTTACGTTGCAGAAGAACTGTTCCACAAGAATAGTAATCCAATGCTGAATTTTATAGATTAAACAAAAAAAAAACCAACAAAACCAAAAACTCTATACTGATATGTGTAGAATTCTAAGAAGTGTCTATTGATTATTTTCTACACAAAGGATTATTTTTATTCTGATAAATCAGTTCTTGCCTCTTTGTCTTTCCTTGACTCCAACAGAAACTATACTTGTTTAAATAACTAAGAGTATATATAGTTTTTTTTTTGTTACGGTAAATGGGAGGAAAGAAAAGTTGTAAGTATTTTGTGATAGAATAGTTTAGATATTGTAATAGGCCTCTTTAAAAAAAAAAACCAAAAAAAAACCCCATTAACTTGAAGACTATCCTGCTCTGTTCCCTGTGCATTCAAAGAAACAAACCTGAGAAAACTAGATATTGGTCCGGAAAATGTTCATAAAATCTTTATATGGCTCTCTTAATATTATTTTTCCATTTTTTTTTCCAATCATACATGCTAAACCAATTGAGTATACTTTAAAAAGCTACCAAGAATCAAAGTACAATCACTACATTTAAATATATTTCTACACATGAGCATTGTAATTCTTTCTCTCTTATACTCAGTAGTCATGGTTACAATAGTCCTAGACTGGAACGGCTTCTGCTTTAAGTTCTTTATGATCCTGCTGTGGCTATAAGAAGCAAAATTAGTTCTAAGACTGATGTATACACAGACTGTGGTCTGTGTCTAAAACTATGTTTTTTCTCTATGGTCTCCACTTCCAGGTGCCTTAAATGGGTGGTTTTTGTTAGCATGCATCATAGCTGCTGTCAGAAAGGCAAAGATATCTCTGATTTGTGGTGGCGACTGCACTTAAAAAAGAGTCGTGGTTGCTGTCTCTTGAATTAAAACAAAACAAAATAAACCAAACAGATGTCTGTGATTCTGTCTCCTGGTCAACTGGTCAAAACTACCTTAATATATTGGGCAGCTGAGTAGATAACTGTACAGTAATATTCATTTACTTAGTTTTTACCAGTTCTGATAAATAAAGGGAGCTGCTGATATGTAGAAACTACAGGGTAAAAATCTTAGTTCTGAGCAGTTCTGCTCCTGCAATAATTGCAGATCACTTTTCTTTAATCCATCTCCGAGCATACTTTTGTGGGAGATGTTCGCTTCCGTTGCATCTTGATTTTATTTTTTTTTCCTTATTCTCCCTCTTCATTTGCTTTGTGAACCATCAAATGTCAAGGTGTAGATTTTTGATTAGCACAGTTGTAAAGATTGCTGTATTTTCCTTCCTACCCAGTGCTACTGTGTCATTTCGAGTGATTGTGGCCTCTCTCTCACTGGCTTTTCTACTACTGCTCTCTCCTTGCAGTTTTGCACAGAAGAGAAATACACCTGTATTTACACATCTGTAGTAATTTGGTGAGATCTTTAGTGGCATGGCAAGTGCAAGGCTGAATTCAGTGCTAACATTCTTTCTCTGATGAACAAATAAAACTTCACTCAGAACAAATGAAGAGCAATTTGTTCAATATCTTCATCAATGACCTAGATGAGAAGATAGAGTGTACCCTCAGCAAGTTCACTGATGATACAAAACTGGGAGGGGCGTCTGACACACAGGAAGGCTGTGCTGCTATCCAATGAGGTCTGGACAGGCTGGAGAGTTCAGCAAAGGGGAATCTCATGAAGTTCAATAAAGACAAGTGTAGAGTCCTGCATCTGGCAAGGAATAACACCAGGAACCAGTACAGATTAGGAGACGTCCTGCTGGGAAGCAGCCCCATGGAGAAATGCCTTGGAGTCCTAGTGGACAGTAGGTTGTCCGTGGGACAGCAAAGTGCCCTTGTGGCCAAGAGGACCAATGGTATCCTGGGGTGCATTAAGAAAAGTGTGTCCAGCAGGTCTGGGGAGGTTCTCCTTCCCCTCTACTCTGCCCTGGTGAGACCACACCTGGAACACTCTGCGCAATTTTCAAGAGAGACAGAGATCTATTGGAGAAAGTCCAATGGAGAGCTACGAGGATGATTAAGGGACTGGAACATCTCTCCTATGAAGAGAGACTGAGAGAACTGGGGCTGTTTAGTCTTGAAAGGAGATGGCTGAGAGGGGATCTTATTAATGAGAGGTGGGTGTCAAGAGGAAGGTGCCAGTCCTGTCACAGTGTTGCCCAGTAAGAGGACAAGGAATAATGGGTATAAGCTAGAATATAGGAAGTTCCACCTCAACATGAGAAGAAAATTTTTTACTGTGAGGGTGACAGAACACTGGAACAGGCTGCCCAGAGAGGTTGTGGAGTCTCCTTCTCTGGAGACTTTCAAAATCTGCCTGGATGCATTCCTGTGTGACCTGCCCTAGGGGATCCTGCTCTGGCAGGGGGTTTGCACTAGATGATTTCTAGAGGTCCCTTCCAACCCCGAACATTCTATGATTGTATGATTCTGTGATTCTATGATTGTGATCTGCATTAGGATGGTTGGGATACTAGCTGGGTCCAAACCAGCAAAAACTAAACCAATTCAGGACTAGAGGGACAGCTAAAAGGAGGCTAGAGGGAACAGAATTGCTACTGAAGAAGAAACACAAGTAGGCTGAGGGGAAGACAGCTTGAGCAATCTTTTTGCTGTGGTCAGAATCTTGAGGTTGTAAGGTTTATTCATAGTGTTTGAATGTTGCATAGTGCTCTGTAAGTATGTACAGAATAGTGGAAAAAATAGGGAAAGTCTACCATGGTTTCCAGAATTACTAATGTAAAAGTAATGAAATTACTTACTGAGAGAAATTTGACTTCAGTGTGCTGAAGAATAAGTGTTCAGCTGGGTTTGGAACAGCCAGAGGGAATATTTTTCTTGGTTTAAGATTCGGGTTTTTTTGCAAAAAACCCACAAGTGTTCTTTCTTGCATGTAAATATTTCCAGTCTCTAATGGTGCTTAAATTAGATTTTATTCATACTTAAATCAGTACATTGGAGAATTGTCTGATATCTACTCAGAAATGCATTTCAATTAATTAATTTTTCTAAGTTTTTTATAATACTATACTAGGGGCACCAGAACAAACTCTAGCAATTTACGAGGATTAAGGTGTAGAATTTTTTTTATTTTTATTTTTTCATCTCCAAATTTAATCATTGGGTCTGGTGCTCATCCTGCCAAATTTTTGCAGCTGATCAAAATAGGAGTTAATTTTATGTGTTTAGTGTCAGATTATTAAGTAAGGTTAAGTTAGTAAGATTTGCTTCTACTTGAGTGCTGCTGAAAGATAAGCAGGAAACCCAAAGTACAAGGCTAGAACCTATTTGTGTGCAGCAGCGGAATGTGAGTAATATTACATTCTTTAGCCATCTGAGCAGATTTCTGCTTTTCCCTGAATCAAGCATGACCAAAAAAGGAGTGTAATGAAAGGAAGAGAAATTATGTAGCTATCCTGAAATTTAAAGACAATCTAAAGATGGAAACAGCCATTGACTTTACAACATGAATTAACTGATGGGATTATCCACTTCATAAGAGTGTAAAGTAGTTGCCTGTTTAAAGTGAAGACTGGGTAGGGGCAGAGGTGGGAGAAATCTCCTAATAGAATTTTTTCCTGAATTTTTATGCTATTTGTCTCAGAGACAGCTGTTATACATAAAAGATACTGAAACACAGGTAGGGTTGAATTAATGGTGTTCAGCAGAGACAGGAGGAAAGTGTAAAAGATGAGAAAGCGTCATAAGGTCTGTGGAGATTTCTGTATGTGATGCAGAATCATAGCAGTGGCAAAGCCAGGTAAAGGAGTTAGAAGGGTTTCATATGTCTCCTCAGGAGATTGGGGTCCTGTGGAGAAAATTATATGAAATAACATCACTAAGGTTTCTACTACCAATTGTAGGCATTTGGAGGGCTACCTGGATTCTAACCTCCAGTTTTTGGTGTTTGACTGTGAAATCACTGTGGTAAAATAAAACTTTTTTAAAAATTAATTGCTACTATTGAATCTTAATAATGTGAAATTTGTTATCATGTAAAAAACAATCCACTTTTCTGTCCATATGCAATAGATATCTAAGGACATAATCTGAATAATAACCTTTAATAAATTATTTTAAAATCATACCTACAGTAATACAGAGTCATAGAATCTTTCAACTACCAGATTCATGCTGTGTACCGTACAGAAAGTAATTAAAAATGGGTGCAAAGTGACACATTAAAATAAAGAAAGTTTGAACTTCTAAAGTAGATAATTTGTAGGACACTTTAGCAAGCTTTCCAACTTATGAAGAATAAACATTTTTCAGTGATTATTTTTTTCAGACATGTCAGCTATTTAGACATCTCAGAATTGTACCTGTCAAAGAAAAATAAAATCAAATTAATGACAGCATATACATCTTTCTTGTCCAAGTGAAAAAAATATTCTGATTAGAAATACTCCCCTGTGTATACCAGGAAAGAAATTTTCTTTTATGTAAGAGTGCAAAATGAAAAAAATAAATCTCTGCATGCTGAGACATGATATCCTATAGAACAATATTCAATGACTAAATGCCATCTTCCAAAATCTTGTCAGGGTTTTTTTTTGCAAAAATAAGCATTTTTCTTAAATAATAATGAGATCTAGCTGTCAGATAAGACAAGCTAAATGTGTTATCAGAGAAAATGGCAATTAGATATGTATATTACATGGTATTTGCCTGGGAGTCTCTTCATTTATCAGCAAGGAGAATGGAGCACTGCAAACATGGCAAAACTGAGTTTCATGCCAGCTTTGCAAAGATTTTCTACTATTCTTATTGTCATATAATTAGAGGCTTTTCTCTCTGCAGAAATTGGGTATACCACATAGAGTATGACCTAGTAATGGATGAGCTGCTAGACAAGCTGCCACAAGGGTGATCCTCCTGTACTTGTTTTTCTGAGCGACTGAATTAGATTTGAATTCGTGTTCACGTTGCCAGAATGCCAACACTGTTAACCGCTTCACACTATTAATCACTTCGATTTTGGATACATGGACCTAAAATCTGTATACGTGACTGAAAGTTATTTCCCTGGGGTACTCTATAGATAAATGCATGCTTTAGGAAGCGAGCCAGCTAAAACAACTGAGTCATACTAATTTTTCGCTCATATGTACAAAATCCTCTTTCCAGTCTCTTTCTTTATCAATGCAGAATTCATCTCTGGTCTATATTTTATTTTTGTGTCTATGTTCTTTTTATCTGTCCCAAGTACTTTGAAGACTGTAAGACAGTTTTTTTATTTTAACAAGTTTTACTAGCTTAAAGCTTTAGAGATACTACAGGTCATCTCTTCTATTTCATTCCAGGTGACATCTCCTCTCCAAGTAAGCAGTGGAGATAAGCTTGCTCCTATGTTTCATATAGTATTTTTTTTCTTTATAAAAAGCCCTTCTTGTTCTCTTAAAACATTTGTTTTCTACATGCTCCTATTTATTCTCTGGTAAGTAAGAATTGAAATAGAAAAGCGTGTTCCTAATGCAGTTTCATCCATGTCATGTAGTCAAGGCTTCTCCGGTGACACTGTAGATCTGTTTTAGTGGTCACTCTTTTTTTTCATGCCTGTCAATTGGCATCCAAGTTTCTCTTCATTTCCAACTTACGAAGAATTCTGTCCTTGTCTATGTTCTTCTGTAAAAATTGTGATCAGGATTCTTTCATATTTTTACCAATTTTTGTATTTGCTTAACTTAATATTTATTTATTTTACCTATATTACTAATGGTCCCTAATACCCCCTTTATAGTTTTCTTTACTCTGTCCTGCTAACATAACCCATGAATTTTATTAGTAGTTATGAAAGCCATTAATAAGAAATTTGGCTGCAACTGAAATTTTTGCTGTTTGCTTGCAATAAATATTGGAATTTTGACAGTTTTTACGTTGGTAACCACATTAAAAAAAATGTCTGTCTGAGTTTTGCTTTGGAAACTCACAGTGGCATCAGTATATCTGCATATGTTTTCCTCTGTCCTGGTTAAAGACTACCAAGCTCTTCTTAGGGGCCCTTATATACTGTGTATCATGGGAAGAAATACCATGATTGGTCCATTTGGGTCACTTGACCCATCCTCTCCTCCCCATAGGCACAGCTGCCCCTCTTCCCCCACTATTATTGCCACCAGTGCCAGGCAGCCCCAGAAAACTTTTGTCCTTTCACCCGAGATGTCTTCTCATTTAGTTCTTCTGAATTTTTATCTGTAGAAGGTTTATCTGGATTTGATAGTAACCAGTAATTACAGTTTCATCCATGAAAAATTGTCAGTATAAAAGTGTTATAAAGTTTCAGGCTGCCTCTGCCCAAATTCCACAGTAACAGTAATGCAGGCTCTCTAACACTAGTTGACTTGTGTCAGTGTCATGATGCCAGCAACATTTGCTTACGGGTTTGGACCTTTGTGCCAGCCTCACTCTGCTGAAGAAAAATGTGGGGAATTAGAAGTTGAATCATCTTATCATGATTGTTGGTTCTGCTCAGATGCTGTTTAGCTGTTAGTTCCAAAGACAATTGTATTGTCTCTTTTGTTGTCTTTTTAAAAAAAGAAAACAAACAACTGAAAAAAGAAACAAAGATCTATACAGCACATAGTAATTCAGTGTGCTTACATTAACCCAAGAAATGCTTTTACTCTATGTCACTTACTATACTGTAATTATATTATATATGTGTTATACTATTTTATGAGGTTTTCCAAAATAATTGAGCTTCAGATACTGTCCATCTTGGAACTTTTAGCTATTAAATTGTCTCATAGCATCATAGGACAATTGCCTTTAGAATGCATCTCCAAAGGTCTTTAGTCCAGCCTTCTACTGAGAACAAGGTTGGCAAGGTTAGATGAGGTCACGCAGGGTTTTATCCAGTTGGATCTTGAAACCTCCAAGGATGGAAACTGAACAACTTCTGTGACTAACCTGTTCCACTGCTTGACAGTTCCCATGGTGAAAACCAGTCCACACCTCCCTTGTTTTGACTTATACCCACTGACCTTATGTTTTTCTGGTATTGGGTGTTCCAAAACTCTGAACAGTGTTCTGTGTGTGATCTAGTGGATACTGAGCAATTTTTTTGAGAATTCTTTGCTATTTTCAGTCCTATTGTTAAAGGAGGTTTTAGTGTTGAAGATAGTCACTTCAGTCCTTTCTTAAGCCTCAGCAACTTGCAATTCTTCTTCCCTGGGGAAAAATCTTGCTTGTAATTGCTCTCGGAAGACATCAGTGTGAGTCATTGGAGAAGGGCAAGGAGCACCCTCTCTACTAAGTTTGCTGCCTTTAGCTGTCTATGGAATTCTTCTCCTTTGACACAGCTTTTTTCCTTGGGGATATAACCCTGAATCATCTAAAATAATCAGTGCTCTTGTTACTGATCGTGGTACAGCTATACTTCAGGGAACTCTAGTACTAATTTACATGGCAAAGTACCATCCTCACAGAGACGGAGCATAACAGAAATCTTTATCTGGAAGGTGGCTGAATATTTTAGCAGAATTGTTAGTGTAATTACTCAAGAAAAAAGAGGTATTTTTTTTCTGGAAATGTGAAGTGATTCTAGGTTTTTGATTGTGAAGGCTGTTTACATTTTCTTCTCTCTAAATATCCTCTGCTTTCAGGAGCAGCAACCTGCTTCTCCCTAAGCAAACATCCTTTGTCCTAAACATTGATATCTGACTTTCTTCCCTAAAGAGAAGCTTCCTAGTCCCATGAAGGTGTCTCTCTCCTCTTAATATTCACTGCTTGCCAATTACCTCCTCCAAAAACCACCAATGATATACAGCTCTTCTTCTTGACACAAAACAGTGGCAAGGTCTATTTTATGAGGTCTTCCAAAAAAAAAAAAGGGATCTCCCTCCATGCTGGGATGTGGTAGGTATGGCAAAAGCTCCTGGAACAGTCCGGGTTTCAACTGCGAGAAAAAAAAAAGTGGGATTTCTGGTGGACCATGCTGGTTTCTATCACAGGAAGAAACCAGCTCAGAGAGGAATAATAATCTTAAAATGTTCAGCTATTTTGTGATGAACAGTTAGGAACTTTACGGTCTGAATGAACTTCATTCAGCCCAAAGGAGGTTTCTCTGTACAGCTTTAATACCAAACAGATGCTGTGCCTGGCAGGGGTCTTTCCTGCCTAAAATACAAATCACAGCAGATTCAGGGCTGTTCAGAGATCCACTATATGCTGATCTTGTCCAGTAGACATTACCACATGGGCTGGCTGCTCAATGAAAATTTCTCTTTCTATCTGAAAAGTGTATCCCAGCTTTTATAAGAGACAGAAGATAGTAGACATCTTGTGAAGACACCTCAGTATAAGAGGGATATCGAGGTGTTGGAGCGAGTGCAGAAAAGGGCGACAAAATTGGTGAAGGACCTGGAGAATTGATCATACGAGGAGTGATTGAGGGAGCTGGGACTGTTCAGTTTAAGGAAGAGGAGGCTGAGGGGGGACCTCATCATGCTCTACAATTACTTGAAAAGACATTGTAGAGAGGTTGGTGCTGGTCTCTTCTCACAGGTCATTAGGGACAGAACCGCAGGGAATGGGTTCAAGTTGCAACAGGGCAAGTTTAGACTGGACATTAGGAAGAAATTCTTCATGGAAAGAGTGGTCAGACACTGGAACAGACTACCTAGGGAGGTGGTTGAGTCGCCATCCCTGGATGTGCTTAAGTGTCGCTTAGATGTGGTGTTGGGTGATATGGTTTAGGGGTGAACTTGTAGTGTAGGGTTAACGGTTGTAGTGTAGGGTTAATGGTTGGACTTGATGATCCCAAGGGTCTTTTCCAACCTGAACTGTTCTATGATTCTATGAAAGGTAGAAGCTAGTAATATGCTTGCAGACACAGATTATGAAAAAATTGTTTTTATAAAGTATTTCCTGGGTTGCTTTACTTGCTTAGCCAGAAAGGATGTTATATCACCTCAAAAAGAACATAGATTGAATAATAGATTTCTAAAATATTTAGTTCTTCCAGATACTGTGCCTTTCTGTTTCTTTTTGGGTTTTATTTAATGTGGACGATATATTCCTAAAACCTAAACAAAAATGCACTAAATCTTACAATGGCTTGTGACCCTTAACACTTTTAATGAATGTAGTTCTAGATAAATTTGTTTTTTTCATAGCATAATCCATTGGTTTAGCATAATTTGTAATAGATCCACAAATCCAGAGTCTTATCTATATCTAAGTTTAATCTGCATCGTTGGATCAGAAGTCCTTCTAAGAAATGGTGCTGAAAGACTATTCAATACTGTTAAAAAACCATGCCTCTGCTCCTATGACTCGGTTCAATTTCTCTTGTATTCACGTTCTAGATTTGAACTGACTTTGAGTATGGTAATGCTGTGAATTTCATAATATTCAGACTCACGGTTATTTCATTAGTGGAAATAAATATTTCTATGTTTCAGTGTTCCTGTTAGATTTAAATCTGAGCTTTGAAGTGACCATTCTACACCCCAAGTTACATGTCTGTTCAGGAGCATGGAAGTGCCTGATTCAAGCTCCAACCTTACCTGCTTTATGGTAGAGTTTTGAAACTAGAGTTTGCTATTGTCCTACCATTTTTTTTACTTCTTCAGAAGTCATCAGGGAACACCAAGACTCTGGTGGAGGTAACTGCTAAACAGTTGGCAAGTTAGTTCCTAACATCTCATGCAGATACTATTAAATCACCGTAAGGACATGTGATCTGACCTGCATGACTCAGAGTATGATATACCTGAATGAGACCGGGTGATAATTGCATCATATACCCAGCCAGTCAGTCAGCAACATGTGTATAAAACAACTTAAACCACTTTCTTGAGTCTATGGGTTTATCTTTATTAGTATTTTTAGCTCAGATCAGAAATGCGCTGTTGAAGCAAATATCCTGATCACCCTGACTTGCCAGCCTGGTATGTTGCGTCATGTTCCTACAGTGCACAAGGTGGATCTTCCTTACGGGAAAGTAAAAGATAAAATATGCTGTAGGAGCATGCATGATGTGATCTAAATGCTGATCTTTATTCAGCCTGTTGAGATCAGACTAGAGCCACACCAAAATAAAACACGCTGAAATGCGTCTTATGTTGATGTCAAGTTCTTGGCCTGAGGTGGTTTTTCTTCTCCAGATCCGTTCCATGCTGCCTTCTAATGTCTGTACTATCTCCATACTACCTCGCTATCTCGTGATGTAGTCATACACAGCCTGTGGGCTCATAAGTAGGCTTATATGGAAGTAACTTTTGCCTATTGATGTTGCAGAAGCCTTCCAGAAATCTCATAGCATCATAATAACATTTTTCTGTACTTTATACTGTTAGCAAAGAGGTAAACATCAATAATATGTAAAGGTCATCTGCTCTTTTATTAGAAGTGTTATTAGTCACTATTGATCTTTTTTTTTTTTTAAACATTTGCTAGTGTTCAGTTACTATTTGAGTTGACAAATGCTTTTTTTCCTTTTCTTTTTATTTTTTTTTTATCTTCCTTCTCCTGTTGCTTTACCCCAAACTTTTTTACCACCCTTCCTCTGAATAAGCTGGGGTTTAATCAGTCTCCTGGAAACAGCTCAAGTGAAGTGCATTGTGGGGTGGGAGTAGAATTGGCATTACGAATAATTTATCTATATGTTTTTTGTTGTTTTTTTTCCCAAGGTGTCTTCCCACTTGAAAATAAATAATGATTACTTTGTTTAGATTATTGATTTTTATCTTGTTTTTATCTCTGTGAGAAGGGAAGATAAGATAGATGCTTCAAACTGAACCTGTATGAATAATCAGCTTTGATTTTACCAGGTAGGATTAGCATGGTTTTGTAGCTCAGTCTTTGTCAATAGTTTTTTGTGTCAAATTTTCTACCATTTCAGGAATAACTGAGTTCTTCTGGGATTTATGACTGTTGAAGGTTTTATATACATATATGTAGCACAGTGGAAGGTGCAACAACTTTTTCCTAAATGAACTAGTACTACAAACAGGAAAAAAAAAAAAAAAAAGAAAAATAAAAACAGCAGACCAAAATGAACCTTAAAAAAAACCTTGACACCCTCAAATCAGGGTTGCATTACATTAGAATCTCACTGGCATGATAAAACACAACAGGATTTCTGAAGCAAAATGGGCAGAACACTGTATCCTAAACTCCATTCAGAACAAGGCTTTCATCATGCCATTCAAATACATAAGATAATAAATATTCCCATTCAACAAATTGCATAGCAAAAATAAATTCCACTGTACCTATGTCATTTTCTTTTATGCAGAAATGAACAGAAAAAGCTTATTATAGCTCTATAACTCTAAAGAAAGTTGCCTATGACTGTGTGAGATAGTGGTTTTTAATTTTCTATTACAGGAAATTCTCTGTTCGACCATGAATAGTGTGATCTCTCAGATGTGTTGTTTTCAGGTATGAGACTGTCCTATCAGTGGATTATCCTACTGTTTTGGGTTTGTGTATTTTTTTTGTTGCTTTAATGCTGTCCACCTATAGTGTACTGCTAGAGTGAATTTCAGGAGTATCGTATGATTTGGCAGCAGAATGTTAAGCAACAATGTCCACTTTAGTGTTCTATATTAAATAAGGAATCTCTTTACAATTGTGCTTTGGTTCACCTACAAGTGTTTTCAGAGTGCTCTAACTCGATTCTTTCCTGATGACTCTGAATGGGTAAGAGGTGCTGTGAGGTAAGAGCGCAGCTAATGAGTTCTAACCTCTAATGGGCGTTAGCCCACAGAATCAAACTGGAGCTAGTCAGCTATAGCCCTTTCAAATATATATAAAATTAACTTCTAATCCTCTGCAGCAAATGATTCATTGTACAAATTTCACTTCTATTGTGCCATGCTACTTGCTAAATTAGATGTAGCCTATGTTCATCCCTTTTCTATTGTATTTTCTAGTGCCTCAGCAACTGTGGGAATGTTTCTTCTCATACCACTCAGTGAAGATCTGTAAGAAGATACAGAGCTTCTAGAAAAACCCCAACAAAACCAAGCATTTTTAGATCCAGTGATCTTGTCTACATTGAACTTCAGAAGTATTTTAATTCCGATATCTCATAAGAATGCTAAGTCTGAACTGATTTCTTCGCTCAGTAGTAAATGCACATTTCACTGATTTCAGCAGAGATAATATGACAAGGTGAGAGTTCAGCCTTCATCCAAAAGTCACTTCTGCTGAGAATGTGGAACATTCAGTTCAAGCTTTCAACCCAAGCAAACAAGCATGTTTTAGAATTTTTTTCAACTTGACAGTTTTACAACTTGGAATTTTAAGCTAGTGCCTATTTGTCAAACATGCCAAGGTATGAGAAATTCACTAGGGAATTACAGAAGTATAATTCACTGAGGCAGTATTTTCCAAATTATTTAAATATTATTCCTTTCTTGTCTCCTTTCTCTGAACTTACTACACTATACCTTATTGAGTACTAAAAATATAAGGTTATAACGAACACCTCCATACAAACGAGTAAATTTTATTATTCAGAAGAATGAAGGGCAATAGAAGGTCTGGATATTCCCAGAAAAAAACCTACACATGCCTGATGTGGTTTCCCCTGTCTGTGATTATGAAGAAGACAGCATTAAACCCATTATGTTTGAAACTAATTTCGGTTTAAGTCATGTAAAAGAACTGTCAATCCATTCACTGGTATAAGGGCAACACACAATAGAACTTTCTAAGCTGGTGAACTCTGCTGGTTATCCTTCCACCCTTAGAGATCCATCTTTCATTCTTTTCTTTGGAACCTGACTTACTGTGACACTCCCAACAAATGCCAGAAGTGTGATAGTTTACAATTTTTACTTCTTTGACTCTCAACTCGGTGGTTTTCCAGTGCCTTCCAGGCTCTGTTTCACCCCACTCACAGTTATCAGTAACCTAAACCTAGCATTTGTTATCTCAGTTTATTCCTTCATTTTTAATTCTACTTGGGAGGCTTTTGTTTCACAACTGAGAACACTTTTATACATTGTTCATTTCCTTGGTCTGATGCCTAAATGCTCTAAGTTTCCTGGAGTTCTTTCAGGTTTGTTCACTAGCTTTGGGCTGACTATCTGAAAGACTTTCTACACAAACTTTAGGCTTGCTATCCTCTTGATAGCAGTTAAAACTGTCAGAAGATCAAATACTTGCTTTATTAAAGACCTTGCTGGGGCCACCACAGAGGAAGATGGAAGCAAAGTAAGGTCTAGAATCCAGATAGAATGTTGCAAGAAATATTTACCTATTCCATAAATTATGCTAAATTTTCTATTAGTATATTCTTGTGAAAATGCTCCTTTTAAAAATACTCCTCAAAACATTCACTTTAAACAATTTGTACTGATTTTGCAGAATTGTTGAAAGAGGTATGTAGTATCCAATAGAATATGGTTTAATACATCCTTTAGCCATAACTCTCAGAGCTATTAGTGCTGTGATCCAGAAATAAGCTTGGTTTAGAAATTGGAAAATGACTAATATTAAGGGAGGAAAAATAACCTGTACTCTTCTGTTGAAAGATTCTGTAGACAGTGACAGAAAACAATTGCCATCACTTTTTTTTTTATATTTTTCTTTTTAATTCTGGGAACAGAGTAAAATATCATCAGCTTATAAAGTACACATTTACAGAAGCTTTCAGAGCTAAAGCAAACAGCATGCTCATCCTCTGTGAAGTAAACTTTGACGGAAACTGCATGACCATTCTGTTTACTATATGCTCTGCCAACTGTGTTGCAAATTAACGTACTGAAGATCGCTGGGCAAAATGTTTCGTAGATTTTCAGTATGAGTGTGAACTGTTGCCATAAATATAGGTTTATAGATCAAACACTTGACAGTGCTGAGAACATTTGAGAATGATGGCAGCTCTCCACAGAAGGAAATGGTGTTTCGTGTGACCTTCCAGACATCTTCCATGTGGATTAGCACAGACATAGTCTCTGGATTGATAATACCCAGGCACAAGCTTAGTACAAAAAGTATGTGTGTTTATTACTGGAGTTTAAAGGGCAGGTTGTTCACTCCCTCTAAAAGACTGTTGTTGCTTGTCTTCCAGCTTCAATTCTCAAAACTGCTCTGGGAAAATCAGACTTGATTAGTGCAGTAGCCATTACAGCCCGGGTAAACAGTTTCAGAAGCTGTGATGTTGATAATGAAACAATGTTTGAAAATGGGCCTAATTCTTCAGTGCTTTAAGTAATTTAGATTCCAGTAACAAGATCTGAGGACATGCAGTATTTTTTGCAAGGAAGTCAACACCTTGCACAGGTAGTCACAGAATCACAGAAACACAGAATGTCAGGGATTGGAAGAGACCTCGAAAGATCATCAAGTCCAATCCCCCTGCCAGAGCAGGAACACCTAGATGATGCTACACAGGAAGGTGTCCAGGCAGGTCCAGTCTCTGGATCAATTCACATGAGATGTCCAGGACAGTCAATTAGGATGAGCAGGTAATCAAAGAAATATTTGACACTTTAAGATACAATAGAAGAGATACTGTTATGGCTGGACACTAACATCCAGAATCCATGAGCTGAACAAAAGATTAATTGCTTTTAGTGTGTGTAAATACTTTTACACATTTTTAAAAATTGCTTTCTAATTCTTTTTTAAATACCAGGGATCACATGTTTGGGCTTTTCTTTTCAAGATGTAAGCTCTTTCAGTTTTAACATTGACTGGAAATGCTCAGCCCTGATAGCATACTTCAAATTGCAGTCTAACTTAAACAGTGTAACTCAAAAAGCAAAAGCTGTGGCACCTATTAAAAAAAAGTAAATCTGGAAATTCTTGTAGACTGATCTTGCTTTGCAAGTAGAAGATTAATAATAAATTATAATAAATATTGAATTATGTTTACTGTGCATGTTTTGTGCTTTATGGTTAAATAATTTTAAGTATATTTAATATTTATTCTTAACAATTTAATTATAATAAATACCCAATAATAAAAATTGAATATATTTAAACATTGTATTTTGTTCCACAGTCTTCTATGTGGAACAACTTCCAGTGCCTACCCTGCCCTCTTCCTAGTCTTCAATACATAGACTCTAGTGAAATTACAAAAGTGTCAACATTGATTTGTTTTCAGTGCTGATTAATATCTCGGATAATATTTTCTTAAGTCAATATTCAATTTTTTAAAACTATGATAATGGAAAACTAAGTAATTTTGGTTTAATTCTTGCAGCTCTAATTACCAGTACTAATGTTAGCATATTGTTTTAATGTGTAATTTTCTATAAGATAAGGATGACATATAGGGTATTTTCTTCTTGATTTGGAAGACCACTTTTGCTGAGGTAGGCAGTTACAGCATTAAAAGTAAATACTGTGTAAATTCATTCTTACAGCTATATTCCTTCATATTGAATGCAGATATGGAGCACCGAAGACACAGGAGGCATCAGGTGGTCCTGAAATTTCACGAAGAGCAGAGTGCTTTGATTCTATTTCGTATTTATTAATAAACCTGAGAACTGCAGTAGCTTGTGATGTATTTTAGAATACATGGAGAGAACACTGCAACACATGCATGAGAAAGAGGGCAAAATTTATGACGTGTGCAGTACTCGTTACCTAAAGGAAAAAATTGTCATGTGTTTGCTTTTTGATATTCTGCTTAAAAATCTTTAGAATTATGGAAGTATTACGAAAGATTACGAATGACTATTTGATGTTAGGTGGAGACATTCACTGAAAACGTTGCTTTTTGGAACAAACTGAATGAAATGGCTAACTGCCACCTAACGTTTTATATTTTAAGGTGTGCATGAAGAAATGCAGGGCAGATATTTTTGCTAGAAAATAGCTTTTTACCGAAACTATATCTGAAATAATGGTCTACGATTAGCATTGTTGTGAAAATGCTTATGAAACAGTTTATTAATCTAACAGGAAGTCTTGATGAATGGCAATTCTTTCAGCATCATTTATCGCTATTGGTCAACTCAAAGAGTACTCTGCATTTTTCTCAGGCTCTGTGGGTGTGTTTGTGTAGCAATTTAGGCTGTAATCAGAAGCTTAGCTTTAAATCTTTATCTGCTATTTTTCACCATGATGAAATCTGCCTTTTGTGGAGGTGGGAGGTGTGCCTGTGACATTGCGTGAAATGAGGCTGAGCCCAGCAGACCGGTGTGCAACACTGAACTGGGACGTTCCATCTTATCTTATTTAAATATTCTCAGCCCCCAGGCATTTTCAGACTGCTTTTACTGTTGATTTTCTCACTTTTCTCACAGAGGAACATGTTTACAAGTTCTTAGCTTCATTAGTAGCAACCTGCCACTTAAAAAAATTTGTCAAGTGCATATTCGGGAAGCAATAACATGCACAGCAGCGTAGTTAAGCTGAATTCAGTACAAGCAGGTATGTTCAGTGACAGGATCACTGCTCATGAGTTTGTGAGCAAGTGGAGCAAGATCCTAAGACTTAATTCTTAAGAAATAAGTGATGTTTATACAGGACAGCTTCCAAAATCAATAGTGTACTTCAAGCTTTGTACTGAACTCTTTGTGGATATAAGCAATGAAATATGCGAGGAAGTTTGATAGGAAATCTTTTTTCTGTTTTGGACTGGATGCTTTGCGATTGTACTTGCATGGGCATGGGTAAGAGAGAGGAGGAAATCATACAGTAACTTGATATTTTTATTTATTTTAAGCAGTGGAATAGCTCTGTGACATGTTACAATTTCTTTATAAACATTGATCCTTAAAATATGGTATTGCTGTTTTGAACAACATTTTTGAGACACAGTCTTGGTTGCTCAGTAACGACAAAAATCTTCAAAGTAGAAGCAAGAGGGATTGGAAATATTCATAGATACATATAAACAATAATTGCTAGGAAAAGCATCTAAAAGTTATTGACTTTAGGGATGATTTTAAGAAGGTCATAAGAAGGACAAGTGGAATAGTAGTATGCCAATCCACAAAATATTTTAATTGCTTCTGCACTAATTTGAGAAGTAAAGGAAATAAACAGGAAGAGCTGAAATCTTAATTAACGATCACAACAGTGTCTCAACTGTTATATGAGATACTCAATGGGATAATTCACATGATTAGAATATTAGTGGGTATAATTTGCTCCCGAAACATCTGCAAGGGGAGAAAATGAGAGAATGTATTACTTTGCATGTCAAGTAGATACATAAAGAGATGATACACATTTTCTGGATAAGCATAAAATGGTCAAATCCACTGTGAACCGCCAGATGAGATTTCATTCTTGTCGGTGTGGAAAGATTTTTCTGTAAGAAACAAAATAACAATATCTCCAGTTGTACAGACAATGGTGGTAAAACTTCTTTAGCAAATACATATGTCAAGGCACAGAATTTCCAACACATTTTTATACAAAAAATGTGGGGGAAAAGGAAAACCAAAAAGAATATTAGATACGTAATTTAAACATTGTGGAGGAATGGCAGAAAACGTGGAAGTCGCAAAAAGCCTGGCTGAGAATGACTAGGAAAAGAGAAAGCTTACAGTCTTTAATAAAAAATAAAGTAAAATATAAACTAAACCCAAAGAAAAAAAAGCTTAAAGATGTAGGCTTAAACAGAGCCTACTTCTGTTTCTACCTCTCTAATTCAGAAAACTGATAGGAAAATATGACAGGAAGCAAGTAAAAGTAGAAAGGCAATTCAGAGCAGTTCCATCTCCTTAAACAGACCAAGCTAGACATGCGTGTATGTATCTAGACAAGAAAATATAAGCAGAGGTTAAATGGAAAATACAATGAAATCTTCAGTGATCTCCAACAAGGTGTGTAAGAAAATATTGCGTAGGTGACATTCATGAACTTAGTCCTAAATGAAGAGCTTAAGGGAAGAGTAGATTTATGAGTCAATAGGAAGGAAAATATATTGAAAAAAACAACAGCTGAAGTTCATTGAAAAGTTTTTGTGATGATGACTCCATTAAATGTACTCTTCAGCTCTCAAAGATTGGCTCAGCTAACCTCAGAATCTATAAGTGTTATTTCTAGGAATGTAAAAAAAAAGATGATTTTAGAATAATAAAAAACTAGTGTACGTCCATAAAAAGATAAACAAGAAAAATATAACAGTCACTTTACCTTCCTAGAAAAGGAACAATAATCTACTACTAAACTACCCATATATAGTTTGCGGTATACCCATATTTTACTCATATATTCTTTGAGGTTCTTTAGCTCCAAAAAGAAGAATCCTGAGGGGGGAGCTAAGACACGAATTAGAGAATTAGTGAAGAAAAGTTATCAATGAAGAAAAGATTTAAGTGAAGAAAAACAAAATTAATATCGAGAAGGTAAAATTTTCTGATACTGTGGATAATAATGCACTGGAATAAATTGTGTAGGACAATTGGAAGTCTACAAGCTATACATTTTTAGGTATCATGGATCTTGACTGGGGCAGAGAAATGATGTAAATCATTTTCAAAGATCCCCTACAGCCACAATTCGAAGTTATTTCTACTTAGCCTTGGTTGGTCACTAGCTTCCATTATGTTAAACTTACCAGAACTTTTAGTTTTTCAATTTCACTCCTCACAGAGAGTGATTCCACTAGCCCTGCATAAGTTGTACTGAAAAATACAGTTTCAGGTAGTGACATATTATTTTCTTTACTTTTACAGAGAGAAAACTGAAACATTTATCTCAGAATTATTTACAGCATTAGGTAAGTTCTGTGTCTGTGACTAAGAAGTTAAGAGTTATTAAGAAATATCAATAATAATAAAATAGTATACTTTTTTTTTTTTTCTTTCCTGGTAGGTGCAACACTTTGAGAACAAAATATTTAAGGAATGCTTGTACCCTGTTTTTAAAATTTTCAGAAAACAAAATACACTTCTTGTTCTCTTTCCCAAGCATCAGACTTTTAATTTAACCAAGTTTAGTTTACTTGTCTTGACATCCTTTCCTTGGGAAAGTGGCGTGGATCTGGGAAGCATGTATTATCATGGAACTTGCTCAGATGAGATGGTTCTTCATATAGGAACCTGTAGAGATACTTGCCTGAGTTTGCTGAAGGTGCTTAAAGCTCACATGGGCTCAAGGGAAGACTGGACAAATTTCTGGAAGAGATAAGCACTAATGGTTGTTGCACACTTTAAAAGATACATCTAGCTGTGGAAGTCCATGAAGTAGTTGGAGCCTGAGATGTAGTTAAGAAGATGTCCCAGATATGCATGTCCTGCTCTTCCCACTTCTGTCATGAACGCTTACAGTCATTGCTGAAAATATGATCCTGGCCCCAGGGGCTTGTTGAGGTCAGAGCCCCAGATGGTGGATACCCTTCCCATGTCAAGGCAGCTTTATAGTATAATGTCTCTGCTGTTCCCTGTCAGATGCAATGCATCAGGGTGGTGACAGAGCTGGAAAAACTCTGTTTGGCTTCCATAGCAGGGCAAAAGAAATAAAGGGATGCTGAATGAAACAGAAGTGGGACTGTAAAAAGCTGTGTATGTTCTTTTATTTTTATGTTTGAAACTTGATAGGACACTTTTCTGAAAGATATTATAAAAATATGTCTCTTGCACACACTACATAACCGAGATAATACATTAGTCTTAATTCTTTCACAGATGAACCTTTTATTCCCACTTAGTATTTTCAGTTCATTAGGGTTAGATTTTTTTTTTAAAAAAGTAATTTTAGGTTAAGCAAGTGTATCTGCAGTTAAATTGGTATTCAATTATATTCTTTAAAGATTAGATGTAGCTTTTTATTTCTTCCTCAGTGTGCTGAGTTTACTGTTTGTACAGCAGGTAGTTAGCAACTGGACTGGGAACATTTGGAAAAAAATAGGTATTGTGGAGCAGATATCAACTTAACAGCCCTAACTCATCCCCATAAATTTGGATTTAATGAGTTCTAACCCTTGAGATTTTACTTTATTTTATAGTGTTACTGTTCTCAGATTATCCCTTGCTATATTATTCAATCTTGTTCATAAAGTCTAAATGTGTAACACTTGAAAAAAAATTTACTTCAAATCTGTGTCAAAAATCGTAGAGTGAAGCTCTTATCCTCATCAGTATATTACTACCACTTTTCCTGTCATGTTATAACCTGCTGCTGCTCCAGCATTGCAAAGCTTCAGTTGCCTGAATAAACATCTTTCATGTACTGATACTGAAGGAAAGGGAATAAAGGGCACCATTTTCACTGCAGGAAAGTACAAAAATGTAGTTCTGATACCACCTTTAAAATTTCAGGTCTGTTTTGTGTGTGTGTGTGTGTTTGTGTGTGGTCAGATGCACAATGTAAGATTAGTATGTCAAGTGTGGTGTTCCTGTGACTCTAGTGTCAGAACAAACAGGGATGGTAAGACACATCCTTTAAGCCTTTGTCAGATATTATTTCCAGCTCTGATAAATATCTTTATTTCATAGAACACTTCAGTTTTTCCTCTTATTCTCTAGTCATCTTTGCTGAGGAAATTGTCTTTCGTTTAGCTGCCAGTTGCACAGACTCTCTGTCTTTCTCTCTCGCTCAGTGTCATGGTCTCACAGTGTCTCTGTCTCTCCTCAGAGGAGTGTATTCCCTGCAGTGGCGTGGAAGGACATCCTAGAGGTGTTCTGAGGGGCCATGGTGAAAGTGTCACTGTCTATTTGTCAGGAAGGAAGCAAGGGGGGAATTGGCCATTGACAATTCGTTGTACCAGCTTCTGTTTGAAGGAAGCAAGCAGGGAGACATGATGCAAGAAACAACACAGATAAAAAAGGATGCAGAGAAGCTTACGTTTAGTTTGCAGGTGATATGCTAGAGATAACATTCAGAAATGTGCAATAACTGTTTATTTGGTCTATGATGGTCATACACTGTGGCTGATTTCTTAGGCGCATCTGTATTTTGGGTCCGGTGGTGGTGACCAGGGTCAGACACAGCCCAGTTGATTACTCATAGCAGCTGCAGTACCAGGGCAGGCTCAGGATCAAGCTCTGGATCAGGAAGGTATGAGGCCAGGCACAGGCAAGGCACAGAAGCAAGAATCAAGGAAGTTGCCTGAAGCAGTTTCAAAATGAAGCAGAGGCAGGTTTCCCCTCTCAGGTCTTTTAAGGTCCTTTCTTGAACGGCTCCTCCTTCAGAATGATGTGGGTTAAATGGGTGCCGTGTCAGAGAGCTGTCCTTAGGTACCAGCAGATGAACTCCTTGGAGACAGAGAGTTCAAGCTTCAGGCCTTGACAGTAAGCACAGATGGCATTGGTATGCCAGACATTACAGAAAAGAATGATACGTAAGTATTAACAGGAAAAAATCAGTTACTTAGAAAATCTGTAATTGCAGGAAACAAATAATTGCTTAGTGAACCTTTATGATTCAAAATAATCTGACTTCTTGTGAAGTAGTGTTAATTCATGCAAGTCAACACACTGTAATCTATTTATGTAATTCTTCTGTGTGGAATTAACTGATTGAAACAAGAGTGATCAAGGTTTTAAATGTCCTATTAAAAGTGAGTAAGCAAAAAAGATTTTTTTTTTAACCAAAACCAAGTATATTTCCCTTTGAATGTGGAAATTTAAATTACACCCTTTTGCAGTATCACTATACTACTTTGCTTAAAGCAGTCATTATTGTGCCCTTGTGGCCAAGAGGGCCAATGGGATCCTGGGGTGTCCAGCAGGTCAAAGGAAGTTCTTCTCCTCTACTCTGCCCTGTTGAGACCACACCTGGAATACTGTGTCCAGTTTTGGACTCCCCAGCTCAAGAGAGACAGGGATCTGTTGTAGAAAGTCAAACGGAGAGCTACGAGGACGATTAAGGGACTTGAACATCTCTCCTATGGAGAGAGACTGAGAAAAATGGGGCTGTTTAGTCTTTGATAAAGAAGCCTGAGAGAGGGAATCTTATTAATGTATATAAATATGAGAGGTGGGTGTCAAGAGAAAGGTGCCAGTCTCTTCTCAGTGGTGCCCAGTAAGAGGACAAGGAATAATAGGTATAAATTAGAACATGGGAAGTTCCACCTCAACATGAGGAGAAACTTCTTTACTATGAGGGTGACAGAACACTGGAACAGGCTGCCCAGAGAGGTCGTGGAGTCTCCTTCTCTGGAGACTTTCAAAACCCACCTGGATATGTTCCTGTGTGATCTGCCCTAGGGGATCCTGCTCTGGCAGGGAGGTTGGACTAGATGATCTCCAGAGGTCTCTTCCAACCCCTGACATTCTATGATGATTCTATGATATGAGGGGAGGTGGGTAAGGGGAAGGGATTGCGTTCTTGAAATGATCGCTCTTCTTTGTTAAATCACACCTTGAAATGTCTTATATGAAGGTTAAAAATAATTAGTGACATAATTATATATTTGTTTGACATATCAGATATGTTACTTATAGAAAAAATAACACTTATTTGTCATTTTACATATGAAATCAGTTTACAGTCAAGTAGTGATAACACTTTGTGGGTGGGTTTTATTTTTTTTACATCCACTTCCTCATTATTTAGTACACTGCTTTAAATAATATCAGTGGGGTAATATAATTTAATACAATTATAAAATAATAATTGTATAGTAATTTATTCATTATTATAATTGATTTAGGCATAATGTTGTATATACAGCTCCTGAGAACTTGAGCCCTCATTTGGCTAGCAGCTTTTCATTATGACAGGTGAAATCGTACTTAGAAATATAACCCCTGTGAGATCTTTTGACACTTACTGATGAATAGCAGCCAACATGATAGAAATTCATGTATAAATATTTCCCAAACCTTTACAGTAAATTAGGTATGATTACAAGGAATAAGAGCCACCTCAGTGTTATTGGAAAGATGGGCTCTGCAATGCACCATTAACATTAATTTCCTGTAATAAGGCTGTGGGTTTTTCTCCTCTTGTAATTTTGCCAAATGCTAAACATGTGGGTTGATGTCTTCCATGTCATACACTTGCCCTAAAGTTTAACTATTTTATAAACATTTAACGCCACATGGATCATCTAGGTATGAAATCCAGGCTAGGTTACAAATATCTTGTGTTGCATTATAAGGAAAAAAATTCTGGAGCTCTGTTTATTTTATATGCTGTATATATTTTATTTCTACTACATTACTTCCTATTGTTATAAGAAGTATAATTCTAGCATCCGTGGTTTTGTAGTGAGGATTTCAAACTTGACAGGGAAATGGTTTCTGTGAGGAAGTGCCTTTTGACAGGTGTGGAATCTACTCAAATGTGTCTAAGCCAAAAACTTTTAAAAAATCCTATGTTCTTTGCCCAGAAGCTAAAAGCTTTGAGGTACTCTATTATTGGCAGGGAGTGACTGCTCTAACTTCTCTTGCAGCTCCTACTGTAGACAAGACAATGCTCTGTTACCACAGAGAAGCCAGACAGGAGTGCAGCTGGAAGGAGAAGACTGTTTCTCCTCTGCTAATAAGTGAGACAGCAGAAAATTATAAGCCCCGAACGACTTTCAGTTAGAGAGAAAGGAGTAGACTGTGCCTTTGGAAGCCCAGGAAGACAAAAGCTGGGTCAGAAGTGGATAAAAGCTGGAGGAGGAAAAAGGAAATGGAGAATGGGAAAATGGAGAACAAACACAGTTATCTGGACAGAGTAGTAGAAACTAGTGAGTTTGATGGAGGGAGGGACAATCTCCATGTTTGGTTTGGTTGGTCTGTTTAACACCTTTAATGTAAATATATATGTAGCAGTGTCATTTTTAGGGTTCTGGTGTTTCCCAGACAGCCAGGCAGATGTATAGGTGGATCTGAGACTGTTTTGTTTGCCAAAATTAGATTTTGCTTCTCCAAGAACATAACAAACCTTGCATAAAATCTCCCTGACATTTTATTCTATTAATTCCAGGAGCTCAGGGAGTCATTGTTCCTGAGACCTGCTCCCGTGAGATCAACGCTTAAATACAAAAAAACCAGAAATAATACTGCTCGAATGCAAAAGTTTAGACATTTACATTGAGATGACTACTTCTGAAGTGTTTAAATAGTAATATGGTACTCTAAGTTAGAGCCTTGTGTTGCTATATAAGGGCTTATTGAATATTTAGTGCCTTATTATTCTCTCACCATGTATTCATTTTCTCCTAGCCCATGTTTAGAATTAGGCCCATGTAGAATAACACTGGGAAATATCCTGTGTCAGAAATGTAAGCTGACAGAATCAGTTCTGTTTGAGAAGTTCAATGTTACATTTAGTGCACGTGCATCTCACATATGAACCTGTAGGTGTTGATAAGTGCATGATTATTTAACAGTGAGATTATGGTTAAAATATATTTAATAGTCCATCTGAGATGGGCACTTTGGGAAGGAAATGAAAATTCATTAGTCCCCTGCTGTTTGGGCTGAGTGGCTTAGGTTGCATCATGCTCACCAAACCGGCATGTCTGAGCTGGCTGCACAGTAGTTAGCCTGTTTTTGTTCTGCAGGTATAAGTCCATTCTGTCAGGCAACAAAATCTCTTATTGTGTTTTCTTCTCTCTCTAGACCGAGCCTAGTAAAAATTAAGCCTTTATATGTTTTGTTTGAGGCATCTTTTCTTATAAAAGATTGCCCACTAAAAAGTTCAGATGAAGCAAGGAACTTCACCTTTTGGTTTTACTGTGTTTATGTGTGAGTATAATTAGGTTGGAGCTTGTGAGAAGAAGAAAAATAAACACATGTTCTTAACTTGAGACAGAATGTTCTACCTTCCATTTGGCCTCCAGTACAACTCTCAGGGGATTCTAATATTTGTCCCAAATGTTTAATATGAACATCTATTTTCTTAATCAGCCAGAGGTGTCACAGATGTTAAGCCAGAAAAGCAAGTAGCTGGAACACGGGAACTAGCAGAGCAGAACACTGGGTGTTTTTAATTGAAAAGGAGCTCAACAGAACTTTCACTTGGACGGATATTGCTCAACAACATCCGAAATGATTTGAAGGCAGTCTTAAAATCTGCATTATTGCCTGCCTCCTTACTATGTGTGAGAGACAGTAACAACAGCTACATAATCTCTGCTGTTGAGACCTCAGCCATGATTACAAATATTGTAACAGTAGTTTCTCCTAAACAGAGATTGTCACTAATTTTTGTCATGAAAGCACATAAAAATGCACATGGAAAATATCACCCTCTTCACAGAAAGCTTTAAACAGTTGGTTCCGTTCTGAGCCCAAAGCAAAATGGTCAGTTGACAGAATACCTTATTTTGATGTGAACTGCCACTCAGACAGAAACATGAATCAAGATATAACCTTGTGAAAACTGCCTTACTAGATCCTGTAACTAGTTAGCTCTTAGTTTTTCCAGAGCTCCCATTTCCAAATCTGCCATTGTTTTCCTCCACTGAACAACAAATTATTATTTGATAAAGGAAAAACCAAAATCAAAAGAAAACAATCAAAACCTTCAGTGACAATTTCAGGAGTATTTTTCCATAAATGAACATGACCAACTAGATAGCAAAACGTAGCTACTGTGCATGTATCTTTTCATATTTACTGTGTTCGTCTACTGTTCAAGTTCTCAGGCTCACATGGAAGATAGAATCCTGTACTAGGCTAACTTAAATCTCACATATATTCAATGTCATATGCATTAGTCTAGTGAGATGCTATAGTCTATATTACTGGGCTAACCACTTCACTGGAGGAACTGCACTAGAACTGGAGCTGGAAAAATTCCTAAAACACTCTTTATACACACCATTTTAGAGATCTGCTTCCCTAAAAATAAAACTCTTACCAAAGAATATCTCTTCACCGCTATTTTTCATATTATTGCCACCCACATAATCTTGGAATGAAGGCACTCCTTCTCACCTTAAAATCCATCTCAGAGTTAATGTTATCATATAAATTAATGTATGTAATCTCAAATTAAGCCTCTTGATATGTTGGGCATGTGAAATAATAAGCTGCATTTTATTGGTTCACACAGCATATATAAAGTATACAGTGATCCTCTGTATAGTAATCATTATTTAAAGATAGAGATGGACAATATCAGCGTTCTTGAAAAGTTCTTGGTAAGTTGAGCATAATTGTTTAACCTGACTCCCATTTCATAATCACCCAAACAAAATTACACTGATATAAAGGGCAAACCACCCCAGACTATTACTGCTCTAGATTACTGGAGTAGGTAGCAATACCAGAACCACTATATATGTTGTAGCAAAACTTATTGGCTTCTCTGTAATGTATTAAAAAAAAAATAAAACCAAACAACAACTCTGAATCAAACTCCTCTGTCTTATCTCTATTCAAAATAAGTCATAAGAATATATCCAGAATAAAACAATAGATGCCATGTAGAAAAGAATTCCATACATATGTTCCCATCCGTCCTTTTCCCCTAAAGGAAGACATTTGTCAAATGAGGGAGACTTGCAGCAGTTTGACAAAAGGAAAAAGGCTTGTGCTATATACAGCAAAAAGAATGCATTTCCTGCTGCTTAAAAGTCTGAAATTTCCTTTTCACAGAAAGTAAGGAACACAGTTAAAACTAAAAGATTTCGAAGCAAAATGTAATCTATTAAAAATGACAGTGCTCATCTTTCATTCCTAGTTTTAATTGGTTCAGCATTGTTGATTTGTGTAAGATATTCATTGTATAAAAGTCTTCTTTAAGTAATGGAAGTCAAGTGTTCGGTAGAGAGTCTAAAGGAGAGATCCATCCTGTTGTGGTTGATGCCGAGTGACCGGCCGGGAGAGACAAAGAACCACGTGGTCGCTCTCTCACTCGCCCACCCCCGCCGGGAGTGAGGGGAAGAGCCCGGAGAGAGCACGAGGCGGAGGCTCGTAGGGTTGAGATAAAAACAGTTTGGTTTAATGGTGAACATAAATGGTAACAATAATAGTGAAATAACAGTAACGTTTAACCAGGTATAACGCGAGTAGCGTGTAACGTGGATCTCACCACCCAGAACCCAGCGCCGCGCCACCCTGACCCAGCACCGGGAAGAGAGAAAGCCCCCCCACCGCGACCAGCCCCCCTCTATATGCCGCGAGCACGACGTCAGGATGGTATCGAATATCCATTCAGATATTTTTCCCGACTAGCCCTTTTACTGAGAATTAACCCTATCCTAGCTGAACCCAGTACACATCCACACACTTAATATGAGTTGTATTTTGCATTAGATCTTTTGCCTGGTTCAGTAATCACTGTTACAATTATTAATATCAATTATTACTATTATCACATTAATATTATGTTAGTAATATCCATGAATAAAATCATGAGGCAAAATTCTATTACCTGACTCACATGGGAATTTATTAAAATAAATGTTTATCTAATCCAAAGACATATGAATGAAAACACAATAAAAACTTGTCAGGAAAATCTTTTAATTCAAAGCAAAGAAACCCAGATGATAAATACCTTGATAAAGCCATAGGAATGAATTAATATCTTATAGAATACTTGATCAAAATGGATGATTATTGCCACATTTGAAAGAACACACCCTACCCTTGAGAAAACAGGAAATGAAAGAGTGATAAAGTAAGGCATTTCATATCGTATCAATAAAACTAGGTTAGTGTAACTTAAAACTTTAAAAAACAAATTTTGTAAAAGGAAGAAGAAACCACAAATTGTGTTTGAGTTAATAATATCCAACAAGCTTTTCATATTTTCAAGTCCCAAACTTGTTCAGGTTCTCTGTCTCCTGCTTCTTTGTGTTTGCTGTTTGCAGCAGTCCTTTAACTTCTAGCATGTAGGCACCAGAGAGCCTCTTGTCTTGTGGGACATTTTGCCATACTCCATTCTTTTGTCTGTAACAGAAGAGGGAATTTTTGAAATCCAAGGACATTTTCTCTTTTTTTCTTTATTTTTTTTTTCCTTCTTCACATCCATTTTTTTGCCTCTGCAATTCTGCTAGGTTCCTCACTTGCCATATGAAGGGTAGCATCTTTGTGTAGAGCTACATTGCCAGATGGGAAATCAAAGTACTGTTCCTTTTCAGAGGGAGATGACTGTATTTCAGAGTAAAATTCAGAGGAGATAGGTTTGCAAAGTAAAACATGGGAGCAGGTTTTAAGCTTCTTTGGGGAGTCCTACAATGTACAAAATTATTCTTCAAGAATCTGCAAATCTTTCAGATCATTTCAGGTTTCCAAACATTTTGCTAGAATTGTTTGAGATTCAGAGAGGCATTCTGAAATTTGGTAGGTGTAGTTTTCTTACTCCTTAACATTTATTATTCCTGCCATATGCTTCAGAAGTTTATAAAGCTTTATTGCTACCAAGTTGACTATGCAATAGCAGTAATTTCAGGGTTAAGAGGAGAAAAGACAGCAGTTATTACTTCAGGGCAGCACCCTGCTATATCAGAAATTCATCTCGCTTTCTCTGCTTACTGAAAATCAGCTGCAGTGTTTTCTCCCAAACTGGCCTTTTGAAGTTCAGATGGCAGCATTAGGTATTTCCTCATGTCATCAGCAGATACTATTCCTGATTTTATGTTACCTACGATATTTTTTTTAAAAAAGTACTATTACACATTTTATCTCTCTTTATTCAAAAAGATTGTAATGGAGTTTCCTCATGTGGAATGAAACCAAAAAATAAATAACATGTTTCTACCAAGGGCATATGATTGGAGACTTCTTGTAATGAAGTATTGGTTACTAATAAAGTTCTTAGAATTTCTAGGCAAAGTTATCCCAAGAGTACTGACTCTTGGAAACTGGGAAATCAAAATAAATAAATAATAAAAATTAAATCATTCTACTCCCTTGGTCTACTACTGTTAGACTCTGCTATTTATCTATAATCAGAATTAATGTAGCTCAGTTCTACTACTTTTAATTGTGCTTAAATCAATAAAGTTTTTTGTGTCTGCAGGAGCACGTTTAGATTACCAACTATGCCTAAGTCTTCTTTCATAGTAGCAGTCCGTCTAGAGAAGAAAAATGGCAAAGTGGGGACTAAAAGAATTTTATATGAAAACTCAGGGTAAAATAACTATGTTCTGGTATTCAGAATACTTTATAAAATTGGTATGCCATGTCACTGTGAGAACTGAATCCAGACAGAAATTCAGTTAAGAATGATCCTAAACTATTTAGGAATGATAACGTTACATTTAAAAACATGACATAGTCAAATCTAGCTTCAAAATAATTGGCTTACATACAGTTTAGGTACATGAGGCTTCCTGTGGCTGCAGAACTGTGTCAGGGCATTGCTGGTAAATTCTGAGCTCTAGGCTGCTATAGCAACAATGGTAGCAGTATGGAAGTTAGCTAATTTTAGACTAGCTTGGGTATGTCTACAAAGATTGTAGTTATGCTGTTGCCTATAGTAAAAACATAATCTTAGACAACTTCAGCATCTTAAAATATGAAGTAAATCCTAAACACCTAAAAGTGATGTTTAGATGTATGTGATGTGTTGCTAGATGTTTGGGCAACTTTTGACTTTTTTTCCCCTCTCTCTTTTTCTGTATAATCTAAGATGTATTGCAGTAATCAAATGCAAGGCATAAAAAAAACATTGACCTCTATGGCCAGGATACATACCTAGGGCAAAACCAATCTGCTTGAGATTTCTTTCAGTATTTACTAGATTGAAAATCCAATAATCTCATTGACAAGAATGTTAATGTACACACTTTTCCACTGGGAATCAATGAAATTTTTCAAATAGGTATAATATTCACAGGCAGTAGTTATGACATGAAGATGGGAATGGAGCATCTAATTCTTACACCAGTGGCAAATAACAGTGCAGTGATAGAGGTCACCTTGAATTATAACACATACAAGTTGCAGACTTCTCTGGTCTGGGCAGATTGACAAAATTCCTTGTGCAGGTAGGCCCAAAGATAAATTAAGGCATTTAGCAGTTCACTTTCACTTTCCCTGTATTGCTGATGGCATGCTGAAATTAGAATTTTGCTGATGGCATGCTGAAATTAGAATTTGGTTATAGACTAATCTTAGTAAACTGTTATACCAAGAATCAATTTTATCAGAATGCTTGAGGAAATGAATTAAGAGAATTCAGCTGAACTCTATCAGCTGCTGTAGGTTTTAAAATACAAGACCTGCTGAAGACAGATACTTTGACACAGATAGGAAAAATATTTTATTGATTGTTTTTTAAAATTATGGACCAATTTAACAAAATGTAATTGCAAATCTGTCATCTTGAAGGTTTTGATGAGCTATATATAGGCTTCCCATTTTGGAAAGTGCTTGAGAAACTTTTAGATTGAGGGGCCTAAAATAAGCATGTTCAGTTGATTTGCCTGACATTATCAAAGCATTGCTTATTTTAATTTAAACAGATATTTGCCTAGATCTCATAGCTGAGAACAGAAGTGATCGTCTTGCCAACAAATTAGCTAAATATTCTCATGTTACGCACTTTATTACCATTTCATACAGTTAGCTAAGTAACAATGTTATTGCATAAGCTACCTTGTTCACAGAGCTGCCTTTGAAGAGGCCTTATTTTGTTTTCTAACAAAACACAACACCAAAATCAGCACTACTTGACTATTACAAAGCAAGAAAAAAAAAGGCTTGATTTATAAAAGGCTTGATTTATAAAAGTTACTTCTCCTTATAATAACAGCAGTAGGATTGCCCTTTGCTATAAGAGGATTGTTTCAGTGTGCTGGAATGTATTTTACAGCCTCTGAGGTAGACCTTGACTAAACACTTTCTGAACTATAAATTATTTCAGTTCTGGAGCACTGGACCTGTTAACACACAGGCTCTCTTTCAGGTTCGTTGTTTCTTCCCCATTTACCTACAGTGAGAAGGTGGTAGGAGAAATGGGGAAGTGACTCTCTATGGAAGAAAGGAGGACAGAAAAGTCTTGTTGCTCAGAAAGAACAAGTATCATTTGTTTCTCATATCTTGTGTTTGTTCTCATGACCTTGCTTTGCCAGGCAGTCTTCTTGCAGATTTGAGAATGGTCCTGATGTCTTTTTCATGATTGTTTTTGTGATGCTACTTAAAAAATTAGAGTTAGTCATAGATATCTAGCAGGGAAAATAAGCTTTTTTAAAGAGGTAATTTGGTTCTAGTTCTGATAGAAGAAAGGTTTTTCAAAATTGGGTAATAGAATGGTCATGAATCCAACTTTAGGACTAGTGTAACTGAAGTATATCTCAGAATTTGAAGTTTTGTGTAGGAATGACATTTTCCCTACTTACACTATTAGCACATTTTTAAATCTCAGTTTTTCAAAAACAGGAGTATATGTGAAAACATGAAGGAGACAGAAGGCAAGGGGGTTGAGTGTCACTACACAGAATGTAATTCTGAAGAGTGTACTGACTACTGAAACAGTAAGTGCCCAACAGACCATTACATTAGAAGGGGAAATGTATTCTTGTCCCAAAATTGCCTTAAAAGCCACTGACGTGCCTATGAAACTTTCACTGCAGAATTAAAAAATCAAAACTGATCTTGTGTCAGCAAGGTAACACATTAGGCATATTGGAACAATTGTTGAATTCAATTGTTCAGAAAGCAACATGCACCAACAGGTTGCATGGGCAAGACCCAGCATAGCAAAATAGATTCAGCAGTTAACAGGAAGATCTTCTCCTTAACATGCATGCTCAGAGAATCTGTTGAAATAATTAGAAAAATAAATATTTACCTCTTTGGAGGCATGATGTGGAAATAACAGATGACCAACTTTTACCAAGTATGGAGTAGTAAGGTCCGTGTCTGCTCGCCAAGAAATTGGTAGGAGTTTTGCAAACAGCTCAGCGCAGGCAGCTACTGAGTTTGGAGAATGTAAGCAAGAAATGAAAAGATGAAGTATGGCTGGTAGACTATGAAAGAAACACCTGAGATGTAAACTTGGCTTCTGTTCAGATATTTTCCTGCGCAATCCTGCTCAAGGTCACTTCTCTGTATGCTGTCTTTCTCATTTGCAAATTAAGAGTAATACCTTTCTGCTTTGGATTATTTATGATGAAGACTAATTAAAATTTGTAAGAGCACTTTCAGAATTTAGTGTTGCAAAAACGCTAGAAGATTTGTAATTTTGATAAAGAAGAGACCTGTGTTGAATAGTGAGAGGAAACACCACGTAACAGACAGCTAATATAGTTAGAAGAGCTGACAATGTTTTGACCAGTCTTTGTGATGGACTATTTTCCTAATCTTGCACCTTTTTTTTTCTGAAAGGATGGAAGTTATAAGAATTATTATTCCTTATTATTTCTTGAAACAAAGCTGTTAACTGTCCAACCAAACAGATTTTAATGAGAGGCTGGTTTATTTTCGTAGAGTAGAAATCTAATTATGACTTTAAATCATGGGTTGGCTCAAAGAATCTGAGCAAATTGTAACACGGGAAAACTGGCCATCAATTACAGGGGAAAAGGGAACCCCATTTTCCTTAAGTACTCTGACTGGAAAGAAATACTTTCACAGGGGGCTTTCCTTTGCAGATATTGTGGCTGTTTTCTAATCAGGGAAAAAGAGACTGACTCCTTAAAAGTTTTCCACATACCATTTCCCATATACCAGTCACACTCTGGGCTTAAGTTTTTGCTTCCAAATGGAAAGTGTATGTAGCACCTATAATTCAAGTTTTTGCTCTGGATTTTTGCTTTGTGCTTATTGTAAATGTAGCTGTACACTACTCAACCTCCTTTGACGCCTTGTCGCATGACCTGATGAAATGATATATGTGCTTGAAGTAGGTTCTTGTGTAACCACTAGTAGAACAGTGTCAAGGCATTTCAGTGACAATGAGAATGAGATTTATTGAATATATCTAGGAATATTCAAACAATAGCACTCCTGCTGAATTTTTGTGGTCACGTAGGTATTAAAGGTTCCTAACGCGCGACACAGACATAAAATTCAATGCAGGAGGTAATGACTCTTCATAAATGCAGTACATACATGAAATCACCTGTGAAGGCTCTTAAAGTACACCTGTTAAATTCTAGTTGATTTTCAAGCAGAATATCTAATGACAATTAGATTTTTTTTTAGAATATAATTTAAATTTTCTGGAAACATTGATTTTTTATTATTTTAAACTTATTGCATAGCATCTATCCATATAGAATTTCCATACAATACTGATGAAAAAATCAATTTTTTGAAAAGAAAGATTGAAGAATCCACTCAGAGTTCACATGTGATCTGTTCTGTAGTGTTTTTATTTGTAATAAACCTAAAAAAATACTATTGGTTCTTGAGTTTGAAGAGAATCAGTGCTTCATTATACTATTTCAGCTTACTTCCTTGCTCCAATCTTCCTTATATTTGCATATAGTTCTAGTGTAATGGATATGTAATGATATACTGAAATAAAATGGAAATGGTAAAAAAATTATCATGAAAAGTCAGAAATACTTTTCAGCAGTAAAAATGTTCTCTGTTAATTCATTTCAAATATCAAGTAATAGCACTTTTCTTTCATTTGGAAGGTTAGTTGAAAGAATATTTGAGTTTATCATATCTGAAAGTTCTAACTGTGCTATAATTTAAATTAATTTCCCTGGCTATAGATTTTTAAATTAAATACTAGTAATATTTTATTTGCATTAAAGGTTTTGCTGCTTGCTCTTTTCCTCCTGCAGGATTGCCACCATCACACCCATGCTTAGTAGAAGAAAAAAAACCATACAAACATGGGTCACTGACAAATGAAAAAAACCAATATTTTATTAATACTTTGAATGAATAGTCAACTGTTATCATCAATCAGCCACACATTTAATTTTCATCTTGATCTTACCTTATATCCTCTTCTTCTAGTGGAAACTGTTCATATGGGCGCTTTTCTTTTATCATTAATTTGGCAGTACAAAACCTATTAATTTCCAAAGGCCCCTTGCCTCCTCTGCAAATGATTTTCCTTATATCTTTACTTCAAATTCCTCTTGGTTTAAAGTTCTTTGCAACCTTTTACTTAGTGCTTAAAATAGGATCTACATTTTTTTTAATAAATGACTACTTCTTTGGTAAGCTTTTAAACAAACCAGACATGGAAGTGATAATTTTTACTCTCCCCAAATCTAACATATGCTCGCATCAATTATTTCATGCTACCAACACAAAAATACCTGAAGCGAATATTTAGAAGTGGTGGTCAAGGGAGTTTTGAACAGTCTTTGCACTTTTCATAGCATTCGTATTTTGTAAAGCACTTGTGTGTGAGAACTGCTGATAGACAGATGTTTGTATCAGAGAAGGTTGAGAAAAATTGAGATTATGTCAGATTCAAATTCCAAGAAACATCCTACCTTTCTATATATTGAGTAAAACTCTAGATATTAGTATGAAATTTGCTCTTGGTTATTTCAAACAGATGAGTATGCATCCTACATATGTGTGTATGAATTCCAAGACAGCTTTTGAGTGTGACAGCTTGGTGGTTCTTTTAGACTGAAGTAATTAAGCTGAAGTGAATGATTGGCTTGATCCTGGAAACTAAGATGGAAAACAGAACAGTCCTGGGGATCACAGAGTTTGTCTACACGGAATACCACATATCTTGTTCTATAAATTATTTACAATTAATTCATTGCAGTTATTGAATGTTAATTATTATTGCTGAGCAGAACTGACCTCTGCATAGATGCGTGTTTCCATTTTCTCTTACACTCTAAGTAGCAGCTAATTTTCCTTTTTTCATGTGAAAAAATGCCTTCCCCTGTTTTTCTAGTAAACAGTCTTTCATTAAAACTTGATTTTTCTGTGAAGTCTCATGCAAATCTGTAATTAGTTTCTGAATTCCAGTCAATTAAATACTGGCTTAAAATAGTTCCTACTTAGAGTCTCATGGTATTTTGGCCCTCTCAGATGTGCGGGTTAGACTGTGCAGAAAAACTACAGAGCAAGCATTAGTTAGTCTCTTTGGGTTGTGTAATTATCTAGTTACCTACCAAAAAGGTAAAAATGCTTGCTAAAAAAGAAACCTTTGCAGCAGCTGCATAGTATAGCACGTGTCTCACTAGTTCAAGCACTGTAATAACAAAAACAGCTATGCAATATTTGGAGTGTTGAAATTCTTCTAGTTCGGGATGTTTTTGTAACATAATTGTTAATACTGCATAGGTTTTGTTTTTGCAAATAACCTAAAGTATTATTGCAGCCTACTGTGTCTGCACTTTTCCCTTAGTAGAAGACATGGAATTCACTTTACTTAGTTCATGTCAGTTTAACATTGGTGTAATCAATTGTATTGATTACAGTGGATTAACTGGTGTATTTGCAGATGAAAGGAGGTATCGCTGAGATTGAGGCAATAACAGAAGGTATGGACCCTACTCTGTTACTATTTTATTCAAGGGGAGAACAGACTGAAGCACAATAAAAAGCTCTCGGTTGTATTTTCTGCTGGGAAGCTGATTTTATGACTTAAAATATGAACAGAATCACTGGTAGTTGTCACATGGCCCCAACTCTGCAAATTGTAATGGAAACCCACTGATCTGTTTTTTTTGTTTTACTGTATGTCTGTTTGAAGGACTTTAGAATTACCATCCACTGTCATCTTTTTCTACTATAATTACTACTATTGCTATTACTATGCTTTATTAAAAAAGTTAACTAAATGCCCAGTACATTTTGCAAAGATTGATTGTCACTTCTCATGGTAATAGAAATTGGGAATAACTAAGCTCAGAGAATAGTAACTTTGAATGCTACAGGACAGGAAATTTGACTTGTGATAGCTTGTCCAATTTTTATTGAGTATTGAACTTCTGCATCCATGTTAGAAAAGAAACTGTCCTCTCCCCTACTGAAAGCTAGGGATTTTTTTAATCATGTTGTCCTGGTTTGATGAGTTGAGGAAGATGTTTAGAATTAGTGGTTTTGCCTTCTACCTACTCTTTTTTCAAGGCTTAGGCAAACTGAATTTATGCATCATGAATACAGGCAAAGTGAGTTGTTTTGAATATCTTTCAAATGAAACAAATATTCACTTCTCTATGCATTTATGTAGTCGTTGGCTTTATTTTGCTTTTTTTTTCTGAAAATAAAAAATCCTCCTCCTGCCTAGCTTATTGACAAGATCAGGATACCAGCTTAGGAACTTCAGTGAATGTAAAGCTGCTCCCTGAGCACAAAAACTAATGAGTTCTGGTTTCCTGCAGGTCTTTGTCCTTTCTCCTTCCATCACCACCGCAATATCTCCAGTTCCCCCTCACCCTGCATGATATTGTTCTCTTTCTTCTGTTTCTCTTAGCTCCTGCTGATCTCTGAGCAGCAGGGGTTGTAACTCGTTCCAAGCCAAGTGCTGAGGGCCATGTGGTGGGCTTAACAGAGCAGGTAAGTCTTGAACTCTTTAATTGAATGTGATTGAAATTTAATTCACTACCAAAAAAAGTGAACTTGCAAAACTCAGACAATGCTTTGGAAAAAGATAACCTGATTAGAAATTGTGAATTTGTTACAAGATATAGAGATGTCCAACGTGGAAACGGAGTTTAGGATTCAGATCCTGAAAAATAGATTTAGATATGTGAACAAAGTTGTGAGTCGTCCAGCTTGAGGCGTTTAGTTCTACAAACTAAGTTAACGTATTAATTCATTTGTTAGAAGCTGCATATGTGTTTACTGTGTTACTATTTAAATCTCAGCAACGTTGCACCACTTTTATCCAAGTTAGTCCATCAACGTAAGCGAGTAATTGGGTTTTTTTTATTTATTTATTTTCATATTCTCAGCTCTGGCAAAACACATAAAGCTCTTCAACTGCCATTCTCGTTTTTTTTTTTTAAATCTCTTACAAAATATGAAAATCCAGACAGACTTGTTTTAGTGTTCTTGTATGTTGTTGTTATTTTTTTAGTTGCAGAACAGACGCCTGTAATTTTTGATATGTCTTTTCATGAATGAATCAGAATTTCCTGATGACAAACTCTCCACTGCTATGAAGAATTACAAATCAAATATTATAAGTAGTTCAGTTGTCTTTCACATGCTTCTTTAGTCACTGTCTCCCAGCTTGTGTCTTGCATGGCTCTCTTCTTTTTGTTTTTACTTAAAATTGTGTGCCTTCTTTCATTTCACTTGCTGTGATACAGTGATTAAACATTCCCATCAGTGTACTAACAATTATTTAGGAAAACATCTGGTCTAAATAAAAATTAAGTTACTCATTTTCACTCTTGGTTTTATTACTGATGATTTGAAATCACATGCAGCTCTGATAGTAGTATAGCAATAAGAGTACTGGCCTTATGGGCCAAATTCCGTAAATTCTTGCATTTAAGTTTAGATTTGGAAGTATGGAAACTCTACTCAAAGTATCTCTTGCAGACTCACTTTATTATCTTTGTCTTCTCAGAATAACTATTACATATTTTTGGAAAGCCTACCTGGCCGCACTGCATTATTATACCAAGCTTCACGGCCTTTGCAATAGGTCAATGGAACCAGACTGGAATAGATTTCTTTAGACTGCAGTAGGGTAGTATTCTCTGAAGAGCTGATAAGCACACATGCTTAACACAAATGGGCTTATTTATCAGATGAACACTCATATCGGCAGGGGTTTTCATAAGCGAATTTGACTTTGTCCTTTTATAGTATTACTTGGCATTATTCCTCGATCATGTGTTGTTTAGGGAGATGAAGAAAATACACAGTCCTGTTAACACTTTTAATAAAAACCTTGGGAGATACTTTGGAACCAATAAGGAGCCAGCAGAAAACAGAACTAGAGGGATTTGAGTAGGGTGTGCTCTCAGGAGCTGAATGAACCCTACTGACTCACCCAGAAGGTTTTTTTACGTGATTTTGAGTTTTTATATTTATTTCTTTTGCTAACTTAAAGGCACAGGGGTAAGGGTTGGCTGAGAGTCTTATTAACCACTTGTTGTATATAGTTAACAAGAAATTAATATTAGCAGATTCTGAAAATCCCAGCCACATACTTGAATATGCTTGCAAAAGCATTTCCCATCCTTTAAAATGGAATATTACATTGAAATCTATTTTTATATGATGTCCATTACCATTGCATCTGCAATTCTTGGTGTTTTATTAGCATTCAGGTATTGAATTTACACATCATTTAAAGTGGTGATCTTAAGACATTCAAATATTCAGTTTAACGCTATGCTTCTACTTACTTGGAAGCGTCTCTTGAAATTGTCACTTGTGTTGTAATACCCCTACCTTTTTGTTATCTCTTTAGATACTAAAACTGGGAGCATTTTATTTCACCAGGTCTTTTAAATGTATTACTGTAGTTGAAGAGGGATTGCTTACATATTTTCTAATAAAACCACACTCTGTTAAAAAAATGGATACTGAAGGTTTAAAGACAAGCAGGCAAATGACAACGAATACAAGGGAACAGTATTGAAAATTATTTTAAATATCATTAGAGATGAGTTTAGATTACTTGCTTTCTGGGATGGGTAGAATTCAGAATCTTATTTTAAAAATCAAATACTGCTTTCTGATGCGTTTTTGTTCCTACTATTTTTATTTAGATTACTAGCATGAAATAATTATTTAGTATTTAGTTTATTATTAGGCTTTTTTCTCCAAGGTTTTAAATCAGATGTTGTTAATGACTAGGTATGTGATTTAGTTCTCAGTACTTATTCAGGCTGATCTCCATGTTAGGACCCATGTCACTACTGACTTATGTGACGATACTATTTCCTGCTAAGCTGAATGTCTTTTGGAGCTAGTGGAGGACCTTAATGAATTTACTTGACTCTAGATTAAGTTTTGTGGAGGGCAAACCATAGTTTTGGGCACTTTTACTGTCATTATGAGCCTTAGCAAAATATTACTATAATTAGGCCAACACAGTCCATATTTAGTTAATTTCACACATTAATTGAAGTTGGTAACTTCAGTCACTTCAGTTACTCAGACTAATTTTGACAGATTGCATACACATAACATTTCGTGTATGCATAAAGGCGTATTTAAAGGATTGCAGGCAGTCACGTTATCCGTAAAAATCAAAAGAATTTGCTACCATTCAGCAGGTATTTGCTAACTCTCTAATCGGAATGCGTTGCAATGACAAATAAACATGGATTAGCCTCTGCAACCCATACAGTAAAACCCCGTTAATGAGCAGCTGACAGCTGAACACCTCACCTACAGTGAAGACACTGATTTGGGAAGGACAGATAGCTCTCAGAAACGGGAATGCTTCAAGAGCTAGTACGAAATACACACAGCAGAAACTTACCTTCTGCTTCATTTACAGTTCAGATAGGTGGTATTAATTCAAGGCAGTATACTTGAATTCCTTTCCTTTTAATGGTTTTATCAGGACTCAGGTAATCCTCTGGGAAGTATCCATTACTTTGTACAAATTGAAACTTTTTTTATCTTTGTGTGGCAGAACAAAATGGTTGACGTAGCAAAAATAGTATTTAGCAAACTGTGTTAAAGGTATATTAATGGAATTCAATAGCATCTGCAATCTGAGGAAATCAAAATTAATTTCTATTTGGAGCATTTTGGTGTGAAATAAGTATTTGTGTATAGGTAACTCATGCAACATTCTATTCATTGGTCGATCAAACTGGCAGCATTGGAGTTTCTGCAAATTGTGTCAGTCCTGTTGATTGGAGAAGCAAAAGAAGCTACGCAAAAGTTTAAATATTAATTAAATAGCATCAAAAGAAAACTAAAATTGGACTAAAAAGGAACTTGGGTAAAATCCTTATTCCACTGCCATCTCCAGGTACTTGATTCATGCAGTCAGGGTTTCATCAAGTTTATAGAGTCCTGTTTTGAGGAGGATGGAAATTTAACATGCTCAGGAATTCTAGATAAAAATCACACCACTGTACACTCATTTTCAGATATGAAATAAGAGCAGTTGGTTTCCTAAGATAGATTAGTCATGACATAATTGATATAACTTCTTTTTCATTAGGTTAAAGTTTCATGAAGAATACAGACAATTTATGCTGACAATTTATGACTTGATAATGTTGTTTGACTGTTTGATTCTAGAAATAAAATGCTGAGAGAACAAAAGTAGTAAAACTATTTACTGTCCCAGTTCTTCACAACATAGGGCATAATTCAAGAAAAAGAAAGATACAGACAAAAAGTAAATGTGAGTACATTTTTATTTTGTTATATAGTTTATGAGTGGCTGTGGAACTGAAGGAAGTGATGCGTACCATACTATTTCTTGGGTTTAGTAAGGATCTTCTTGGACTGTTGTTCAGAGCCTCATTTTCTATGGTGTTTTTAGGCTATTCAATTTCAATTTTAGCAGTAATCCATAAAATTCCTGACAGGAATGTGTAGAAATATACAGAATTGTAGAAATGTACTGAATTGTAGAAAGTAACCAACTTAAGCATTCCCTGTCAACACCAAGGACTTTTTAATTCAAGTTTAAATTTTATGAGTGTTCTACTGTAATACTCCTTTCATTTACTGGTTTAAGGTGGGTTTTTTTTTTCTTTTTGGGGGGGTTATTAGGCAATATTGAAGATCTGAAAGATACAACATTTTGTGTTGTTCTGTTTTTACATATCTTGTGCAAAAATTACTCTGATTATTTTAAATCTGTACCTCAGTTACTGAACAAAACAGAGGGCTGCCAAAAGCATGTTTTATAGGATACGGATATCAATTTATTTTAAATGCTTGCTAAAATAAATTGGAATGCACTGTACTATAATTTAACTGTGCTTCTATGTGGTTACTCAGGAAGCTGTTAATAAAAAAAAAAGGAAAAAAAAAAGCAATTTTACCGATACCTGCGGGGGGAAAATCTAGAATAGTGGTCATTCATATTAAATTTATATCAACTTTATGAGGTTTTTGTCATCTTGACACATTTATGGAGCTGTTAAATTTTTGCTGCCTGGGGGTTATAATGTACTTGATGTAACCCCACTTATTAAATCGGGACCATGCAAGTAACGTTGACGACTTGTCATTCAAGAGTCAAACAAAGCCAAGTCTTCTCTAGTTCTAGAGGAAGGACATATTTGTCAGAGAGATAGGTAGGGATATAGATATTATGATCTATGTCAAAAAGATACTTGAAAAGGGAAAGAAGGAAAAATATACAAGCATTTAATTAGGTATCTCACAAAACCTCTCCTGCAATTGTTCATGGGTGATGAAACAAGGTATGATTGTGCTACGATAGCCTAAAAGACCTTCCATTGTCCTAACATGAAACTCCAGTGGGCAAGCAGATATACAGGATTTGTTATACATTTCACATTTCTGTATTAATGTACTTTATAGGAGCTGTATTTTCTCTATGGAAGGCCAAGTAAGCATATGTTGTATTGAGGCCTTATCACTGTGTTGTCATCACTACCTCAGGATAATTAAGTTGAATCAAATCCAGTGTAAATACACAACATTCTTGAAGCCTAATTTATTTATGTTGGAATCAGATCCAATAACAAAAAAAAATGTCAGGATCCACTGTAGTTCAGAGAGATCTAATTTGGAATTATTCTAGATAGAATAGATATCCTGAATAAAGAATCTAGATCTATTCTAGATAGAATAATTCTAAATTGGGATTCCGTATCACTGATCAGGAAGATTTCAAGCTTATCAATAACAGAATCACAGAATTACTGAGGCTGGAAAAGACCTCTGAGATCATTAAGTCCAGCCTATGACCACATCAGCTAGACTATGGCACTTAGTGTCACATCCAGCCTCTCCTTAAACACCTCCAGGGATGGTGAATCCATCACTTCCCTGGGCAGTCCATTCCAATGCCTGATCACCCTCTCCACGAGGAAGTGCTTCCTGAGATCCAACATAAACCTCCCCTGATGCAGTTTCAGGCCGTGCCCTCTCTTCCTGTCACTGGTTGCCTGGGAGAAGAGCCCGACCCCCACCTGACTACACCCTCCCTTCAGGTACTTGTAGGGAGTGATAAGGTCCCCTCTGAGTCGCTTCTCCAATTCATCACTAAGAAGGTTGTTGTGTTGCTACATCTCTGAGCTTTGTACCTTTCTCTTCGTAATCACTCACTGAAAAGCTTCAGAGCAGGTAAGACTGCACTGGGGAAGGAATCTAAGCAAAAAAAAAGGCTGGCAAAAAGCTTTTGGGGGGCTTTTTTTAAGCCGGCTACAGCAGCCACACCTGAGGCCGCACCGGCAGCTCCAGGGCGGACACTCGAGATAGCGTGGGCGGAGCCACCCTCAGCGGCGCGGCGATTTTAAACACGGTGATCAGCTGTTAACTGTGCCCTCAGGGTATAAGAAGCCTTGGGGAGGGCAGGGACTAGTCCCTGTTCACTGAACAAAAGGTCTAGAAGGGTAAGTCTTTGTTAAAAGGCAAGTACTTGAAAGACCTGTAAACTATTCCGTGCATAGCTTTCCGGAGAGTCTTTGTATTGTAGAGCCAACTATGGTTGCCACCAGGTCAATGGTTGTTAGAAAAGCTGTGGGCACCCAGACAGAGGCCCCACGTAAGCATGTGGGTGTTCAGGCCTCGGGCTGCAGAGAATGCTGGAGCCTGGCACTGGCCATGGAGGGTAGTGGAAGTGACACTTGTGTCCGATGTGACCAGGTGAGCGATCTGCTCAGCCTGGTGGTTGAACTGAAGGAGGAGGTAGAAAGGCTGAGGAGCATTAGGGAGTCGGAGAGAGAGACAGATCGGTGGAGTCACGTCCTGAATGGCGAGCAGCAAGCTCTGCAAAGAGCTGAATATCCCCCCACCTCTGGCCATCAGGCAAAAGGGGGGGACCTAAAGGATAGGGAAGAGTGGAAGCAGGTACCTGCCAGGAGAGGAAGGAAAATCCCTGCCCGGCCTCCCTCACCTGCCCGGTTGCCCCTGCAAAACAGGTATGGGGCTCTAGACAATGAGAGCCAGGCAAAGGAAGAGTCAGTGGAGGGTTCACCCGTAGGGCTGTCTAGGGTGAGTAACTCGGATACATGCATTAGGACTTCTTCATCTAAGAAAAAAAGGAGGGTAATCGTAATTGGAGACTCCCTCCTGAGGGGAACAGAGGGCCCTGTCTGCCGCCCTGATCCGACCCACAGGGAAGTCTGCTACCTCCCTGGGGCCCGAGTTAAGGATGTTATCAAGAAGCTTCCTGGTCTGGTCAAACCCACGGACTATTACCCGCTTTTGGTTATGCAGATCGGTAATGATGAGATAGTAGAGAGACGGCCAGAAGCAATCAAAAGGGACTTTAGGGCACTGGGGCGGATGCTAGAAGGATCAGGCGCACAGGTTGTGTTTACCTCTATTCCTTCAATTATGAGGGAAAATAGTGGTAGGTTTGACAAAGTGCAGCAGATTAATACTTGGCTAAAGGGGTGGTGCCAGCGGTCTAGCTTTGGATTTTTTAACCATGGGGAGATGTACAGGGCACCTGATCTACTGAAACAAGCTGGGGTTCAAATGACACAAAGGGAAAAAAGGATCCTTGGTCATGAGCTGGCGGGACTCATAGAGCGTTCTTTAAACTAGATATGAAGGGGGATGGGGTTATAGCTGAGATTGCAGCGGGGCAGTGCTCTAGAAATTATGAGGACCGGGTGGCCTCCCATCCCCCTAGGGTGAGATCAGTGTGCTCAGCTTGCTCCCTGAAATGCTTATACACCAATGCACGCAGCATGGGGAATAAGCAGGAGGAGCTAGAAACCTGGGTTCGGGCAGGAGATTATGATCTGGTGGCAATTACAGAGACATGGTGGGACAGCTCACATGACTGGAATGTGGTCATGGGTGGCTATGTCCTTTTCAGGAAAGACAGGCCAGCCAGGCGAGGTGGTGGAGTCGCTCTTTACGTGAAAGAGCAACTACAATGTCTTGAACAGCATCCAGGCATGGATGAGGAGGAGCAAGTTGAGAGTGTATGGGTTAGAATTAAGGGGCAGGCTGGCAGGAGAGATACTGTCGTGGGTGTCTATTACAGGCCACCAGATCAGGGTGAGGAAGTTGATGAGGCCTTCTACAGGCAGCTGAGAGCGGTCTCACAATCACAGGCCCTGGTTGTCGTGGGGGATTTTAACTTCCCTGATATTTGCTGGAAGGACAACTCAGCCAGCCAGCCACAGTCCAGGAGGTTCCTCCAGTGCATCGATGATCATTTTCTGATGCAAATGGTGGAGGAGCCGACTAGGAGAGGAGCACTGCTGGACCTCATCCTCGCTAACAAGGAGGATCTGGTTGAAGCAGTAAAGGTTGAGGGCTGCCTTGGCTTCAGTGACCATGAAATTGTGGAGTTCAGGATCTCATGTAGCAGAAACAAAATAGCAAGCAGAATTGCAACCCTGGACTTTGCCAAGGCAAACTTTGGATTTTTCAAGCAATTACTCAAGAAAATCCCATGGGCAAGGCTGTTTGAAGGTAAAGGGGCCCAAGATAGTTGGTTAGCGTTCAGGGACTGCTTCTACCGTGCTCAAGATCAGAGCATCCCGACACGTAGGAAGTCAAGGAAGGGAGCCAGGAGACCTGCGTGGCTAAACAGGGATCTGCTGGGTAAGCTCAAGGGCAAGAGGAGAATTTACAGATCTTGGAAGGCAGGGCTGGCCACTTGGGAAGAATATAAGGCTGTTGTCCAAGGATGTAGGGAGGCAACTAGGAAAGCAAAGACCTCCCTAGAATTGAACCTGGTGAGAGGGGTCAAGGACAACAGGAAGAGCTTTTTCAAATACGTGGCAGATAAAACTAAGACCAGAGGCAATGTAGGCCCACTGATGAATGAGGTGGGTGCCTTGGTGACAGAAGATACAGAGAAGGCAGAGTTACTGAATGCCGCCTTTGCCTCTGTCTACTCTGCCGGAGGCTGTCCTGAGGAGCCCCGTTCCCCTGAGGCCCCACAGGAAGTCAGGGCAGTGGAGGAGTTTGCTTTAGTCGATGAGGACTGGGTTAGGGACCAATTAAGCAATCTGGACATCCATAAATCCATGGGTCCAGACGGGATGCATCCACGGGTGCTGAGGGAGCTGGCTGATGTCATTGCTAGACCACTCTCCATCACCTTTGCCAAGTCTTGGGAGACGGGAGAGGTGCCTGAGGACTGGAGGGAAGCAAATGTCACTCCAGTCATCAAAAAGGGCAAGAAGGAGGACCCGGGTAACTATAGACTGGTCAGCCTCACCACCATTCCTTGGGAAGTGATGGAACGACTTATCCTTGGTGCCATCTCAAGGCATATCAGGGATAAGAGGGTCATTAGAGACAGTCAACATGGCTTCACCAAAGGGAAGTCGTGCTTGACTAACCTCATAGCCTTTTATGAGGATATAACAAGGTGGATAGATGATGGCCGAGCGGTGGATGTGGTCTACCTTGACTTCAGTAAAGCATTTGACACAGTCTCCCACAGCATCCTTGCTGCTAAACTGCAGAAGTGTGGTCTAGACTCTGGGGTAGTGAGGTGGACTGCGAACTGGCTAAGGGGAAGAAGCCAAAGAGTTGTGGTCAATGGGGCGGAGTCTGGTTGGAGACCTGTATCCAGTGGAGTGCCTCAAGGGTCGGTACTGGGACCAGTATTATTCAGTATATTCATCGATGACTTGGATGAGGGACTAGAGAGTACTATCAGCAAGTTTGCTGATGACACCAAGCTGGGAGGAGTGGCTGACACACCAGAAGGCTGTGCTACCATCCAGCGAGACCTGGACAGGCTGGAGGGTTGGGCGGGGAAAAATTTAATGAAATACAACAAGGGTAAATGTAGGGTCTTGCATCTGGGTAGGAACAACCCCAGGTTCCAGTATAAGTTGGGGAATGACTTATTAGAGAGCAGTGTAGGGGAAAGGGACCTGGGAGTCTTGGTGGACAGCAGGATGACCATGAGCCAGCAGTGTGCCCTTGTGGCCAGGAAGGCCAATGGCATCCTGGGGTGTATTAGAAGGGAGGTGGTTAGTAGGTCGAGAGAGGTTCTCCTTCCCCTCTACTCTGCCCTGGTGAGACCCCATCTGGAATACTGTGTCCAGTTCTGGGCCCCTCAGTTCAAGAAAGACGGGGAAATGCTGGAGAGAGTCCAGCACAGGGCAACTAGGATGATTAAGGGAGTGGAGCATCTCCCTTATGAGAAAAGACTGAAGGAGCTGGGGCTCTTTAGTTGGGAGAAGAGGAGACTGAGGGGTGACCTCATTAATGTTTACAAATATATCAAGGGGGAGTGTCACAAGGATGGAGCCAGGCTCTTCTCGGTGACAACCACTGATAGGACAAGGGGTAATGGGCTGAAACTGGAACATAAGAGGTTCCGCTTAAACTCGAGAAGAAACTTCTTCTCAGTGAGGGTGATGGAGCCCTGGAACAGGCTGCCCAGAGAGGTTGTGGAGTCTCCTTCTCTGGAGGCATTCAAGACCTGCCTGGACACGTTCCTGCGTAGCATAGTCTAGGCATTCCTGCTCTGGCAGGGGGATTGGACTTGATGATCTTTCGAGGTCCCTTCCAATCCCTAACATTCTATGATTCTATGAAAAGACATAAAGTCATTTGCAAAAACTTAATACATTCATGTTCATACCTTCATAGTCTCTAGAAGATACTGGTTTTGGCTAAAATTTTGGGTCAGAAGGGAACACTCCAACTTCTTCAAATATCTAAGAACTTGTATAACAAATCCATGTTAGATTCAAATTACAAAATTATACAAATAATTTTTTGTTAGCAATTTTTTATGTATTGTACCAAGCTAGATGGCTTTATATTTGAAATTTTAGACTTAATTTATGAGGTTTTTTTCACTAGCTCATTTATGTTTTCTGTGGCAGGACACATTCTTCTCATAGAAAAATGTATTCTTTATCTCACAGCCAAAATACTTCTATTTTTACTAGGCACTAACTGCACAACTGAGCACATATAGCTGAAACTCTCAGTAGGAAACATTGGTTATATAGCTTTTAGCTTCATTAGGAAAATCTCATGGTAAATATTCCCATTTCTAAACATAGTACTATATGGTATTTACTGAACTGAATCATAGCCCTGCAGATTGGTAACTTGTGCTTTGCCACATCTGAAGTATTATCTTTTTCACATTTTGTTTCATGTAGAGCTACCAACACTCTGGTTGCTCTCTGATATCAGCATGTACATAACAGGTAAAGAAGTTTTACGAGAATGTGTGTTCTGCTGACCATTCACTGCAAATTGTCTCTGCCCAAATAAAAGTAAAGTGAGTACAGCCTCTTCTTTAGTTTTAGTTTTCTAAGTGAAAAAAAATAAATGACACATGAAAACATATATGAGAGTTAATTGAAATTTTTGTGTGCTGGATGTAGACAAGCCACCTTTTCTTTTTCTTTCCACAGGCAGCTGTATCATGTAGGCAATAGGTGACTCTTCTTCCCTATACATCATTGATTTTAAATCTTAAAGAGGGAAGTACATTCCAGCTACTAAAAAAACCCCAAAAAAGCAACAAAAAAACCCCAAACAAACCAGCATAAAAAACCACTAGTAAATATTTCAGAGCTACGTATGTCTTCACTATTCCAACTATATTTAATAATATCCTGAATGCAATACAAAGTATATATAATGTCTTTTTTTTGTGTAGAAAATAATCAACTATGGCTAACTGTAAAGTAATCACAAGGTTTTTTCATGAGAGTAAATTTTTTATGTTAAACAGGCAGAGACAGACAACTTCCACAAATCTAGTTTCATCCACAAATCTTCTTCTTGACAGATTGTAAATTATAGCATCCAGAATTTTTCATCAGGGAGATGAATGAATGAAGCTGAAAACAAAGATATTAATATTATCGCATCAAAGATATATATCCAGTCATGTGCCATATATTGTATATAGCACTGAATTTTAAGTTTCTTTCTTTCATTTATGTAGCTGTATTAAAAACTTAGAAAATTGCTTGAGGAGAGCAGTGGATATAGTATTTGTATTAAAGTCATTTTTACTATATCTTCAGTGCTTATGTTAGTTATTAATATAAACTCAGCAATTTAATTTAGCTACTTTTATTTTTATCTTGTTAGTGGGGTTTTTTGGTTGTTCTTCCAAAAGCCATACTGCAAATTAATTTACAACAGTTTCTCTATATAACTTTGGGCTTAGCTTATGAGGACAATATAAGAGTTTTCAATGAAAATTGAATAACTCATGTATTTTTACAACTAAAAGTAGAATATGTATCAAAACTAAAGTTTTCCACATATGCATTCCTGTGCTTAGGAAAACAAGTCCTTCAATACCAAGACTTCTCTATTATTTTTTTCAGACTAATGATAGAATTTCCAGAATTATTCTGCTCCAGGACACATCTGTTTTATGTGGGTCAGTAGTGAAGGTAGAGGTAGCACAGACTGGTGCAAACTTATTTTGAAAACCCTACCAGAACTATGTTCAGAATATAACATTTTAACATACTATGTAGTTCTGCAGAGAGAGCGGTTACTTTGTACTTACGACTTACTCTAATTAAAAAAAAAAATTGTGTTTAAGATTCTATTTCTCACAGATGTTAATAACAGATATTTTAGTAGATTAATAGAAATAATTTGAATTTTACTTTCTTAGTCGTATCTGTTTGTGTAATGAGCCTCCTCATGTTTGTAGCTGCTGTGGGGAAAAAGCAGTCAGGCTCAGAGAATGGCAGCAGGAGAGCAACTCTTTCGTCTACAATAAGCATTCCCAGTCTTAGCACGCTCCATTCTCTCCATGTGCAGATCCAGTACAGAGTGAACTTCAGTACTGGAAAATAGACCACAGTTTTTAAAGAAATAAAAAAAGGAAAAAAAATAGAAAACGGGTAGTCATGGAGCACGCTGCCTGTTTCCTTTTTTATTTTCTTCATTCCATGCTTTCTTGCATTCATCCACAAATACGTTTTGTACCACCGCATGGGCTTGGTTAAAGTCTTATTGTCCTAGTTTTTGTAATAGTTAAATAGCACATAAAATATGGTATTGATCAATATGTACTGATTACAAAAATGCTAATCACTGAAGGAAACTACACTGCAAAAATTTTAAGGCATGGATGTCACACATAGGAATGAAAGATATGCTAAGTCTAAAATGTATTTACTATCTTATTAAGGATTGCCATGTCAGCAATATGCAAACATATTTTATTGACTGCAATAGGTGCATCAGAAAGAGATTTTTATCCTATATGACAAGAGGTGTCTTTTATAGTCAAATATTAGGAGGAAAATAACTTTTAGATTCATCTAAAGAGGTTCTTTTTGCTCAGCTGTTAACTCTGTACCTGACTTAGAAAATATCACTGGAATTTGGGCTTGAAATTTGGGTGTATGGGATGACTATGTGAATGTGTCAGAAAAATCTTACAAGATACTGAAAAATGGCTATTCTGAGCAAAAGAAAACTGGAGAAATTCTTTCTATGACCTGATCTTTGATAAGTATATCAATAAGAACTTCTAGTTCCAAGATTCATACGAGGTCCCAGCTACGAGTAAGTTTATCTATTAGTTATTTCAATTTTTTCCAGCCTGTGCTCCTGCTCTTTATCAAAGGCTAGTCAGCCAAGATGAGCCTTCTCACTAAGGTAGATAAAGTATTTCATTACAATTTCCATTATCATAGAGAAAAATCATTCTGAACTGAAAACTATGTCAAAATATTTCAAACAAATATAAATTGCAGGAGTTGAAATATTTAGCTCATTCATCCTGTTTGGGTCTATTTTTAAATCCAGTGCTTTGAAATGTGCTCGTGGTTTTTAAATAAGCTATTCTGCCAGGGTATTCTTCATCTGCAGGATGTTTTATTTCAGCAACTCCCTTGCCTTTTCATTCATTTTGTTTCTAAGGGGAAATAGGTATTGACCTATCTGAGGGGGGGAAATGGAGTCTTCAGGAAAAAGAAGGAAAGCTGCAAATGCATCAGCTTTTACAATACTGTCTTGGTATCGGTGATAAATACCACAATAAGGAAGTTACTGTAGTGGACTTTTCAACTGCTAAGCAAAGGAGTGTCATGACAATTTTAGGTGAAATAGTGCAAGTTAATACAGGAAACAGACTTTCATCACTTCAACATTACAGAATCAACAAATAAACAGTAAAGATTAATGGAAAACAAAAAGACCATATAATGGTTTACTGTATAAATATTATTGAGAATACAGATTAGTTTAAGAAGGTTCAACAAATATGTTTTTAACTTACTTTCTGCATAGCATTAAACCATTCTTGTTGAAAACACAGTATTTTTATTGGCAATGTGTAATGGCAGTTAGTGTGGCGTTGACCCTGTTACTATCCTATAGTAGCTAACTTCTAGTGGAGGGCAAGAGACAGCAGCTAATGGAATTGTGCAAAATTCAGGAAAGCCCTATTTCTATGTATTTGAAGGTACATATATGAGAACCACGCAAAATCATAGAATTATAGAATGTGTTGGGCTGGAAGGGACTGTAGCAGGTGCATCCCCCTACTCTGAGATGTCTCCCCTCACAGAGGTTGCCAAGCAGATTTCAGAGAAACTGCTGGAAGTTTCTGGCTAGTTTGGATCTAGCCCACCAGTCTAGGGCTACACCCAGGAAGTTGGCTGGTAGCCAATGGGAGGCCGAGGTGGCTTTGAATGACCACAGCTCTGATTCGACTGAGCTTTAAAATGGGGTCCTGCTTGGGGGTGTGTTGGAGCTGTCCCTTTGGAGTAGCAGGTCTTGCAGTTGGGGCACAGCCTCCCCCTTGGTTTGGGATGCCAGCCAAGGTTAATCCTTGAGGTTGAGCTTCCTTATCTTTGTGCAGGTGAGTGTATTTATGATCCGGATCACTATTCTTTGTTAAGGGTTGGGTGTAGTGCAGTAGCTGCTCTTCTCAACTAATACTAGAACTTGTAAACTTGGGGGAGCTTTCATTTCTTAAATAAATCCAATTTAATTACCCATGTGGATTTTTCTGAGAATGGGAGCACTCCTCTCAGGGACCTATATACCTATATTTCAAAACTCTGTTCTGCCACACAGCAAACCCACAGTTTTACCTACATAAGTATTTTTGTCCACAAAACTACTGAAAAAGTGCTTAAGGAGTGGTGCCAAACTGGAGTCAAAATTCAACATTTTAAGCAGGAAAAGAGCTATACTGAATTAAAGAAGAACTGAAGAAGTGCATGAAGTGATTTTCCTCCCTTTTTGCTTCGTTTAAAGAAAAACCCCACATATTTCAGAAAAGCATTGACCTAGTAGTAAATGAAGGAGACAATACTGCGACTATACTTATCTTGAAATTACTGCAGTCCATTACAAGCCATTTGTTCTGGTGAATGAACCACAAAACCAAAGTTACATAACTGGTATTTTTTCAATTCTGCAGGATTAATGCCAAAGAGTGTAATTTTACTGAGCACCTTGCTGAGTGTCTTTGCAGATTCGTTTCCTGTGTAATTCTGGAATTTTGTCATATTTAGGCACATCAACTTGTTCTTAAACTGGAGTGATGTGATTCTGTAGCGGCTAGGTAAGTCGGTGTACTCAGTGTATGAAAGGTTTAGGTCTTTATCTGATTTCCAAGCAAGCAAGAGGAGAACTTCCTTGGAACTTCATCATTCAAGACCAGGCATTGTGTCTCAATGGAGAGTGAAGTTCAGCCCCAGAGGGGGTTATTTTGTCATCTAGACAGAATACTTTCATACTTTTAGTTGGAGAAACAAGTTGATCCATGTGTTTGTGAATGTGTAGACAGAAAAAGTCTTTTAAGACTTCATTATGAAAAGAAAAAAGGACAGGAATATGCACTTGTACTTTCCCTAAGCAAGTAATTATATTTCAAACTGGTCTGTCACATTTACAATACTTACAAATCCATAAAATATGAGTAAGTGAACTATAAGGTGTTTCCCATGTAACATTTGAAATTCAAAGAAAGAGCACTTCTGCCATGCTACTCAAAGATTTGCAGGTATGTAAAGGCATGTTTAAATTATAACTGGCATATTAAATTACAAACACAGAAAAGCAATAAGAAAAATAGCACAAAGATACAGAAATAAGGGACTAGAAAACAGAATTTTTTTATCCTACTCATTAATTCACGTTCTCACTTTGTCACCCAAAAATATTTATTTTGAAGAAACACTGGCCAAAAAAAATATAAATCTCTTTTTTTTGCTCACAAAATAGTAACTACAATCCAGAGCAGTACACGTAGAAATTACTTTTTCCATGACATTTTTTAGATCATGAAATCATGGAATGGTTTGCGTTGGAAGGGCCCTTAAAGATCACGTAATGCCAGCCCCCTGCCGTGGGCACGGTCACCTCCCACTAGACCTGGTTGCTCAAAGCTCCATCCATCCTGGCCTTGGATACTTCCAGGGAAGGAGCATCCACAGCTTCTCTGAGCAACCTGTTTCAGTGCCTCACAGAAAAGATTTTCTTCCTAATATCTAATCTAAATCTATCCTGTTTGAATTTGAAATTGTTATCCCTTGTCCTATCACCACACTCTCTTATAGTCCCTCCCCTTCTTTCTTGTAGGCCCCCTTTAAGTCCTGCAAGGCTGCAACAAGGTCTCCACGGAGCCTTCTCTTCTTCAGGCTGAACAGCTGCAGTTCTCTCAAGCCTGCCCTCACAGGGAAGGTGCTCCAACCCCCTGATCATCTTCATGGCCTCCTCTGGACTTGCTCCAACAGGTCCAGCCATCAAATGGAGCAACTCTGGAGTTGGCTTGCAATGGCAGGGAGCTGCCGATGTTGCCCTGCAATGGGTTTTCCTGAGGCGGTGAGAGGCCCAGGCCGTGGAGAGACCCGCTCGAGGCTGGCAGCGCTCCCTTGAGGCGCTGGAGGGTCCTGAGCTTTGCCAGGGCAACGGCAGGAGATTTAAATGTGGGATAATGGAAACTGACTGTAAGTTGCCAAGTGGAGTGGCTCCAGAGCGGGCTTGGTCTGCAGGGGAGCGGCGATCTGTTCTGGTGAGTTTAAATGATAAGTCTCCCCCATATGCTTCCTATATTAAATTGAAGGTTTCTAACTACTAAAAAACTTATTTGTCATATGTTAACCAATGGATAACCAATGGATTGTCCCTGACAGGGAACTATCACTGTATTTATTTCTTGAAAGAAGGAAGGACTTTGTTTCCTTCATCCCTGGTGTAAGGGGGACAAATTATAGACTAGTTAAATGTGAACTTGAGGCTTGGCTCTGTCTCTTCTACTCAGTTATTCCTCTGGTTCCAATTTGCAAAGCAGAACTTAAAATTTAGGTCTTGCACAGGAGAGCATGCAGCCTAGGGACTCTTCCTCTGCCACTGCGATACAGGAAGCACATTTTCTTATTTTCTCCATTTTCTTATTTGCTTGGCACCATACCTTAGGCAATAGCGCAGGCTCTTGGCCACTGACCTGTATACTTGCTGAATATGTGAGTGTAGCACTAACACTGTAGATGAGGAAGTTCCTGTCAAAAAATATGAAATATGGGTTCAGGACATACAGGAAATAACTGCATTTAAAAAAAAGTTCCGTAGAATCCTCTAGACACATCCAGTGACATGTGGGAAAATATTAAATCCCTTTGGAAATACCAACCACACTGACCACTGACAGTAGCATGTCATAAAAGCCACAGTTTGTCATATGAGACTTCACTGTTGGTTTGGCCATTGAGTGTTGTGAAATTGTACATCCAGTCATCTGACAGAGTGTTTTCTCTCTCTCTTTTACCTAAGTTGCTCATTGTGGCTGGTTCAAAAAAAGGTATATTATTTGAATCCCAGGAGCAACAATATAGAATTGAAAAGAAAATGAGTAAATAAATTACAAGTCATGGATGATAACCTAGTTCACACTGTGCTGAAGCAAGAGGATAACCTAGTCTGCACATGCAAGGACAGGCCAGGGGCCCTCTGTTCCCTCAGAGATATACAAAACATTTGCAGTTCTTTCACTGTGGCAGGAGTAATGCACACGGAAGGGAGAAGCTCGATTGAAAAAGCTAGAGTGGCTGCATGAGGTCAGCCCAGGAGAGACTCTCTAGTCAAGCATTCCACCTCCGGCAGAGAGAGGCGAAGAAGTTGTCCTGGCAAAGGCAGGTGGTTATGCTGAACTCCCAATCACACTCCTTCCAGCCTATAACGATTTCAGGTGGTTGTTAGACCATGCTATTTTCTCAGCTTTGTAAAAGTCCTTACATGGCTCAGTTGTGGGTTTTTTTCTAACCCACATAGGATTTTAGTATCCGCAACATTTACAACAGGAAGTTCCACAGATTACTTAAATGTGTGACTATGCATTTACAAAAGAAACCTCAAAACATATTTGTTTTCCATGTGAATTTTAGCTTAATTTGATCTTCCATACTTCTTGGTAATGACTGTTACTTATTGTTTTCCTCCTACTTCTCCTTACGTTTTTTTAAAACATACAGATTCCCGTCTTTTTTACTATTAGCTACCTCCTTTCCAAACTGAAGAATCCTAGTCTTAAGTGATACCAGTTACTTCTCTCTGAACTTTTCCCAGTTATTCCATAAACTCACTGAGTTGTAACCCAACTGTACACAATATTTGACACCAGTGAATCATGGGTTTCCATGAGAGTATGACAATGTTTTCTATTTTGTTCTTTTCCATATTGTTCCTTACATTCTATTAATTTTTTTCACAGCTCCAGAGATTTGAGCTGATGTAGTAAAAACCCCAAGGCATCACTCCTGAGAAAGCATAAACTCCATTGTTTTGTATGTGAAATTCAGATTTATTTTCCCCATATGCGTCATCATATATTTACCTTTCTACACCTAGTTTTATCTCTCATTTTATAGTACAATTTTTCAGTCTTTTTTCCCTGAAATTGTGCACACTTGGCTTCTATCCTCACTATCCTCAATAACCTTATATTGTGAAACTTGGTTCTTCACCTTCCCAGGCAAGTTGTGACTATATTGAACAAAGCAAGTACTAGTACAGATACTGAAGTAGTCTCTGCTGAAAGCTACATGTTCTTTTTTTGTTGTTTTTATTGACCTTGAATTCATCTTTACAGAACCTTCCTTTTTAATCTAGATCTGGAAGAGGAACCTTCTGTAGTGCCTTGGAAAGAGATAATTGGGTCTTTCTTTTCCACACACTGTTTCATAACTAATATCTCTATGTATTGTTTTCCTGATGAACCCCAAAGAAATCTTGTGCTGAGGAGAAGTGTTTTCCTCTGTGATCACCACTGTTGCCAATGAAAAGTCTAAAGAGTAAAATGAATGTAAATTTGGTTACTTTTAAAATAACATCTTTTATTTCTGAGATATTCAGCCATTTGCAAAGCATGTGACAGTACAATCTGCATGTGGTTGCTTGCATAATCCTCCTTTTGCAATTTTACTTAGGATTCCAGCCAGGAAGTAACAAGTGGAGCCCATTTGCCCTTAGTCATTATATATTATAAGATATGCCAGAATGCTGACCAGAATGATATGTGTTCTACTTAATGTATTACCTTTTGTGCTTAAAAGCAAGAAGACTTATTGATATAATTATTTTGCCAGTGCTTGACGCTGAATTCCTTCTCATTCATTCGTTCATTCATTCTGTTCTTTGTGCATTCTTAATATCTGCGTCTCAAAGAATGAACCCAAATTTTGCCCTCATTTTGCAGCGCATTGAATCCAATGTGTAATGGACTGAATCCAGCATGTGAAAAACACAACTAATGTTATCTTTCTTGGAAATTGAATGCCTGTGATTATACACTACTCTCTTTAAGGATAGCTGGGGAAATACATTCTAAACATCACTAAAAAAACCTCTTTGTTCTTTGTCATATTTGAAAAAGGACAACTTTTTTTTTGTGAGACTGATTTACAGTACTCTGAAAGCCGTTATCTGCACCCCCCTGGCAATTACTTTTGAATATTATGTATGTGTATGCTTTAATAAGAGCTGCCTTTTGAAATCAGCTCCTCCTTAGACCTAATCTAGGAATAAAGCCATAATGCCAAGTTTATGATATCTTAGTGTGTTGCTATGGAAGTGATATTAGCAATATTAGAAATCCAGAACTGTGGGCTGTTTAGCAGTAGAATGTGATAGAAACTGAAAGCCTGGATGTGGTAGAAGCAGCTTTCATTTCAACAGAAATATCTAATTCTTTGGAAAACCATCAGAGACAAAGAGGACAGTATATCAGAGGAAAGTAAGTATATTTAGATATTACAGTTTATCTTCATGAAGATGTCTAGAAGGTAGGAGCATAAATTTCTTAATTGTCAAAAATTAGGTTTTGAATAAGTAAATTTAAAGGTTAAAATCACTGCACATAAATTAATATTCTTATTAAGAACAAAGAAAGGAAGATTGTTTTGCTGTTTGCTGTTGTGGTCATAGGCTTCTTTTATTTTCACATTTTCTTAATTTTTTTCATTTCTCTCTTTGATTCTGCAATGGGAAACAGACCAAGCAGATGGTAGCAACCTAGCTCTGTTCCTTTTTAACTGTGATTGTTTCCAGTGACAGTTAAGGATGCCTGGCTCTGTCTTGGGCCCTTGTGTAGTGAGCCTGTTGATACCGAGTGGTGATTGAATAGCTCTATAATATGTATTTATGTGCAATTTAAGGAACAAAATGATCAGCTGAAGTTTGTTACAATGTGCTTAGATGCATGAAAAGATGAAAGACTGAAGGATGGATCAATAGAGTCATTACTAGATGGAAAATGTTATGAAAACACATCGGTGATATATGATTCAACTAAAGAACAAAAATCATATACAATCACTGGTTCCAGCTTTTGACAGGAAACATGAACCTTTGGGCATAAATGACTGTGAATGGCAAAATGCAGCTGCTGCCTTCATTTGAATAGCCTAAGGAAGACAGGAGAGCAATCCAAACATGCCCCAGCAATAAGCAATCATTTCAGAGCTTTAGTGGATTTGAAAAGGAATAGCAAGTTAGACCCTGAAGACTACTAGACGGGATGTGGCATTGCCAAGCCCTTTGGAGGAGATGCAGTGAATAGAAGAATATTCATGAGAAAAGGGATGTTCCATAGGGAATTAGGCAGCTGCAGAACCTTCAGTCTCTGCATGAAGCCTCACATGTGTTCCAGTCTCTGCAGCTGCCCTTCAACCTATCTTCAGCTGCTGAAATCCTCATCTTTGCCTCCCTCTTTCAGATCTTAATAAACACTCCCCAGCATCAGCTCAGGACTGCTTGCTTGTTCTGCAGCAATCGGCTGCAGTCCTAATAAAATCCATTCTCATGTGCACCATTTTACATTTACTGCTCCTTTTTATTTTTTTTTTATTTTATTTTCCTAAGAACTTGAAAAATGAGAACATACCAGTATACGATGGAGCTGTAGAGCTGTGCACAGTAACTATCATGAATAAATTGCTGTTGTGAGTAAAAAATCACTACAACAGTGGTTTCAGAAGGAAAGAGATTCCAGAGGAGGTGCAAACCAGAGGTGACATATTCTTACAGCCTAGTGCAGTGTCATGTTTTTTAAGAGTGCTGGAGATAGTAGCAGCACAGGTCTAGAAGCAATAAGACCATATTAATAACACACTATCCCAGCTAAAAGCCCATTTTTATCTTCCTTCAGGTTTTGAGGCAGTTTTTATCAGCAAGAGGTTGAAAGTCTGTATCATGCTTCCTGGTGTTTTTGCAGACATGTTTGCAGCTATCTTTAATCTTACTGGCATCAAATAAAGCACTTTGGCAGAAGGCAGGAAGAGGTAAAACAGTGTAATATATAAAAATAAATTTATCTCCGTTATCAGAGGAGTATATTTTGTTGACCTAGCTCCAGATTTTCCTGCTTTACATAGCTCCATTTCTCTTCATTCACCATTTTCTCTTTTATTGCATTCCAGAAACAAATGAAATCCAAAAATTCTGTAGAGAAAAACAAGTTAAGCACCCCCAGCTGTTCGCAGCAGCATGAGCTGCTGCTCCATTAATTCCAATATGTATGTGCACAGGCCTCGAGCACAGCCTTGCTCCAGCAACTGCTAGGACTGCAAAATTATTGCTTATAATAAATCATTGTAAGCCAATCGGAGGTCTGGATATCCTGGTGTTTTGACACATGCTGTATTTGTAAGAATGTCTCATAGTTTTTTAACACTTGGAAGTGTCAATTTTGTTATTGCCTTTGTTTAACTTACTTTTGACTTCTGTTATCTCAATGTTATTCCTTAAAAAAAAAAAAAGGAAAAAAAGAAAACACAAACAATTTGGTTACTAGTATAAAGAGAAGAATTTAAGTTGCTCTTAGAAGTGTAGTGCCCTTATATAGCTTTGCTTACAGAAGGAAAAATTTAACTCAAGAGCTTTAATAACTTATGAAAGCTTAGACCATGCCAGTGTCACCATTCAGTTCTTTGTTGTTGCCTGCTAAAGAGTTCTCTATGAGGGTAAAACAAAAAATAACACTACGTAGCTGAAATTGTTAAACTGACATCAAGGATGTTGTTAAGTATTTGTGTTGCCCAATAAGCATAAATAAATAGTTAGCTTCAAGTCTTCTTGAAAGGTATGGTCATATATCACCTTTTCCTTAACAGATCATTTAATAATGGCTAATGGAGTGTTCCACTTAAAATTTCTTTAAACAATATGGCCAATACCTATATCAGGCAATATGCCATACTCAGAGATCATAAGTATGGAACTTTTCAGATGCATCCAGGTCTTTATATAAATAAACTAGACCAATTCTAATTGGTTTGGATTCACTTAAGCTGAATTGAAGTCTGGCTTATAAAATAAGCTGCATTTTTATTTAAGTAAATGTCCTTGCAATCTTTTGCACTATTTATCTACGTCAAATTAAATAACACCTTAATTAATTTTTTTTTATTGGAAGACATGAAGGTATGAAAAGGTTGTTTTGTTTGGTTTGTTTTTAAAAGAAAGTCAAAAACCTACTTCTGTTTGTTTGCCTTATTCCTCTTTGTTATCTGTCAGGATCTATGTTAAAATAGCTCTATTTCCTCTAGCTGCAGTGAAAAAAAAATCATACTTAGTAGTATGTTTTCTTTGCACAATTTACTAGACGCTTCACTCGCCTCAACTTCATCATCCTCTCAGAGGGCCCAGGTTATGGTTTGCTCACCTGTTTAAATGAGTGGACAAGGAAGTGTCTAAGCACTGCCTTTGAGCTGAAACCCATTGGTAAGAATTGAATAGTGTCAATGAGCAGAGAATAGTTATCCAGTGTCAGGACAGGTGTCAAACTTGGCTGTCAATCACCTGTATACACTGGTGAGAAGCCAAAGTGTGTCATACAAGTCAGCATAATGAGATGCTGGAGCTTACTGGTCTGCACAGTCCAGTAGCAAAGTGAGCCTGGAAGACAGGAAGGACTGTTGTTTTGGGACTAAATAAATCTGCCTGTGTGGGGTTATTATTAAAGAGTTTCTCAAACTGTGCTTATGTATTAAAACCTGACAAAATCTTCCATACACAAAATCTGAGTTTTGCTCAGTATATCAAAAATTTCTACACATCAGAGGAATTCATATTGTTAGCATTCACCTGAAGATACAAGCCTCAGTAAATGTGCCCTGCTAAATAAACAGGTAACGTATGTTGTTTGGGAAGGAATACAAAATAATGCTGGAGAAATGTGTTTGCTAGTATCTTAAAAAAAAAAAAAAAGAAAAAAAACCAGCAGATTTTGAGTAAAATATGAAAACTCTTGAGTGAATTGAAATCAGTGATAGAAATGTCTTTGGAATTTGAATGTATGTGGAAAAATATGTGTATACTTTCAGGTGAAGATAAAGTACATTGCAGTTTGTATGTCATTTTATGAATGGTGTACCTTAGACTGCAGATATAATGTCTTAAGGGAAAACTATCAAAATTTGAGCTGTGGAATAATAGCAATAAGATCAGGAAGTAGTAATTATACAGTTTATTTGACAGATCATTGCTTTTCAGAGAGAGACAGAGCAGATATCTACTGATTAAACAAATGTTTTGGGGATAATTGGTCTGAAAAAGAAAGCTTGAAAGAACATGGAACTTATCTGCATCACTTCCATTAAGTCTATATGTGGTGCTATACTTCCAGAAAAGGTATTGGGGTGGGATAAAAATTCGTGATAAGCATCCGTATCTTATCAGAACACTTAAACCAAAAAGCATATTGTCACTGTACGTTTAAATTTTCATGCAGGGAAAAGCAAGTGCACGTTTACAGTACATGTCTTAAGCACAATTTAAAAACAAATCAAAAAATAAACAAAATCAATAAACAACGTAACACCCTTCTTTTCACCATAACTTGATCTTTATTTATATACTGGCTGTAGAGTAAAAGAGACATTTGCAGAAATACCTTTGCGCACTCACATGGTGTATGAATGCATAACAGACGTATGAAAATTAGTGTTTCTTCTTTGGAGGGAAAAAAATTTAGAAAATATGTAATTTATGGTCTTCAAAATGTTTAGAGCATTTGTTTTGGTAATATTAGTCCTTTGAACCCTGGATAGAGAAAAAATCATCCAAGTGACAGGTTTCTGCCTCACTTGCTCTTAATCTAAACTAGTTTATGCTGTGGAAAAAATCACAGAATAAATCTGGGTGTGATGCAGATGAAATGTAGTGAAGTAAATCTCTGTGCCATGGATGCAGTTGTCAGAGCAACCACACTGTGGAATTGCTCTGATGAGAATCCAAGTAGTTTAATTTAACCCTTTTGTTGCTAATTTTTCTTTTATTAATTTTTACTTTACAGTCACTGGTTTATTTCTCAAACAGAGCAGTGTTGGCAACCAACAATCCAAGGGAGAAAAAAAGACTAAACCAGTTTTAAGTCAAAAACATTATAGCTAAAAGTCAGTGCCCACTGTGAATCTGGAGACTGAACTAAAATTTGCCTCCTCTCAATTTATGTGAATTTTAGTTTAGTTTGAGATTAATCTCGAATTCAGTGGCAATTCTACTGCTAACTATATATGATGTTGATATCACTTTGGTGAACTCAAAAAATTCCCCCATCTGTAAACTGGATGTCATTTTTCTGCTTAAAATGGATGCTGTGAGACTTAATTGGAATTTTTTGCTTATAAGGAGCGTGATGTTCTTGTAACAACAAAGCCTAGAAACAGATGAAGCAGATAAAATCTTTGTGAATATTGCAAGGGAGAAGTCGCAGGCCAAGTTGTTCAGTTAAATTTTGGATATGCATTAAATTGTAAGTCATGCATTGCCAGAATTATTTTGATTCTCTTTCTGAAGGTGATAGTGAAAATATAGGGAATTTTCTTCTGTGCTGGTGTTAGAAAGCTTTCTTTTATCTCAGTAAGGTTTTATTTGGGTGTTATAAGGAGTCTGGAAAGGAGAATATGTTTCTCCTGAAGTTTGTGAAATGCTGGTACTGCCCTAGTGTCCCATAATAGGTTTTTTATTGCTGTTGTTGTTATTATTGTTATAAGTGTTTTTATTGTTATTGTTGTTATTATTATTTTAACCTTGATTTTCATTATATTGTTTTTTTTATTGTACTTAAATAAATGAAAGAAACTTTCATTTATATTATTGCTTATATGGTTATCACCTCCATTTTAATATATTTTTATATACAAGCAATGGGTATATACATTTGATTTAAACTATTCAGTAATTGCTTGGAACATTAAATTTGTGGATTGATTTCACAATGTTTATAACAGATCATATCTCATTGACAAAATCGAAAAGGTCAAGTTTATTCCATCATATCCTAGGTTAACAGCTACTGAGTTTGAGTTAGTACAACATTGCATGAAAATGTAGATATCTATTCCAGTACCCGAAGGGGGCCTACAGGAAAGCTGGTGAGAGACTGTTTAAAGGGTGTGTAACAACAGATGAGGGCAATGGTTTTAAACCAGAGCAGAGTAGATATTGACTAGATATCAGGAAGAAGTTCTTGACTATGAGGATGGTGATACACTGGCACAGGTTGCCCAGATTGGTGATGGAGGCCTCATCCCTGGAGGCGTTCAAGGTCAGTCTTGATAGGGCTCTGAGCAACCTGGTCTAGTTAAAGATGCCCCAGTTCACTACAGGGTGGTTGGACTAGATGGCCTTTAGAGGCCCCTTCCAACTCAACACACTCTATGATTCTGTTTTGCATACCATTTCACCAGTTTAAAGAAAAGTTAGTCTATTATTGAGTTTTCTCATGAGGATTAGATTACATGACCACAATGTTTTGAAAATGCTTTAACAGTCCAAAATAAAGCTCTACTTCCAGTTTCTGTGTGTTCTATGATACATTCAGCCTATGAAACCAAATTTTTTTAGAATAGCTTTACTTAATCATAGTTAGATTTTAGTTTTAGTATTATTTGCCAGATAAATATACCCTCCAGATACTGATCTGCATTGCCTTTTGCCTCATAATTCCAGAGCACACATTCCTTGTTCATTTGTCTTACCCTGAAGTTCCTTTTTGTTACTCTCCTTTCTTCTAGCAATACTCATAAATTCAGTCACAAATGCATTTCTCAGTTCCCTACTATACTGATATTTGAGATGGACATCGAATAGCAAACAAGACATTGTGGGATACATGTTTGGTCATGCAGCTCCTAATTGGTTGTTGTTACTGCATGTCCATCATAAATCCTCCACTTATTACACTGTTTGGACTAACTGTGCACCACATGGTTAACCATGTCTTCATTCCAGGCATAAAGTACCTCCTTTCTTCAGTACTGACGCTCTTTCTGTTATGCTGCTTTATGTTAACCTTGGCTGATGTTGCACTGTTCTGACAACGGTTGCTTGTCATCGTCCTGCTGGGAAGGATGTTTCCTAGGCTGAAACACTGTGTGCAAATATTTGATGTATCTGTAAAAAAATGATAGCCTGGCATCTTCCTCCTCTGTCTCTCAGTGATTCTTACACTGCAACAGATTTTATGAACTCCCATTTGATAGTGGCTGTGGTCTTCAGGAACACGTATGGGAAAGATTATGTATATGATACTTTTGCTTTCCCTTTTTTCTTTTCCCCCCTTCTTTTTAAGTGTTCTGTGATTTTTGGAGTTCAGTTAATGCACAAGCTTGAATGGTCTTATAAAAAAATAGCATCAAGGTCACAGTTTTGTATTAATTTAAACCACTTTGAATCAATACTGAAGTTACATAGGAGGGTCTGTTTGAAGATATGCTTATCTTTTTTTTTTTTTTCTCCACCAATAGCATCCAATGCTATGATCCATGAATTGTTTGCCTGTCAGTTCAAGATGGGTTTATATTAAGACTATCTAATTGGGAGTAGATAGAATTATTTTCATTTTTGTTGATTTTTTTGGTGCTTAGTTGATGGCAGGTTTTTTTATGCTTTAGTTGTGGTTTCCTCTCTGCTACCTAATGTACTCCTGTGGAATGTGTAATTTATGGCATTAATTAAGTGACGTTTTAACTGAGTTTTGAAGCCAATGGATATTTTCTAATTACAGGAGTCTCCAGGTGAGCTGCTTACCGTGGAATCACTTACAATGGTATACTGGTTAAATGTTGAATGACCATTTATACCAGTTTTTCTTATTCTATACATATATTTCAAACTTGTAACTTTTTCAAATCAAGTAGAAGTTGTTTATATCATGAAGAGATGTCTTTTTATCAATCTAGAAAAAATACGAAACTATTTAGGTTAATTTGTGGAGGTTTGACCTTGGCTTACGTAGGAAAATCATATTCATTATATTTAGGAAAAGTAATAGATTGATTGGAAGTCTTAGACGGTGTCATTTATCTTACATCATGACTTTAACAGTTAGGCTATGATTCTAATCAAAAAATGTCACTTTGGATTTTAAATCTATTTTTATCACCCAGAACATCTCATCTGTCAATATTTGATTAGAGGTCCTCTCTGCTTGAGACAGCTTTTCTCTGTCTGACAGATAATCTGAAGCTCTGAGATCATTGATTGAAGCTTCATCTCTAGGAGGGGGGGGGGGGGGAAGAAAAAAAAAAAAAAAAAAGGAGCTAAAAAGAGCCAGGAGATAATTTTGGATTGCACTTCAATCTGTGGCTTCTGCCTCGAGCCCAGTAAAGAGGCTGAGTCTTCCTGTCTTATCATTGCAAAGACAGACTACTCTTGTATTGATTTAGACAGAAGAGTTCAAATGAGTTCCAGCTTGATTATTTCTTCATAACATCTCATCTGAGTTTAAGGGAAACTATCCTATATTTTTCTTTGCAGCCTCACTTTTTCTCCTTTTAATTTCTAGTGCAGTAGAATACAAGTCAGTGGTCTAACACAGTCATTTGATATGCGGGTCCACAGTGCTACACATACTATAAGAAACATTCTGTTCAAGGACCCTCTTTGGGGTGATTACTTCATTACAATACTGTAACTGTCCTGAAGATGAAAAAAAAGGTCAAAATTTATGGCCAAGATGTATGTAAAATCAGAAAATTCATTGTTGGAGACCCTGAAAGGTCTTATACACCTATCTGTTATAGTGACAAGCACTTGTCTAATCTATTCATAAATATGTCTTTTGAGAAAAATTGATGTTTCTTGGTACCTGTAGGAAAAATAGTACTGCTTTTAATGTTTTCAAGCATTCAGTTTAGTTCACAAATCTGTATTTGATAGTAAACCTCACACATG